>CAWUFW010002130.1:1800000-2390558 GCA_963921515.1 Calotriton arnoldi | reverse complement strand
AAACCTATGGTTTTTTCAGTGAATTTCAAAGGTTTTTTAAATGCTAATTTCTAACTATAACGTCTGTAAAACCTATGGTTTTTCAGTGAATATATATATATATATATATATATATATATATATATATATATATATATATATATATATATACCTACTGGCGGTCGCCAGTAGGTAGTTATAGTTAGGACCCAGTTTCCATAGGAAAAGTGTTTTTTGATTTGCCAATACCTTTGACGCCGTTTGACGAATCTTCGCGAAATTTTCAAAACTAATGGGACTCTCCGGTCAGCTCCTGTATTGAAAGTTTCGGGGTGATTCGTCAAGCGGGGGCCGAGAAAAAAGGGGGGTTCCAAAACACGTTTTCTCCATGGTAATTTCCATTGGAAACTTTTGTCACAGCTACAGCCCGAACTGCTGAACGGAATAACACCAAATTTGGCAGCGGTAGCTCTTGGTACAGAGTGCACTCTTTGCTTTAAATGGTGTAAATCCATTCAGTAGTTCCTGAGAAATTAATATTTAAAATTGATTATATATCTGGTGACCGCGGTGGATCCGCAAACCCTCCTGAGCACAAGCTTGATTCTGATTGGCTGCCAACACTTCAAACCAAGAAGTGTTGGCAGCCATCTAGTGACTCAGTAAAACCGAGTCACAAGAAAACAGTAAAAAAAGATAAAAAACAAGAAAAGGGGGCAGGGTAGAAACACCCTGACCCCCTAGGCCTGCTCAGAGCCCCAAAAAAGCATTTTTTTTAAATTTTCGTCCGGAGTTGCGCTGGGTGCGCGAATCCGGTAAACGTTTTAAAAAAAATAACGAAGCAGGGCTCCCGCGCTTCATTTTCCGTAAGCCCCCGGGTCGGCCAGGTCCCGGGGGCAATCCAAATTTATGTAGCGGGGGCCCGAGGGGCCCCCCGCAGCCCCGGGGACCGGCACCTCCCCAGGGCTTTTTTGAAAAACTGCGTGGGGGCTCCTACCCCCCCACGCTGCCCCAGGGACCGCCACCTCCCCGGGACATTCCTTTTTAAGGGGCAGGGGGCCTCGCAGGCCCCCTCAAGACCCAGGGACCACCACCTCCCCGGGCTCAAAACCAATTAAAGAAGTGTGGGGGGGCTCCTTCCCTCCACACTGCCCCAGGGACCGCCACCTCCCCGGGACATTCCGTTTTATGGGGCGGGGGCCTCGCAGGCCCCCTCAAGACCCAGGGACTGCCACCTCCCCGGGGCTCAAAACCAATTAAAGAAGTGTGGGGGGGCTCCTGCCCCCCCACACTGCCCCGGGGACCACCACCTCCCCGGGGCACACTGAAAATAAGGGTGGGGGCCTCGCAGGCCCTCCAAGTCCCGGGGACCGCCACCTCCCAGGGGCTCCAATACATTTAAAGAAGTGTTGGAGGGGCTCCTGCCCTTCCCCACACTGCCCCAGGGACCACCACCTCCCTGGGGCACTAATTATTGAAATGCGGGGGTCCATTGTGGCCCCCCGGCCCCGGGGACAACCACCTCCCCGGGGCTATGTTTACATTGGGAGGAGGGCCACGCGGCCCCCCTCCTTGAGCCCTCCATGGCCCTGGGGACCACCACCCCCCAGGGTCGGCTCCAGCAATGTCCCGGGGTGCCCAACCCCCGGGACATTGCAGTTTGCTATGGCATGGCGGGAGCACGGCACCCGCCCTGTCATAGCAAACTCCTGCTTCGCTTCATGGAAGCGAGAGCAGGAAACCTGCTCTCACTTCCATGAAGCGAAGCAGATTGCTTTTGGACAAGGGGAGCTGCATGTCACCAGCTCCCCTTGTTCAAAAGCAATGCCGGGGGCATTGGGGCTCCCCTTGTGCTCCCCAACGTAAGGTCAGGCCCCAGGGGATGGGGTCCCCAGGGCCATAATTGGCCTCCCCTCCAAAATAAAAAAGAAAAAAAGAAAGGCTGGCCAGGCCCCGGGGGATGGGGTCCCCGGGGCCATAATTGGCCTTAGGAGGGGGGCCACACGGCCCCCCTTCAAAAAAAAAAAAAAAAAAAGAGAGGCTGGCCAGGCACCGGGGGATGGGGTCCCCGGGACCAATAGTGGCCCAGGGAAGGAGGGCCACACACCCCCTCCCCAAAAAATACTTTTTTTTATTTTTTTTTAAACAAGTAAATGCCCCGGGTGATGGGGTCCCCAGGGCCCAAAAAGGCCTCAGTAGGGGGGCTGCCCGTCCCCCTCCTTTAAAAAAATATATAAATATGCGGCCATGCCCCATGGGATAGGGATCCC
The DNA here is from genome assembly GCA_963921515.1 of Calotriton arnoldi. NCBI lineage: Eukaryota > Metazoa > Chordata > Amphibia > Caudata > Salamandridae > Calotriton > Calotriton arnoldi. Next base: position 2,388,309 of record CAWUFW010002130.1, on the reverse strand, counting down.
CAGGGCCGAAATTGGCTTCGGGAGGGGGCCGCGTGGCCCCCTTCCCGTTTAAAAAAAAATCAAAAGTGGCAGGCCCTGGGGGATGGGGTCCCCAGGGCCCAGAAAATATGGAGAGAAGGGGGGCCACACAGCCCCCCTTGTAACCAAAAAAAAAGGGGAAAAAATCTGGCATCTCGCCGGAGGCCCCGTCCCCCCCTGCAGCACACTACAAACGCGCCTTCTGGTGCGTTGTGGGTTGGGGGATTAAGTCCCCTAGATCCTTAAGGGTCCTTAGGGGCCAACTAGCCCACCAGGTATCTCCAGTAAGCCTCATTCAGTGGGATTGCTGAGAGATGGTCCGAGGCCATGCCCCTTTTTACTCCACTTTGCAAATGCACCTCTTGGCGCACTCCTGGTGGGGCGATGAGGTCCACATGTGTCCTGAGGACCTCAGGACTAAAGTGGACTTCATCCCCCAAGCAGCAGTGTGCCAGGAGGCGCGTTTGCAGAGTGGTGTAAAAAGGGGGGCGTGGCCTCGGACCACTCTCAGCAATCCAGCTGTGTGGGGCTTACTGGAGGTACCTGGTGGGCTAGTTGCCCCGCGGGGACCCTCAGGATTCAAGGGGACTTAATCTGCCAACCAAGAACGCGCCAGGAGGCACGTTTGCAGAGTGGTGGAGAAAGGGGGCATGGCCTGTGTCCACCTGTCAGCAATCCCACTATCTGGGGCATACTGGAGGTATCAGGTAAGCTACTTGGCCCCTAAGGACCCCCAGCAGCGAAGGGGACTTTAATCCCCATCCAAGAGCGCGCCTGGGAGTGCGTTTGCAGAGTGGTGGGGAAAGGGGGCGTGGCCTGCTATGACAACTTAGCAATCCCGCTGTGTGGGACTTACTGGAGGTAATAGGAGGGGTACCTTGGGGGCTGTTAGAACTGGGGGTCTCTAGTTGGCTGAGGTAGGTACCTTAGCCCAAATAGGGACCCTTGCTTCTAGTCAGGGAAAGGAGGGACACCCTCTTAGATAACCCCTGCTCACCCCCCGGTAGCTTGGCACGAGCAGCCAGGCTTATCTCCAAGGCAATGTGAAAAGTATTTGCAACCACACTCCCAGTAACACAGTGATAACACCACAAATGGACACCACACTGGTTTTATAAAAATAGCGGTATCTTTATCAAAAAGAAATATGATGAGACCAAACGATAAAAATCCAACATATGCGTATTCGTAATATTTCACTAGGCCGGTTATTAGGCCAACAATAACTTGTAGGTTCTGGCGGTATTGATGAGCAGTTCACGATGATCTAATGCAGTCCTAATGCAATGCGATGCAGTTCGCAATGCAGTTCGTAATGTAGATATAAGACAGTCCTTAAAGCAAGTACTAATGCGAATCGTAGAAGCACGTAATAATGCAGTTCGTAATGCAAGTACTAATGCGGATCGTAAAGCAAGTAATAATGCAGTTCATAATGCAAGTACTAATGCGGATCGTAAAGCAAGTAATAATGCAGTTCGTAATGCAAGTACTAATGTGAATCGTAAAACAAGTACCAATGCAGTTCGGCACCGATCGCAGTGCTTGTGAAGGTCTCTATGCCACTCTTGGCTGACTCGCGTTCAGCGGCTGCCAAAATAAGCCCCCAATACTGTTACGAAGGAAACAATGTGCAGCTCCACAATCCGACCCCGGTACTGACACTCCTCGGCGAGTACGGGCCGCGATACTGACTTGAGCGGAGGCTTGCGCTGCAAAGATGGGAAAGGCCGAGAGCGGTCTGTCGTAGCACGCACTCCGCCCCAGGCGGCGACACACGCACGCTCGCTGAGCGTTACCTGGGGGGGGTGCAGTCTCTCTCTCCTCTCCTCGCGGCTTGGGCGTCACGCTGTGCGGCTTCGGGTTGGCGGCGGCTGCTCTTCGCAGTGAGAGTCGGGCTACCAGGCAACGGCCTCGCAGCTGATCGGCTCCCGGCGCGGCTCCGTTGATCTTCGGCAAAGGCAGGCTCGGGCCGGCGGCGGTGATTCCTCACGGCTCCCCCTTGGGACGACAGTCCGGGCCGATGGTGATAACGAACACAGCACTTCTGGTCACGCTGTCGATGTTCAACACTCCGTCCATCATCCCCTTTGGTTTTGCTTTGTTCGCCCTAAGTTGGCAGGGTAAGCCCAGACGTGGGTCCCTTGCTCACTTTGCCACTGGATTCAAGCTAGCCTGGCTGATGACGGCTGTTAGCCAGAAACCGGTCCCAGGATGCTTGTTTCCGGTCCAGGGAAGACATGGCTTGGCAGTTCGGGCTGGACTGTTCCCATGAGGCACAGGGTCAGACTGATTTGCATATGGCCATGTCTGAACTGGGGTGGTGGAGTGAGCTAAAGAATGATGATGGATTAAACCTAGATCAGTTGACTGGGGGTGAGTGCTTGCAATGTTCAACACTCCGTCCATCATCCCCTTTGGTTTTGCTTTGTTCGCCCTAAGTTGGCAGGGTAAGCCCATACGTGGGTCCCTTGCTCACTTTGCCACTGGATTCAAGCTAGCCTGGCTGATGACGGCTGTTAGCCAGAAACCGGTCCCAGGATGCTTGTTTCCGGTCCAGGGAAGACATGGCTTGGCAGTTCGGGCTGGACTGTTCCCATGAGGCACAGGGTCAGACTGATTTGCATATGGCCATGTCTGAACTGGGGTGGTGGAGTGAGCTAAAGAATGATGATGGATTAAACCCAGATCAGTTGACTGGGGGTGAGTGCTTGCAATGTTCAACACTCCGTCCATCATCCCCTTTGGTTTTGCTTCGATCGAAGCAGGGCGCAAGACTGCTCCGGGCACACATTCACGGGGCAAGTCTCACAAAGGTCTCAGGCTGCAAAAAGCACACGCACACAGCGTCGCTGAGACACACTTGGAAACTTTCACCTCACGGCTCCCCCTTGGGGCGACGGTCCGGGCCGATGATGATAACGATCACAGCACTTCTGGTCACGCTGTCGATCGAAGCAGAGTGCAAGACTGCTCTGGGGCACACAGTCACGGGGCAGGTCTTACAAAGGTCTCAGGCTGCAAAAAGCACACGCACACAGCGTCGCTGAGACACACTTGGAAACTTTTATGTTCCTGAGTTTCCACAACAGGGAGCCAGCTCCCCTCGGGCCCTTGGAGACAAGTTACTTCAGGACACAGCACACAGCCAAGTCCTTTCAAGCAGGGGGACACAGCACACAGCAAAGTCCCTTGTCCTCTCCTTAGTCAAATCAGCAAACTGCAGGCCAGCCCCAGAACACACAGCAAGGGCAGTCCTTCTCTTGAGTCTCTTCAGCTGTTCTTCCTTGGCAGAGGTTCCTCTTGATCACAAAGTAGTTTCAATCCTTTTCCAGTCTGGATTGCAGCCTTGAGTTCAGGGGTTTCAGCTCTTACATTTATACTCCTAAATGCCTTTGAAGTCTTTGTGTTCAGGGGGGCTCTGAGCCCGGTCCAAACCAGTTCTGGGTGCCTTCCTGCCAGTGCACCTCTTCTTTCTTTGATAGTGGGGGTCTGGGCCTCAGACACTCTGCAGGAGGTGGAGCCATTCCTTTGTGGCAGCAGCACAGGCCTCTTCGTATCAAAGGGGCTACTCCTCCCCCTACACCAAATGCAGGCCAACCTGTGCTATCTCACCTACCCCTCTCTGGTGTCAGGCCACTCCCCAGACCCTGTCACATCCAAACCCAGACAGGCAATACACAACCAGGCAGAGACACACAGGATGGTTAGGACAAGCAACCAGCCACTTCAAAAAGTGTGGTTTCTAAACACACAATTTAAAAACCATCTTCATAGAAAGATGTGTTATCAAATTCTGAATTCAGGCACACTAAACTTCATCCCTCCATCTTATGCCTATGGGAAGATATGCTGGAAACATGGGACCCAGCATTCCCCATTCTGTCCTGTGGGCAAGATGGCCTTGCAACAGTGAAAAACGAATTTGGCAGTGTTTCACTGTCAGGACATGGTACACACCTCAGTACATGTCCTACCTTTCACATACACTGCACCCTGCCCAGTGGGGTACCTTGGGCCTACTATAGGGGTGTCTGATGTGCATAAAAAGGGAAGGGAAAGGCCTGGCAAGTGGGTGCACTTGTCAGGACAACAAGGCAGTTATCAACTGCGCGCAGGCACTGCAGTGGCAGGCCTGAGATCTCTTTTTAGGGCTACTTGTGTGGGTGGCACAATTAGTGCTGCAGGCCCACTAGTAGCATTTGCCTTTCCAGCCCTGGCACACATAGTGCACTTTACTAGGGACTTTACTAGTAAGGCAAACATACCAATTATGGACAACCAATTACCATAACACTTTATACAGGGAGCACTTGCACTTTGACACTGATCAGCAGTGGCAAAGTGCCCAAAGCATCTAAGTCGGCAACAGAATGTCAGAAAAAGGTCTAGGAGGAAGGCAAAAAGTTTAAGGCACTTTAGCCAAAGGGCCTAGTGCAACAGGGACCAACTACCCCTCCTGTTACCTCCAGTAAGTCCTACACAGTGGGATTGCTAAGAGGTCTCCGGAGGCCATGCTCACCTTTCTCCACCACTCTGCAAACGCGCATCCTGGCATAGTACTGGTTGGGGGATGAAGTCCACTTTACTCCTGAGGGACTTTGGCGGCCAAGTAGCCCTCATAGTACCTCCTGTAAGTCCTACACTGTGGAATTCCTGGGCACTGGTCAGAGGCCCAGGCCTCTTCCTGCACCACTCTGCAAACGCGACTACTACCTTATAGTTAGAAATTAGCATTTAAAAAACCTTAGAAATTCACTGAAAAAACCATAGGTTTCAGGTACTGTTGGACTTGGCCCTGCTTGCAGGGTCATCCCGGAACTTTTTGCCTTCCCCCTAGTTTTTTTCCTAATATAGAATTGGTGGTTTGAAATGAAACACAATGAATACGTATGTTTGGTGTGGTTGAACTGGAAATAATAAATGCTGCGCAATGGTGTACGCAGGTTTATTTTTCAATGCTTTAGAAATGTCACTTTTAGAAGTCCCCATTTCTGTCTGCTTTGTGCCTGCCTGCCTGAAGTGGGTTGCAGGTCTAGTGCTCGAAGTGACCAAAGCTGGCTCCGCCCCCTGGGGTGTGTCCGTCTCACACACCCCCAGCTTTTGGAGGGAAGCCTGGCAGACAGGGTGCCCTACACCTCCCCCAAAACCAGTTGAGACCGGTTTCCCCAGAGAGCGTTCTAGAAGCTTCTGGCCCTTTCTGGTAGGTGGGGTGAGGGGCGTATAAATAGCGGAGCTGTGACTCCATGTGCTAGAGTTGTGCGTGGACTTTGATTGAGAAGGGACACTCTGCCAGGAGGTACCGCCGCATGGGCCTGTGTGCCGGCCCCTGTGCCCATCTGTACCCCTCTGCTGTCCACAGGGCCAGTGAGAGCCTTTGCTGGAGTGAAGACTGCTATGCCAGGAGGAGTGCCACATTACGGGGGTTGACTGTTCCTAGGAACTGCTTTCCTGTCTTGATGAGTGCCCACTGCCTGCTGATCTAGCCCAGTATTGCCTGCCTGCTCTCCTGCCCTAGCGCCTCGTGAGCGCTACAACTTGATTCTGCCTTCCTGGACTTAGCGCTACAACTTTATCCCTGCCCAAGAAGAGCGCTTTAATCTTACTGCCCAGGAGTGAGAAAGAGCTGGTGTCTGCAGCGCTGGGCTGCTCGTGCGCTGCGAGGGGATCCCGGCATGTGGGATTCCCCCCCTGCCTGCTTGCCTTCGCAGGAGCCCACCCCGTGTTTATGCGCACCTTGGCATCTTTGAGTTAAGCGGGTGCCCACCCCACGTTGGCGCCCCCCTAGGAGGAGAATCCATATTCCCCGCGGGGCTCCGGTGTGCCAGGGAGAGCCCCGCGTTTCAAGGAAGAGCGGGTGCCCACCCCGCGTGCTGCCCGGGACCTGAATGCACTGGGGAGCGCTGAGAAGTGGAGCGCTACCCGGGAGAACGGCCTAAGTAAAGATACAGCGGGAGCCCACCCCGCGCTTTACTGACTTTAGCGGGTGCCCACCCCGCATTGGCGATATTTTGGAAGGCGGGTGCCTACCCCGCGTGTGTGCCGCGCTTGCTTATTTACGGTAGCGGGAGCCTACCCCGCACTTGTGGTCCTTCGCGGGTGCCCACCCCGCTGTCTACAATTGCCCGGGATCACCGCCGCAACCCGGGCCAAGAACGCAAAGAGGGCCGCCGCTCTGCCTGCGGCGACCCGGAAGCCTAAGCCTGGTGGTGGGCGGGGCCTGGAGGCCGTTGCTGGAGCCTCACGGGTTCCCCACCTAAGTCCCGGGTCCCAGGAGGGGGCCCAGGTGAAGTCAGGAGAGGCGCCAGTAACGTTAACCTTCAGGCGGGAGCCCGCCCCGCCTTCTGGAGTCCAGCGGTTGCTGCCGGAGACGGAGACCGGAGGAAGCCGTCTAGAGAGGTCCCGGCAGAGCAGGGGACGGTCGAGGCACATACCGGTGCCTATCCCCTGACGGAAGGAGTCCCGGTGAGTGGGGCCTTTGAAGGAGTTGTGGGTGGAGAGGGCAACGGGGCACATGGTCGGTGCTCGCCTCCCCCCTGTACCGCTCTGAGGGCACTGGTGTGCCCGTGCTGATTTTACAGCTGCCCCGTCTGACAGCGGGCAGCTGCAACGTTGAGGGGCACTGTTAATTTCAGGAGTCCCGGAGTTGCCAGTGGTGCCAGTACTCGGTTGGGACACCCAGCGGCATCGCAGTTGCGGCCGCTGCAACGTTGGAACAAGTTTTCCTTTAGAGTCCCGGCGGGGGGCCCCACACGTGACAGTACTGATTTACCGGACGCAGTTGCCCCGCCGGACAGTGGGCAGCTGCCACGATTGGGGCCAATTCTGAGGTTCAGAGTCCCAGAGAGAGTGCTCTCCAGGCGCAGTGGCACCAAGGACCAATCTGCAGCGTCAGGGGCACTGATTTTAGGAATTTCCGTGGTGCCCTACTGATTGGTGGCATAAGGTATTCCTATGCCTAATGTAATAATGCCTAACGCTTACCTAGATGGCTTTGTGTGCATAAGGTACCTGATACCCACTGTTAATGGGGGTTATGCCTATTTTTATGCATAATGTGTCTGTATGCCTACGGTGTTGCTCATACTTTGATTTATGCTAATAAGGTATGCCCTATGCTCCCATGTTTAGGTGTAATATGACTACACTGCTGGTGTCCTGCATAATGTGTTTCCATGCCTGACCTACTGGGGCTATGCCTACTGTCATGTGATTATGCCATAGGCCATGCAAAGATGTTTTCATTCTAGGCCCACTGTTGAGGTTTAGGCCTAATGTTATGCAGAATATGTTTTGTTTACTGCTGATGGGGGTATATTGTATTTGATGACGCCGAATGCCTTTATGCCCAATGTGACGCATGCTGATAAAATGCGTAATGTGTTTCAGAGCCGAGGGTTTCCATGCCTACTGTTATGCCTAAGGGGTTGTGATGCCTAGACGATGCTGTTATGGTTATGCATAATGTGTTCTTGTTATCCTAAGGATGCGTTCATTCTATGCCTGGGCTCATGCATTTATGCTAATGGGGTATGCCTAAAGGGATTCATGCCAATGTACTGAGCGGAGTTCAGTCATTCACTAGCAGGTACCGACTGATTACGTTTATTATTGCTTATGGACTTTCATTTATCCTTTGCAACCTGTGCTTGTGATGATTCTGGCAGCGGCCCGATTGGCCCTGCCTTGTAAATAGTCCCCCTGTGAATTGTTACCCGGTGCCAGCTGGCGCGGTAGATATGTACCTGTGTTTGCATTCTGATGTGTTTTTATAATACACGAGTTATTTCCATGCAACCTGGTGTGGAGTTTCTTTTTGTAGTGTGCCTAGTGTGTCGCTTGTGAGTGGCTGCGCAGATGCTTTACACAATCCTCCGGGGTTTAGCCTACCCGCTCCGCACCACGCTACCCCGTTTCTAACATTGGTGTTCAGCGGTGGGATAGGACTTGTGTTTGCGCACTACCACAGTGACAACTGGTTGCACTACAAACGGTGCATTGAGAATAATCACCGATTGGGGGATTGTTTTTCTGATTATCGTTCCTCCTGAAAGTGGCATTTTGGAATTGTTCCCCTGTTGCACTGTGGGTGGTGTATCCCGGGTGTATCTCGCCAGGATGGGGTTAACCTACAATGAGGATGACCTTTGGGAGTACACTGAGGAGGAGGCAATGACTCTCTGTAGAGAAAGGGGATACCCACAGTGGGCAACATCCGCAGGAAATTGTATCTCTATGAAGCCCTCAAAAGGGGAGTAGCCTTAGAGCACTGTGGGGACCTTGCAGATTACCCCTCCGCATATTTAAGTGGTGGATTTGGTGGAGACCCGGAGGAGGACCTCGAGTGTGAGGAGGACTCTGAGAGCGAGGGTTCCCAGTCCATAACACTGGAGGGTGGTGGTTCTGAAGAGGAAGAAGATGACAGGGCGGAGACGCCAGTAGCTAATGAGGACACCATAGACACTGAGTCCCGTGCTGGGTCCAGTGTCAGGGGTAATGCCCCATCCCTTTCCCTGTCCCCAGAAGAGTGGGTAGATAGGAGGGAAGAAAGGCAACATCAGCTGGCTTTGGAGAAGCTCTGGTTAGAGCACGCCAAGGAGATAGCGCAGCTGAGGGTGGAAGAAAAAAGGTTAGAGACCGAAAAGGTCCTAGCGCAGAAAAGGATGGCTGAGGCAGAGAGGGCCTTCGCCAGGGAGAGACTAGCTCAGGAGGGTAGGTTGTCCCCTGAGAGTGGTTTCTGTGGTCTGGATTCACCAGTGAGGGTGGGATCCAGTGGTGGCAGCGAGAGTACCTCCAGTGCAGGAAGTCCCACCCCCAGATCTCAGTATAGGATGCCTGATTCCCAGGAAGAGGGGTACGGGTTGAAATTTAGGGGCAGCAAGAAACTGTCCCACCAGTCCTGGGAGGAGTTTGTGGATGTGTGTTGGACGGCACTGGAGGATTGGATGGTGTGTAGCGCGGTGAACGATTGGGAAGGGCTGTTCCATTTAATTATCAGGGAGCATATGCTCAAGAATTGTTTCACAAGGTTGCGCCAACACCTGGTTGACTGTGGGCTCTCTGATCCCAGGGAGCTTGCACGGGAGGCAGACCTTTGGGCGAGTGCCAGAGAGTCTGAGGAAGCATTGGGGAGTGATCCTGAAGGGAGTGGCTCAGGGATCTTCCCACCCAGGAAGGGGGGAGAAGTGCAGAGTAGCCCAGCTAGGTCCCAGGGTAGTGAGAGGGTTGTAGGGCCTCACGTCCTATCTACAAGAAGGAGTGAGACGGGGAGGTGTCCCGAGGTGCCCCAACCACAGTCTCAGGGCCTGGAGAGTTCCGTAAGGGAACCCCAGGTTGGGAGCCTAGGCTGTCCTGATGGGCCGTCCACTGAGGGGGATCCCCTAGTGTCAGGAGAACCAGGGGCGTCCGTAATCGGAGCTCCAGGGGTTCTGGGGTCTCCTCAGTCACAGGGTTTAGATCCTGGGCGGGGATGCCAGGTTCAGGGACTGCCTAACCTGGAGGGTGGGACACCTGTAATCAGGGTCCCTACTGGCTTGTCTTCCAGGGGTGCTTCTCCAGGTGGGAGGGTGCGGAACTCTGGAAGGGGGTGCAGAGGCAGGAAGGACTCGCCTCTGGCACCGGCTCAACCACAGGGCTCCGATCCTGGGTTGGGAGGCCCGGTTCAGGTATTCCCTGACCTGGCGGGAGGGACGTCTGTAAGCAGTGTCCCCCCGGAGTTGTCTTCCAGGGGTACCACTCCAGTTGGGAGGGTGCGGAACTCTGGGAGGGGGTGCAGAGGGAGAGAGGACTCGCCTCTGGCACCGGTTCAGCCTGAGGGTTTAGACCCTAGGTTGGTGGATCGGTCGCAGGGTCAAGGCCCTGGACTGGGGAGGGAGTTGTGTTCTGAGGGTGCTTCGCATAGGAGGAGAGTGCGGAATCCGAGAAGGAGAGGTAGGGGGAGGAGAGCCTCGCCCCTGACTGCTGGTCAGCATGAGAGTGCGGTCCCCAGGTGGGAGGACCGGTGGCAGTTTGGAACTGCACGGAGTAGAGGTGGAGTGGCCAAGGGGTACTATGTGCCTGGGGCTACTGCCCCCCACTCGGTGAGACGGCAAGGACCAGAGACATCTGGGTGGCCTAGGGGCCGGTCCTGGCCGCAACCAACTAGTGAGTACCAGTGGGGTAGCTCAGGGGTCCTAGGAGCTCTGATGGAAGGAACCACCACAGTCCAGAATGGCGGAGAACCTGCGGGTGCCCCTGCACTTGCGGGCCCGCGTCCATGTTTTCTCGCCCCAAGCAGGGAAGCCCACCAAGGCATTGATTGGTCTACCCTGGCTTTTGGCTGGGAGGGGGTTGTGTTGGACTTGGCCCTGCTTGCAGGGTCATCCCGGAACTTTTTGCCTTCCCCCTAGTTTTGTTCCTAATATAGAATTGGTGGTTTGAAATGAAACACAATGAATACGTATGTTTGGTGTGGTTGAACTGGAAATAATAAATGCTGCGCAATGGTGTACGCAGGTTTATTTTTCAATGCTTTAGAAATGTCACTTTTAGAAGTCCCCATTTCTGTCTGCTTTGTGCCTGCCTGCCTGAAGTGGGTTGCAGGTCTAGTGCTCGAAGTGACCAAAGCTGGCTCCGCCCCCTGGGGTGTGTCCGTCTCACACACCCCCAGCTTTTGGAGGGAAGCCTGGCAGACAGGGTGCCCTACACCTCCCCCAAAACCAGTTGGGACCGGTCTCCCCAGAGAGCCTTCTAGAAGCTTCTGGCCCTTTCTGGTAGGTGGGGTGAGGGGCGTATAAATAGCGGAGCTGTGACTCCATGTGCTAGAGTTGTGCGTGGACTTTGATTGAGAAGGGACACTCTGCCAGGAGGTACCGCCGCAAGGGCCTGTGTGCCGGCCCCTGTGCCCATCTGTACCCCTCTGCTGTCCACAGGGCCAGTGAGAGCCTTTCCTGGAGTGAAGACTGCTATGCCAGGAGGAGTGCCACATTACGGGGGTTGACTGTTCCTAGGAACTGCTGTCCTGTCTTGATGAGTGCCCACTGCCTGCTGATCTAGCCCAGTATTGCCTGCCTGCTCTCCTGCCCTAGCGCCTCGTGAGCGCTACAACTTGATTCTGCCTTCCTGGACTTAGCGCTACAACTTTATCCCTGCCCAAGAAGAGCGCTTTAATCTTACTGCCCAGGAGTGAGAAAGAGCTGGTGTCTGTAGCGCTGGGCTGCCCGTGCGCTGCGAGGGGATCCCGGCGTGTGGGATTCCCCCCCTGCCTGCTTGCCTTCACGGGAGCCCACCCCGCGTTTATGCGCACCTTGGCATCCTTGAATTAAGCGGGTGCCCACCCCATGTTGGCGCCCCCCTAGGAGGAGAATCCATATTCCCCGCGGGGCTCCCGTGTGCCAGGGAGAGCCCCGCGTTTCAAGGAAGAGCGGGTGCCCACCCTGCATGCTGCCCGGGACCTGAATGCGCTGGGGAGCGCTGAGAAGTGGAGCGCTGCCCGGGAGAATGGCCTAAGTAAAGATACAGCGGGAGCCCACCCCGCGCTTTACTGACTTTAGCGGGTGCCCACCCCGTATTGGCGATATTTTGGAAGGCGGTTGCCTACCCCGCGTGTGTGCTGCGCTTTGCTTATTTACGGTAAGCGGGAGCCTACCCCGCACTTGTGGTCCTTCGCGGGTGCCCACCCCGCTGTCTACAATTGCCCGGAATCACCGCCGCAACCCGGGCCAAGAACGCAAAGAGGGCCGCCGCTCTGCCTGCGGCGACCCGGAAGCCTAAGCCTGGTGGTGGGCGGGGCCTGGAGGCCGTTGCTGGAGCCTCGCGGGCTCCCCACCTGAGTCCCGGGTCCCAGGAGGGGGCCCAGGTGAAGTCAGGAGAGGCACCAGTAACGTCGACCTTTAGGCGGGAGCCCGCCCCGTCTTCTGGAGTCCAGCGGTTGCTGCCGGAGACGGAGACCGGAGGAAGCCGTCTAGAGAGGTCCCGGCAGAGCAGGGGACGGTCGAGGTACATACCGGTGCCTGTCCCCTGCCGGAAGGAGTCCCGGTGAGTGGGGCCTTTGAAGGAGTTGTGGGTGGAGAGGGCAACGGGGCACATGGTCGGTGCTCGCCTTCCCCCTGTGCCGCTCTGAGGGCACCGGTGTGCCCGTGCTGATTTTACAGCTGCCCCGTCTGACAGCGGGCAGCTGCAACGTTGAGGGGCACTGTTAAATTCAGGAGTCCCGGAGTTGGGCTCCCACTTGCCCAGTGGTGCCAGTACTCGGTTGGGACACCCAGCGGCATCGCAGCTGCGGCCGCTGCAACGTTGGAACAAGTTTTCCTTTAGAGTCCCGGCGGGGGCCCCCACACGTGACAGTACTGATTTACCGGACGCAGTTGCCCCGCCGGACAGTGGGCAGCTGCCACGATTGGGGCCAATTCTGAGGTTCAGAGTCCCAGAGAGGGTGCTCTCCAGGCGCAGTGGCACCAAGGACCAATCTGCAGCGTCGGGGGGCACTGATTTTAGGAATTTCCATGGTGCCCTACTGATTGGTGGCATAAGGTATTCCTAAGCCTAATGTAATGATGCCTAACGCTTACCTAGATGGCTTTGTGTGCATAAGGTACCTGATACCCACTGTTAATGGGGGTTATGCCTATTTTTATGCATAATGTGTCTGTATGCCTAAGGTGTTGCTCATACTTTGATTTATGCTAATAAGGTATGCCCTATGCTCCCATGTTTAGGTGTAATATGACTACACTGCTGGTGTCCTGCATAATGTGTTTCCATGCCTGACCTACTGGGGCTATGCCTACTGTCATGTGATTATGCCATAGGCCATGCAAAGATGTTTTCATTCTAGGCCCACTGTTGAGGTTTAGGCCTAATGTTATGCAGAATATGTTTTGTTTACTGCTGATGGGGGTATATTGTATTTGATGACGCCGAATGCCTTTATGCCCAATGTGACGCATGCTGATAAAATGCGTAATGTGTTTCAGAGCCGAGGGGTTTCCATGCCTACTGTTATGCCTAAGGGGTTGTGATGCCTAGACGATGCTGTTATGGTTATGCATAATGTGTTCTTGTTATCCTAAGGATGCGTTCATTCTATGCCTGGGCTAATGCATTTATGCTAATGGGGTATGCCTAAAGGGATTCATGCCAATGTACTGAGCGGAGTTCAGTCATTCACTAGCAGGTACCGACTGATTACGTTTATTATTGCTTATGGACTTTCATTTATCCTTTGCAACCTGTGCTTGTGATGATTCTGGCAGCGGCCAGATTGGCCCTGCCTTGTAAATAGTCCCCCTGTGAATTGTTACCCGGTGCCGGCTGGCACGGTAGATATGTACCTGTGTTTGCATTCTGATGTGTTTTTATAATACACAAGTTATTTCCATGCAACCTGGTGTGGAGTCTCTTTTTGTAGTGTGCCTAGTGTGTCGCTTGTGAGTGGCTGCGCAGATGCTTTACACAATCCTCCGGGGTTTAGCCTACCCGCTCCGCACCACGCTACCCCGTTTCTAACAGGTACGTTATAGTTAGAAATTAGCATTTAAAAAGCCTTGGAAATTCACTGAAAAAACCACAGGTTTCAGGGACGTTATAGTTAGTTGGATATTTTGGGCCCGATTCACAAAAGTAATCCGAGACAAAATCCTAACTTTACAACTTTCGGTATTCACAAAAGGCATTTAGGAGTAGGAAAGTTAGTATTTTGTCTTAAGTTTGTCTTAAGTTTTGGTCTTAAGACAAAATCCTAACTTAAGTTAAACTGTCGAAATTCACTGAAAAAAACAAAGGTTACAGGGACGTTATATTACATATGTCACTACATTTTTATGTTTCGTTACCGCATAATTGTGCCCTGGATGGGCCATATATAACAATTACTGGTAAATTCATCTTCACCATCCTCTCTATAATATATGTAAATCCTGGCGTCTAGTCCCTACTTTTCCTTATCAGATCTTCCTGTTTGTTCCGATGCCCATTCTTGACGTATCCTATCTACAAATGAACCCCTAACTCTTCCCCACCGTTGAGCCCTAATGGTGATTTTGTCTGCATATCTATTATATTCCTTGATTCTAAAACTTTAGTAGGTTCCTATTACTCTGGTGGTGAATTTCAAAGTGCTGTGCGACTGGGTAACTGGAGTCTTTATTGCTAATTGCCCTCTGGTGTTCTAGAATGCACAAAATGTAGTGACATAGATAATGTTCTAAACCAGATGCCCCTCGCATTTGGAGATTATGACATTTTCATCTGATTAACCTAGCGCATTGGCCCTTAATTTTGTGAGAATGAGTTACTTAACATTATGAAATTCTATTTGATTTTTCGTGATTCAAATTTATGTAAGAATGGGTTGTAAACAAATGTAACTCAAAGATTATGATTAATGAAAAACATGGTAGAGATCTATGTTTCAAGATGGCGCCGCATTACTGTTGTTGAAAAGCTCGTTTTTGATGTTAATGCAAGAATAATTGACTTAAAAGAAGTAAAAACGCGGCGGCCGCCGACATTGAGAAAGGCGCCGCACCGAAACGCGTCTGTGTGTAGTAATAAATGCTAAGCAAAGGATTTAACCTCCCCCAAGAGTGCTTGTCTAATTGTGTGAGCCTGAATCTATATGCAAGTCTGCCCTTACGCGACCAGGCATACGTTTGCGAGTGCGGAAGAAGCTGTGGCAGACAACGGAGCGAAATATATATATATATATATATATATATATATATATATATATATATATATATATATATATATACATATATATATATATTATCTACTGGCGGTCGCCAGTAGATAGTTATAGTTAGGACCTATTTTCCATAGGAAATCCGCGACATTCTATTTGAAATAACTCTTGCGTCGGTTGACGAATCTTCGCGAAATTTTCAAACTTTATGGCCCGCTCCGGTCCGCTCCTACCCTGAAAGTCTCAGGGTGATTCGTCAAGCCGGGGCCGAGAAAAAGGGGGTTCCAAAACGTGTTTTCCCCATTCATTTTCCCATAGGAAACTTTAGACACGGCTACAGCCCGAACTGCTGAACGGAATTACACCAAATTTGGCAAAGAGGTAGTTCTTGGTTCAGAAAGAACCCTTTTGTTAAATGGTGTAAATCCGTTCAGTAGTTGCGGAGAAATTAAAAAATAAGAGTCAAAAAATCAATTTCCCATAGGAAACTTTATGCAAGGCTACAGCTCGAACTGCTGAACGGAATTACACCAAATTTGGCAAAGAGGTAGTTCTTGGTTCAAAAAGAACCCTTTTGTTAAATGGTGTAAATCCGTTCAGTAGTTGCTGAGAAAATCAAAAGTAAAAACACATATATATCTGGGCGGAGCCTAACCACACATGTCATCGTGAGATCTGATTGGCTGTCAGCACTTCATCCTGGAATTGCTGGCAGCCATCTTGGGACCAATATAAATGATAGTACCCCATTGAAATGCATTGTAGTGAATCGAAGATTTTGAGGGTTACCAAAAGGAGAACTATAAAGGGTGATAACAGACTTTAGTTACATTAGAATTCATTTGTTGATGGTACCATACTAATTTCAGGAATTGTGGTGTGTTCTAAGGTGATTTTACCCTGTGAAAAACCTTCTGCTGGGATATCATGAATCATGTTTGAGAGAAAACTATTTTCACATGCTTGTCCCATACAGTTTTGGAAGGTGCCCCAGAAGCTAAAATGAGAGCATATTTTCTGTAAATTCACATTATCTTTCTCAGTCATGTGAGAATGAAGTCTGACATTCTCAGTAAAACATGTACATCCAACAAGGGCAGAGACTGTCAGTTGATTCCTTTGTGTTCTACGGCAGCTTCCCAGAGTGTTCTAAAGAACAACTAGAGTGCTAACAGCCTTACTTATGACAAAAGTATGGCACACCTGAAGCCATCTTGATTGGAATAAACTGGTAACACTTAAAACATTTAATTTAAAAAGGAACAAAATGATGGGGTTCATCTTGTCATAGAAATTATGGTTAGTGCTCTGGAAAGAAAAATTAGGACATGTTTCAAGTGTGATCTCAAATATCTTCCTGTTATATTTCAACAGGAGCAGCCTGTCAGTTGATGCCTTTGTGTTCTACTGCAGCTTCCCAGAGTGTTCTAAAGAACAACTAGAGCGCTGACTGTCTTACTTATGACAAAAGTATGGCACACCTGAAGCCATCTTGATTGGAATAAATTGGTAACACTTAAAACATTTAATTTAAAAAGGAACAAAATGATGGGGTTCATTTTGTCATAGAAATTATGGTTAGTGCTGTAGAAAGAAAAATTAGGACATGTTTCCAGTGTGATCTCAAATATCTTCCTGTTATATTTCAACAGGAGCAGCCTGTCAGTTGATGCCTTTGTGTTCTACTGCAGCTTCCCAGAGTGTTCTAAAGAACAACTAGAGCGCTAACAGTCTTACTTATGACAAAAGTATGGCACACCTGAAGCCATCTTGATTGGAATAAACTGGTAACACTTAAAACATTTAATTTAAAAAGGAACAAAATGAGGGGGTTCATTTTGCCATAGAAATTATGGTTAGTGCTGTAGAAAGAAAAATTAGGACATGTTTTAAGTGAGATCTCAAATATCTTCCTGTTATATTTCAACAGGAGCAGCCTGTCAGTTGATGCCTTTGTGTTCTACTGCAGCTTCCCAGAGTGTTCTAAAGAACAACTAGAGTGCTAACAGCCTTACTTATGACAAAAGTATGGCACACCTGAAGCCATCTTGATTGGAATAAACTGGTAACACTTAAAACATTTAATTTAAAAAGGAACAAAATGAGGGGGTTCATTTTGCCATAGAAATTATGGTTAGTGCTGCAAAAGAAAATTTAGTGCATGTTTTAAGTGAGATCTCAAATCCTCTTCTATTTCATTAGAAAATTCTGACATGCAGACTGAAACAATCACTTTCAATACCAGCAGTAGACTTCCAGTTAACTCCTTGGTGAGCAGTAGCTTTACTACAGTGATCTAATGAACAACTAGAGTAATAACATTCTGAATTTATGGCAAATGTGTGACACATCTGAATGCCTTCTTGATGGAATCAAAGTAAAAACTGAAAGTATTTCCTACTGAGGAGACTGCAGTAAATGAGGAAATTAGGAAACTTCATAACAAAGAAGTCTTCCAAGATGGCCACCAGTGAAAAAAGAGCCCAAATGTAGCACAAATATTACCCAGATGTAGCCCACATATAGCCCAATGACAAAAGTGTGCAAAACACTTTTTATTTTTAGTGTTTTTGCAGTTTTATGTAGTGCAGACTGGTCAGGTATTGGAGCGTTGCATCTTAAAACATGACCCTCCTACACTACAAAAACACCACTGCACTACCCTAAACCCTAAAACATTACCCCAGCATGACCCCCTACACTACACAAGCACCACTGCACTATCCTAAACCCTAAAACACTACCCCCAGCATGACCCCCTACACTACACAAACACCACTGCACTACCCTAAACCCTAAAACACTACCCCAACACTACTGCACTAACCTAAATCCTAAAACACTACCCCCAGCATGACCCCCTACACTACCCAAACACCACTGCACTACCCTAAAACATGACCCCCTACACTACACAAACACCACTGCACTACCCTAAACCCTAAAACACTACCCCCAGCACGACCCCCTACACTACACAAGCACCACTGCATTACCCTAAACCCTAAAACACTGCCCCCAGCACGACCCCCTACACTACACAAACACCACTGCACTACCTTAAACCCTAAAACACTACCCCCAGCACGACCCCCTACACTGCCCGAACACCACTGCACTGCCCTAAACCCTGAAACACATACCCTAGCACGACCCCCTACACTGCCCGAACACCACTGCACTGCCCTAAACCCTGAAACACCACCCCTTCACGACCCCCTACACTGCCCGAACACCACTGCACTGCCCTAAACCCTGAAACACCACCCCCAGCATGACCCCTACACTGCCCGAACACCACTGCACTGCCCTAAACCCTGAAACACTACCCCCAGCAAGACCTCCTACACTGCCCGAACACCACTGCACTGCCCTAAACCATGAAACATCACCCCCAGCAAGACCCCCTACACTGCCCGAACACCACTGCCCTAAACCCTGAAACACCACCCCCAGCACGACCCCCTACACTGCCCGAACACCACTCCACTGCCCTAAACCCTGAAACACCACCCCCAGCACGACCCCCTACACTGCCCGAACACCACTGCACTGCCCTAAACCCTGAAACACCACCCCCTGCACGACCCCCTACACTGCCCGAACACTACTGCACTGCCCTAAACCCTGAAACACCATCCCCAGCACGACCCCCTACACTGCACGAACACCACTGCACTGCCCTAAACCCTGAAACACTACCCCCAGCAAGACCCCCTACACTGCCCGAACACCACTGCACTGCCCTAAACCCTGAAACACCACCCCCAGCAAGACCCCCTACACTGCCCGAACACCACTGCCCTAAACCCTGAAACACCACCCCCAGCAAGACCCCCTACACTGCCCGAATACCACTGCACTGCCCTAAACCCTGAAACACCAGCCCCAGCACGACCCGTACACTGCCCGAACACCACTGCACTGCCCTAAACCCTGAAACACCACCCCCTGCACGACCCCCTACACTGCCCGAACACCACTGCACTGCCCTAAACCCTGAAACACCACCCCCAGCACGACCCCCTACACTGCCCGAACACCACTGCACTGCCCTAAACCCTGAAACACCACCCCCTGCACGACCCCCTACACTGCCCGACCACTACTGCACTGCCCTAAACCCTGAAACACCACCCCAGCACGACCCCCTACACTGCACGAACACCACTGCACTGCCCTAAACCCCGAAACACTACCCCCAGCAAGACCCCCTACACTGCCCGAACACCACTGCCCTAAACCCTGAAACACCACCCCCAGCAAGACCCCCTACACTGCCCGTACACCACTGCACTGCCCTAAACCCTGAAACACCACCCCCAGCATGACCCCCTACACTGCCCGAAGACCACTGCACTGCCCTAAACCATGAAACACCAGCCCCAGCATGACCCCCTACACTGCCCGAACACCACTGCACTGCCCTAAACCCTGAAACACCACCCCCAGAAAGACCCCCTACACTGCCCGAACACCACTGCACTGCCCTAAACCCTGAAACACCAGCCCCAGCACGACACCTACACTGCCCGAACACCACTGCACTGCCCTAAACCCTGAAACACCACCCCTGCACGACCCCCTACACAGCCCGAACACCACTGCACTGCCCTAAACCCTGAAACACCACCCCCAGCACGACCCCCTACACTGCCCGAACACCACTGCACTGCCCTAAACCCTGAAACACCACCCCCAGCACGACCCCCTACACTGCACGAACACCACTGCACTGCCCTAAACCCCGAAACACTACCCCCAGCAAGACCCCCTACACTGCCCGAACACCACTGCCCTAAACCCTGAAACACCACCCCCAGCAAGACCCCCTACACTGCCCGTACACCACTGCACTGCCCTAAACCCTGAAACACCACCCCCAGCATGACCCCATACACTGCCCGAACACCACTGCACTGCCCTAAACCCTGACACACCACCCCCAGCACGACCCCCTACACTGCCCGAACACCACTGCACTGCCCTAAACCATGAAACACCAGCCCCAGCACGACCCCTACACTGCCCGAACACCACTGCACTGCCCTAAACCCTGAAACACCACCCCGAGCACGACCCCTACACTGCCCGAACACCACTGCACTGCCCTAAACCCTGAAACACCAGCCCCAGCACAACCCCATACACTGCCCGAACACCACTGCACTGCCCTAAACCCTGAAACACCAGCCCCAGCACGACCGCCTACACTGCCCAAAAACCACTGCACTGCCCTAAACGCTGAAACACCAGGCCCAGCAAGACCCCCTACACTGCCCGAACACCACTGCACTGCCCTAAACCCTGAAACACCACCCCCAGCAAGACCCCCTACACTGCCCGAACACCACTGCACTAAAGCCTGAAACACCACCCCCAGCAAGACCACCTACACTGGCTGAACACCACTGCACTGCCCTAAACCCTGAAACACCACCCCCTGCACGACCCCCTACACTGCCCAAACACCACTGCACTGCCCTAAACCCTAAAACACCACCCCTGCACGACCCCCTACACTGCCCGAACACCACTGCACTGCCCTAAACCCTGAAACACCACCCCTCAGCACGACACCCTACACTGCCCGAACACCACTGCACTGCCCTAAACCCTGAAACACCACCCCCAGCACGACCCCCTACACTGCCCGAACACCACTGCACTGCCCTAAACCCTGAAACACCACCCCCTGCACGACCTCCTACACTGCCGGAACACCACTGCACTGCCCTAAACCCTGAAACACCACCCCCAGCACGACCCCTACACTGCCCGAACACCACTGCACTGCCCTAAACCCTGAAACATCAACCCCAGCAAGACCCCCTACACTGCCTGAACACCACTGCCCTAAACCCTGAAACACCACCCCCTACACTGCACGAACACCACTGCACTGCCCTAAACCCTGAAACACCACCTCCAGCAAAACCCCTACACTGCCTGATCACCATTGCTCTGCCCTAAATCCTGAAACACTAGCCCCAGCATGACCCCCTACACTGCCCAAACACCACTGCACTGCCCTAAACCCTGAAACACCACCCCCAGCACGACCCCCTACACTGCCCGAACACCACTGCACTGCCCTAAACCCTGAAACACCAGCCCCAGCAAGACCCCCTACACTGCCCGAACACCACTGCACTGCCCTAGACTCTGAAACACCTGCCCCAGCAAGACCCCCTACACTGCCCGAACACCACTGCACTGCCCTAAACCCTGAAACACCAGCCCCAGCATGACCCCCTACACTGCCCGAACACCACTGCACTGCCCTAAACCCTGAAACACCAGCCCCAGCACGACCACCTACACTGCCCGAACACCACTGCACTGCCCTAAACCCTGAAACACCAGCCACAGCACAACCCCCTACACTGCCCGAACACCACTGCACTGCCCTAAACCCTGAAACACCAGCCCCAGCACGACCCCCTACACTGCCCGAACACCACTGTACTGCCCTAAACCCTGAAACACCAGCCCCAGCACGACCCCCTACACTGCCCAAACACCACTGCACTGCCCTAAACCCTGAAACACCACCGCCTGCATGACCCCCTACACTGCCCAAACACCACTGCACTGCCCTAAACCCTGAAACACCACCCCCTGCAGCACCCCTACACTGCCCGAACACCACTGCACTGCCCTAAACCCTGAAACACCACCCCCTGCACCGCCCCCTACACTGCCCGAACACCACTGCACTGCCCTAAACCCTGAAACACCACCCCCAGCACGACCCCCTACACTGCCCGAACACCACTGCCCTCAACCCTGAAACACCAGCCCCTGCACGATCCCCTACACTGCCCGAACACCACTGCACTGCCCTAAACCCTGAAACACCACCCCCTACACTGCCCGAATGCCACTGCACTGCCCTAATCCCTGAAACACCACCCCCAGCACGACCCCCTACACTGCCCGAACACCACTGCACTGCCCTAAACCCTAAAACACCACCCCCAGCATTACCCCCTACACTGCCCAAACACCACTGTACTGCCCTAAACCCTAGAACACTACCCCCAGCACGACCCCCTACACTACCCAAACACCACTGCACTACCCTAAACCCTAAAATACTACCCCCAGCACAACCCCCTACACTACCCGAACACGACTGCACTGCCCTAAACCCTCAAACACTCCCCCAGCATGACCCCTTACACTACCCGAACACCACTGCACTGCCCTAAACCCTAAAACACTCCCCCAGCATGACCCCTTACACTACCCGAACACCACTGCACTGCCCTAAACCCTAAAACACTCCCCCAGCACGACCCCTACACTACCCAAACACCACTGCACTGCCCTAAACCCTAAAACACTACCCCCCGCATGACCCCTACACTACCCAAACACCAATGCACTACCCTAATCCCTAAAACACTACCCCCCGCATGACCCCCTACACTACCCTAAACCCTAAAACACTACCCCCGCATGACTCCCTACACTACCCAAAGACCACTGCACTACCCTAAACCCTAAAACACGACCTCCTACACTACACAAACACCACTGCACTACCCTAAACCCTAAAACACTACCCCTACACTACACAAACACCACTGCACTACCCTAAACCCTAAAACACTACCCCCAGCAGTACACCTACACTACCCAAACACCACTGCACTAACCTAAACCCTAAAACACTACCCCCAGCAGTACCCCCTACACTACCCAAACACCACTGCACTACCCTAAATCACTACCCCAGCACGACCCCCTACACTACCCAAACACCACTGCACTACCCTAAACCCTAAAACACTACCCCCAGCACGACCCCTACACTACCCAAACACCACTGCACTACCCTAAACCCTAAAACACTCCCCCAGCACGACTCCCTACATACCCAAACACCACTGCACTACCCTAAACCCTAAATCTACCCCCAGCATGACCCCCTACACTACAAAAACACCACTGCACTACCCTAAACCCTAAAACACTACCCCCAGCACGACCCTCTTCACTACCTAAACACAACTGCACAATTTGTTACAGGCGTTGCAACGCAGGCCTGTGGTGCTTACTGGAAGTACCTAGTGGGCTAGTTGGGCCCCAGGGACCCTCAGGATTCAAGGTGACCTAATCCCCCAACTTAAAACGCACCACGGGGCGCGTTTGCACAGTGGTGAAGGGAGGGGCGGGGCCTCAGGTGACATGTGCGCAAACACGCCCTGTGGTGCGTTTTAAGTTGGGGAATTAATTCCCTTTGAATCCTGAGGGACCCTGGGGCCAACTAGCCCACCAGGTACCTTCAGTAAGCACAACAGCGTTGCATTGCAGAGAGGTGAAAAAGGTGCGTGGCCTCGGAACGCCTCTCTGCAACTCAGCTCTGTGGTCCTAACTGTAGGTACCTGGGGGCTAGTTGGGCCCCAGGGACCCTCAGAATTCAAGGGACTTAATCCCGCAACTTAAAACGTGCCACGGGGTGCGTTTGCACACATGTCACCTCAGGCCCCCTCCCTTCACCACTGTGCAAACGCGCCCTGTAGCGCGTTTAAGAGGTAGTTTTAATCCCCTGCCCTATTATGTACTAGGGACTTGCAGAGGAGGTCATGCTAATCACAGGGGTACCCCAACGCATAGTGTTCCCTAGTGTATGTAGGTGTTTTCACTGTATTCTAAGTGTCTTTTAGCATAGCACTGGCTCTGGTTAGTCAGAGTCAGTTACCACCAGTACCCGTCTGAAAAAGTTGTGGGCACAGGATGATTTTGCAACAAGGCCTCTTTCTGCTCCTCTGTTGGTTCTTTCTGCACATCTTTTGCTTCTTTCTGTGCGTTTTTTCTTCTTTCTTCACATGTCCTACCTCTGTAGGCATAGTTAGAAACTAGCATTTAAAAAAACCTTTGAAATTAACTTAAAAAATCATAGGTTTCAGGCACGTTATAGTTAGAAATTAGCATTTAAAAACCTTTGAAATTCACTGAAAAAACCATAGGTTTCAGACACGTTATAGTTAGAAATTAGCATTTAAAAACCTTTGAAATTCACTGAAAAAACCATAGGTTTTAGGGACAGTTATAGTTAGTTGGACATTTCACTCGTACAAAACCATAGAAATTCCCCCGTTATAGTTAGTTCAGCTAACTATAACTCGCGCCCGCAATGCACTGCTGATGATGTCACATATTACATCACTCATGACATGGTCAGTGACATCACTGATGACATCACTGATGACATCTCAAATGACATCACTGATGACATCATCCATGTGATAATTTCATGCATCTTCTCACACCCTAATATAACTTTTGATACACCCACTCTAAATTACAGACTGCCATTCTCAAAACCATAGACACTCCAACACCAAAAACTACATACCCACTCACTGATTCTTAGGTCTACACACACATCCACTCACTCACCCGTACAGTCACTCATACTTAGTCACTCAGTACAGGACTATCATATGCACTCATACACCTATATAAACACTCACACACCGCCACTCATCCATAGAGGTACTCACACACCTAGTCAGTCATGCAAAAACTTAATCACACACCCATTTACTCACCTATACAGTTATACACACACCAGCTCACTTACTCATACAAATACTAGCACATTCTTACACTCTTATACAATCACTGATACAACTACACACTCATACATACAGCCACTCTCACAATCACACACTCTCACTTATAGCCATTTATATACTCCAACACACATATATACTGCCTTTCACATATGTAGTTACTCACACATGTACCACTGAGATATACATTCAATCACTAACACACCCATACACACACTCACCCACCCACCCATACAGTCCATCACAGATGCACTCTTGAAACCATGCACCCAGTGAATCACCAACTCACACATCTATGCACAGAGTCACACACACCCCACCCACACAAACACTCAGGCACCCATACAGATACTCAGACAATCAATCAATAACCCATGTAGACACTCATGTAGCTATTCAGAAAGCCATGCAGCCGCTTAGAAACCAACAGACAGACGGATACAGACATTCACACAGTTTAGTCACTAACCCATGCATTCAGTAAGATACATTTAATCACTCACTTGTAGAGTCAGTCACTCACGTACTAAATCATCCATTCAGACACTTATACACACACTCATTCTTCAATACGCCTTTCCCAATATATATTAAACATATTTAAACTTTACAGAAACACACAGTCACTGGATGATGTCATCAGTGATGTCATTTGAGATGTCATCAGTGATGTCATCAGTGATGTCACTGACCATGTCATGAGTGATGTAATATGTGACGTCATCAGCAGTGCATTGCGGGGCGCGAGTTATAGTTAGCTGAACTAACTATAACGGGGGAATTTCTATGGTTTTGTACGAGTGAAATATCCAACTAACTATAACTGTCCCTAAAACCTATGGTTTTTTCAGTGAATATATATATATTCACTGAAAAACCATAGGTTTCAGACACGTTATAGTTAGAAATTAGCATTTAAAAAACCTTTGAAATTCACTGAAAAACCATAGGTTTTAGGGACAGTTATAGTTAGTTGGACATTTCACTCAGTACAAAACCATAGAAATTCCCCGTTATAGTTAGTTCAGCTAACTATAACTCACGCCCCCCCAATGCACTGCTGATGACGTCACATATTACATCACTCATGACATGGTCAGTGACATCACTGATGACATCACTGATGACATCTCAAATGACATCACTGATGACATCATCCAGTGACTGTGTGTTTCTGTAAAGTTTAAATATGTTTAATATATATTGGGAAAGGCGTATTGAAGAATGAGTGGGTGTATAAGTGTCTGAATGGATGATTTAGTACGTGAGTGACTGACTCTACAAGTGAGTGATTAAATGTATCTTACTGAATGCATGGGTTAGTGACTAAACTGTGTGAATGTCTGTATCCGTCTGTCTGTTGGTTTGTAAGCGGCTGCATGGCTTTCTGAATAGCTACATGAGTGTCTACATGGGTTATTGATTGATTGTCTGAGTATCTGTATGGGTGCCTGAGTGTTTGTGTGGGTGGGGTGTGTGTGACTCTGTGCATAGATGTGTGAGTTGGTGATTCACTGGGTGCATGGTTTCAAGAGTGCATCTGTGATGGACTGTATGGGTGGGTGAGTGTGTGTATGGGTGTGTTAGTGATTGAATGTATATCTCAGTGGTACACGTGTGAGTAACTACATATGTGAAAGGCAGTATATATGTGTGTTGGAGTATATAAATGGCTATAAGTGAGGGTGTGTGATTGTGAGAGTGGCTGTATGGATGAGTGTGTACTTGTATCAGTGATTGTATAAGAGTGTAAGAATGTGCTAGTATTTGTATGAGTAAGTGAGCTGGTGTGTGTATAACTGTATAGGTGAGTAAATGGGTGTGTGATTAAGTTTTTGCATGACTGACTAGGTGTGTGAGTACCTCTATGGATGAGTGGCGGTGTGTGAGTGTTTATATAGGTGTATGAGTGCATATGATAGTCCTGTACTGAGTGACTAAGTATGAGTGACTGTACGGGTGAGTGAGTGGATGTGTGTGTAGACCTAAGAATCAGTGAGTGGGTATGTAGTTTTTGGTGTTGGAGTGTCTATGGTTTTGAGAATGGCAGTCTGTAATTTAGAGTGGGTGTATCAAAAGTTATATTAAGGTGTGAGAAGATGCATGAAATTATCACATGGATGATGTCATCAGTGATGTCATTTGAGATGTCATCAGTGATGTCATCAGTGATGTCACTGACCATGTCATGAGTGATGTAATATGTGACGTCATCAGCAGTGCATTGCGGGCGCGAGTCATAGTTAGCTGAACTAACTATAACGGGGAATTTCTATGGTTTTGTACGAGTGAAATGTCCAACTAACTATAACTGTCACTAAAACCTATGGTTTTTTCAGTGAATTTCAAAGGTTTTTAAATGCTAATTTCTAACTATAACGTGTCTGAAACCTATGGTTTTTTCAGTGAATATATATATATATATATATATATATATATATATATATATACACAAAACTGAAAAATATTAACAATTCAATTCAAAAACTTTAAATAAATTACCCAAAAAATAAAATAAAAAAAGATAAAGGAACAGAAAAACACATTTACAATTAATAATATAATACTTTAAATACATATGTAAGTAGGATAAGTAAGGTCAAAGAATAAAGTTCAACTGTGCGTTATAACGTGCAGACTCGATCTTCCTTTATAAGTTAGGGTAAAAAGAAATGCTAAGACCAGGTGCTTGTCATATATTAAGGCTTTCCTACACATTTTCCACATCCAAATTCCGCTGAGTCTGAAACAATTTGAAAAGGGGAGGAGGTCAATAGTCGGCAAAATGTGCATTATATCGGAATTCTAAAGCTGCATCTGCATGATATTCCCCATTCTCTTTGATTCAGAATGCTGTGGAAAATTGCCCCCGGAAAATACGCATGGCGCGGTACCAGAATTACCCTGGGGCCATTTTACTGCACAGTAATTTCATGCATCACGTAATGCGGGCTTAAATGTAGTCAAGGTTCTCTAAAACTGGACATAAGCGATATTGTTAATAACAACGGTATCTAAAAAGCAGTGTGTAGCTAATACAATCTTCCCAGAAACCCTTGCTATTCAGTTTTAAACCCGGCGGTGTTCTTACACATGCCGGTCAGTTTCTCAGCAAGTCAAAACACCCTGGTGGCTTCTGGGAATATACGTCTCTGAGGGCCATTCCAAGGTAGCATGGCTCGTGTCCGCTTTCCTCTGCTTCTATATTTCATGTCATGTGTCTGCGAGGCCTTGAAGGATAAAGCTATCCGAGTTCACTTGCACTAAAGTCTTGCCTGGAATCAGTTCACCTGCCTGTCACTCCTCATTAAATCCTCACCCTCTTCATTCACATTCTGATCTTTGCAAATGAACATTTGCTTAATAAATGTTCCCAAGACTAACAGTGCAGAGAGAAAATCCCCCACAGCCGTAAATTATTAACTCAGTCACAAGGGGAGTGCCATATATGACTTTTCGGAATGAGTTATTATGTGGATCATCATGTAATTATGAATTTTTCAAGCCATGATAGGGGAAAATTGAATATTTAATATTTTATGGACATATTCTGCACTGAGGACATCTCTAAAAAATGTATGATAATTTTTGGCATGTGAACAGAGAGCCGAACAGAAGTTGCCAAATAATTGTGGACAGACTATCTAATTGTTCTGGATGTTGTTCGCTATTAATAAACTCATAAAAGGTAAACAGGCCAGCCAGTTTCCACTTACTCAGCGCCATTTTCTACTTACTCAGCGTTTCAGATGACAGAAAAACAGTTCTTTAGAAAAAAATCAGAAACAGTTTTATTTTCCGTGATGTTATAAGTCTAGTAAAAGAAAGATATACAAATGAAGAACCGCAGATGATTACAAATCCGTTCTTACAGTGAAATGCAATCGTATGTGATTCCACTCTAAAACTGTGGAAATCTTATAAATGATGAAGTGATTCTTTTTTTACCAATGCAACGTCGATTATATGTAAAGTGCCCTGGTAGCCTGGTTTTACATAAGAAATGTGAGGGACCTAAGTTAGCACACATTTTTGCCTTTTTCTGCGTATTTGGAGATCAGCCAAGGTTGGTGCAGTTTCCTCCATCAGTGATGTGGTAAAACCGCATACATTCATGTATAACAGGTTTGCCTTTATTACCAGCACAATACCGAGTTCAGTTGTAGGAGGAAGTTAATGTGTGGATTACAAGTGGCCTATTAAACTGCGATACCTTTTTCTACATGGATCGCAATTACAAGTGGTGCGATCACACCCGTAAAATTACCAGGGACTGTTTTATACATTGTGCTCCGGGGGGGGGGCACAATATGATTGAACTTTGTGCGCCCCCGGGGCGCAGTGGTATTACAGGAGGGGCTGCAGACGCTTGTGCAGCCCCTTTTGTAATATTGATAGTGCTGGTGCACATGGAGCGCCAGCGATATCATGAGAGGGCGTCCGTCATTTGCATGGGACATGGCCCATGCAAATGAATGAATATCTTTATCCTTGCACCCGCACCATAATATAGATTACAGATGTGGGCACAGGTGCAAACAGGCCATTAGGAGACGCATTCACAGTGTGCCACAAAAAGGTGGTGTACTGTCAGTGTGCCTCCTGAAGGCAGACCTTTGGAGGGGGAAATGGTGCCCATGGAACTCCTTGACACACCCCTGCAGGTCACTGTAGTCACTTACTGCACTCACCTGCAAGGGGATCTCTCGCCCTCTTCAAAGTGCAAGTGGGTTGCCACCTACACAGAGAAACATGGAGCGTTTTTGTAGAACTCACTCTGTATTTCACTGAATGAGCTGCCCACAGGTCAGCACAAGTTTGTGGATGCTCTGAGGGCTGCACATTCATTTTAATACATGTTGAAAACTTAATAAAAATGGATTAAAAAAAATAAAGGTGCACCATAGCACAAACAGGGAAAGTGTGCTCTTTTTGTAAAACGGGCCAGGTTTGATAAATGTTGCACCTTTCATGAAATTTTGGCAGGTCAAACCTGACACAATTTAACAAAGGCTAAAAAAACCCCGGGGCATATTTATGAGAGCCTTGCTTCATGTTTGTGCCTTGCAAAGTGGTACATGTGTGACACAAGGCTCTGAGTCAGATTTATGAAGCTGCGCAAAGCCACATTGCGTGGCTATCAGTGGCCTCATTAATCTTGAGTGAGGCAGCGCAGAGCAAATCGTGATGTCGACTTACTCTGCGCAAGGGAGGCGTTCCATGGGCGTTGCAGTGGGTGTTACCATGCAGCACCCACTGATTTTGACACTTCCTCAGATTTACAAGAGCATGTAAACCTGGGGATGTGCCAAAACCTTACCCCTCCCCAGGGGAGGCGCAACGAGGAAAAATTACTTTTTTTCTCCTTGTTTTTCCTCTTTCCATGTGTGCTGCATTCTGCAGCACACAAAGTAAGAGGAAAATGCCTCTCAGGATTGTTTTTGTGCAGGAAGATTCCCCTCCTGCACAAAAACAATCCTGCTGACAACACAGGCAGGGTGCCTGCATTGGCGCTAGGCTGCCGAAATGGCGCCAGCGCAGGGGGAAAGGGCAGGAATGCACCATATTAGATAAAAGCGGTGCATTCCTGCCCTTTCACTTTGACGTAGGGCAGCTCAGCAAGGTGATTTGCTGAGCTGCCCTACGCCAAATCCCCATAAATATGCCACCCAGGGGCAGATTTACAAGAAGGTGCCGCAGCACGGCACTGCAAGCCCTTTGGCTGCGCCACGCTGCGGCACCTTCAGAGCACAGGAATGCAACATATTTACACTGATATGTTGCATTCCTGTGCTCTCCCCTGCGCTGGCGCACAAACAGCTGCCATGCGCCGGCGCAGGCACCCTTGCACCATGGTGCAAGGATGCCTGCGTCATGGGGAGATTGTGTTTGTGCAGGAAGGGGCACCTTCCTGCACAAAAACAATCACTACAGGCATTTTCCTCTTTCAATGCGTGCTGAAGAATGCAGCACGCATTGAAAGAGGAAAAAACTAGGAGAAATGAAAACATTTCTCCTCGTTGCGCCTCGTTACGCCACCCCTAGGGTGGTGTAGCATACTGACGCATTTCCAGGTTTACGAAGCCTCGTAAATCTGGAAATGTGTCTTGTTTCATGGGTGTTGCGTGGGAACACCCACAGCAACACCCATGGACACAGCAACACCCATGGAACGCCCCTTTCACGCAAAGTGCTGCATGTAAAGGGGCCATATTTACAAGGACAGGAAAAGCCGGGTGGCTTTTCCTGTCCTTGTAAATATGGGGCAGTGAAATTCGCTGGCAGTGCGTCACAAAAAGTGACGTACTGGCAGCGCAAGGGGCTTGTAAATCTGCCCCCCAGTGTCTACAGGAACATGCAGATTTTGGTGTTGTAAGCACCAAACTACAGAATCAAAATCTTTTGCTATTGCCCAAAAAGTTGCACCCAATAAATTCCAAAGATAAGGTGTCATATATTTATCGGGTGCGATAATTATTAGTCTACTCATAATCAGGCCTTAAGTCTATTACTGCACATTTCCCATACTTATTTCCAGCAAATCTTTAGATCTGGAGTTACGCACAGCGCTGAGAGAAATGTTAGTTTACACACACTTTTCAAACAGAGAAAGTACTTTGTATGATTATCGCTTGGAGAAACAAAATAGAATATGCTGATGGATTTGCGGCGAGACCAGCTAATCCTGGATAAATGGACTAAGGGCAGGAGACAGGGCAGAGCTGTTCGGGATTTACTTGCATCAGCCATGAATTTGAGACTATGCCCTTTTATTACAGGATGGGGTCTCTCCAGACTTTTTAAATTAAGGTCCATGCTGGAGAATTGGTTATTGCTTTCATAAGAAATCGAGGTATGCCTTTTATATCTTTGGCATGCTGGTCCGGTTTCTGTAGGTGGAGTAAGGGGACATTCAGACCTGAGAGAGAGCCCTAATCCAGGACGATGTCCTCTGCCATGTGTACTTTTGTTTTTACCACGTCTTCTGTAAGATTTCAGTAATCTAAAAACAACATGTTACATTATCAGACTATAAGAGTGAGTGTTACCTTGGGGAAATGTTGCGAGAGAGAGTGAATGTCTCTGCCAATTGCATGCTACAATTATTCGCTTAAATATTCTTACTTAGCCATGTTTACGAGACCTCAATACTTAAAGAGCAGAACATCAGAAACAATTGCTGTGAGTATGTGGAAGAAACACCTGTGAACCTGGCACACGGATTCTCCTACTTGAAAGGGCTTGTAGGGTTGTAACCAGTCAAACTTCCTGCCAGGTCTCCAGGGGCATAGATGTCATTGGTCTGCATGGAAAATCTTCCTGACCTTCTTAGAAACTATTGCTTGAAGAAGGTGCCCTGACTTTAATAGGAGCAGCTGACCTGTAAAGGATTCCTAGTTGAGTGGATTGTCTCAATCCTCTGTAGACTGAGACCAATCCATAGATGTGAACTCGTCTGCTGTCGTCTGCTGTGGGGTGTGGATTATTGAAGCATGGAGTGCGGGAAAGGTGCTCCGACCACAGAAGAGAGACGATACCTGTGCACCATTCTGCACAGAACAACCTTACCAACTTTTTTTTATCGAAGACAACTGGTTCACTGTAGACCTGCCCTGAGCATTTTCAGCATCATCCTGTAAGGTAAAACCTAATTTAGGATATTGTCATTTCAAACCCATACTTTCAATTTTCGAGCAGTGAGGTGACTAAACAGCAAAACTGTCAAGTCTGCTTCGAACCACGGCCACAGGAAACTCCTCGGCCCATGCAAAGCTTTTACAAATATTAGAAGGGAATACAGCAGGTAATCTAACAAGAACTATCTTGCTTCAAAGCTCTCTCATTGGTGCTGTAAGCTCTGAAGCACTGTCCATGGCATATCATCCATGTTGCTGACGCTGGAAAATGTTCACATCTACAATGTGTTATACGTTTGAAGGTAGACTCCTTCATCAAAGCAAATACCTGCCTTTGTGTAACCAACCACGTGTACTCTGGGTCCTTTTCATCATTGGTTCCACTATGTTTGGTTCCATACATTTCCAGTGCATTACCATTAATGCTTATTTGTGAAAGGTTTCCTGTCACTATCGAACATCACATTAATGTTTCTTAATCTTTGTTTAGTTTTCTTATTAGACTTTTATTCAACTTTTTAAATTTCTTATTGCATTGCTTGGCTTACTAAGTGCAACCCCTAAATTTAGTTTTTTCTTTGTGTTGCCTTGGTGCTCAAGCTAAGTAATCAAGGTAAGCTCTGATTGCAGTGATTGGTAGTGGTTTGCCTATGTGCACTGGAATATCGAGCATTTATAGCTAGACAACTTTCGTACATGCAGACTTTCTCTACGACTTTTATCTTTTCTATGTCAATGTATGTTAAGTCCTCATACAAGTGTGGAAGGTGTATAACTAAATATGTTAGTGAATGCCCTAATAGTTGCTGTTTTGTGGGTGTTCCTAACAATTGTATTTCATTTCTTGGCCACTTCCCTGACAGTCCTCTGCTAATTGTTTTTTTCAGACCCATTTGGAATTTACTTATGCACACATTGCATGAAATTCATCCATATATATCATTACCACCTTATACGTTCACTTACTTATGTGACTCAGGCACTGGGTCCCAGATTTCTTGAAAAATCATGCAAAGCTGCTCAGCAAGTAAAGTTGCTATTATAGCCTTAGAACCCGACCTAGCGGGCTCTACCGGCCATTAAAGGCCCTCTCCAGCGTTAAAGGCCCGAACCGAAGAACATTCCGACCCCTAGAGGGCAGAATGTTCTAATTACTAAAAACAAAGACCTCCTGGAGCCCGAGGGGTTTTAAATCCCCTCGGGCTCCGAGAGGCCTTTGTTCACAGCAGCAGCTGTGAACAAAAACAACATTGGACTGTTGCTCTGTGGGCTTCTACCGGCCCGTAGACGCCCGGAGCACTTCATCGTATTCAATGGAGTGTTCCACATTCCAATGTTCTAATATGTGTTACGTATACAGGGGATTGCAGAACAAAACCATGTCTACTATGACGTGGCCTTGTTCTGCTCTCTCCCTATGCTGTAACACTTTTGGCTGCCATGCGCCAATGCAGACACCCTTACACCATTGTGCAGGGTGTCTGAGTTGTGGTAAGCATAGTTTTGTAAAGGAAGGGCTCCCTTCCAGTACAACCACTATGCTTTAAGGCAATGAGGTGAAATTAAGACATTGTACCTTGTCACACCTGCCTCAAGGAAGCACAAGATTGTGGCACAAATCCCTGTCTACAATTCTTTGTATGTAGGGATTTGCATCAAAACTCATGTGGGGTTGCATGTAAATGCCCATGCACCACACACAACATATCCCTTGACACGAAGTAATGCAAGGCACCGCATTGTGCAGTTTTGCATTACTTATGGATACAGTCCAAAGTAAATCACATTTTACTTTGAACTGTAAATACCACCACTACAGTTTACGTCAGGTTTGGGTTCGCAAACCTCAAGCAAAGTGTTTGGAAATCTGGGCCTAGGCATGCAATGATGAATGAAAAATGTTTATAGGCATAAGTATATTTTTGCCTGGGATCGTTTTGTAAACTAGCCAATGTTTTCTCATCGTTGCTTTTCACTATACTATTAAGATTATTATATTCTCTTATCCTTTGAAAGTTTCAACCTTTGTTATAAGGTACAAAATATGATTATGGTTTCAGCAGATTTACTGAAAACCTCATGGCAAATTTATAATCTTTTATACATGGCAGATTTATAATTTCTTATACGTTTGTTTTACAGCCTTTTGATTCAATTATTGTGGAAAAGTGCATATTTAAACCATAGGGAAGCAAGCTTCAGTTTTGACATAAGTTATGGCTGAGCTCCTAAAAAGTCAGAATATTCCAGGTCATATTAGGAAAACAGGTTTCTGTCAGAAATCATTGTATTATCCTTGGTAGCTGGGTACAAAAAGTCAGGCCTTTCTCAGAGAAAATTGAATGTGGTACATTGTTAGACCTGACATCCCTTAGAGTGGTCTTTCCCTAGACATTTTGCTTTATCCCCTCTTATTTGCTGAAATTCGTTTTTGTTGGCCTTAGTGCTCAGTAAACCCTACCGCTGCTAACCAGTGGTAAAGTCATTGTGCTCACTCCTCTAAACATGATAAAATTGGCTTACACTCAATTGGCACATTTAATTTACTTATCAATCAATCAATCAATCAATCAATCATGTCATTTATAAAGCGCACTACATACCCGCGAGGGTCTCAAGGCGCTGGGGGAAGAGGGGGGTGGTGCTGCTACTGATCGAAGAGCCAGGTCTTGAGGAGTCTTCTGAAGGCCAGTAGGTCTTGGGTCTGTCGGAGGTTGGTGGGGAGGGTGTTCCAGGTCTTGGCGGCGAGGTGGGAGAAGGATCTGCCGCCGGCGGTCGTTTTCCGGATGCGGGGGACTGTGGCGAGGGCGAGGCTGGTCGAGCGGAGCTGGCGGGTGGGGGTGTAGAAGCTGAGTCGTCTGTTGAGGTAGGCTGGTCCGGAGTTGTGGAGTGCTTTGTGTGCGTGGGTGAGGAGCTTGAAGGTTATCCTCTTGTTGACAGGGAGCCAGTGCAGGTCTCTCAGGTGGGGTGTGATGTGGCTGCGTCGGGGATGTCGAGGATAAGACGTGCAGAGGCGTTCTGGATGCGTTGCAGCCGTCTCAGGAGCTTAGCCGTCGTTCCTGCGTAGAGGGCGTTTCCGTAGTCCAGCCTGCTGGTGACGAGGGCCTGGTTGACTGTTTTTCTTGTTTCGGTGGGGATCCACTTGAAGATCCTGCGGAGCATTCGGAGGATGTTGAAGCAGGATGAGGAAACGGCGTTGACCTGCTTAGTCATGGAGAGGGTGGGGTCGAGGATGACCCCTAGGTTGCGTACGTGGTCGGTGGGTGGCGGGGCTGTTCCCAGTGATGTTGGCCACCAGGAGTCGTCCCAGGCTGAAGGGTTGGAACCAAGGATGAGGACCTCCGTCTTGTCCGAGTTCAGCTTCAGGCGGCTGGTCCTCATCCATTCGGCGACGGCCTTCATTCCTTCGTGGAGGTGGGCTTTGGCGGTGTGAGGGTCTTTGGTGAGGGAGAGGATCAGCTGGGTGTCGTCGGCGTAGGAGATGATGTTGAGGTTGTGCTGTCGGGCGACGTGGGCGAGGGGTGCCATGTAGATGTTGAACAGCGTTGGGCTGAGGGAGGAGCCTTGGGGTACGCCGCAGATGATCTTGGTGGCCTTGGATCGGAAGGGGCGAGGCGGACGCTTTGTGTTCTGCCGGAAAGGAAGGATGTGGTCCAGTCCAGGGCCTTCTCTTGGATCCCGGTGTCGTGAAGGCGTGTTCGTAGTGTGTGGTGGCAGACCGTGTCGAAGGCGGCTGATAGGTCCAGGAGGATGAGGGCTGCTGTTTCTCCGTTGTCTAGCAGGGTCCTGATGTCATCGGTGGCGGCGATGAGGGCGGTTTCGGTGCTGTGGTTGCTGCGGAAGCCGGACTGGGAAGGGTCCAGGATGTTGTTCTCCTCGAGGTAGCGGGTCAGTTGTTTGTTGACGATTTTCTCGGTGACCTTCGCGGGGAACGGGAGCAGAGAGATGGGTCGGAAGTTCTTGAGGTCCTTGGGGTCTGCCTTGGGTTTCTTGAGTAAGGCGGTGATCTCGGCGTGCTTCCAGCTTTCTGGGAAGGTTGCTGTCTCGAAGGAGATGTTGATTATTTTCCGGAGATGGGGCGCGATGGCTGTACTGGCTTTGTTGAAGATGTGGTGAGGGCACGGGTCTAGCGGTGAACCGGAGTGGATGGTGTTCATGATCTCGCTGGTGTCCTCGTCGTTGATGTTGGTCCAGGAGAGCAGGCGGTTGGTGGTTGTGGGGGCAGTGGTCTCAGTGGTTGCCGGGGCGGTCGTGGTGTTGAAGCTGTCGTGGATGTCGGCGATTTTGCGGTGGAAGAAGGTGGCCAGTGAGTCGCACAGGTCTCGCGACGGCTGGATGTCGTTGGTGTTGGAGCTGGGGTTGGAGAGTTCCTTCACGATGTTGAAGAGCTCTTTGCTGTTGTGTGCGTTATAAGTCCCTACTAAAGTAGTACAACATGTACCCAGGGACTTTAAATTAAATGCTACTACTGGGACTGCAGCTCTGATTGTGCCACCTACTTAATTCAACCTTTAAAACATGTCCCAGGGCTGCCATTGCAGCCTGTGTGCAGTTTTAAACTGCCAAATTCGACCTGGTACAATAAACCTTCTGCCAAGCATAAACCTCTCTTTTTAATACATATGTCACCCCTAGAGTAGGCCCTAACCAGCCCATAGTGCAGGGAGCATTGTATTTAAAATGTTCGACATGTACTGTTAAGGTTTACATGTTCTGGTAGTGAAAAACAACTACATTTGTTTTTTACTATGGTGAGGCCTACCTCTCCCATAGGATAACAGTGGGTTACCTTATTACATTTAATAAGTGATAACTTTTCATTGGGAACAGGTAGAAATGTCAGGTTTGGTCTCAAAAGAATTGTAATTTATAATCCTCTTTAGTGGTAATTTAGATTTGAAGTCGGAATTCTGAAAGTGCCACTATTCGAAAGTGTTACAGCAAACAAATGATGGACGGAATGCTGACAATGCAAACATTCTCCCCAGTCAAAAGATCTGGGTTAAATCCATCGTTCTTTTGCCCACTACGCCACCCCAGTTTGGACCCAGCCATATGCAAATCAGTCTTGACCCTGTGCCCCATGGGAACACTCCAGACCGAACTGCCAGGCCAGGTCCTCCCTGGTCCAGAAACAAGCATCCTGGGACCGGTTTCAGGGTATGTCACCCTTCTTCAGCCAGGCTAGCTTGAATCCAGTGGCACAGTGAGCAAGGGACCCACGTCTGGGCATACCCATCCCACTTAGGGCGAAAAGTGTTACAGCAAACAAATGATGGACGGAATGCTGACAATGCAAACATTCTCCCCAGTCAAAAGATCTGGGTTAAATCCATCGTTCTTTTGCCCACTACGCCACCCCAGTTTGGACCCAGCCATATGCAAATCAGTCTTGACCCTGTGCCCCATGGGAACAGTCCAGACCGAACTGCCAGGCCAGGTCCTCCCTGGACCAGAAACAAGCATCCTGGGACCGGTTTCAGGGTATGTCACCCTTCTTCAGCCAGGCTAGCTTGAATCCAGTGGCACAGTGAGCAAGGGACCCACGTCTGGGCATACCCATCCCACTTAGGGCGAAAAGTGTTACAGCAAACAAATGATGGACGGAATGCTGACAATGCAAACATTCTCCCCCAGTCAAAAGATCTGGGTTAAATCCATCGTTCTTTTGCCCACTACGCCACCCCAGTTTGGACCCAGCCATATGCAAATCAGTCTTGATTGTTGGCATTTTCTTGTCCTAACCATTTGGTGCCTTCAGTCTACATCCTGGGTCACATAACTGTGATTAGCATGGCAGTTGGGATTTGTGTATTCTTCCCAAATAGTAAGACAAAGGGGGATAAGGTGTTGGCGGGACGGGCCATCCCACCAGGATGTTTGGAGCAGAGCTGTTCCTTGTCCCACTTACATTTCAAAGGAGCTGCCTCAGCACACTCACAAAGAACTTCACACCAGTCTTTTGTCACCCCAGACCCATTGGAGCGCGGGCATGGTGGAAGGAAGTTCAAGAACCATCTGTGGGGGGGAGAATGCTAGAGGTTTCTTCTACTTCAAAGCTGGCACCAGGTATAAAAATAGGACACGCAGACCAACTCTTTAGTTCACTTCTGGACCTGCAGAGGACCCCCAGAAGGACTTCCTTGTACTTCAGAGGACTACTTTGCTGCTTGAGGCTTGCTTTGTACTTCAGAGGACTGCCCTGCTACTACCAGAGGACTGTCCTGCTGCCTGAAGCCTGCCTTGTACCCTCAGAGGACTGCCCTGCTGCTTGAGGCCTGCCTTGATGCTTGATTCCAGGATTGCCAGAGTGACCCCAAGGGCTAGTTGGCTGGGTTCCTTTTCTGAGCTACTGGGACATAAAAAGCTCCAACAACCATGAACCTGCACCTGGACCCTGCCTGAAGTGCGTCCTGCCCTCCAGGTGGTGCCCATCCAGTCCTGTACCCTTGGAAGTGGTGCTGAAGGTGCACAGTCTGCCAAAAAACAAAACTTGACACTTAGAACATTTTCCATTAAAAAGTGCTCTGAGAACCAACAGGAGAGCAGCACCTACATGCTCATCTATCCACCCAGGTGCATCGCCAGTCACCTGACTTCGCGGTAGATCCCGCTACTTTCTTCTCCACAGCAGCAAATCCTGTTCATTGGCTTTTTGGAATGGTATCTGGCCTCCTGGAGCCCTCGTCGGCTACAGCCTGCAGCCTCATCCATCTGGAGATTTTCGACTTCTAAAAAAGAGACTAAGGGCCTGCTTTAGATCTTGGCAGACAGGTTACTACTCCATTACAACAGTGACAGATATCCCATCTGTCAAACTATAAATCCCATGGGATTTATATTTTTGCAGACGGGATATCTATCACCGTTGTGACGGAGTAACCTGTCCAACAAGATTTAAATCAGGCCCTAAGTCCGAACGAACAAATCTTCACTGCAACTTCATCCAGCATCTCCCCAACTCCGAGGCCTCCTTTTGGACACCGCTGGCTGCCTTTCCCCCCTGTACCTTATCTTCTCAGACATTTTTTTTCCAAAATTCCTCTAAGTCTAAAGGTAAGCGTAGAGTGAGGCCAATCCACCTCGTGTATCCGAACCGCGCTTTATTGTGGTCAGCCGTAACTTTGCCCCAGTCTTGAGCGATTGGAGGTCAGCAGTTGGAGTCTTGGGCAATTTTTACTAAACCCTTCTACTGATTGTTTTTTTGTCATTCTGGTGTCAAACTATTTATTAAAGTTTTCTCTATTTTTCTAAATTGGCATGGGATTTTTCGTTTGTTGTGTTAGCACTTTTTAATTGTTAGACTGCTGCATAAATACTTTTTTTTTATTTGTATTTTCTCGTTGTAAAAAAAGCATCAACAACAAGAACAAAAAGAACAAACAACATGTGGCTTGCTGCTCCTGCTACACATGTGCCCCTAGTGACAATCACTTTGATCATTACATTTTTCAGAATTACAGTCTTACGTAAAGTGTATTATCCGTCATCCCCTCCAACCATCATAGCTTGCTCCCTTGTTCTCAAATAGTTCATGAGTGGTTCCCAGATGTCTTTGGGTCTAGAGGGGGCTGGCAGCTCCTCTGCATACAGTTCCAGGTTCTCCTTACAGTATACCAAGTCGTTTCTCCATTGTTCAGGCAGTGGAGCCGCCCTGCTCTCCCAGTTCATCGCCACCCTCCTCTTTGCTAGCAGCAATGCAATTTTCGTAAATTTACCAATTGCGCCCTTCAGATGCGGCGTAGACACAGAAGACAAACTTGTCGGCTACAATGTAGGGTAGCGGCAGACATGATCTGGAGCCGGTGTACCACCTCTGCCCAGAACTCGGACACCCGCCCACATTCCCACGCTAGGTGCATGAAGTCCGCTCCCAGAGCCCCACATCTCTTGCATGCGTCGTACTCCCTGAGACCATATTTTTGCAATCTAAATGGTGTGTGGTACACTTGGTGGAGGTATTTGAAATGAATAATACGCAAGTTCCCGTTCGAGGTTAGAACACCAGTGAGTTGGCAGCAGTACTCCCATTCTTTCTGCGTGAGTTGGGGTTGAAGCCTTTCATTCCAGCGGGCTAGGCTTCTAGCTTCGACAGCGAAACTTTCATCCCTGGCCGCTGTGTACAGTTTGGTGACTTATTTATGCCGCGTGGGGCTGACTAAAAGCGTCTAACTGCTGCATAAATACTTAACACTTTGCCTTTAAGTTCAGCCTAAGTGCTTTTGTGTCAAGGCACCAGAGGGTTAACTATAGGTTAATTTACTGACTTTTATGGTTCACCCTGAGATGGATTTTGCTTGTTGCTTGAGAATGGTCTTCACCCCCTCAATCAAAAACCCAATTTCCTACATATATGACAAAGAACACCACAACAACACCACAGTTGAGAACAAATAATATAAAATTCCCAAACCAATTTAGTTGAAAAGAGGAAAATGTAATGATTATGATGACACCAAAGTTATTGAAATAGGATAAACGTATAGCGTTATAAAAATGTCAAAACACCTTCTTGTAAAAGCGGTAACTAAAAAGTCTGCATAATCTAATGGGGTATAGTTGTTAAGGTTGCAGACACTCGGTTGTCTGGAAATCAAATCTGCAAGCCAAACAGTGCAAGGAACTGAGGCTGAGCAAGGTTGCAAACACTTGGATATGTTAATATTGTAGGTCCACTAGGATCTTGAACTTCACTACAAAAATGCTGAGTTTTATGTAGAGTAGGAAGAGTATAGGTACTTACTCTTCTCTGTGAGATGCCTTTCGAGAATTAAAAACCTATTGAATAGCAAGTTAAAAAGCTATATATA
Source organism: Calotriton arnoldi (assembly GCA_963921515.1). Lineage (NCBI taxonomy): Eukaryota > Metazoa > Chordata > Amphibia > Caudata > Salamandridae > Calotriton > Calotriton arnoldi. Next base: position 2,347,595 of record CAWUFW010002130.1, on the reverse strand, counting down.
AGTGGTTATTAAACATTTTTCTACTTATGAAGAGATGGGTTTCATTGTAGAAAAGGGTTTACTGAAGAAATTTGTGGAATACAAAATGTAGGGTCCCAGTCACAAAGGTATTTTGGTCTATGTGCAATAGTACTCCTACAGTACTTTTTTACATACTAGTTCATTCCTTTGGGAACTGGCCCCAAAGCATATAGGGACCTATTTGCAAAACCACATTGGAGTATGTGGAGTAGGTCTCTTGTAGTACGGTTTTACATACTATCACATGCTTTCGTGAAATATCCCCTAAATATATAAAATGGGTATAAAATTGGATAATTCTGGGAATATTCATATAAAATTAGTACACACAGAAAGCATTGTGCCCCCATTGCACTTTTACTAATAGTCATGGATTTTTCCTGGTTGACTCACAAAGTCAGGTCATCAGGACAAAATATGTAAAAGAAAACTCGTGTAGTACTACTTCCCATACACATAAATGTGTTTGTGAATTGACCCACTAAAATGGCAATAACATGGTAATATTCAGGGAACATGGAAATACAGTTAGGACAGTACCCTCTTTGTACTTTTAATAATAGAGAATTGGACATTTTCTTGCTGGTTGACAAATGACATGTAAGAGTACATAAAAGAGTACTCCTGTAGTATTGGTTCCTGTACTCACACATTTTTTGTGAATCAGCCCCTTAGATTGGTATGGCCCCATATTTGCAAATGATCTCTGGCACACAAATAAGAAATAAAAGTGTTCTTTTCCGTCAGAATTTCGACCCAGAGAGAGGCTAACAGGATGACTTTAATATTTGTTAAAATAAAGGTGCCATATTTACAAAGCTCTGAGTTATTATATCAGGGCAATACAATTGCAATTCTCACAGAGCCACTCAAACCCACACTGGCAAGAAATAAATCATCATTGGTGGTCCCCTATCTATTTCTCGTCTTTGGAAAACTGATAGACTATAGAAAAAATGAGAGGGGCCCCTCACACCAAGGGAACAGGGCACTACAAATCAGTAGAATAAAAAATTCCCTTAGGAACCAATGTGTCACACAATAGATTCGATCAATCAACCACACCACTCAAACAATCAATTCTCCTCACCTCCAATTGGGGTCTGCTGTTTTTAGCACATACCACCAAGGAATAAGTTTACATGAAGCTTTAATATCATAAAAATCACATGTAAGTACAAAACTTATATGTCATATCCTCATAGTACATATATAAAAACTACATTAGTTTGAAACAATGTAATCAGTTAAAAAACAATCCCTTTTTCAACCGCCAGCAATGTTGGCGCAACAAGTCACACAAAGACAAAAAATATAAATATTAAAAAAGCAATAATCAAATAGGAGCACTTTTAGAGGCAGAGTTACTAGATCTGTTACAAATGCTGATCCGTTACTGCTTATCAAACACGAGTCCTGCTGAAGTGAAAATTCTTCATCTATGGTCCCTCTTAGTTGTCAGATTCAGCTTATGAGATACGTCAATGCATTTTAGTGGACTTAAACAGATTTCAACCACCTTCTTTAGGACATGGTATTTAGGTATGACCCTCCCTCAGATTAAAAATGGCAATTTGTCCAAAGTCTACAAAGAAACATACATATAACAAACGATTAAAACCAACACAGGGTATCACAATCTTAGAAAAGCTTTGTGTCTTGTCTCCACTTGGTGCCACTTGAAAATCAATTAATCTCCACCCACGGCTGAAGTCCCAATGCGGGGTGTATTTATTGAGAACCATCAGCCTTGGTATTCAGAACCAGGGCAGGCCTCTCTTACTAATACGGGGACCAAGTGAAGTAAACCAAGACCTCCCTTGCATTCTCTCTTACAATCTTTCTCACATTTAAACCATTTAGTTTAAAAGAGCCATCATGCCCTCCTTCACACACCACATTACACCGTAGACGCTGTACAATATTATTGTTGTATATATTGTGACCGACTTGTATTTTCTCACTCCTTCCTATGGAAAACCGAGACAAGTGGTAGAGAACATGGACCATGAAATGACATGAATTGACATTGCTCTACATTTCTCTAGTCTCTGAAGGTGGCGGATCATCACACAGGTTGAAGGCCTGATCTTTCACTGATCTGATATCAGAGGAGTGAATGTCCAGGATATGAACCCTGCATGCAAACTGAACATTCAAACCCATAATTCACTATCATGCCTTCTAATGGAAATCATATGTAACAGTTCAGTAATATGTTGCTCACATCTCTCAAACTCGTTTTTGCATTCCACATGACCAATGTGGTACTAGCACAAGAATGCAATTTATTCTTCCCTTCCCCTATCAAGGCTCCAAGAAGTCTGGGGTGACAAAAGACTAGTATTAGGTTCTTTTTTGTGTGCTGGAGGCAAACCCTTTGAAGTATTAGTGGGCCAGGGAACAACTACACACCTAGCCGTCCTGGCAGAATGGCCAATTCTGCCAGCATCTAGTCCCCTTTAGTCTTACTGTCTGAGAGGAATCCACAAAGCCCAACAACAGAGCGATTCACAGTCATGTGACTCAGGACACTGGCAGAAGCAGAAATGGTTAGGACGAGAAAATGTCAACTTTTTGAAAGTGGCATCTTTATAATTGTGACTTTAAATCCGACTTTACCATTGATGAGGATTTTAAATTACAATTTACTTCAGTTTAAACATGACATTTCTACCTGCCTCAGTGAAAAGTTAGCACTTATTAAATGTAATAAGGCAACCCAAAGTCAACGGGAGAGGTAGGCCTTAAAGTAGTGAAAAATACATTTAGGAGTTTTTCATTACCAAGACATATACAATGTAAATCCACATGTCCTACTTTTTAAATACAATGCACTCTGCCTTATGGGCCTTTAGGGCCTAACTTTGGGGTGACGTATATATATTAAAAAGGAAGGTTTAGGCCTGGCAAAAGTTTTTTTTTGCCAGGTCCAAATGGCACTGTACAACTGCACTACAGGATGCAATGGCAGGCCTGAGGCATGTTTTAAAGGGCCACCTTAGTGGGTGGCACAATGAGTGCTGCATGCCCACTAGTAGCATTTAATGTACAGGTCCTGGGTACACATAGCACTATATACTAGGGACTTACAATTAAATTAAATGTGTCAATACCCATTTTACCATGCTACAGAAGAAGGATGATCTGCTGTTTGAGGCCTGCCCGGCTTGCTGAGAAGGATGACTAGACCTGCACCCTTCATCCCAGACTGAAGTGACTCCAAGGGTCAGCTGACTGACCTCCTGTTCTGACCTACAGGTGCACAAGCTCCAGAGGACTCTCTGCAACTGACCACCTGACCCGCTGCAACTGGACCTGCCTGGACCTGCAACTGGACCTACTTGAGCCCTGCTGGCCTCTGCTGGAGTGAGTTTCTGAGCCCCAAAAGGTGCCTTCAAGGTCCTGGACCCTTGGTGTGGCCTCAGTTGGACTCCTCCTTGAAGAAAAGGAGAAATTGTGAAGTTTTGGGCTCTTTGCAACTACAAACGGGCCAGTTCATGCCAAGATCTTGACGCCCATGCGAAGCTGCTCTCGGCGTCAAGCTGCGCTCAGCGTGCATCGGCGTCAAGATCTTGACGCTGATGCACTGCGAAGCTCCAGTGAACCCAACTCTTCGCGCTGCAGAGGCCGCAAGTAACAAACGGCAACGTGAGCTCTACACTTTGTGCTACAGCATCGACAGCGCGTGGTGTCCACTAACACGGATCTCCAACAATGACTCTCCGTGATTCCGGTCAGGATCTTCGCACTACAGCGATGACCATCCGCGACGCCTGGCCTGCTCTTCGCGCTACAGCGACAAACATCCGCAACGCTCACCTTGCTACTTGCAGCCTCCTCCATCACGAATGGAACTCTTTACGCTGGACTTTAGAAAGTATCTTTTTCAGAGGGACTAACCTGGTCCGTGTATCCGGCCTGCACTCCATCGTGGTCTGCCTGATTTTTTACTTTCACCTGATCTTGCACGATCGTAATACTGCAAGTGGCACTTTGGGACCGATTACGATGTCGGTCGGATCGCAACAGACAGCCTGATGGTTGAGATCCAACCGACATCTTTACATGCAGTCCACCCTCCGCATTATGATGCGGCAGGCAGAGGGACCATGCACAGCGCTTCCAACAGGCTCAAGGAGCCTGTCGTTGCATCGGAACACACCATAATCCCCTAATGACGGCGGAGCCAGGCTCGGCTCTGCCGTCGGGATTATGATGGCAGTTTCCCGACAGCCGTTTCATGTCAAGTTTCAAATGTCCCCCCTGCCCCTCTGCAAGGGGGTCTGAGGGGCAAACATCCCTGCACCGTGTGGCAGGCACCACATGGTGTCTGCCACATGGTGCAGGGATGTTTGCAATCCTCCATTCTACAATGGAAGCTTGTGCTACTGGCCTATTCTGCCCGCCGCACAATCTTCTATTGTCGAATGGATGTTTTCAACCGCCTATGGTCGGTCGCATCCAAATCAGGCAGTCAGAACCGATGACCTAAGGTCGGGCGTTTCCAATCCGCAACGGTCATGTCCGCCCGACATCGTAAAAAGCCCCTTTGTGCTTTTATGCGCTGCATCTACCTCAAATCTTTGAAATTGCATATCTCTGGTTCTACTAATTGGATTTTTGTCATTTTGGTGTAAAATAATATATTAATGTTTACTCTATGTTTCTAAATTGCTGGAGGATTTTTCTTGTGGGGTGTTCTCACTTTCTTACTGTCCCTTATGTATTTGAACTGTCACCTGGGACATCCAGGCTTAATGCTTTAATAATCCTATGCCACAGATACTCTAAGCCAGCCTGATCTAGGCTGAAGACCTCATCACCTGGTGGGGGTGATGTAGTTGGTTCCAAGGTACAATGCAATCTGTTCTCATAAGGGACTTCTATGGTTAGCTGTAATTCACCAAATAGTGAGGAGCCTTGTTTCCTAGTGTGCTAGTTTTATAGACATAAAAGGTCTATGCCATACCAAATATTGGTTCTGTAGTACCCAGTATTCCTACAGCTACACTCACTCTTTTTTCGCCCATTGTTCATCCATCCTGTCTGCCACCAGTCGATAGTCAGCAATAGGGACAACCTTGAAACTGGTGCTTATTTGGATTCTGGCAGCTCACCTCTGGTCTGGCAACCGCATCGCACTGATTCACTACACAAAGATGAGACTCAAAAGTATCGGACATAAACTCAGGAGCCTGAGACCCCTACCATGACTGTTGTGAGAGTAATCACATTCAGTTCTTTAATACAAGAGCTACCCGGGACATTTTTTCTGAAAGAAGGGCCTACCTCATGGCACTCTGACAGGATAGGTCATCCTGTCATTCTCCTTCCTTCAACCTCAAACTCCTCAGGCTCTCCTATAAATGAATCACTTCTAGCCATCCTGAATATTATAAAAACTCTTTGTGATAAAGAAGACAGTGAGCTCTGGGTGGTCTTTTTATTTCTCAAAAGTTATGATAATACACTGCATTTATCATTTAATGGATGAACATGCTTCTGAACTTACAACAGAGACAGATATAAATGTCTTCATCCTCATCTTCCTTTGTTTATTTGTGACATTTGGTATGATTGACCACTAGAGGTTCATCGCTGTATTTGAATTCTACATGTGCTTCAAAACTGAGGTCATAGGATGGTTCTTCTTGTTTTTAACAATGTAAGCAGTTGTTTAGGATGGACAACTCCTCTTTTAATCCTATCCCAGTCTTGTGCGATTTTGCCAAAGATCTATGCCTGCATCAATGCAATTCAACATGTACTTAGAACTGTTAGGAATCTTGGCTGAGGAGCAGGGGTGGCAATTTACCAATATGCACATGGCACCCCATGATGCTTAAAAATATCATTGTTACAAGACATCTGCATGATAATTAGTTAAAAAGCTTCATAAATGGATGTCAGTGAACCAGATCAATCAAGAGAAAATCAAAGTGATCCAATTTTGAAAGTCTCACAAATACTAATTCAACAAGGTCTGGTTATCTGATTACTGCAGCTATTGCTTTTCCCCATCCTGGTCCATGAAGTTAAATCAGTAGGTTTATGGACCAATACCCATTTGTCCATGAATTCACAAATTACACACACTGTTAAATTTGCCAGTGCCTACCTGCCATGCTAAAAACATCTTAAACCTGCCAATGCCTACCTGCACTTACTAAAAATTGTAAACCTGATTTGGAGTCTTAATACTTCTGCACTGCAGTTCAAGCAAACGTACTAGACTTCAGCAATCAGCCTACTCTCCATGAAAACCACTCTTTATTCAGCAGGCAGGTAGATCTCTGGAACCAGAAAACTGAATAATGTCTGATCTTTTCTAAGGAACCCATTCTGCCTTCCTGGCGAAACCAGAAAAAGCAAAGCTATTGAGCATCACATTTTAAGCCTTAAACAACTACCACCTTAAATATCTCTTTGTCACCACATCTGTGGTGCCAAACCAGAAAGGGAGAAACAATGACCTGGTGAGATAAGACTGGAAACCTAAAAATTCAGATCATGCAAAGTCACAAAACATTCTTTCTCTGAAACAGCACCATACATTTGGAACTTGTTTCCAGTTGAACTGAGACAAGCATAAGGACTCCTCTGTTTCTGAAAAAGACAAATTTCTTCAAAATCTGTCTGATTGAATAAATGTTTGCTTTTCCCATGCTAAACTCTTTTTGCCAACATGGCTTCTCCTTAGTCCTCTCGTCCCCTATTCCATCTCCCCTCCTCACTAACCACCTTCCACTGTTTCATCTGTTACCTCTCTGCCTCACGCAACTCATGACATGCATTCGCCTTCTTCTTTTAGTGCCTTTTCTAACTACCTCTACCTTTTGTATCCTTTGTTGCATTCTTACTCCTAGTTTATTTGATTAATAATAGCCATAAAACTAGGTACATTACGCTAAATATAAAATATAAAAATAAGAATGCAATGTACAAAGATCTGTCAATAAAATATATACAGCCATAGAACAGTACTTTAATTTTATTCTGATTTTTCTGATTTTAACAACAGCTGTCAATAAGCGGCTCAGTGATTGTGTATCTAGAGTCCTATCCATCATTGCTAAAAATAAATATGGCTGGCCCACATCAGTTAAATTTAAACAGTTTAAGCACCAGGGTGAGATATTTAGATGTGTAGATGTTAGCAAAACAGTACACAGTGTATTAGTTTTTGCACAGATACTCCTGCACATGGACAAGCAGAAATATTATTTTGAGATGTGGTCAAGATGGTGACGGAGTCCGATGCCCCTTGAGTGCACTGTGTAATCCTTAGAAATCCTGGTCAACCCCACGATTACCACACTGAACTTCACCCCTGTGTCCCCTGGTCATGGGGACTGATGGAGTGTGACACAGCTGCCCACTGCTGAAGCACCAAGGATCCACCAAAGACCTTGTGGACTGTGGCCTGGGCCCCCCAGTGGTGAGATCTGGCAAGGAAGCACCGTTGGAGTTCCAGGCTTGGCCATGCGACTGTGGACTGGGTGACCCCTCCCCCCCTAGGGGTGGATCCGAGTTCGGTGGGACTCCAGACGAGCCAATTACTGTTGAGCATGCCAGAGATTTGGCAGTGAGCAGGTGCCAGTTCCTGGAGAACGCTGCTGGGCCCGCGGATCCGGGATCACTGATGAAATCGCATAGGAGGTGACGGTCCGGGCCGCAGGGAGAGAGGTTTCCATCTACCCAGCCCTCCCCCCAACAACTGAAGCCCACCTTCAGTGGAAAACAGCACCTGCTTGGACTGGTGATGCCTCACTTCGGCAGTGTCCTTTGGGAGCTGAGAAGAGGCGCCATCTGAGCTGCACGGTGGCTTAGACGGAAGAAGCTGCTGGCCTCGCCCCACACCTTCTGGCAGCTGAGAGTTTGGCTCGGTCCGCAGCTTAGGGAATGCAGCTCCGTCACTCGCCCCCTTCCCTCTGCCATGAGTGAAACCTGTGAAGATGGAGACATGGGAGCCATGAGGGCTTTGCCTGAGTCCCGGTGGTGTAAGTAAGGCCTAAGTCACGCCAGAGGCACAGGCCCACACAAGGGAATGATACTGTTTAGCATGCATGGGCTGGCAGTAAGAATGGTGGATCCAGGGGCTGATACTGGGAGTGAGGCACTGTACCCACTTAGAGAGGGTCTGGGGCACCGTTTGTCACCACGCCACTAGTGCAGCTGTGTAAAGGACTGAGGAGCGGCTCATGAGTTGCTGGCCAGGTCACGCTGGGTGGGTCTCTTGACTGGGGGCCAGGGTGGAGGCAGCTTGGCAGGCCTGATGCCATGCTCAGGAGATGGGGCTCCTGGGGTGCCCCACTCCTTGACAGTGCCATCCACAGGCCATCATAAGCTTGCGCTGACTGGATTCCACCACAGCGGGACCAGGGCCCTCCCCTTTCCTTGTCAGCTGGGGAATGATGGCTAGGCCTTCACTGTTCAGGCTGCAGTGACGTGGGAGATGAGTGAATATGAGGGTGGCTTTCCCCCCCTTAACTTGAGGTGCATCGGTGATGCCTTGTGCTGTGCTCCGCCCCCAGGAGACTTGGCCTGGGACATTGCTTTATCACATGCAGGCCTAACTGAACCGGGTCATACGGGGTAGTGCTCTGGTGTTGGGAGCATGGCTCATGACAAAGAACCTAAACCCCCTTGTCAGGGGAGAATGGACCACTGCACGAAGGTAGTAACGTCTCTGACAGATGACACTCCACCTGCAATGCCTGATAATGTTGCCCTTCTCCTAGCTCTCGAGTCTTCTCGAGAAGCTCTAGAAGGGAGAGTGGGTGAGGTGCGTTCAGAAGTCTCCCTCCTGCGTTAAGATCTCTGCAATGTGACGGAGAGGGTCTCCTCGGCAGAAACCAGGATCTCTGAGCTGGAGGACCCGGTCCAGGGCCTTCGCAAAGAAGTCATGGAGGCCCGAGCCACTACCAAGGACGGGGTGTGGAAACTGGAGGATGCTGAAAACTGTTTCTGATGGAATAATCTCAGCTTATTGGTGTTTACTGAGTGGGTTGAGGGCCTGAATATGGCACAGTTCCTTAATGGGTGGCTGAGCCATATCCTGCTTCCAGACAAACTCTGCTCATGCTTTGTTATTGAGCGGGGGCACCAAGCACTGTGGGGCAGACCACCACTGGGGCCCACGTGAGGCCGGTGATAGCACGCTTCCTGAGCTTCCAGGACAGGGACATGATCCTCACCGGAGCTCCCAAAATGAGTGAGGTGTGCCATGAGAACTCCAAGATCCTGATTTTCCCAGATTAATCCAGGATGTTCAGCGGCAGCTGCGCACATTTGAATCTGTGAAGGCCAAGCTGTGGAGCCTCCAATTGGAGTACATGCTTTTATTCCCTGTCAAGCTGAAGGTCTTATTTCAAGGGAAATTACTCTTCTTCCAAACACCTGGGGAGGCATGGGAGGGGCTGGAGGAATGTCCCAGACAGAGGAGTGAGGGGCGAGATCCTGGCCCGCACCCCACCGGTGGAGAAGGGGCTCGACTCAACGACAGACAGCAGCCCCAGAGGAGAGCTCACCACCCACAGAGGAGAGATGAGGGGGACACCGTGACTGGGCAGGGACCCTGAGAGGCGACTGGAGGTCTCCTCGGACTCAGAGGGGGACCGGATGGCAACTATTAAAAAGAGCAGGATGACTGTTCTGGAGGGGGAATCTAAACATGGATACACAGGTGATGACCAAGAGACTGGATCAGAGGACCCTCACCCCCTGGCGGTCACCATTGTTAACTTAGAACATGAACCTGAGGTCACCCCTTCAGACGCCAGAATATCTGGTCTGACAGCGACATCATAATTGTGGGACTAACGACAAGATCCGGGGCCAGGAAATTCTCCTTGCCCTACCATGGACGGCTCAGAGAGTCGGAGCAGACCACTTTTCAATTGCAAGTACAGATCCACTGCACACAGGGGTGGTCGGCTCAGATTGTGTTACAGTGTGCTAAGGGTTTGAATTGGTGGGTGAGATGATGGGCTACAGACATCTCCGATTCCCATGTTGAGCAGTTTTTAGTTATGTTATGGAGACACACACTCGCAGGGGCCTTTGGGGGGTGGGGCAGGGGAGGGTCAGACACAAGTTACGAGGCTTAAAGTTGTTACAGTTCAGGGAGGGAAGACCCAGACATGTCAACCAACGCCTGGCAATGATGGGGACCAGTCGCACTACACCAATCGGCTGCTAGCACTTTGGCAGTTATCCTTTCCTCCGCACTTTCTGACCCTATAACCAGTGACTTGATGGGTACTCCACTATTGGACGATAAGACTCTTTCGGTCCTATCCTGGAATGTGACTAGTCTGGGTGACAAGGTAAAGAGATGCCTGGTGACCCAATACATTAAACAACTACAACCAAACGTGGCACTTTTACAGGAGATCCACCTCAAGGGGACACAGTGTAGATTTTTGGGGTGAGGAGCTTACACCACACTAGCACATGCAGGGTGTACGTAAGGCTCCGGAGGGGTGGCCATTCTGGTCAGGAAGAACCTGCCCTTCTGAGTATGGACACAGTGAATAGACCCATTAGGTAGATATGTGGGAGTGAAGGGGTGCTGGGGATGAAAAGATGTTACATTGCTCAGCATGTATGCACCTCCCCAGCTACAGGCCCCCACGCTGGAAAAGCTTGCCGAAAACTTGCTGGAGGCAGACGCTTTACTCTACATTATGGGAGGGCACTTCAATGATGTTATGGCACTAGAGCAGGGTAGGAAAGAGACCGCAGGTTCAGTTGCATAGCGCATTCAACTCGCACAATTCGCCTTCACTCATGGCCTCTTGGATCTATGGAGGCGCGCACACCCCTCTGATAAAACATACTCCTACTTCTAGAGTGTTTTCCCACCTAGATTACATCTTCATCCCTGTCGGGGAGGTGGGAACCATACTGTGGGCAGAATACCTGATCCGAGGCCTCTGTGATCACTCCCCCCTGCTGGTTAGGCTGGTTATGCGGTGTGGTGGGAGGATGGGCTGGAAACTCAATGCATTGGATCTATGAGACCAGGAGGTTGAAGTCGGGCTAAGGGTGGACTCCAAGCTCTATTTCAAAGAAAATGAAAACTCAGTCACGTCCAAAACTGTGATTTGGGAGGCATATAAAACAGTGCTCCAGGACAATGCCCAGAACCTGATAGCCCAAATAATTAGGAAGGGGGTGGGAACCCTGGAGCAGCTCAAGGGTCAGCTTCTGGGACTTGAGGGAGACCTGGGACCGGAACCAGACCACGCCAGCCTTAGGAAATAAGAACTCCTGAGGAACACACACCAAGCTCTGGCATAAGAGGGAGCAAATAATCAAATGTTAGCAACACTACACAGACTGTATGATGCTGGGGACAAAGCCGGGAAGCTCCTTGCATGGCTGGGAAGGAGGGAAGTGGAGGCCAGGTGGGTGCACCGAATAGCTGGAGTGGGGGTAGATTGTGCTGACTCTGACTAAGCCATAGCTGGGGCCTTTGCACGCTATTATGAGGAATTCTACAGGGCTAGGCCACTGCAGGAGTTACCCCAAATCAAACTCTATTTGGAGTCTGTCACCACTGCTGTATTGGATGCTGAGGCATGTGCCGCGCTTAACGCTGAAATCACATTGGTGGAAGTTGCCACAGCGAAGCTGAACTCTAATAAGACCCTGTGACCCAACGCGATTTACGCGGAATTCTATAAACGTCATATTGGATTGTTAGGATCCCACCACTTGGAACGAGCAGGGCACTCTCCTGCCAGATCTCAGTGGTAATCCATAAGGATGACAGGCCGAAGGAACGTTGCAACTCATACTGCCCGGTTTCTCTACTCAACACAGAGGTGAAAATCTTACCCACAATATTGGCCATTCAACTCCTGTAAGTCATCATGCCCCTGATCCAAAGTGACCAATCAGACTTCATTCCTGGTAGGTCAACACAGTACAACCTCAGACGCACACATAATTGGCTGAACAAGATAAGAGATCGGCCAGAACCCCACGTCTTTCTAGCCCTTTACGCAGAAAAGGTGTTTAATGCAGTGCATTGGCCCTTTCTTGAACATCCACTGGTTAAGTTTGGGTTTGGTCCCCATTATAGGAAATGGGTCAAACTATTATAACCGGCCCCAGTGGCCGCAGTTAGGGTGAAAGGAGTGCTGCCCTCGGAGTTCCCCATTAGTAGAAGCACAAGCAGGGTTGCCCCCTGTCCCCTCTACCGTTCGCTCTCACTATTGAGTCACTAATGAGTGCGGTCCGCGATCACCCTGGGATCCATGGCTTTGGGATCACGGGAGAGACGGCAGTGGAAGAGAAGATTTTGCTTTACGTGGATGAGATTCTTCTTTACATTACAGAACCATCCTTAACCCTCCCTTTGACCTTCCAACTGTTCAAAGAATATGGGAGTCACTCTGGTTATATCATCAACTGGGACAAATTGATGCTTTACCTTCTACAGGGCAGGGAAATGTGCCCTTACTCCCCGGTTGCCTGATGCATAGAGGTTGGATTTAAGTACTTAGGTATGTTCGTGACACTGGGGAAGGGACTCTGCTTTGAGTAGAACCTTGGGAGGGTGCTGAGAGCATGGCGAAAGGAGATGGAGAGGTGGCGAGGGCGGCCCCTCACGCTAAGGGGGAGAGTGGGCTGTTTAAAATGAGCTCCCTACCCAAATTGCTATACGCTTTGCAGAATGTGTACTATTGTGTCTCTCCAGAGATCTTCACTATGATTGAGGGTGGCATGCAGACTTTGTTGTGAGATGGTAAACACCCTAGAATTGCCCTAAAAACTCTACAGCGTAATCAATACAATGGTGGTTTAGTTCTGCCGCCTGACCTAAAGGCTTACTACTAGGTGGCTCGCATCAATAATTGATTGGCTATTTTCCCCACTGGACCACTCAACCTTTAGGCTGAAGCGGGAGCAAGGGTGGAAGTGGTTCCTGCTTACACTATCTCTATGGGGTGGTGGGATCTGGCGTGCCTTCCCGGCCACCCATGTCACATTAGAGGCCTGGGATAAAGCCATGAAAAACATAGGCTGGCACAGTAGACCTATGCGAGAAACGCCCCAGTGGGAGGGGCATTGGCTCCCAGAGATGCAGAGGTTGCGGGAATTTGAGGCCTGGAATCTGGTCGGGATTTCCAAGGTGGGGGACCTAATCGAGGGAGGTGAAATCATGTTGCTCTCCTCGTTTCAACAGGAGTATGGGATGAAGGCCAACCAATTACTGAAATATGCACAAGTAAGGAATGCATGGAGGGCTGAGGTGCACCCCGGTGATAGGAATTCCGGAATATGCCCATTAGAAGGACAGCTACTGACAGAAGAGCTGGGAAAGAAAGTATGCGATTTCCCTAGCTCACAAAAACCTTAATAATAACATGCCAGATACCCTACACATGTTTCAGGGGAAATGGGTAGAGGAGGTGGGGACATGGAGGATATTGATTGGGAGGTGGCCATGATGCACTCGAGATAAGTAGCAGTTAAAGCATGGCTATGCTGAGTCCAATTCAAAATGCTTCAAAGAGTGTACTATGATAGATGCCAATTGCATGCCATGGGGGGGCAGATCCCACATTGTCTGAGGTGTCATGGGATAAATGGTTCCTTCTTTCACACGATTACTGGGTCGCAATTACAGGGAAACTTAGTGGTGTACTCTCAGCACCAATCCCACTTAACTCTAAATTCCTCATTTTGGGGATCACTACCAACATCGACTTACCACAAGCTCAGCTTTTGTTCTGCGGTCTTGGCCTTGTCGTGGCCAAAAGAGAAATATCTTGATACTGAGGGGCATGGGAAAGCTCAACATTACAGGAGTGGAGACGGGGTATGGACATGTACGTGGTGGCTGAAAAAGCTGCCTACGTACAGCAGGGGCTGCCCCCGAAAATTCCTCAAGGTCTGGGGTAAATGGATACAATATTATTTTTGGGAGATACTAGAAGACAGTGGTAGACAGAGATAGGGAATACCCTGACGAGTGTGGGTTTGTTGTGCCCGAGTGTATCGATGCCCACAACTTGGTGTTTACTTCTGATATTAAAACTGTACTAGCTGATAATTATCTGGGGAGCGGGTAGAGGGAAGGCGGGAGGATTGATGTTCATGGTTGTTGTTACTACTATGCAGTTACTGAGGTCGGACAGTATGGTGCTTTTATATGCTATTAAAATAAAATAAAGATATATTTTTAAAAAATATATATTATCTTGACTAAACCACACCCTTTAAAATCATACTTTCTAGTGAAATATACCAAAGCACAATCTGGTCAAAAGAGTTCTCCCAAAAACACTTATTACATAAACAGCCATGCACAGGTTTGCCATCAATATTGCCAATTAAGATGTTGAAGTGATGTTATCAATGATATCACAGAACATGCCATGAGTGTTGTAATGTGTGAGGTAATTAGCAGTGCATGGCGAAGGTCCGAGTTATATTCACTTTAGGGATCGAGTTATAGTTACTTAAGATAACTACAACTGGTGCATTGCTTTGTTTGTTTAAAAAGATGTCCTTTAAACCTTTGTGTTTTTCAGTGAATTTCTACGTTTTTTTTATTATAATGTAAGATATTATTATAATTTCTAACTGTTAGACCTGTCAGCCTTAGGGTGATCTTCCCCACAGCTTTTTGCCTTACTCCTCCTTTTTTGCTGATCTTCCGAGATGCTTCCAATACTATAAAATACAAAATCCTTCATTAGAGTGCACAGAAAAGTCTAGAGAAGGAGTATAATAAGGTTTTTCTGAGAAGCCTTCTTTTGAATGTGCACAGTAATGTGAATTGAAAAACGGTGTTATATATTTTTATTTCTTTATTTTTTCAGTATAAACTGGCCTTGTTCCTGAAGAGACCTCAAATAGAAGAGGTCAAAACGCATTTTCTTTTTCTGCAAATAAAAGGGAGTTGAAAAATTAAATGTATTCCTTTATGGGCAACCAAAGGACAGTGACAGGTACCCTGGATTACTAGTGTTGGTTACAACCCCTTAGCAATGCAAGAACTATCGAGTCCTTTCAAAAAGTACAATTGAACATTGACTCTCTTGTGTGTCTATGAAAATTACAAGATTGTTTTTTGTGTTATGTGTCAATATAGTGTTTGGAAACAGGTGTTTGTTCTGCGAAGTGTGTATGTCAATGTATTATGTGTAATGTATATGTAAAAGACACTTGTCTTGAATGTGTAATATGCAATGTTGACTTGATCAAAGGCCTAAGGGCCCGTGATAACCGTGTTGTTTGTGATCCAATGAGTTTGATACAAGAAATGTTTCGAAAATAATTAAGAAATTGGTAAAATAAAAATCAAGGTAATCGAGGTAATCAATATCCGGAACCTAAAAAGAAGAAAATTGTTGTAAATAATTCCAGCTAAGGCAAATAAGTTGTTCATATTCATACTTTTAGAAAGTTGACATTTTCTTGTCCCAACTATTTGGTGCCTGCAGCCTGCATCCTAGGTCACATGACTAGGTGTAGCTGGCAGTTGGTCTTTGTGCATTACTCCCAGTTAGTGACACAAAGAGAGAATAGATGTTAGCAGGATGGGCCATCTCTGTCAGGAACAGGGGGAAGAGTTGCACATCACAAAGACTCTGCCTCAGCACACCCACAAAGGGTTTCACACTAGTCTTTTGAGCCCCCAGACATGCTGGGACCAGGGCAGGGAAGGAGGATGCTCCAGACACCCCAGGGGTTACAGCCTCTAGAAACTTCTCCTACTTCAAAGCTGGCACTAAGGATAATTAGTGGAACGCAGACCCAACTCTTCAGTACACATCTGGACCTGTGGAAGGTTCGGAAGAAGGACTACTGTGCTGCTCTTCTGAAAGAAGGACTGCTACTCTGCTGCCCTGCTGCCTGAGTGAGAAGGAATGGACCTGCAACTTGAACCCAGAACTGCCCGAGTGACTCCAAAGGCTAGTTGTCTTGTCCCCTGATCAGGGACTTGGGTATAGAAAAGGCTTGATCCACCTTGAACCCTGCACCTGGACTCTGCCTGCTATGAGTCTTGCCCCCCGGGTGGTGCCACCCCAGTCCTGGACCCTTGGAATTGGGCCTGAGGGTGCTCTGCCAGCCCAGCAGTGGTCTTTTAGGCAGAACCGAAGCACTGCTGTGAATCTCCCTGCAGCTCCACATCAGAACCGCCACTGTGCCGCACACCCACGACGCAGGATCCCGCAGCTCTTAGGAACCTCTGTGACGCGATAGCATCCTTGATGCAGGACCTCACATTACAGCCCACAGCTCCCCATAATAGCCGCTGCGTGATGCATGATAAATGCAGGGCCTAACATTGCAGCCCAAAGCTCATCGGAACTGCTTCTGGGTGATGCATCCTCAACGCGGAGTTTTGCAATGCTCCCTAACCAGGATTTAAGGTGCTTTGTTTAGCGGGCCTAACTTGGCCCCTGTGTCCAGCCTGCGCTTCATTGTGGTTGGCCTAAACTTGTGACTTTGTCCCAGTTCAGCATGACCAGATAACCACAGTTGGTGCTTTGTGGTTTTAAGCACTATTTGTACCTAAATCTTATAGATTGCATATCTGTAGTTCTACTGAAAGAATGTTTGTCATTTTGGTCTCAAATAATTGAATTGGGCCCCCCATTTTCTCAGGCCCTGGTTGGCAGATCACCCCAAAACTTTACAGGAAGGAGCTGAGGTGGATGAACTTCTTTTTTGGAAGATTTTGGGAAGATTTGTCAAATGGCGCCAAAGTTATTAGCTAACAAAAAATGTGTTTCCTATGTCAATGTAGTCCTAACTAT
Organism: Calotriton arnoldi; assembly: GCA_963921515.1. Lineage (NCBI taxonomy): Eukaryota > Metazoa > Chordata > Amphibia > Caudata > Salamandridae > Calotriton > Calotriton arnoldi. Next base: position 2,330,787 of record CAWUFW010002130.1, on the reverse strand, counting down.
AACTACCCAGTGAGTAACTGCACAAGTGAGAAAAGTTCAGCACACATGGGTATATGTTTTAGTATCAAATGTAGGAGGAATGGGAAGTGGCTGTATAATGTTGAATACTTATACCTAAATAGGTAGAAAACGTAGGGACTTAGGAATAGATATTGCAAAAAAATAAACACTTTGCAACTCTGCACACCTTTATGTTGAATCCCATGTCTCTGAGACACAAATTCAAATAAGAGGTCAGTGGTTGCTTGTGTTGCCACCTGGGAACCTGGCATGGTATTTCAGGCTGGACTGTTTCTACTGGAGGAGAACCAAGGCTGATCTGCATGTGGCTGGCCTCTGTTTAGAGTAGCATTGTGGGAAAAAAAACAATGAACTGGAATACGGGCTAAGTAATTGCCACGTATTTAGATAAATTCAAACATTCCACCCACACTTTTTTGTTTTTCAAATTCAATTCTGATAGGACCTGGTAAGGTATCTGAAAGCTGCATTCACACATTAGCATTAATACTTTCAAGATTAAATTCATAATCAATTATTTAATTACTAGGCAAGTACAGTTTTATTTTTCAACAGAGCTGAAGAGATCCACATTTGCTGCTGCATCCTTGTTTCCTAAGGCTGAAAACCTCAGGTATGTTGGCTTCTATGATGTCTTTCTACATTATTTAGAATCCAAGGGAGTGTAGACATAAATATTTACAAGGCTTCGTGTGACATGGATCTTCAGTAGACTACAGGCTTAACGTTAGGCCAGTAAAATTTCTTTTAAAACGGCTGGCATAATTTTTTGAAGCCATGACTCATAGGTTTTGGGTTGTGCTGCTAAGAATCTCACAGAGTTCAGTAGAAGTTGCCAAATTAACATGCAGCACTTAACGAGCTCATTCTGCTTTCATGAAAAGCACAGATTTTAACAGTGCCTAGGTAATGTATGTGTACACTGGGTGCTTGAGTGCAATTTGTAGCCAGTTTTTACTGTAGCGTGTGTCACAGTACCACAAATGCATTTGAAACCCCAAATATTTTAGCAGAAGCAAATGTAGTGCCATTGTGCAATCTGTACGTTATCAGTACCAGAATCCTTGATCTGCACGATAACAACAAATCAGGAATCTCAAATAGCCAGGAAATTCATTGGCACCCTACCTACTTTTAGGTCTTCCGAACACTACTGCACTCATCAAGGGTGGAAGGCATTAGGAATTAAACGTCCTTGTACGAAGAAACGAAAAAAAATTATGAAGCTGGTGTACTTACCCCTTAACCACCTCATAAAAAATCCTTAGACAATCTAAAGCATTGTGTGGTCCGGAAATAGTCACATGGCAATTTAGGGGACTTTCATCACATGCAACGCTGAAATTAAAAAACAAAGGGCCTCATTTACAATATTTTGACGCACAGCAGTGGAGCAAGCCTTCCTGCTGCGCTGCTGTGCGCCAAAAGAAAAAGGTAGGAATGCACCGTATCTACAAGATACAGTGAATTACTGTCCTTTTACCCTGTGCTGACGCACAATGGGCTGCCATGAACCAACGCAGAGGGTGTCTGCGTTGTAGGGGTTATTGTTTTGTGCAGGAAGGGACACTTTCTTGCAGAAAAACAATCACAAGAGGTGTTTTCCTCTTTCTATGTGTGCTGCAGAATGAACCAGACAGTAGAAGGTTTTATGGTACTGAATAGCACAGGCCAGAGCCGGGGTAAGGTGAGTGCATCCGCAGGTGTTCTGACTCTAGTTTCCACTAAGGTGATTAAGAGATCAGTGGAGGTTATAAATGTGTCAAGTGGCATGCAATTCTCAGTGGTTGAATTGAGCTTGAGTAATAACATTCTTACATACTTTCTTCTTATAAGTGTTTATATCCATAAAGAAGACCATCGAAAACTGAAAGGGTGGGCGGAACTATTTGAATCTTCTTTCCAGCACCTCTTAGTAAAATACCCAGAAGCTGTCATAATAATGGCCAGAGATGTTAATGCTCGTCTCTTCCCCGAACAGTTGGAACTGAAGCTGGAGGAAGTCTTGGAATCTTATAACATTCCCCCAGCGAAGTTCCCTCCTGTTGTCATCAAAAAGGAGGCCAAAGTTCTGAGTCAATGGTTGGCAAATCATGGTCTGATTTATTTAAACGGACGATTTAAAAATGATTCGCCAGCAGCAACAACTTTCCAGCCGGGCCAGTCCTTAGGCCCTGTTGACTATCCATTTACGTCCTTTTGGCATTTCAATCTTTTTCAGATTTTTGAGGTGGCAAAGTATGAGGGTAATGACCATTGGGCAATTACCTGAGTTCTTGACTTGTGCGAGCCAGGGTCCACTGACAGGGTATTGCGGCTATGAATGTCATATCCACGTAGGCTCTCAACACACCTGGACTCTATTCAACTCCAACAGTTAGCCGCCCTCCAAATAGAGGAGAAGATTGATATCCCCCCAATTATGTTGATGATATCATTGTGTGGTACAATAAAATTGTATGCCAAATTTTGGGTTGTATCACAGTAAACATAAGGGTGAAGGGTATGCGCACAGACCCTCGTGCCAATAGGGGGGCTTGGTTTGATTCTTCCTGCCAAGAGTTGAGGCGATTGGTGAGACAGAGAGCCAGGAGCGCTAGGTGCCAGCCTGGCTCCCTAGCCTCCCAGGAGCTGGATAAGCTTAAACTCCGATATAAATCTCTTGTGCAGGCGAGAAAAGCCACCTTCTACCACAATAAGTGGGAGGAGATGCAGGGAATTATCCTCTCCAAAGATCAGCAAATGTTCTGGGATAAAGTTGATGAGTTTAGTGCCCCAAACAGGGGTACCCTTGTTTGTGTGATCCCGGAAGAGCAGTGGGCTACGTATTTGACAGACCTGTATAGGGGTCGTACTGGTTCAGATAGAGTTCCAGAGATTTCCTAGGCTAAAACTCCCCGTCACTTGGTTTTCAGTTAAGGAGGTAAAGCTGTCATCGAGAGAGTGAAGCTCTCCCGTGCTGCTGGCCCTGATTATATCCTGACCTTAATAATCAAGATGAATAGTATTTGGTGAGCCTTGGTTTATTCCTCCCTGTTTAGTTGGATTGCCACGTCCGGCTTTTTCCCTTCTTCTTGGAAGGGGTCTATATTAAAACCCATTTTTTAAAAAGGTAGTGGTACAGACCCCAAACAGTATAGGCTTATTAGCCTCCTGGATATTTCACTAAAGATCTTCTCTAAGATTATTTTATCCAAATTAGAAGACTGGGCCCTTGAATCCAAGAGAATACCAATCGAACAGGGGGGTTTCCGAGAGGGTCACTCTACTATAGATCATTGTTTTGCATTATGGGCCATTATCCGAAAGTCATTGGAGGTAAATCAAAGGCTGTGCTGCTGTTTTGTAGACTTCAACACAGCTTTCAACTCTGTGGATAGGGATATCCTTTGGGGTAAACTTGTTGCCTGGGAGCTTCCGTTAAACCCTCTGAGTGTACTCCAATCCTTGCATTCTGGTAATTGGGCTCAGGTGGAACTAGACAAGTCAGGTGGGTTATCCCAAAGAATCTCCATCGAGAATGGCCTTCGGCAAGGGTGCGTCTTAGCTCCCCTGCTTTTTAGTTTATTTTTAGCTGACCTTCCCGCCTTTATCTCCCAATCCAAGTCCTTTTCCTCCAAAGTTGGAAAACATCATATTGACTGCTTTCTACACGAAGACGATTTGGCATTACTGGACTGTACTCCAATTGGTCTGCAGAGGAAATTAGATGCTTTAGCAACTTGTAGTAAGCAGAACCAGCTTTGCATCAACTTGGAAAAGACCAAAATTTTGTTTTTTGTGAAAAAGGTAAAGAAATTCAGTTGGCACTTGGATACACTGGAGATGGAGCAAGTTGACCAATATAAATATCTGGGTCTGACTTTTAGGAGAAACCTGAATTCAGACTCGCATCAGGATGAAATTAAGCAGAAGGCCCTAATGCAAGCCAGTTGCGTATCAAGATTTAATAGTAGTTTTGGGGGGCTTACTCATATTCCACTATTAAAGGCTTATGAAGGGAAGATTCCCCATTGGGTCTATATGGGGGAGAGGTATTTCCCTTGATCCGACATATAAATGGGATAGATTAGAAGGGGCAGTACTTAGAAGGCTTTTATCTCTCCCCCAGGGCACAAGCCGTAAGGAGAGAGTGTAAGTTGGCTTCCAGGAACCTGATGGCCTTTACTCGGGCCCTAAGATATTTTCACACACTCTCTGATGACGATAAAGTGTTCAAAGTTTACAAATTGTGCAGGGTAGAGATCCATGGCAGCAAAAGAAGGTGGGCAAATGATGTAAGAACCAGATTAATTGCCCTAAGGAACCTCCACACAGATAGTGGTACAATTACATCCTGGTACCCCTTCCCAGGCAAGCAGGTATTAAAAGAGTCTGTTGCCTTGGTGTCAGAATCCAACGACTTATTTTACCTGAGCAAAAAACAATCTATCAGCTTTTCTCTTCCTACTCTGGGTCAGGATACTGTCTTTCCATATTTGTTGCAGCTACCAGATCCAGGGTTGCGAAATGAAATATTAAGGACCAGGGTGGAATGTAGCCCAATTTACTCATCCTGCCCAAACAGGGCCTGGGTCCAGGATAATAGTGGCCTCTGTCCCTACCCGTTGAATGCAAAATGTTCCTTGCTGCATATATTAATGGACTGTGTTTTTAATTCTGCAAATCGAATTAAGTTTTTAAGACCTTTGTTTTTTAAATATGGTACTCTCCATAGGTGGAAAGCTGTGGAGTTGTTATGAGTAATGCGCTATTTAGATGTGGCAATTGGAATTGCTCGGTTTTTACGGTCAGTTAAATAGAATTTTATGATGAATTATAATGTGAGGGGGTTGTCGGGTAGTAAGATGGGACTTTTTATTGATTTTAATTGTTAACTGTGTTTTGGAATGTTTTATGGACAATTGTCTAAATAAACTTATTTTCTACCTCCCTTTCTTAGAAATTTCCAAGCATAAAAATGCAGCAAATGCAGAAATGCAGAAATGCTGAAACTTAGGTAGCTTTATTTCTTTTTTCCCAATTTCAAACCGTTGTGAGAGAATACATTCCTTACTTTTGCATTTCTCTAAATGTGAACATTCCTAAAAGGGTCTTACTCAGGCCAGCCACTTACCTTACTCGCAATTTAATGGTAGATCATGGGAGACTAGGGAGACGGTGACAGAAACCCTTCCAAACTTTTCAAAAGGATGACGTGCTGCATTCTCCAGTCAGGCATTTTTAACAACCGTTCTGAGACTTTACAACACACTCCCTTAGCACATTTTTATTCTTTTCCTCTTCTATCATATGGCCATGCCACAAGAACAGGAAGGTTGATGTACTAACAGACAGGTTGCAAATCGAAGGTGGAAATCGTACACTGACTTTTTGCAGCCTTGCAACCTACCTGCAATTTTGCAATGTGATTTATGTTCTAATCGGTCGCTTTGCAAAATCTCCACTCACAGAAGCTTGTGGAATGACCTCTTTAATGAATATTAATTAGGTAAATCACTATTTTCAACCCTCTGTAATTGAGTGCAAATGCATGGATGGTGGTCTGTAAGGAACAGCAGACCACCATCCATGTGTAAGCATTCTGTAACAGAAAGTGTGTATGGATATGGTCTTCAAAAGGACCAGGCTTACTTTAAACGAAAAAAATGTTCCCATTTAGGAAGACAACATGGGGAGCAGACAGTGGTCCAGAGGACTACTGCTGCTCCTCTGAAGAAGCCAGATGCAATTCCCAAATGAGGACAGTTTTCCCTTTGCGAATCAGTTACTTTTTAATGGTTTGCAGCTGCAATTGTGGTTACAAACCATTAATGAACCTCATTGCGATTCACAGTTAGGAGGTTTCAAGCCTCCTATTTGTGATTTAGTCGTAAAACACATTTTGTGATTTTCAGTGACTTTACCGCATCACAAAAGGGGTTTGGGACATTAAGAAATGTACTTTTGTGGTCACAAACTTTATGGTTTTCTAAATTACGTTTTTTTAAAACACGAACTCCTGACGTGTATCTGGGCCTTGTGTCTGCAAATGTGTTTTTCCATGATGGTGTAGATTTGAGGGGTTGGTGCTTTTTTTTGTTTCGTTTTTGAATAGTTTATTTTCTGTTTTTCTTTCGTTATTCTCGTCATTTGAATATTTTATGTTTTCATTTCCTTCCTCATTGTGTTTCTTGTTATTTATTGTATTGCATGTTATCCTGCTGCTCACATTGGCACCGTTTGACCTTTGGAAATGAGGTGCGCTTGAAGAGTGTTTTGAATAAATTACAAAAATGTAACTTAATATGGATACCCACTGCGCTTAACTGCACAAAGGTTTCCTGCCACTGGTCAAGAAAAGTGCCTCACACAGTCTTGCTTCGAAATATTTGTAGACAGGATTACCTCCAACCTCCAATAGTTATCCTAGATATGGGCACTGAGTGGCATATTTATGACTTTTGTGGTTCAGGGCAACGCAGCAAGTCACCTTGCTGCCCTGACCTGCGTTGCAGGAAAGTGACGTATTTATCAAATATGGCACATTCCTGTCCTTTTCCCTTGCGCTGGCCATGTTTTGGCAGCCTAGCGCCAACGCAGGCACCCTTTCACCAAGGTGCAAGGGTGCCTGTGTTGTAGGCAGGCTTATTTTTGTGCACCTTCCTGCACAAAAACAATACTGAGAGACGTTTTTTTCTCTTTCTATATGTGCTGTAGAATGCAGCACACATAGAAAGAGGAACAACGAGGAGAAATAAAGACACTTCTTCTCATTATGCCTCTCCTGGGGAAGCGTATCTTTTTGGCCATTCCTTGTAAATGTGGGACTGCCTCAAAATCCATGGGTGTTGTCTGGAAGCATCCACGCAACAACCAAGGAAATGCCTCCCTGGTGCAGGGTAATGCAACGCAGCGATTTGGGCTCTGTTACATTACTCGAGATTGATGAAGCCACGCAGGGCCATGCAAGCTGGCCTTGCGTGGCTTCATAAATCTCAATTTACATTTGCGTTGCTCTTGCATCACGTTCCATAGTGCAAGAGCAACGCAAAGGGGCTCATGAATATGCCCCAAAATGTATTAACAATCTTTACAGCTGCAAAAGGTCAGTGCTTAAAAGAGGATTAAATGACACCAATTCCAACTAGGCCGGTGCATAATCTGCATTACTTTTTTTAATTTTCTGGAAAGTTATGTGAGAAGGGTAAAAAGTTTTGATTTGTTTTGTGTGACTTTCCTAGGCAAGGTTATACCTTGTATATAAAAGCTGCTCAATGTACCAAAGAAGGCTGGTTCTAGAAAAAATGCCTCTCAGCAAGTCATTTTTTCCCCGCATCAGACCCTATAACAAAATCACGTGATATGCAAAATTGTAACACTTTAACACACTTCTCTTAAAGCAAAATTTAGCAATTAGGTGATATTACGCCTGTTTAACGAATATTACACACAGGCCTAGTTTAAACCCTGAAAACAATTACTTCTTGACTAACAATGAGACAATATTGAAGATAAGTTCAGTAAATATGGTCATTTTTTAATATAGTTTCTTAACTTTTTCAATTTTTCAACGCTTCGCATTATGAGCGCTTAGCATTATGATGCTGTCAGCAAAAGAATACGACCCTCAGCCAAAAGTAAACACATTTCACGATTTACTTGCATGTACTTTGTCCCTGGCAGAGGGCTGTTAAAGTTCCACAGAGACTGTTGTTAAAGTAACTGGGGCAAAAAACAAGCCATCGACATTAATTTTGCATGATGCAGAATGTCAGGATTATAAATAAGTAACAAATTAAAGCCTCCTATTGATGTTCCTTATACCTCCTGTAAAACAATGTTCATTTGCAAGAAGCAGTGCGGGAGGCTTGTACGTACAGCATTACGAGCTAAAACAGATGGATGCCATGCCAGTTGTTTCCAGTGTTACCGGGATATAAAAAATTGACCAAGAATCAATGCTACACAAATTCATATTTGGCATTTTTGTATACGTACAGCAATAAATTCACTTTATAGCAACAACAAAAATTGTTTTTTTCTAACATATATTTTAATGAAGTTTGCATCAAAGAGAAAGTGAAATTTTGAAATGCACATTTGAAGAACATGACACTAGGTGTATTCTATTAAGTAAAGGCTACTACACGCAGTTAAGTACAGGAGGCACAGTGAAGAACTTCTTTCGCTATTGGTGTGTCTGGCCACAAAGCCATATTGCCAGGAAACACATTTTATTGTCATGTAAGCAAGATAAGACTTCCTTAAGGCATCAGGATTCGAGATTTAAGGGCTTATTCAGTAACCAGCATCTTCAAAGTTATGCTGAGATAAGCTCAGCCAATCGGAAATCAAAGAATGTAGACATTAAGTAATAATATTTGCCTGCCTTCAAGCATTTATGAATTGTATGTGACTAACCAAAACTGTGACAGCCAAACCGGCTGTCCCAATTTTGTGAGTCCATGTGAATAGTGTTCTTGGTAGACTGGTTGCTAATAGTCTTAGCGCCTAATTCACAAAGGTAAACTTGCACTTTTGCGCAAGTTTACACTTTTTTCGATATTCACAAACAGATCATTTATTAGTAACTTTAGGACTGCAGAGACTCTTCAGTAGAGGGCGAGAACTTCAGGGCATATGTACAAGGAAATGTCAGAGCGCGGAGCTGCGCCAGATTTGGCAGCATCACACTCCAACATTTTCAAAACACAGGGATGCACCGTATTTATAACAATACGGCTCACCCCTGTGTTTTCCCTAGCACTGGTGCTAAAATTAGCTGCCTAGCACCAACGCAGGCACCCTTGCACCATAGTGCAAGGGTGCCTGCATTGCAGGGAGTGATTGTTTATGAGCAGTAAGGTGTCCCTTCCTGCACATAAACAATCAATAATGGCAATTTGTTACTTCTATGTGTGTTGCATTCTGCAGCACACATAGAAGTAGCAAATCGTCATTATTTAATGATTGTTTATGTGCAGGAAGGGACACCTTCCTGCACATAAACAATCATTCATGGCGTTTTGCTCTTTCTATGTGTGCTGCATTCTGCAGCATACATAGAAAAAGCAAAAACGAGGAGAAATAAAAGTACTTCCCCTCGTATCTCCATTCTAACGCCTGCTCTTGCATGGCATTAGCTTTTGGCGCTGCCTCAAATTTCACATCCTTGTAAATCTGGGGCAGTGTCAAAAAGCAATGGGTGTTGTGGTGGAACGCCCAAGCTACACCTATTGCGCGCCCCTTTCATGCAGATACCTGCGTTAAATGGTACTATATTTACAAAGCAGCGTTAAGCCACAAAAAGTGGCTTAACGCCTCTTTGTAAATATGGAGCAGGGCATTGCGCCACAGGAACGTCGCTAACAGTGACGCTCCTGTGGCACAATGCCCTTGTAAATATGCCCCGTTGTGTATGAAAAGATAGGACAGGCCTATCTTTTTATGTGTGTAGTTCTCCTTCCCAACATGAGTTCCCTGTGACATATCCTGGATGACCAAGCCCTGAGGCTCTTCATGGTTCCTGCTTCACCTTCAGACTGCAAATATATGATGCAGGGTCTGAAAATCATCCACAGCATGGGTGAGTGCTTCAGGCACCACTTTCCTTGGACTCAGAGGGTTCTCCTTCAAAGTAGCGTAGCAAGGATGTCATATGCCCTGGTGCAATCAAAGAAAATGGCCCATTTCACATTGTTGAGGTAGTAAAATACAACAAGTATCAGTTATCAATGGGCCCTTCAGGGCTCTGGGACCTGGTGCACTGTACCGGCTGCACCAATGGTAGCCACGCCCTTGTGCCTTCTTCCCCCACACAGCAGTATGTGCGAGTACCACAAAATGACTGGAGCAACTTTTCCCATCAATTGCGAATTTTCATGACCTGGCAGGTGGGAAGCCCAGAGTCATGAAATTAAGGCAAATACTGGTGTGCTGGCATTGCATTGAGGTTCTTAAAGTGGGAACAGTCATTGTGAGAGGTGGAAATGCTTAAAGACTGATTATGGAAGAGGGGTATATTCTTTTGGAATGTGGCAAATGCAAGGATGTTGGTACACTTTGACCTGGGTTAGGTGAAAGCTAACTTAGGCCGGCTTGGGTGGCTCCCATTAATGGAGGTGGGATATAGATGAAGGCAGGAAAAAAGATTAGGTATTGGTATGTGGTAAATATATAAGGACACTTACTCCTTTTCTCTTGGTCTTCTGCTCTCCTCCTTTTCCAATTTTTTTCTGCCTCTTGCCTTTCCCTTCATTCTTCCTAAGTCCTTCGTTCTTCATTTCATCATTCTTCCTTTGTTCTCATGTCCCCTCTCTGTCCCCCATCCCTCATTTCAACTCATCCCTCTCTTACCTTCTCCCCCAGGTCCCCAGTTTCCTCACCCAACCTCTTTCTTCCACCCTCGCCTTCTTAGTCCATCTTTGTTTTGTCCTATTCTTCTGTGAGTCCCTTTCCGTTTTCCCCTATCCTCAGAGATTTCAAGGTGTCCCATGTCAAGTATCCTGTGACAGTAGTGTTGATTTATAATAGGAGAAACAAAACTCATAATACAGACTGAAAAGGAAACAAACCCTAATGTTACTTTTGTCACTCTACTCTCTCTCCCTCTTCTCTTTTCCCCGGAAAACTATTCCTCTCCTCCCCTACCTTTTTCTTGCATGCATCCCTATTCATTTCTCCATTTACATACTATTGTAGCCTCAATCCCTCACTCTCCATCTTTCTGCCTGCCCTACTCCTTTTCTCTCCAAATTCCTCTCGCCTGCCTCTATCACTATTGTTCATCCTCTCCAAGGAGCACACACACAGCAAGGAACACCCTGATGATACTGATAAAAGAACTAGAATGCCAGACTGTGTTGAATTCCTACTGCAGGACAGCACCTGTTTTGTGGTGCTCTTCATCGCCACCCATTGACTTCATGGAGTTAGAGGTGCGTGCCAGGCTAGGATCTCTGGCTGACGGCTCTATCCAATAGGTGCAGTGTAGGCACAGGTCACGTGACTTTCACCTGTCAGGTATGGCTTTATAGGAAAAAATTGCCTGACAGCGGCAACCTGCCTATTTATGCTATAACTCAGTCTTAGGCGTCTATCCTAAGCGACGGGTGATTAAATGTATAGGGCTCTGAAGTTTCCAAGTTCATTGTGTGAGCAGCTTATTTAGACCTATATTTGTTTTGCATTATGGAACCTGTAGCAGTGTTTAACCCACTATAAAATCAGGATAAAGCCCCACAATGGAAAAAAATGCATGGACTGGATTGCGTTACTCACTCATGGAACTGTGAAACCTAAATGTGTTCTTATATTAGTTAAAGAGTGGTTTACTGTCCTTAGAAGATCTGTCCTCCACGGCCTGATTTAGTGCTTACGTCATAAATACGATGACGAATATCCCATCCGCCTTATCACGTTTGTGACAGGTTTGTAATAAGGCAGACCACATTTGTGACAGAGTACACATCATCCAAACTCTAAATCAGGCATTCTTTTCTTGCTTGCTAGGCAGAGTCCTCAATCCATAGACATGTGGAAGTAAGTTCAACATTATATGTGATAGGCTCAAGGCTTCCCAACTCAAAAACTTTAGTTTTATTAGCTTACCCCCTAAACATTGAAGCGTCTACAACATCATTTTAACAAATTCTCACTAGATTTGCCTCAAAGTCCGTTTTTTGTATCGATCTGCGTATGTTACTTTCTATTACTTTTCAGATCTCAGGATTATATTTTCAGAAAGTGAAGCGCCATTAGAAAATGAAAACCTGTTTCGCGGAATGCAGTCGTGCACAGTGCATCGCACCTGTCTTCGGCAACATATTTTGAGCATGCAAATTAGACAGGAACAAATGTTTAGCCCCAGCTGGCCCAAATGTCCCATTTAAAAAATCTTTTCCTCTTCTTTGTTCTTTGATGTTCTGCAAATGAGCTTTAGAACTCCACTCTCTACACAATTCAATTTTACAGGCCCATTATCCCGGATATAATGTGGAGGTTAAATATATCAGGGCAGCCATTATGTGAAAATAATTAACAGTAATGAATAATGCACTAATTCCACTGATGAGAGATGGCGATGTGTGTAATGAAGTGTTGGGGCAGCTCTGACAAATGAAATTAAAATATTTAAACACTGTTTTATGATATTACTTTGCTCATATCATTTCCTTTACCTACAATGAGCTACTTCGATTATCGTCATTATCTTGACAGGCCTGAAGGATGAAATAGTGGAGGTTAATGTGACAGCGATTAGTCAGAGGGGGAATCCATCACAGGAGCTGAGTGGAGCCAGGCAGAAAGGCCCCCTTTATGCTTCCGTGCTTCAAACGCAAGAGGAATGACACCATCAACATCTTTTCAATATTAAATAGAGAAAATGATCTTGTCTTGGGCTCACAGCCCCTGAAGTACTACAAATTTGTACCCTCCGAGAAAAGGTCAGCCCTTCCTAATCATCTATAGAAACATGTTGGTAGATTAATTACATCAAAATAGTTACTTGGTGCAGATAGAAATTTAGAGGCCTGTAAGAAAGCTAAGTTTCTACTTACATTTTTTAACAGTATTTCACTATTTATAGTTCAATCAGATGTGTTTTTCGGCAAAAAAAAAAATGTCATACTATTTTTGTCAGTGGCAAATATGATTTTTTTTTACTTCACATTTTTCTAAACATTTATTCATAAAAATATGCACGCATGAGTCATTGACGATTGTGTATGGAAAATCAGAAAAAGTCCAAACAACCCCAATTCATTAGGCTACAACATCTGAGAGAAGAAGGTATTTAAGGCTTAAACATAGGTCAGAGAGATAAAAACAACACAGTGTACAGTACTGGTTTCAGAGACATGGCAAAGGAGTAAAGATGACTGATCCTCAGTGCTCCACTGTTTATATCCCCACGTCAGTCATTAGGCACCGACTCTGCCCCAGTTGAAGAGGTCTCTAAATGGGAGAGTTGTACAATAGTGAATTATCCTTCAATCCTTCAATAAATGTTGCTGCTAAATTAGGTATCATTTACATTTTCTCAGTGGGGTCGTCCTACTCTTCCAACTCTCTCACAAATTGTCCTATTCTTGGCGCGGTTAGGTCCCATCTGGACTATTTCAACTGACTCTACACTGGCCTCACAAATAAATCACCCACAAATGTCTAGAGCTTTTAGAACCATTGATGCTCGTCACCCGTCTGGATTGGAATACAGTGATCACATTATGCCGACACTGAAATCCCTCCATGTGATCCCTGTAAACAAAAGACGGCTGAGCTTCAAAACTTCCTCTTTCATTCATAAAGGACTATATTGCCACTTGACCTTACTGCCTCTCTAAACTGTGCATATCTTACTCTACAACCAGAAGCCTGAAGTTTGGCAAATGAAATCTATTTTCCATACGGATGGCAATCTACAAGAAATATAGCTCTTATCTCTGAAACTCTTTACTGCTAACATCTCAGACTACAAGAAGGCACTTCCCTAAATTCAGAAAGTACCTAAAAATATACTTCATCAATCTAGCGTATGTGCAGTTTTGTCTCCTTATGATTTCCCAAAAAACACTCTCCCCCTTCAGAAAAATTGTACTGCATTTTCATTCATAAGACTCTTGTGATATGTATTTAGCCTCTTCGCTGTGTGCCGGCGTGTCTCATGGGGTTGCAGTGGTTTCCATGGAATGCTGCTAGCATTCCAGGGAAGCCGGGCATTCTCGGAGGGACAGTTGTGAGACGAAGCAGGCTGGGATCCCCGTCCGTGTTGAAGAGCATCAATAAACTTACCTTCCAGACTTCAAGGCTCCTGGCTTCGTTATTCCCCCACTTCAACATTTTGGTGACGATTGCCTGCCCTCTTCAACAGCGGGGAGCGAATCTACGGTATTTCTTCAATTCGTCTACATCGGCGCTCCAAATTGCTTGCTGTCTTCTGCGGCATCGCTGGATCAATTCTTCGTGTCATCGTTGGGTCAGATTTCTGTGTTATGCCAGAACCGTCTATAAAAAAGGATCAGGTACTGTACTTTTTACTTTATTCAGAGCGGTTATACGATCGCGCTGCTTCCCGTAATTCGGTCTCCCGGCTCACGCTCCTCATAGCGCGTTCTCTGGCAACCGCTCCACCATGAGACATTCTACGCGTGAAAGGCACAGTGCTACTCTCTTCGCGTCAACACGTACACGCTGACGTGACGCCATCTTAGGTGTGTGTTTCTTCCTATTCTGATCCTATCTGCCCAACCGATGATACGATCCGCCTGTTCTTCTTCTTTTCTATTGACTTCGTCATACGTGTATACCTCCAATTCCTCTGCAGATCATTACGGTGATCTGAACACCATTCATAGGCTTATCTCTACCACAATATACATGGTGCACACACAGTGATCTGCACACTTTGCCTCATATTTCCTGCAGATCGACACGGTGATCTGCACACCTGTATTATTTTCTTCCTCATCTCGCATAAACAGTGATCTGCACATGTTGCCTCATTATCCCTGCAGATCGACCCGGTGATCTGCACACCTGTGTTATTTTCTTCTCATCTCGTTTCGTCCTTCACTACAGTACTGTGATTTGCACACTTCTGTCTTACCATCCAGTGCAGATCAATACGGTGATTTGCACAACAGGTCTAATATTATACGTTTCCTATGTGTTTTTCACATTTCATTTTATTCCTCATTTTCGCCAGTGATCTACACACTCTTGCCTCACAATCCAGTGCAGATCAATACAGTGATTTGCACACCAATTACTCTACTATCTGCTGAGTTATCATTCACCACATCTCATCTGTACACCTCATTTTCGCCTATTTGTGTAGCCCAGTTTTACAACGGCATGGCAGCTAGTCAAATGGTTTCACCGCCCCCCATTTTTTTATCAGAAGGTGAAGTGCCATTGATAGAATGGGAAGAATGGATTGGCATTTTTGAAAACTATATTGAAGCCATCGATGGACTGAAATTTCAAGCTTCAAGGAAAAAAGCTTTGCTGTTAAATTCATTAGGGAATGAGGGCCAACGCGTATTTAAGTTCTTACCTGAGGTTATGGGAGCTGATGGTGAGCCTATTGATAACCCATATGTTGAGGCAAAGAACAGACTCGGAAAGTACTTTGGTAAACAAGTTAACATCGTAATGCAACGTCACACGTTTTATTAGTTACCACGAAAGGAAAAAGAAACAGTGGATCAAATGATTATACGTCTACGAGAACAGGCACTCAAATGTGACTTCGGTCCTATGACTGATCAAATGATCAGAGACCAGCTAATTGTGCAATGTAAAAACAAGAGAATGCAATAGAAACAGTGGGCTGCTAGAAATCCTACCTTGCAAGAGGCCATTTCTATTGCTAAAATTGTAGAGGAATCTGATAAATGTATGAGAGAAATGCAAAATTTAGAGACAAAAAAAGAAGACACTGTAAATGTTGTTGGTAAGAAGGATAACCAAGTAGAGAGTGAGCACAAACCAAAGCAAAAGAGTGATGGCAGACCTAGTTCGGTCAAATTTAAACCTAAACCTGTGGGGGATAACAGAAGCAAATTTAATGGCTGTTATAGGTGTCGTAGTATGGGTCACGCTGCGGATTATGTGAGATGTTATGCCAGAGACAAAATCTGTAGAAAGTGTGGGAAAAAGGTAATTTGAGCAGAGTTTGTAAAGATTTCTCAAGAAACAGAGTTGCTTTTGTTGATGAAGATTATGTTGCACCCGACATATTATTGTGTGTGGAGAACGAACCTTCGAACAAATTACAAAGACCTAAAGCTACCTTCCTAGTCAATGGGGTTGCTGTAGAAGTGATGGTGGATCTGGGTTCCATATTCACTATTATACCTTTTCGCATTTTTAATGAGCATTGACCTGATGTGTCCCTCACCGTTAGTGACATCTTCCCCAAAGGGTACAGTGGCGAAGCCATTTCCATCGAAGGTTTCATGGAAACTAAGTTTGAATTTAAGGGAAGGAGTGCAATGGGAAGAGTATACGTTTCGAATGATGGCCCTGCTATATTAGGCTGGGCACAACAGCATGATTTGCATGTGGTCATAGATCCCAGATCTACCGAACAGGTGATGGTGGTGGAGGATTGCGTTATGCTTGATACCATCTTATCCAAGTACAAAGATGTGTTTCGGGTGGATTTAGGAAAATTGGTAGGGTATGTGCCTGAGATCAAACTTATGGATAATGCTCAGCCAGTCAGACATGCGTTAAGGAAAATCCCCATTTCCATTCGGGATGAGGTTAAGGAAATGTTGATTGACATGCAGAAACAAGACGTTATAGAACCTGTAGAAGTCTGAGAGTGGCTTTCTCCGGTAGTCGTCACTAAGAAGAAGGATGGTAAACATCGTTTTTGTGTTGATCTCAGGTCGCTGAATCAAAACATAGTTGTGGATAATCTGAGATGGTACTATTGATGGACAAAGCCAAGTTCTTCTCTAAATTTGATTTAAGGTCAGCGTACTATCAAGTTATGTTGCATCCGGATTCAAGAAAATTAACTGCCTTTCTTACAATGGAGGGGGCTTTCCAATTCAAGAGGCTTCGTTTTGGCCTTGCATCGGACGCTAGTGTATTCCAGCGCAGGATGCACAGTTTACTTAAGGGGGAAAAAAAACACTCACTACTTCCAAGACAATATCCTTATAACGGTCAAAGACGAAGTAGAGCATAACAAAACTTTGGCGAAGGTTCTGGAGATTTAAGATAGAGCTGGTCTGACCTTAAGAAAGGATAAATGCAAGTTTTTACTGAAAAAGGTGGATTATTTGGGGTATACCATCTCGGAGAAGGGTGTTGAACCTAAGGAAGACTTGTTGAAAGCTATTAAGCTAGCTGCCACTCCCACTACTAAAGATCAACTCAAATCCTTTATGGGATTGATTGAGTATTATTCAAAGTTTGTTCTTAATTTTGCACACAAAACCGAGGCTTTGAGGGAGTTGTTGAGAAGGGTGCTCCATTTAATTGGAGTGTGGCACAAGAAAAAGCATTCCAAACTATTAAGGATGAAATAGTGAATGCTGATATTCTTACTCCTATTGAACCTGGTAAGGTTACTTTCATTACTGTTGACGCCAGCGCCCATGGCATTGGTGCCGTGTTATCGCAAATCAAAAGTGGTATAGAGAAGACTGTGGCATTTGCGTCATGCACACTTAACAAATCTGAAAGCAATTATGCAGTTATTGAAAGAGAGGCCTTAGCTGCAGCATGGGGTGTTCAATATTTTCGTACCTATTTGTGGGGTGCACACTTTACTTTAAAAACCGACCACAAACCTCTTATCAGAATGTTGAGTCCTGGTGGGGCAAGTAAAGGCTCTTCGCGATTAATGAGGTTTGCGGCCAGGCTGCAAGAGTACACATACAAACTTGAGTATATTTCAGGATGGAAAAATGTTCAGGCGGACTGTTTATCTAGACTACCGCTTGGTGGGGAGGGGAGTGAAGAGAATGAGGAGGAAATAGTATGTGTTGTAGCTAGTGTAGAAGATGTGTTCGAAAATGAGTTCAAATCTTTGACCAAGGATGAATGGCATGAAGCAGTCAAGAACGATGATGATTACAAAGAGCTGGTTAATTCTATCAGATCAGGGTGGAGGCGTGAAGGTGATCTCAAACCAGCCTTAAGAAATTTTGTCAAACTGCAAGAGGAGCTCAGTATTGTCGTCACGGTTGACTTAGTTTTAAGGGGTGAAAGGTTTGTACCCACTAGAGTACTCAGAAAGAAGTTGTTTCTTCTGGCACATGAAGGTCACCTAGGACAAACTATTACGAAGAAACGTCTCAAAGACAGTTTTTGGTGGCCAGGATTAGATGAAGACGTCAGATTGTGGGTAGGAAGCTGTAGTTTGTTCAAGGAGAGCGAGAAAAGGCTCAAAATTGGTTCACAAGGTATGGGTTCCATTTCTGGAGATCAAAGTGGAGCAGCATGGGAGAAAGTGTGTATGGATTTCATTGGCCCCATGGATTTTCTACCTGGGTACAAGCGATTTTCTATGGTCCTGGTGGATGTCTATTCGCGTGGGTCATTGTAGAATTTCTAAGAAACATTACCACTGGTACAGTGATCAAGAATTTAGACTCTATATTCAAGAGAGAAGGTTTCCAAAGTGTTATGGTGACTGATAACAACGCCCAACTTATTTCACATGCCATGCAGAGTTTTTTACAGGGAAATGGCATAAGACATGTATGCACATCATTATACAATCCACAGGGAAATGGCATGGTGGAACGCATGAACAGAGTCATTAAAGGCACCATTCCAAATGGCTGTTCAGGGGAATCAAGATGTTCGTAGGAGCGTGGATAACATGGTTTGGTCTTACATTACTGCCGTACATAGTGTAACCGACGATATGCTGTTTAAAAGGATGAGGGGTAGAGTTCCAAAGACTAAACTCACTCTTCAGTGGATGCTTGAAAGAGAGGTTTGTGTCAAGGGAGATAACTTTGCAAAAGGAGGTAACATAGGTATTGGCGATTTGGTCAAGGTCAAGTTGGGCAAAAGAGAGCAGGGTGTCAATACATTTTCTGCACCAATGGAAGTGAGAGAAGTGCATAAATGGCATGTCGTTTTAGTGAATGGACAAAAGTGGAACAAGAGGAGAGTAGCTTTGTATTTCAAGAAAGGTGATGCTTGTGCGGATATGAATAAGGACGCAACTACAAGAGACTCCAGTATGAAGTCGATGCGAGGTGTTGTATTTAGAGAAGAGAGACTTTCTCGCTCACGTTCTATTCCCTCAAGATTTAATGATTTTATTATGGGGTAGGGTTGAAGTTTTATTTTCATTTGCTTGCCATGTTTGGGTTGCTTTGTGTTTTACTTTCTCTGTATTCAACCCATATTTCTATTTTATTTATGTTTGTACAGTAAAGGGATATGTTAATGATATGTATTTAGCCTCTTCGCTGTGTGCTGGCGTGTCTCGTGGGGTTGCTGTGGTTTCCAGGGAATGCTGCTAGCATTCCAGGGAAGCCGGGCATTCTCGGAGGGACGGTTGTGAGACAAAGCAGGCTGGGATCCCCGTCCGTGTTGAAGAGCATCAATAAACTTACCTTCCAGACTTCAAGGCTCCTGGCTTCGTTATTCCCTACTTTTGTACTGCATTTTCATTCATAAGACTCTCTACTGCCTTCACTCTTTTAGGCCTCTAATGACATTGCTGAATTCCATAAGGCTTTATTATGACAAGCCAGCATGTGGATGATGGCACACACTAGCAGATAGCATCCTTTTAAATACTGACTGTCTACTTACAATGAAGATTTTGAACTTATTTTCTTGTTATATGTATCCCTGCCCTAAGAGCTCTGACCAAATGGAGGAATTCAGCTGCTTACAAAAACAATACAACGAAATAAGCACAGTCTTGGCTCTCAACATAGTCCTGGGAACGCTGAAGAATCAGTTGTTTATATTTCTTTATTGATTTCAGGAACATGAATAAACATACATGGCCATCAGAAGCAATACACACCGGAATGTAGTCCAGCAATCGGGCTATGTCGTTGGCCAGTAGATAAACATTTACATACAAAATAATAAACCCCCCTCCCTCCCACCTCCCCCCCCTCCTCCATCCCTCATGCAAGTTAAAACCAAGGCAGAGATTTCCAGAGCCTCTACTGCAGGCAATCTTCGAACCAAAAACACTTAAGGGGTTGTGTGACCCTCCAGTCGCCTAGGAGTGGGTAAATCCGCAAGCCTCAGGACCCGCAAGTATTTAGGACAGGTGAGCTCAGTAAATTCCACAGTCAACAGCGTGAGAAAGGGTTGCCACAGATCGCAGAAGGAGGCCCCTGGGCTTGTTAATGAGAGTGAAATCTTCTCCATCCCCAGAATTCCCCAGAGTCTATGGAGCCACCCCAGGTAAGTCGGAGGCTGCGGGGTACCCCAATGGGAAAGGATCTGCTGTAGGGCCGCTCCTAGAGCTAGAGCCATCTGTCGACCTCTTCTCGCTTTGAGTGGGAAGGTGAGTGAGTTGGGGAGACCCAGTAAGATGTACGCAGGCAAGCGGGGAATCTCAGTTTCGAAGTGTAGGTCAATATCATCTAATATTTGCTTCCAGTAGCCCATCAGGGAGGGGCAGTCCCACAAGAGGTGGGTTAAGGTGCCAAGCAAGCCACAGGCCCTCCAACAGTAGGGGCTACGAGAGGGATTCCCTTTGTGGAGTCGGGGAGGGGTTAAGTACCAGTAAGTGACGATTTTTGTGGCAGTTTCAGTAGATGCTACGTTACGGGCGGTATGTCAGTCTCTATAATATATCTCCGACCATTCCTTTTCTGACAATGAACGTCCCAGCTCCCCCTCCCAGTGCAGCTGACTAGGGGATTTCCCAGTTACAGGGGCGTCCCGAACAAATTTGTACAAGTCCGTTGTCAGTCGGGCGTCTGTGTGCCTCGTTAGGAGCCACTTCTCAGAGGGAGTAAGGTGTCGTTCCGCTCCCTCACGAACCTCTGGGTGCATCACCCAATGGCATATCTGCATGAAGCGGAATCTCTCCGATTCCGGAATGCCCCAGTCCCTGCGGAAGTCAGAGAAAGACAGAGGCCCCATTTCGTCAAAGAGGTGCCCTATGGAGCGCCTGCCCTCCTTGGTCCAGTGCGTAAAACCCGTCTGGTCCAACCCTGGAGTGAAACCCGAATTATGCACAATAGGGGTAATTGGTGACGGGAAAGTCGTCAGTCCCCGGGTAGTGGCCACCCGATCCCATGCCTTCAAAACGGGGTGGGTTACCTTGGAAAGATAAAGGTTCCGGGGCCTAGCAGAGCGAGTGAGAAAGGGAACACCCCACAGTGGCTGCCCGGCCAAAGACCTGTCCATGAACAGCCAATGTTTCTCAGATTCTGGGCGGGACCATTCCACCACCGCACGCAGCTGCACCGCCCACCAATACGCCTGTAGGTTAGGGACACCTAAACCTCCGTTCAGAGGGTCCCTGTAGCTCAGTTCTCTACGTAGCCGGGGTCGCTGATCCCACCATATGAAGCGCTCTATGTCCTTTTGAAGTGAAAAAATGACTCCCGACGGGGGTGCCAATGGGAGCGTTTGGAACATGTAGATGATCTTGGGGAGAATGGTCATTTTGATGGCCGCAATGCGGCCCAGCCACGAAAGCGAGTAGGGTCTCCACTTCCGAAGGCAGTCCTGCACATGTCGCAAGGTTGGGGTATAGCTTGTCGTGGCAGTCGTCTGGAGATTGGCCAACAGCTGCAGTCCTAAATACGGGATCGAACCCGCAGCCCATTGGATACTATAGGACTGCTGCAGAAGGGCCAGGGTGTCCGAGGAGAGAGATAAGTTGAGTGCCTGTGAATTATGCACGTTAATTTTGAAACCAGACACCAGGGCGAATCGATCAAATTCGGCCAGCAAAGAAGGGAGAGAGTCCCGGGGGGTCTCCAATGTCGCCACCACATCATCGGCATACAGACAGATCTAATGCCTGTCCCTTCTGAACTTCACCCCGGTAATGAGGGGATCGTCCCTGACCTGTTGGGCCATAGGCTCCATATAAAGGGCAAACAACAGGGGCGACAATGGGCACCGCTGTCGTGTCCCCCGCTGGATGGGAAAGGACCTCGAGAGGAGCCCATTGACCCGCACTAAGGCCGTAGGGGTAGAGTAGCCGCTGAGCACCCATGCAATGAAACGCTGTGGAAGGCCAAAATGGGATAGGGTCTCCGCAAGGTAGGGCCAATGCACTCTATCGAACGCCTTCTCAGCGTCGACCGAAAGAAGCATCCGCTCAGCTGGAAAGCGCTTGGATCTATCTATAAGGTGGAGCAGGCGTTTCGTGTTGTCGGAGCATTGGCGCCCGGAGACAAAGCCGGATTGGTCCGGATCTATGAGTCCGGGAAGGTGAGAGGAGAGGCGGTGCGCCAAGATCCCTGTGAAGATTTTTAGGTCAACATTCAGGAGGGAAATTGGGCGGTAAGAAGCACACTGCCGCTTATCCTTACCCGGTTTTGGAATCACCAAAATTAGTGCTTCCAACATCGAGGGTGGGAGTGGGCTAGAGGTCCCAATAGAGTTATATACCCTCATCATCAGCGGGGCCAGAGCAGAGCAGAAGGTCTTAAAAAAGGCGGAAGAAAAGCCGTCCGGGCCTGGGGATTTATGAGGCTTTAATTTAGATATGGCCGATATGACCTCCTCCACCCGTATAGGAGCTTCCAGCTCCTGCGCCTGACTCGGGACCAACCTGGCTGTGGCCACCCCAGCGAGGTAGTGAGCTGGGCCATCCTCCGGAAGATTCTGCGCCTCATATAAGGTTGCATAGAAGTGCCGGAAGGTGTCCACAATCTCCTGATCTGTAGACCGTTCCTGACCTGTGTGGTCCACGACCCCGGTGATGTGTGAGGCCTGCCTCTGAGGTTGCAGCCTATTGGCTAAGAGCCTCCCACATCTATCTCCCCCCACGTAGAAGGCATGTCTGAGCCGGAGCGCCGTGTATTCTGCCCTATCTGTGTCCAGGCCTGCTAACTGCGCTCTTGCTGCCTTGAGTTGCTTCCAAACCCTAGGGGCCCCTGTTCTCTGATGTCTGCGTTCTAGTTCAGTCACTGCTTTGGAAATCTGCTCCCTTTTCTCCCTCCTAAGCTTATTATCCGCCGCAGAGATCCCAATGAGCTCTTCTCTAATTACCGCCTTTAAGGCATCCCACAGAGTCGCTACCGAAACGTCAGGGGTATCATTGATAGCTAAGTAGTCCGCTATAGCATTGGTAACCTGTTGGCCCACAGAAGGGCGCTGTAGCATGGGTTCTCTAAGACGCCACAGGCGGCGGGGGGTAGCCAGGAGACAGAGTTAGCGTCACCCTTACTGCCGAGTGATCCGACAGAGGGCAGGGAAGGATTTCTATATCGTGCGTCAAGTGTGTAAGGGCGTCAGAGGTCAGGATATAATCAAGCCTGGCGTACGATTGATGAGAATGTGAGTAGAAGGTGTATTCCCTGGACCCCGGATGATGTGACCTCCAAATGTCTGTGAGCCCCGCTTCCGCCAGCATGTCTCTCCCTTTATTAGTGATAGCCCCGGATTGTCCCCATCGCTGGGAAGATCTATCCACATCATTGTCAAAGACTAAGTTAAAGTCACCCCCTATTAGTAGTGATCTGTCCGTGAGGCATGTCAGCTCCTGGACCGCCTCCCGTAGGAACCCCTCCTGCCCTTCATTGGGGGCGTATACCGAGGCCACGGTAAAAGTGTGATGTCCTAATGTAAAAGAGTAAGCTAAGAGTCGGCCCTTAATCTCGGCCTGCTTGTGTCCTATTTTGCCCTGGAACCCTGCAGCAACCAGAATCACCACCCCTGTGGTTTTAGTGGATCTGGAAGAGAAGAACTGATAAGGGAAGGCCCTAGATCGCAGTCTATGGGTATCCTGTAGAAGGAGATGAGTTTCCTGAAGGAGGCAGATATGAGCGGTGGAGTTTTCTAGGAAGGACAGAACAGCCTGCCTCTTAACAGGGTTGTTGAGACCCTTGATATTAAGGGACAGAATTCGAACGTCACCTGTCATTGAGGGAAAGACCAAGCAGCACTTGGCGATCCGTTGTTCCCAGAGTCACCCCCGGCCTGTTGCGCACCGCCTCAGGACCTGCCATAGGGCTCACACGTTCACCCCAGCCGGTCGTCCAAACTAAATGCCTAAGTGTAGAGGGCGGAGGAGAGGATCCCATTACCCCAAACAAGAAACAAACCAAACAGAACTGGAACTGGAAAAGTCCATAAGTGTCCTGAAGCGTGAACCTCATGGAGTGGTGTGAGATGTACAGCAGGAGTCTCCCGCCGCCCCCGCCTCCCCGCAGACCCCAGCCCCAAAGACCCCGAAAAAGAAAAGACCCCGTAAGCAAGCCGCCCCATAGAGACCGAGGCCCTGTGCCCCTCAGTCCGCTGAAGCAGAGTCCTCAGACAGGGATGCAATGACTGCCTGTCGTTCCTTGGCCATTGTCTCAAGGTCGGGGCGAAGGCGTGAGGAGCGTCCCCCCACCCGCTGCCACTTGTCCATGTTGTCGCGGCGGCTCCCTGCTCCCCCCGGCGTCAGGGGGTTCTCCTCCTTGTCGGGCAATTTGAGTAGGAGCAAGGCCTCCTGCAGAGAACGGATTTGTCGAAGCTTGCCCTCCCATTTGAAAACGATGCGGAATGGGTGACCCCAGGAGTATGAAATGCCTTTAGAGTTGAGGAATGCTGTGACGGGTTTAAACGCACGTCGTTTCTACAAGGTGGAGGCAGCTAGGTCCTGAAATAGGAGGGGGGTGGAAGACTGGATGTCAAGAGGATGTTTCGCTCGCGCCGCCCACAGGATCCGCTCCTTGAGTTGGAAGTCATGCACACATGTTAGTATGTCCGGAGGGGGGGCCGACGCCGATCTCTTAGGTCCCACGCGGTGTGTCCGGTCCAATTTAATCTGTTGTTCCGGGGGCGCGTCTAGAATGTGACGAAAGAGACCCACCACAAACGCTTCAATGTCCTGCCCCTCGAGGCCTTGAGGGACTGCTCTAACCCGAATATTATTCCGGCGAGACCGGTTTTCCAGGTCCGCCGCGTGGGCCTGGAGATCCAGGTGCTGGTCTTGGAGGCGGAGGACTTCCTGCTGGAGCTGGTGGACCTCTTCATCACGTGTTTGGGTTCGGGTCTCCAAGGAGTCCACTCTCTCCCCCACTGAGTCCATATCCCTACGTATCTCCCGGAGTTCGAGGGTGACCTCCTTCTTCATGGCGTGAAATTCTCCAGTCAAAGAAGCAAAGAGAGACTCAAGGAGACCGCGTGTGACCGGTCCAACGGGATCTCCCGGCTCGCCGGCTGCCGAGTGTGTCCCAGTCTGCGGCGCCGTCCCCGCCCCCCCGGCACCGGCCCTAACCAGAAGGTCCTTAACGGACCGCTCCTTCTTCGACCGTGGGGCCGCCATATGTAGGAAGGCCCACTGCAGTTCTGCAGACAAATCAGCCAGATACTCTGGAAAACGTATGGGGCCCCTGAAAAAAGGATAAACCCTAACAGGGAATTCAACTGTTTTGAAAAACTTTAGCACCGGGCACAGTGCTGATTTACTCTAGGAAGACCTATAAACTCTAGACTCACAAAAACATAATATACATATGACAACTGACATAAAAAAATATATTTTATTATTATTGATCTTTTTGTTTGTTTTTTAAAGATTAAAAATATATATATTGATTTACACATACAATTTATACATAAGAACCTTCAATGCATGGACCAATATACATTCCAATAGATATTGTACAAATTAGAACCACATGTCGATGCAAATTACGATATAACCTGAGTAATATGATTAAAACATATATAGAGACACTGGTAATATTCGTTGAATACCTATGTCAATAGGGCCTAGACTAAAGGAAGCCTCAGAGTGCCTCCTGGGCTAAAATGAAACCCCTGCCTCGAATCCACCACCACTAGCACCACCAGCACCACCAGCACCACCACATCCACCTCTCAGAGCAAAAAGTGAGAAGATTCATTCATTGTAATCATTGAATTCCAGCCCCCCTTCCCATCTTAGACACAGCTACAATCATTTCTCTCTAAGGACAGTGCATGTTTTCGTAGCTAGAGCAGGTAATTTGATTACATAGTTTGCTTCTTCATACGAGGGCTAGTGTAGAGTTTTCCTGTTCATGCAAAGGAACAGCCTATGGCTCAGAGTCCCTCAGCATTGGATGCAGTTTAAAGCAAGAAGTTCCTTTCAATTGGGGAAGGCCAGTGTAAACACTGCCATTTATTGGTGCAATTGAATTTAGAGAGGGTAGTTTGAAACAGCTGACCAAGTAAAGTCTCCACCATATTTACAAGAGTTATTTGTTCTAGGGTGAACAAGAGCTCTCTGCATTAGCCATACCCATGAGTCCAGGATCTCTGAGCTAGACTGCCAACTGCCATTTAGATAAATGTTCTCTGAACTAAACTGTTCCCACTCTTATGCACATGAGCTTTCTGCACTAGACTTCCTCCACAAGATTGTCAGATGTTGTCTAAACTAGACATTAACGCCATCTGGAGAGAAGCTCTCTGACCTGAGATGTTCTCAATGGACAGGAACCTTCGAATTAAGAAAACGAAAGGTTTTTATGACACATTATTGTGGGAGGTCAGTTTCAGCCATTTGAAGAAACATTTTTGTGCACCATAAATTGCCACTTGCCAAACAGATGATGAGAAATCTAGGGCCAGTCAGTGAGAGAGGAGTGATTTGGGAGATCACAGAGGGTGGTCTGGTGGACATGCACATAATATTTTTTTAATTTAAAGTGCTGTTAGACAAAAGAGTGATCCTGACTGCCACCAAAGAACATATTAGATGCATGGGAATTAACACGACAGTTGAGCAGCAGATATCAGGAAAGTATTCAACTGCAAATGTTGTCATGGGTCACGTGAGTGCTCTTTGAGTTCTAACATAATGATATTTAACTTCGCTCACTGATTGGACATGGTGATGCACAGAAAAGAAGATATGTGCTCATCAATTTCATTTTCCTAACAAGATAAATCACAAACTTTTCAAATGCTCAACCTGTGAAGAATTTTACGTGAAAATAGATATCGGTCGGATTGCTGTTCTAAAATATCAACTGAGATCCGGAATGCACTTCCGCCGAGCTATGCACACAGCCGAATCTTAAATCCTTCTGAAGGAAATTAAAAACATTCCTATTTCATAGCTAATTCAAATATTAATATGACCTCCTTCTTCCAAGTCATTTTTCATAATCTACTCTATGGACAGATTTATTCATTTTTACGCAATACAGAGCAGCAGCCAAAGTTGCTGCGCTGCAGTGCGTAAGAAGAAAATAGCACAAAGCCATATTTATTAACACGCATGCGCAATGTCAATAGGCCTGGCTTTAAATGAGCCTATGGTAATTTGAAGTATTATAAGTAAATAGCACAGGAATAGATATGTATTTGTTTTTGGAAGCAAAGAACTGTAGATTAATATTGGTATATGCTAAAAGGTCAGGTGACAGTTGAACTGTCAAGTCAGACCTAAAAATCCATGTAGGTTAATGACGGCCCTCTTCCCATCTGCTGCTACCAGAGAAGAACAACATACATTATCTAGGAATAGCATTCCAATGTTGTGTTTGCCCTGAAAGTTCAAGCTTGGGTACCTGGATAAATAAACAAAATGATTACAGCTGTGTGGAGGGAAAGCACTTTTTTGTGGAAGCACACAACTTCTGCCAAATCAAAACATGTACTCCTGGCTCCCAACATGTGGCCGGGCCAAAGACCCTCTCTAGTTATGCTCACATAATTGTCTGGTGACAGCTGCGCTGGCAAGCCAGACCATACAAATGGATACTGCTGATGTAATCTCCTGTGCTGGGGCACAAACAGGTTGCCGACTGGCACCCACAACCTTTACACCATGGTACAGAGGTTTTTTGTCTGATGTCTAGCATAGAATGTGTACTGGAAGCATACTCTTCCAGCACAAAATCCTGTGCCTAGACACATTCTAATCCATTCCACACATCAAATGTGTGCTGCACAGTGCCCCACACATGCAGTGTGTAAAATGTTTGGAGAAATAAAAACATTTGTTAGCGCCTGCGGCAAGGAAGCATATTTTTTGACACAAAGCCCAGTCTGACTATCTTAATAGATCAAGCCTAAAGCAAAGCAGTACAAAGTAGCACAAAATGGTACTTGTGCCGAGAAAAAGTCATCTTTCCAGCTCCAAATAACTTTTGCACTGGAAAGTATACACCTTTCCAAGTCTTTGCTCTGCTTTGTGTCACTTTGCTTCAGGGCAAGGCCCTAGTAGATCTGCCCCTACATGTTTGTATTGCCTCATTGTTTACATTCCCTTACATCCTAGTCAGAAAGACAGACAGCCAAAATCCTTTACTGATTTACTCCCAAAATTGAGAAAACAACAAAAATGATTACAGGACAATAACAGTTCCAACCATAAATAGTCATAAGACGAGATTTATTTCAGAAATAAAAATAATTTGCATCTGTATATTGCACATTAATTATTATAATCAATTTGCATACATAAAATGTAATATTGCACGTTGACTATTGTAATCAGTTTTTTATACATATACATATCATACGGCTCTGTATATTGCTACCAAATAAGGTCTTTACCCATTATCTGATGAATAACACCAAATACTACCAATAGAGCAATATAATAAAATCAACATACAACAACATCAGTATAGCCGTAAAAAGACTATTAAAAAATGTAACATTTTTATACCAACTCATTTCATTCTCTGGATAATATATGAGGGCATGAGCTTTTGCTACAGTATGGATGCTTTTACTAATAAACAGCAGCTTAAGGAACTTTATACACAATATATGCAAAGTGGGGCAGACAAAAACTACATGATCAAAATCCTGTATTCCCTGTGTACAAAGATTACATTTTCACTCAGGTCTTCTAAATCCTTCCCATGCTCCTGTAATGCAACTTAACAGTAAAACTTGGAGTCTAAAAAGGAGTAACACTTGTCAGACTCTGGGGCATATTCACAAGAAATGGCCATAACTATCGCTAACGCTAGTTAGCAGCAGTTTCCTTATCGCCGCCTAACCCTGAAAACTATCGCCATGTTAGCGACGTATTACCAAGCCGTCGCTACATGACGATAGTATCAGGGTTAGGCGGTGAAAACTGCCGCTAACATTAGCGCGATGGCGATAGGAATTCCGGCGTTAGCGGGCGAAATCCAGCGATAGGCCCATTAGCGGCAAGAAAACACACGTTAGTCAGCCAAACTTGAGCTTTCTTGCCTCTAATGCAAAAAATAGCCTATCAGTCAACCCACAATAGAAAATAGGCATAAAAAACAATAACATGCAGAATGGAGCAGCCAGGGCCAAGTGCAGTACACATCAACAACCCCTGCAAGCCAGCCAACATCCAGGATGACCAGGATGTGAGCCTTGATGCCTCGCTGGACCTGGGCTGGAGCCTGGATGCCTTGCTGGACCTGCGTCTGGAGCCTGGATGCCTTGCCGGACCTGCGTCTGGAGTCTTGATGCCTCGCTGGTCCTGCGTCTGGAGCCTGGATGCCTTGCCGGACCTGCGTCTGGATCCTTGGTGCCTTACTGGACCTGCGTCTGGAGCCTTGATGCCTCGCTGGACCTGCGTCTGGAGCCTGGATGCCTTGCTGGACCTGCGTCTGGAGCCTGGATGCCTTGCCGGACCTGCCCCTGGAGCCTGGAGTGGGATGTGGAGGAGCTGTGGAGTCGATGAGCCGTGGCGGTAGACATTGAGGCGTGACGATCGCCCGTACCTGCTGGTGAAGTCTGGCAGGTCGCATGGAGACACGTTGCTGACCTGCGTGAGAAGACCGCCTTGCGACCCTTGGAGCTGTCAATGGTAGAGGCGCTCCTGCGCACCAACGTGGTGAGTTCCGCATCGCATACTACGATTCACCACTACACCGGGGTGCATGAAGGGGATTACCAACGCTGTGTGCCGTCTCCCTGCATCACAGGCCCCATGATGTTGGACTGGCCGTATGCTGTGGAGGGTGAGGCCCCTGTGCTACGCCAAACTTGTGTGGCGTGAGCGCTGCAACTTCATGCCTAAGGGGGCCCTGCTGCGTCAACTGCATCGGGAGGTCCACCAGCGGACTATGCGGCGACTGCTGTACCCAGCCTAGTGAAATCACACTGGGCTGAGGCTCCTGCTGGCTGAGTCACAGATTTGGAGAGAGTGCAGTGGAGTGTGCCACAGTGTCAATGTCCAGGTAAGGAGAAGGTGGGACGCGTAGCGCAGGAGGGCTGGGGGGCGAGTCGCTCAGGCCTATCACACGTAGATGACGCACCCCCAGTGGCGGCACTACCGCAATGGCGGAAGAGCGTTGCCCCACTGCCTCAAGCAGACGCAGGAGAGCAGGAGCTACGAAGACACGGGACCCGGCTTCGAGGCAAGACTTCCCACATTGAAATATTTACAACACCCGCTCACACACACATCCCCGCGTACACGTCCCATCCAGTATTCTTTCCGGCGTTTACCACCTCACAGCTGTCCCGCCCCCCCAGCACTTCTCAATGGCGGCCGTTGTGCGCACATGCACAGCGGGCGTACCACTCATGTGCCAAAAGCACATACGTAGTTACGACGAATGACATAACATCGCATTCCATTCCAATGCATACTAATACTAGGCACATTGCAACAGTAGGGTAGGTGTTGCATAGCGGAGACATAAATATCACTATTCCCACGTCAGTGAGTGCAACCCAAAACTAACCTTTGCACCCCAAACCCAACCGTGAACCCTAGAATTCCTCTTTGAACCCCCAAAACACACCTCAAATTTCATATTTTACCCCAAAACAAAGCCCCAATTTTCATGTTTTACCTCAAAACACACCCCAATCTTCTTATTTTACATCCAAAACCCATACCCACCCGAAAAACTTTAAATTACCCCATTACTGACCTCACAATGCGTTGTAATCAAATGCGATGTAAAGGCACCTGCGTTGTCGGAGTTGCCTTGTTAACGATGTACTGCCTGCATTGTAATGGTCATCTCCCGTGCCAAAGGCAACCCATAGGTTACGCCGTTTGTGTCCGTCTGCCACGGGACCGCGCTCAACACCAAGGAGCCTTCCTCTTGGACACTCCACCGCTACAACACCAGCACCCTCCTCGCCATCAACCCTGGATGCCACCTCGCCTGCCAGGACCAACCTCTGCTCCGGACCAGACATCACCATCACTGACGGCTGCAGTATCACCCGCAAGGAGCACCCCGACCATCAAGGAGGAGGCATTGCCATCACCTACAGAAGCAGACTCCAACTGACCACACACTCTAATGACCCAAGGGTGACCATGGACCAGCTCAACTCCCAGATCCGAACCAAGCACATCCTCTACAGCACCCTCATGTGCAGGCCCCCCGGGCCATGGCCCCCCATTCTCCAATACCATTGTAGACCTCATTGCACCCCAGGGTCTCCCATCCACCGACGACCTCCTACTCAGTGAACTCAAGTTCCACCTGGATAACCCCAGTGACCAGGACACCACCCCCTTCTGGGGAAGGTCCCCTACATCAGACGCAAGCAGCAAGTCACCTCAACATGCCACATGGCAGGACGCACGGTCGAGCACGTCACCTCCGCCAGCGGGAACTTCAACTACAGTCACAACACCGGACTCTCCTGGACTGACCATCATTGGTAACATCACGTCTTCACCTTGCCCACCGGACACCACTGCCATCATCGCACCCCCTCCCAGCTTGATCAAGGCCACCGAAGAACATCTCATCAACTCCCTCCGCACCAACACTCCACCAATGCTTCCAAATGATGGCACCGCAGCGCGCAACCTTCACCGATGGATCTCCAACAGCGCCGACATTCAGGCACTCCTCATGAACGGCACTGCATCAGTACCTTCCGCCTGCCTGATGGCAGGCGTGAGGGTGACGCTGGCCCCATGCATTGCTGGAGTTGCGTCCTGGTTGTGACACTACTGCAGCAATGCGTGTCTTTAGCACAGACAGATACGTCAGGATTCCTGATGTATCTGTCATTACTTGCGTCATGGAGTGCTGTCCAGTGAATACAGCGCATCCATGCTGTCGCAAGAAGGGCGTAGTGAGAAGTGTTGCAATGCTGTCTTGTCGCAGCGCTGCAACACTTTTCATGACTGGGGCCCAGGAATGCGCACTATCCTATTGATGGTGCGCATTCCTGCCCTGTAGTTTTGTCGCAGGGCAGCGCTGCAACATTGCTTGCAGCGCTGTCCAGCACCAAAACCTGCTGGGATGTGGCCCCAAGTGTTATCCCCATTTTTAAGACGAGCTATTTTCTGGTCTTAAGTCCCAGCAGCTAACGGGCCTTAGCGGCTATTTTTTTAACGTATCGCCGGTCCGGGCGATCGTTGAGAATATCACGAAGTGGGGTTAGCGAACGTTTTAACATGGGAACGCCTACATTGCATATGATTAGCGTTAGTTGTCGCTAACATCGTTGGCGATGTTATTAGCGCCCGCTATCACCAGGAAGCTGTCGCTAACGGCTGTTAGCGACAGCTTGTGAATACGGCGATAGAAATATTGCAGCTTTAGCGGCAGTAAAGTGCCGCTAACGCGGCGATATCGCCTTGAGAATATTCCCCTCTGTGTTCTATATTCCATATCAAATTAGGTTGCATTCCCTTCATCATACAGGAGACCAATATTATATCATATCTACTATTTGTATGACAGGTAGCCATGTCTTATTCCATGCTAAGAGCTGGACTCAACTTTTAAAGAAAAGCCTCGAGTTCCATCATAGACATAGATTCCAACACCTGTAATTTTAAATTAAAATATTCTAGAGCCATATCAAGATTCCTCTTAAAGATACTGTCTTGCCTTTGCTCGATAACGACCACCTTCTAGAGTAACCTCCTTAAATAATTCACATCTGATTGAATCAATCTAAGGCCCCATCGTATCACTGCCTCCAAGCCCTGGACAAAAGTACTTCTAAGTCCTAATTCTAGATGAAGGGCGGCGGTTGACGCCAGGGTATTCAAGCTACATAGTCTCCGTAGAATTTTGCCTTTGACCAAATTCATAAAGGACCACTTATTAATTGGCATTACTTGTGTTGCATATAGTACAGAGGGCAAGGTCTTTATGCAATCTCAGGCCATTTGTGTGGCTCACTGCTTTAAATGTGTAAATGAGAAATATAATTTCTATCAGATAAACTAGAGCTAAACTTTTCCCCAAATATACATAGGACTTAACGACCTCAAAAATGTCCAACCCTAGGTGCCACAAATACTTTGGTTTCTTTACACTGTGTTTGGCTGTAAAAACTAAAATGTTGCTTTTTGAAATACTTATTTTTAAAAAAAATGAGCTTTGGCAAACGATTTGAGGAGATCCAGTCTTTTTTTGTAGTCCCCGGGAGTTAGGTCTAGTATTGCTATGTCAGACAGGAGACAAGTTATTTCCTGGCCACCTATTTTGGGGGCGTCTCTCCTACATGCGGAAAGAACTTTAGGAAGATATACTACATATAGGGAAACCAATAGAGGTGCTAACAGACAGCCTTGTTTCAGTCCATATTTTGTTGGTATCTTATCTGAAAGTCCTTGATTTCCTCCCAGTAACACTTGGCACCATGTGGAGGAATACAAGGCTGCTACAAGGTGGAGAAATGACCTAGGAATTCCCAATGTAGAAAGTTTCTTCCACAGTGTGGGTCTATCCACTCGATCAAAAGCAGTTGAGAAGTCAATAAACACCACATAAATGCATTGACCTCTTGACTTTACATACTTTTCTGTGATGGCCTGGATGATAGAAATAATTTCCAGGGTAGCACAGTTAGACCTAAAGCCTGCTTGTTCCCTAGAGAGAACACCCTTATTAGACACCCATTCTTTTAGATGGTCTAAAAGACTTTTAGCAAAGACCTTTCTGTAGCATCTAAGAATGGCATTTGGTGATAGATAATTGGAGAAATTCTATCACCCTTTTTATATTGGGGTACGATAATACTACCTTGCCAAAATGGTGGAACTACACTATTCTTGTAGCAATATTTAAAAATCGAGGCAAGAAACAGAGACCAAAGCGAAGACTCTTTTTTCATAACTGAAATAGGGATTTCATCTGGTCCCATAGCACTCAAATAATGAGCTTTCAAAATAAAAGTTTTTATAGCAGCTGTTAATGGGGAACCATACTCATTGGTTTATATGCTGTTAAAGTCTACCATCAGGACAGCCCCTCCATCAATGTTATCATTAGCAGCAAACAATTCATTTAAATACTACGCCCAAGATATTGACAGGAATATCTTGTAGGAGTGGAGACTCGTAACTTACACTTTTGAATGTGTCACTAAACCTAAATCTTGTTTTTGATTTTCATTTAGCTGTTGCTAATGTGTTTTGCACCTTTTGGAAACATACAAACATATATATATATGTTTATCAATTCTTTTGTTGTCTTGTTTGTTTGAATGTATTTTGTTGTATATAAGATTACAGGTTTCAATCTCCATAACATTTCACATGATGTAATGTTGCTTGTAAGTGTTTTTACACCAAATAACATATTGCAAATATGTTGTTTATATTGCAAATGTCTGTTCTTTTTAACAGCATAATTTCACTAGGTATGTTTAACTTACGAATTTGCAAGTGTTGTTAATTGAAATGACTGCAACTACCATGATGCCTTATTTTTGTTTTGTGAAAATAACATTGCATAGTTATCTTGCTCATTCTCTCTTTCCTTTTCATTTTCACATATGTCAAACTGTTATGTATTGATCAATCTCTATATCATGCTATGTTTTGAAATGTTTTTGTGTTTAATTGTGTATGTTGTCCTATCCCTGTTATTTGATGAAATTGAGTTATTTGTTTCACAAATCAAAGTTTATTTACTAAAAATGTTTAAGGTATGTAATTTTGTATGCTGAATATAAGTGGTTTTGTACTCTGCAATGTTCACATGATGACTAATGCTAGATTTCCTTCTAAGTTGTGTAAATGTCAGAATATTAGCCAGTAGGCCTTGGACTGGTTTATTTCACATTTCACCTCTCTACTTTGCTGTGTGAAATGTTTGGTATATATCTTATGTATACATTATAATCAACTTATTGCATTTCAGGACATCTTTTCACCTGCTTTTGTAACGTATTTTGTGTGTAATTTAAACTGTTTGTGTAACCTATTACCACTGAAAGGTACAATCATTATAATCTTTTACTTTTTACTTTTAGGTTGCTTCATACTTTTGCATCAAAATAATTAGATGTATAATCCAGATTTTTTAATGTTGTATCCTTTATTAATTCATAATAGGTCCAACAGCCGGAGTACATGGACAACCATCTACCACTAAGGATACCTCCACTCGAGACCAGGATCAAGCCTTCAGTGAGGACTACACTCCTCCATGTCTGGTTGATGAGGAGCAGCCTGATCCATCTGGTCTGTCTGGGCAGACAGCTACAGTGTGTATCACTCTGCCCACACCTATACCTTCCGCCCCTCCTGTTACCACATCTCAGCCTACGGATAACTCCACTTCCTGTGTCCAAACCAGCATCACACCAATCTTGTGCCCCTCAGTCCTGCCTGCTGTTGATAACCACTGCCACTACCTCCAGTTCAGCCAGGAACCAGTGGGATGGGCCACACTGGGTCAAAGGCACAGGGTAGTGGGGGTGGGTGTCTTGGGAGGGAATCTGTGGGCCAGCAAAGTGAGGCCACTGGATTCACTGTCACCCAGGCCACCATCAGCCAAGTCATGAGATCCCTACATCAGTCCCAAGACATGAGGGGTCAGGTCCTGACAGATCTCCGGCAGTTGCAGAGGGAACACAATTTACAGCTGTAGAATCTAAACTCCAATTTCGGCTCCCTGACTGGGGTGCTGCATGATTTTTTCACCCATATGTGCAAGGCTTTTCCAGCAACATCAACCCCTTTCTGTGGTCCAACTACATATGGCCAACTACATCTTCCTCAGCCACAGAAAAGGAGGCCCTGCCACAAGAGGAACCAGCTGCACCCACCTCAGTCCCTGCAACTGTAGATCCACCCCCTCCTCCTCAGGAGGAGACATTCAGGTGGACTACCAGGAGAGGATGGCAACACCTTTACCACCACTAACAAGAGACATAGAACCTTGTTTCCTCCAGTGTTACTACTATTCACTCTGTGGACTAATTTCTGGACACATTTACCTTTCTGATGCCAGTTGTATATTGAACATTGGACTTCAAACAATTTTGGTTTGGCAATAATAGTTTCATGCACCATAATTGAATTTTTAGCTTTCCATTTGTTTTTTTTATTTCATCTTGTGTTTTTTTTTGGTTCTGTTGAATAAAACAAAACTAACAAAGTCAAACACTGTCGTTGTTTTTTATTTCTCAATTGGTAAATTATTTTCTTTACATCATACATTTTAAAATGTTAACATTAAAATGATTGTCTAGTCATAAATAATTTCCATGTAGGTAATGTGTCCCACAATTTAAAAAAATGAGCAAAAATAACAAAAACCAAAAATCAATAACTAGTAGTTTATTAAATTGGAAGAAATAATTCTTTGTCATTTTTTACAAAAACATTACAATCGATGCATAACCGAAATACTTAGTGCCTTTTTCTCATTTACTGTTCCAGACCTTGCCACCATGGAAGAATAGAATATAATCAAATACATCAGATTAAATAGGCTAACTATTACTGATTTATGTCATCAACTGGAGCCAGATCTCCTGGCCCACAACAGGAATCCCACATCAATAACACCAATGGTCTAAATTATGGCGGTACTCCATTTAGTGGCCACAGCACAGGATCGTTCCAATACAGGGTTGCAATATCTGGTGCAATGTCACAAACAACTTTAAGTGTTCTGCTACAAGAAGTTCTTTCTATAATGATAACACACATGAACAGCCTCAGACATTTAACACAAAATGAGGATTTTGCAAATGTGAAGGAAGATTAGTATGCTTTGTGTCAACTACCACATGTGGTTAGAGCATTTTAGGCAGCACATATTGGCTTAGTGCCAACATTCCACAGAAAACAAGTCTAACGCAATCTTAAAAACTTCAATCCAATCACTGTGCCAGTTGTCTTTGTACAAGATATGTACACCCAAAGTCTGTGTGGGTCTTTCACAGGATCAACCCATGTTCCCTTTGTACCTCAGAACAGCGGTATATAACTGCAAATGTCACAACTTTGAAATGTCCAAGTGAATATGACATGGTGAAGAAACCTAAAAAAGATTAAAAAAAATAATTAGTGGATTACATTACAAAATTTTCTCATAACAAATGAATAATTTTGAGGATACATTTTCTAAGAACAATCAAAGATAAACAATGTAAATGAACAGAGTACGTGTCAAGACTATGATCAACAAACATCTTTGCCCTGTATTTTCCTTAACTTGCCCTTTCTAAAAAATTCCAGCACAGACTGTCATCCTCCTTATATTAAAAGTTGGTTTAACATTTAATGGAATAAACTGTATATATATATATATATATATACTCAGACTCATGTGAAGAAGTTGTCAATAACATCTTGACGTAAGTCTATTCCATCCTCTTCACCACTATTATATTCATTTGGCATTTCAACATCCTCAACCGGTGGATCTTCATGGTCTCCATCCTCTGCAATGTATGGGATGTTCCGTCACAGGGCTATGTTGTGTAATATGCAGCAGGCCATGGTGATTCGGCACACTGTATCGGGTGAGTAGAGGAGGTCTCCGTTAGTCTTATCCTGACATCGAAATCTGGCCTTTTATGAGCCCAAATGCACACTCCACTGGCCTCTGTGTTCTTCCATGGGCCATATTGAACTAGACTTCCCCTGGCATTGCTGGATTCCTAAGCAGTGCCAACAACCATGGTCAATTCGGATAAGCTGAGTCTCCTATAAGGAAAAAAAGACAATTTAGCAAAACATTTAACACTATTTTAGATCATTAAATTTGAAATTAACCAAACAATATATTGACAGATTGTACTTAACAACAAGCCAGGCCCTCTTAGGTCCAAGCTGTGACATTTTCAGGGGTATGCTGCTGTGCCACAGTACAAAGGAATCATGGGTTGATCCTGGAAAATTTGCACACATGCTTGTGATGTATGTATCTGGTAAGCAGACACCTCGCACATTGATTGAATGGATGTTCTTTCGATTGCGGTAGACTTGTTCTCTGGTGTGCGGTGGCACTAAGGCAATATGTGTGCCATCAACTGCTCTAACTACATGTGGTAGGTGACCCAAAGCATGAAAATCTCCCTTCACATTGGCAAAATCCTCATTTTGTTGAAACTGTCTGAAGCTGTTGATGTGCCTTATCATTGAAGAAATAACTTCTTGTAGCACACCACTGAAAGGTGGTTGTGACATTCCACCAGATACTGCCACAGTGTATTGGAATGATCACGTGGCCACAAAATGCAGTACTGTCATGATTTTGACTATTGGTGTTATTGCTGTGGTATTCCTATTGTGAGGCAGGAGATCAGGCTCCAGCTGATTACATAAATCAAGAATTGTTTGCATATTCAATCAGAATGTTTTGATAATATTCCATTCTTCCATGGTAGCAAGGTCTGGAGATGGTCTGAACACTTGAGGCTGTTGTCTCCTCACTCTCCCTAGGTTCATATGTCTGCATTTAAAATAATAAAAATGTTGTAAATGTTTACTAACATATTTTTAAATTAAAACACACATTTCATCTAGTTTTCCATATATATAATTTTTTTACAGAATTATACAGAACATTAATATGTTTTTTTAGATGAAGTTTTTCGCATGTGTAAATAATTTTTCTTTTAAATGTGTAAATAATACATTTGTAAAAATAATTTTCATGAAAAATTCTGTCAACGGCAGTATAAACAACACCTCGCAAATATTGCATCTAACCACATTAGCGCACTACATAACACTTTTCTGTGAAAACAAATGAACAACATTAGCATTTAAATATGTAAACAAAGTAGCCACCATTTTGAGTGGTGGTGATGCACTTAACGTTCACAAACACAGTATTTCACAATCTAAAATGGCGGGCAACTGACCTCGCCGTTTGGACATTTGCTGTCAGACTGCCGTGGCCGAACTTGACCGGGTACTGGGTGTGATACTCCATGACAGACACAGGCTAACGTGTGTGATAGCAACGTATGAAAGCCAATGGGCGTGACTGTCTCCGTTGACAGTCGTGTATGTTGTGAACATCTCCGCGGCATTTAAAAACAAGCTCACTTGCCTCTTAACAATGCAGCCAATAACATCTCCTCAACTTTTACTTCTGTTTCCGATTTCTGGTAGCCACGATGCCTGGGAAGCAGGTGACCAGCCTTCTCACCAGAGGAGCTGGAGTTGCTGGCTACGAGGTCCTGTCCCTGTACAGCCAGCTGAATGGTTCACCAGAGGAACAGGTACATGTTGAAAATTAATATGTAATTCTGACTAACTTGGTTTTTTAAAAATACATTCTAGAATGTCTTTTTTAGTTCCTAAGTGAAGTGTAGTGATTGAAGTGAAGTGCCAGTTCTTTTTAAATTACCTAGAACTTTGATGGTGTGTATTTTTAAACACATTATAATTAGAGAACGCCACAACCATAGTATGTGTTGTGTGTTTTTATTTGGTGTGTATTGCTATATATAATATTAAAGGTTGCTACAAATGTAGTAGCTGCAGAGCTTGCAAATGTGGGAGCAACATCAACAAATAGATTCCAATTTTAGGAGGGAGCCGCTCACCATAAAACAGAGACTCACCTGCAGAACAGAGTATGCGATCTATGTACTAGAATGCAAGTGTGGGTTAAGGTACATTGGCAGCACTAAACTGCAAGTTCATCTCTGCATCCTCCAACACCTGAGGGCTATTGTGAACAGTGATCCAACTTACCCAGTAGCCAGACATTTTAAGGAGGTGCACAACAACAACCTTGAACACTTAAAATATTTTGTCATTGACTGCATACCCCCACTGAGACGGGGAGAAACAACTCCGGCAGCTTGAAACCCGGTACATTCTTGAGTTCAACACTAAAGCACCGTCAGGCCTTAACACTAGTGAGGATCTACACAATTTCCTATAGAACTCCATTATCAGTTATCATCTAGCCTTTGATCATTCGATTTTGCATTGTCTAAAGGCTATCTGTATAGGTGTTTGTCAGTGTTATAATGCTGTCAATGTGAACTTCAATTCACATGTTCACTGTGTTGATATGTATCTTCTTGGCACTCTCGATTCTCACCCTGGTACAATGTTCCACATATCATCAATTCCTATGAGTTACTTATTCGTCTGCATCAGTAGGTCGCATTACACGCACCTTGCAGCTGTGATTTTCAACATGCATTTGTGCATTTCTATCTCCAGAACAGCAAGCATTTCTTTTACCACCGACCTTACTCTGTAGCGCCATTGACGTCCAGGATGTGCGAACGACATTTAGGATTCCCACTCCACTGTCCTTTACCTTCCGGCTGGAAGGGGGACACAGTCATGCTCTTGTTTGATACTGTCCTATTTGGCCGTAGCTTGCCTAGCATTTCTAGGATTTACGGTTACCTTTTAATCACTCTCTCACATAAGCACCATTGAGCACCTAAGTAGAGTTGTCACTCTAATTTTAAATAGAATTCTTTACACTGGCATTGTCATTTGGCACTGCTTCAGCACTATATCACTTTCCCTATTTCACTACCCCATACGTCCACATACTGAACATTGACATAATAGTGTTGTTGTTTTTTAACATCCACCACTGCATTTTTCCGGTAGTCTACGCGCAGGCTCAAGCTACTTAATATTTATACATATACTCTGTCTGCTTGCTTGCTGACTTACAGCTCATGCATTTGTGCACTGCAGTCCGCGTACTCACTGCTGTTTATGTTATCGGACTCCATGACTCCCGCAGTTCTCTGTGAGCCAAGATTTGCCTCACTTTGACCCCGCACTTTCATGCTCGTTTCACGAGCCGGAGCTGCATTAGCTACATGTGACACTGGCCGTTCCTCCTTACGATAACCGCGACCAAAGTCTTTTCTTTCTTGTGGTCAGTTGCGTTCACCATTGATATTTTTGAGATTTGGTTTTTACATTATTTACCACTTAGGTATTGAATTGGTCCACTTAGACGGAACCAGTCATTCTTGTATTCATTCTTGTATTTATTCATTGTATTTGGATGTGAACTACACAAAATTGTTTTCGGAGGCACTGATGTCACTTTTTCACTTGTATATAGTTCCATCACTGTTGAGTTAAGCGATTTGGAGTATTTTTTTCATGTCGATCCGTAAATATTGAGTGTGTCATCAGCAGAGTCATTTGCATATGACTTACCGCTAGCAGGCATGTAACGTGAAATACTCCTATCGGAAAATTGCTGTAAAATGGTGCTGAATGCTTACTCATAGCTCACTGTGTATGAACATAGTAAAAATACTATTATGCCTATTTAAGTCACCCATTACCTCACAGCGTGCCATGTGATCAAGGCCGCAGTCCGGCGGCTGAAACCCGTCATTTGGACTTTGATGCTGCAATAAACAACATTTGAATTTCATCACCATTGGAGTCTGTGCCCTTGTGTTGTGCCGCTGTGGCCAATCTCTTTGGGATTCTTGCTCGGATATATATATATATATATATAGATATATATGTATATATATATATATATATTATCTACTGGCGGTCGCCAGTAGATAGTTATAGTTAGGACCTTTATCCATAGGAAATCCGCAACATTCTATTCCCAATAAGTTTGGCGTCGTTTGACGAATCATCGCAAAATTTTCAAAACTAGTGGGGCGCTCCGGTCCGCTCCTGTCTTGAAAGTTTCGGGGTGATTCATCAAGCGGCGGCCGAGAAAAAAGGGGGGTCCCAAAACGCGTTTTCTCCATGTTAATTCCCATAGGAAATTTTAGCCACGGCTACAGCCCGAACTGCTGAACGGAATTACACCACATTTTGCAAAAAGGTAGCGCTTGGTTCAGAAAGCGACCTTTTTTTTAAATGGTGTAAATCCGTTCAGTAGTTGCGGAGAAATTAAAAAAATAAGAGTGAAAAAATCGATTTCCCATAGGAAACTTTATGCAAGGCTACAGCAAAAACTGCTGAACGGAATTACACCAAATTCGGCAAAACGGTAGTGCTTGGTTAAGAAAGCACCCTTTTTAAACATGGTGTAAATCCGTTCAGTAGTTGCTGAGAAAATCCAAAATAAAAGTTTCGATATTTATGGCCGCGGTGGATCCGCGCACCCTCCCGACCTCGAGCTGCATGCTAATTGGCTGTCAACACTCCAAATCAGGAAGTGTTGGCAGCCATCTTGTTCCTCGGTAGAACCAAGGAACAAGAAAGCAGTAAAAAAAGTGCGCAATACGCAAAAAGGGGGCAGGGTAGAAACACCCTGACCCCCTAGGCCTGCTCAGGGGGTCCTACAAGGACCCCCAGGGCCCCCCCCCAAAATGTTTTTTTTTTAAAAATCGGCAGGATGCGCCTACGGTGCGCGGATCCTGCCGATTAAAAAAAAAATGAAGCGCGAGCTCCCGCGCTTCTTTGGTAATTGGCCCCCGGGTGGGCCAAGTCCCGGGGGCATGCGGGGGTTAAGTTTTATGTGTGGGGGGCCTCTAAGGCCCCCCAAGCCCCAGGGACCACCACCACCCCCTGGGGCTTTAATAAAAAAATGATGCGGGAGGGATCTCGGCCCTCCCGCAGCCCCGAGGACCGCCACCCCCGGGGCTTCTTTTTAATTTTTTTAAATTACCTATGTGGGGGGCTTGAGCCCCCCACACGCCCGGGGACCGCCACCTCCCCGGGGCACTAAATATTTTAATGTGGGGGTCCGTTACGGACCCCCAGAGCCCGGGGACCACCACCTCCCGGGGCTGTGCAATTCAAGGGAGGGGGCCACGCGGCCCCCTCCTGGAGCTCTTGATGGCCCTGGGGACCGCCACCCCCAGGGCCGGCTCCTGCAGTGTCCCGAGGTGCCTACCCCGGGACACTGTAGTTTGCTATGACAGGATGGGAGCCTCGCGGCTCCCGTCCTGTCATAGCAAACTGCTTTGGATATTGGAGCGAGAGCAGGGAAACCTGCTCTCTCTTCCAATATCCAAAGCAGATTGCTTTTCCACACGGGGAGCTGCATCTTAGCAGCTCCCCATGTGGAAAAGCAATGCCGGCTCCCGAGGGACGCGGGGACCCGGTGGGACTGTGGGGGGATTGGGGACCCCCCCACAGTCCCCAACGGAGAGGGCCAGCCCCGGGGGATGGGGTCCCCGGGGCAAGTAGTGGCCCGGGAGGGGGGCCACGCGGCCCCCCTCCCCAAAATGAGGGGAATTTTTTTTTTTTTTTAAAAAGGCCGTGCCCCGGGGGATGGGGTCCCCGGGGCCATAAGTGGCCTGAGGAGGGGGGCAACGCAGCCCCCCTCCATAAGTTTTATTAGAAAAAAAAAGAAGGCCATGCCCCGGGGATGGGGTCCCCGGGGCCGATTAAGGCCTGGGGAGGGGGCCACGCGGCCCCCTTCCAATTTTTTTATATTGAAACAAAATATTAGGGGGCAGGCCCTGGGGGATGGGGTCCCCAGGGCCAAAAAATTAGAAAAGAAGGGGGCCACACAGCCCCCTTCTTAAAAAAAAAAAAAAACACCGGCATCGCGCCGGAGGCCACGCCCCTTCTTTCACCACTCTGCAAACGCGCCCCTGGCGCGTTTGCAGATGGAGAACAATTCCCCTTGAATACTGGGGGTCCCTGGGGGCCAACTAGCCCACCAGGAACCTCCAGTATGCGCCAGGGAGCTGCGTTGCAGAGAGGTGTTCTGAGGCCGCGCCCCTTTACACCTCTCTGCAACGCAGCTCTGTGGTGCATAATGGAGGGAGCTGGTGGGCTAGTTGCACCCCAGGGACCCTCAGGATTGAAGGGGAGTTAATCCCCCGACTTAAAACGCGCCACAGGGCGCGTTTGCACAGTGGTGAAGGGAGGGGGTGGGGCTTGAGATGACATGTGTGCAAACAGGCCCCGTGGCGTATTTTAAGATGGGGAATTAAATCCCCTTCAATCCTGAGGGTCCCTGGGGGACAACTAGCCCACCAGGTACGTCCAGAAAGCACCACAGAGCTGCGTTGCAGAGAGGTGCAAAAAGGGCGTGGCCTCTGAACACCTCTCTGCAACGCAGCTCTCTGGCGCATACTGGAGGTATCTGGTGGGCTAGTTGGCCCCTAGGGACCCTCAAGATTGAGGAGGAATTAATTCTCCAACTTAAAACGCGCCACAGGGCGTGTTTGCAGACATGTCACCCCAGGCCCCACCCCTTCCTTCACCATTGTGCAAATATTCCTCTAAAATCAGCCAAACTACGAATTCCGATTTACTCAC
The DNA here is from genome assembly GCA_963921515.1 of Calotriton arnoldi. Classification (NCBI taxonomy): domain Eukaryota; kingdom Metazoa; phylum Chordata; class Amphibia; order Caudata; family Salamandridae; genus Calotriton; species Calotriton arnoldi. Next base: position 2,286,797 of record CAWUFW010002130.1, on the reverse strand, counting down.
CTGTTATCAGGAGAGAACCCAGTGCTGCATCTTTTAGCCCCGCACTGACCCTGAAAAGTAATTCTAACCGTACTTACCAGTAACTTGTATTTCCTTCCATAGGAATCCATTGTCTGGTTTTCAGCAGAAAAGTTTCAAAGTGTCGATTTTCACAAACTACAAATATTCCTTAAAAATCGCCTGTATGACTTAAACGCATTCTTTCAACTGTTTACAAGAGATGCACCAGTGCTGGATCCAGGATCCACCACTGAGTAAGAAAAAGTAACGATAACACTACTTACCTGCTAAGTGAATTTCCTGCCATAGGATAACATTGGTGATTCTATGTGAAAAAGTTTCTAAGTGTCAACTTTTAAAATACAATAATATTCCTTAAAAATCACTACTGTAACCAAAACGCTTTTACTCAACTGTTTACAGGAGATGTCCTAGGACTGAATCTAGGATCCAGTCCTGTGGTTAGAAAAGTAATCCATAAAGTAACTAATTGCATTTAACTAGAAATTCACATTGAGCTCAATGTTGCATTGTGTTTGAAATTGTGTTGCCCATTGCAACAACTGTAACTACTGTACTTAAAAGTCTATTGCCTATTTGCAAAGAATTTAAACTAAAGTAATTCATTCTGAGAAAGTATATTTTGTAATGTAATGTATAATGTAATTACAATGTAATTTAAAAAATAAATAGTTTAAAAAAATGTAGTAAATCAGTATCAAAAAAATAAAGATAACAATTAATACATTTAAAAATTGTCATTTACAAAACCTTGGAAATTCACTGCAAAAAACCATAGGTTTCAGACATGTTATAGTTAGGAATTAGCATTTAAAAAACCTTTGAAATTCACTGAAAAAACCATAGATTTCAGGCACGTTATAGTTAGAAATTAGCATTTAAAAAACCTTTGAAATTCACTGAAAAAACCATAGGTTTCAGGCACGTTATAGTTAGAAATTAGCATTTAAAAAACCTTTGAAATTCACTGAATAAACCATAGGTTTCAGACACGTTATAGTTAGAAATTAGCATTTAAAAAACCTTTGAAATTCACTGAAAAAACCATAGGTTTCAGGCACGTTATAGTTAGAAATTAACATTTAAAAAACCTTTGAAATTCATTGAAAAACCATAGGTTTCAGACACGTTATAGTTAGAAATTTGCATTTAAAAAACCTTTGAAATTCACTGAAAAAACCATAGGTTTTAGGGACAGTTATAGTTAGTTGGACATTGCACTCGTACAAAACCCGTGAAATTCCCCCGTTATAGTTAGTTCAGCTAACTATAACTCGCGCCCCCGCAATGCACTGCTGATGACGTCACATATTACATCACTCATGACATGGTCAGTGAGCAACAGGGAAATTCTGCCATTACTGGTTCCATTCTTGATGAAAGCGGTGCATTAGATGTACTGTGTGACAAGAAAAGAATTGCATGCGTTTGTGACATTTGAAATCTGCATACCAACTACGAAGGTAAATTAGAAATTAAGAAGGTGTGTTATGTGTTTTGTAGTATTGGTTAAGTATTTGAGACAATATTTTTAACTTTCAAAGTGAATGACAACAGATGCAATGGAGCCAACGATCATGCAGCTCGGACACCCAACACTGCTCCGATACCCCCCGCCACCAGCCCCTTGTCCGCTTTCCCCCTCACCTCCCCCCACACAAACAAGTATGACAGCAACCTTAGGAAATCTGGAACGTAACAAATTGGCTGATGTCGCACAATTATAGTAAAGAAGATGCATGTGAGGTTGGACAAATAAGAATCTCAGCCATCTATGGATATACATATAAAACATTTTATTTAAACAAAACAACAAAATAAAAGTAGGTACAGGTATGGTGTGTCATCCCTCGACAATTTGTGAATCACAGCCTGCAAGACAAAAAGAAAGATAAGATTGTGCATCATGCGTCCATGAAAGGAGAGAGAGAGAAAGAGAGAAAGAGTGAGAGAAAGGAAGAGACAGAGAAAGAAAGAGTGAGAGAGAGGAAGACAGAGAAAGAGAGAAAGAGTGAGAGAGAGAGGAAGAGAGAGAGAAAGAGAGAAAGAGTGAGATACAAGGAAGAGAGAGAGAAAGAGAGAAACAGTGTGAGAGAGAGGTAGGTAGAGAGAGAAAGAGTGAGACAGAGAGAGAAAGAAAGAATGAGAGCAAGAGGAAAAGACATAGAAAGAGAGAAAGAGTGTGAGAGAGAGAAAGGAAGAGATAGAGAGTGAGAAAGCGAGAAAGAGTGTGAGTGACAGAAAGGAAGAGAGGGAGAGGGAGTGTTGACACTGTGGAGAAAATCCTCACAGCTCACCTTTCTGCCACCGGTGTGTCTCCAACCACGTGCCGGGACATAGTGCAGTCTTCAAGTTTAGTCATCTGAAACATAGTATAGAATCAGTAATGGCAGAGTACATACAACTGCACATGCCTAATTCTCTGTTTTGCCCATGCGCACCCAGGCTGCTGCACCCCATCAACTCCCTCCACCCAGAGGTGTCTGCCCTCCTCTGTGCACCCAGGCTGCTGTATCCCATCCACTCCTACTGCCCAGAGGTGTCTGCCCACTGCTGTGCACCCAGGCTGGTGCACCCCATCCAGTCCCACTGCCCGGAGGTGACTGCCCGTTCCTGCACACCCAGACTGCTGCATCCCATCCACTCCCACTGCCTAGAGGTGTCTGCCCGCTCCTTTGCACCCAGGCTGCTGCACCCCATCCACTCCCACTGCTCGGAGGTGTCTGCCCGCTGTTGTGCACCCAGGGTGCTGCACACTATCCACTCCCACTGCCCAGAGGTGACTGCTCGCTGTTGCAGAAACAAGCCTCTCTGCTCACCTTCCGTCACCGGCGTGTGTCTAAGAGGGTCCACCACGTGCCGAAGCAACCTCCTCAGGCGTTGCGTACACGCGGTCAAGCCGAGCTCACAATTGAAAGTGGGTGTTGATTGCAGGATGGCCACGCATCATCGCAGGCTGCACAAGCGCTCAGCTCTGGTGGCACTAACTGAGTGGAACTGAAGTCATCCCTCGTAGCGGGAGGTCTGTGTCGGGGGGGTCGTCAATCTGTGAATCACAGCTTGCTAGACAAAAAGCAAGATAAGATTGTGCGTCATGCGTCCATGAAAGGAGAGAGAGAGAGAGAAAGAGTGAGAGAGAGGAAGAGACAGAGAAAGAAAGAGTGAGACAGAGAGGAAGACAGAGAAAGAGAGAAAGAGTGAGAGAGAGAGGAAGAGAGAGAGAAAGAGAGAAAGAGTGAGATACAAGGAAGAGAGAGAGAAAGAGAGAAACAGTGTGAGAGAGAGGTAGAGAGAGAAAGAGTGAGACAGAGAGGAAGAGAGAGAGAGAGAAAGAATGAGAGAGAGAGGAAAAGACATAGAAAGAGAGAAAAAGTGTGAGAGAAAGGAAGAGATAGAGAGTGAGAGAGAGAGAAAGAGTGTGAGTGACAGAAAGGAAGAGATGGAGAGGGAGAGTTGACACTGTGGAGAAAATCCTCACAGCTCACCTTTCTGCCACTGGTGTGTCTCCAACCACGTGCCGGGACATAGTGCAGTCTTCAAGTTTAGTCATCTGAAACATAGTATAGAATCAGTAATGGCAGAGTACATACAACTGCACACGCCTAATTCTCTGTTTCGCCCCTGTGCACCCAGGCTGCTGCACCCCATCGACTCTCGCCGCCCAGAGGTGTCTGCCCGCCTCTGCGCACCCAGGCTGCTGTACCCCATCCACTCCCACTGCCCAGAGGTGTCTGCCCGCTGCTGTGCACCCAGGCTGGTGCACCCCATCCAGTTCCACTGCCCGGAGGTGACTGCCCATTCCTGCACACCCAGACTGCTGCATCCCATCCACTCCCACTGCCTAGAGGTGTCTGCCCGCTCCTGTGCACCCAGGCTGCTGCACCCCATCCACTCCCACTGGTCGGAGGTGTCTGCCCGCTCTTGTGCTTGCAGGGTGCTGCACACTATCCACTCCCACCGCCCAGAGGTGACTGCTCGTTGCTGTGGAAACAAGCCTCTCTGCTCACCTTCCGCCACCGGCGTGTGTCTAAGAGGGTCCACCACGTGCCGAAGCAACCTCCTCAGGCGTTGCGTACACGCGGTCAAGCCAAGCTCACAATTCAAAGTGAGTTTTGATTGCAAGATGGCCACGCATCATCGCAGGCTGCACACGCGCTCAGCTCTGGTGGCACTAACTCAGTGGAACTGAAGCCATCGCCTCGTGGCGGGAGGTCCTTGTCGGGGGGGGGTCATCAATCTGTGAATCACAGCCTGCTAGACAAAAAGCAAGATAACATTGTGCGTCATGCGTCCATCAAAGGAGAGAGAGAGAGAAAGAGTGACAGAGAGAGAGAAAAAGAAAGAAACAGTGAGAGGTATACAGAGAGAAAGAGTGAGAGAGAGAGGAAGAGAGAGAGAAACAGTGAGAGAGAGGAAGAAAGAGAGAGAGAGAGAAACAGTGTGAGAAAGAGGAAGAGAGAAACAGAGGAAGAGTGAGAGAGAGAGAAAGAGAGAGAGAGGTAGAGATAGAAAGAAAAAAACAGTGTGAGAGAGGAAGAGATAGAGTGAGAGAGAGAGGAAGAGAGAGAGAAAGAGTGTGAGGGAGAGAAAGGAAGAGATGGAGAGGGACAGTGAGTGCCCACACTGTGGACAAAACCCTCACAGCTCACCTTTCCGTCACCGGTGTGTCTCCAACCACGTGCCGGAACATAGTGAAGCCCTCAAGCTTACTCATCTGAAACCAAGGATGGAATCAGTAATGGCAGAGTACATACAACTGCACACGCCTAATTCTCTGTCCCGCCTTTGTGCATCCAGGCTGCTGCACCCCATCCACTTCCACTGCCCAGAGGTGTCTGCTCACCGCTGCGCACCCAGGCTGCTGCACCCTATCCACTTCCACTGCCCAGAGGTGTCTGCCCGCTGCTGCACACCCAGGGTGCTGCACCCCATCCACTCCCACTGCCCGGAGGTGACTGTCCGCCGCTGCGCACCCAGGCTGCTACACCCCCTCCACTCCCACTGCCCGGAGGTCACTGCCCGCCGCTGCGCTAACAAGCCTCTCTGCTCACCTTTCACAACCTGCGTGTAGAAAAGAGGGCCTACCACGTGCCGCTGCAAGCCTCAAGCCCGGGGCCCGCGGACACGGCACCCTGCATATCATGCAGCCATGCTCCGCAGGCCACTAGGTCTCACATTTGGTGCTGGGTCTTGATTTCGCCATGGCAGAGGACATACCAGTGCACCAGGCTTTTCATCGCAGGCTGCACACCCGCTCAGCCCTTGCGGTGCCACTAACTCTGTGACTAGCGAGGTGACGCCACGTGCTGGTAGGCCTGCGCTGTCTGATGGCTCAGGCCTACACTGCGGTCCAGCAGGGCACACAAAACCTGAGCTGTCCAGACCGCCGGGACGGGCCATCACCACAGGCTTTACACTTGCTCAGCAGTTACGGTACCCGTACCTCAGTGGACCGAAAGTCACCGTCCCGTGCCAGTGTGCCTGTGCCGGCCGCAGTGCATCCGGTGCGAGCAACTCTGAAATGGCGTCGAGCACGTGCGCCCGGTCTTTTTTATTGGTAGGGTCACGTGTCCTGTGACGCTTGTGCTGGATGGGTGTGGTGTGGGTGTATACTAGCCGTGAGGGAGTGGCTGTGGCGTACTGACAACTAGGGTGTGACCAGCAGATCACTGCAATGAAAATCTGGGCCATGTAGCGTTGTTGTCCTTCCCTGTCAGCGTAAGCGGAGTGGGCTGGCCTGGCGAATGCCAGTCCTGCGTGAGGCTGTGAAGAATGACTCCAGAGCTATGGGCGTGGCTCCATCCTGGGCTGATTGAGAAATCAACTGATGCGGGTGTCCCTGTTGTAGTGCTGACGTCACCCGGGTCGCAAGCGCCAATGTGTCACTCTGTGAGCCAAGTCCCACAACATGGCCATCATGGAAGGTACGGGGAATCACTGACCCTACATTCATTCATAGTTCCACACATGAAAGATGGTGGACATGACACATCTGTGTGGATATGAATGTTTATTGCACATTCAGGGGAGTGTTGCAGCTGTAGCAATACAGGGACATGCAAAGTTCAAGTTTCAGTTTTTGGCACATGGAGGGCAGCCAATTAGAGCCAAGCTTGTGTTCGGGGTTAGGCTGCGCCAACATATGTACTTATACAATTACTCTGCCAATCTCCAAGCACTTATAAATTCACTATACACTCTCCTTGCAGTACTCTAATGATCCAGTCTCTACGTACGTACTTGTACAATGACCGAGAGAAAGTTACATAACCGAAGTTTTCCCCACTGCCAGAGGTAACATGGTTGCATACCCTGTCCACAGCACAATGTAATGTGGTAGGGCCCAGGGGCGGCATCTTGCATACATAATGAACACACGGACACATATAGATAGTGGAACTGGGTACGGGCACGTGCGCTCGACTCATTTTTATTACCAGGGTCACATGTCCAGTGACGTCTGTGCTGGATGCGTGTGGGGTGAGTGTAAGCCAGCCGTCCGGGAATGGTTGGTGCTGGCAACAAGTACAACAGTAATCATTTGATCAGACACACAAATTCAATCATAAAGGGTCAATGATTTGTGCTGCACTAAGGTAGGGGCAACAGATGTGAAATAATACACACAAGATTGTATCGTAAAGGGTCCATGACTTGTGGTACACTGAGGTAGGGGCAGCAGATGTGAAATTATACACAAAACATTGTATCATAAAGGGTTCATGAGTTGTGCTGCACTGAGATAGGGGCATCAGAAGCATTCAGCGTGTGCACAGCCAGCGATGATGCGTGGTGCGGGCGAGCCGCACTGGGAGCAATGTCTGTTGCCTACTGGACTGAGTCATTTGCAATCGCGACTCGATGTGAATTGTGAGCCCTGCTATCCGCAGTGTAGATCGAAGGCAGTAGTCAGCACAGACATCGAAGAATGCTTTTAGTCACTTCCTGTTTACAAAATTCGAGGACATAGAGTGTCTCAATTTAAATTGTGAGCTCTGCTAACCGCAGTGTAGGTGTATGGAACAAAAGATTAAACATTTATGGAATACACTGTCGAAATATGTAGGTTTCAGGGACGTTATAGTTAGTTGCCTACTGGACTCTGAAATTAATGAATGAAGACTGAATTTGAATTGTGAGCCCTGCTGAGCACAGTGTAGGCCGGAGGCAGCGGTCAGGAAGGGCCTACAACCATGTGGCGTTGACTTGAGCTGCATACAGTTAGTGGTAGGTATGGCGCTCAGCGTGTGCGCAGCCAGCGATGATGCAATGTCTCTTGCCTACTGGACTGCGTCATCTGCAATCGCGACTCGATCTGAATTGTGAGCCCTGCTGACCACAGTGTAGGCCGGAGGCAGTGGTCAGGAAGAGCCCAGAGCCACGTGGCGTTGACTTGAGCTGCATAGAGTTAGTGGTAGGTGTGGCGCTCAGCGTGTGCGCAGCAGGCGATCATGCAATGTCTGTTGCCTACTGGACTGCGTCATCTGCAATCGCGTCTCGATCTGAATAGTGAGCCCTTCTGACCGCAGTGTAGGCCGGAGGCAGTGGTCAGGAAGAGTCCACAGCCATGTGGCGTTGACTTGAGCTGCATAGAGTTAGTGGTAGGTGTGGCGCTCAGCATGTGCGCAGCCAGCGATGATGCAATGTCTCTTGCCTACTGGAATGCGTCATCTGCAATTGCGACTCGATCTGAATTGTGAGCCCTGCTGACCGCAGTGTAGATCGAAGGCAGTAGTCAGCACAGACATCAAGGAATGCTTTTTGTCACTTCCTCTTGACAAAATTCGAGGACATAGAGTACAATTCTGTCTGCAATTAATAAATCAAGACTGAATTCAAATTGTGAGCTCTGCTGTCCACAGTGTAGACTGCCATTCAGTGTTCCTTTGGACTTGCAAGATGAAGTTGGTCATTGTACTAAAGCTATAACTGATATAAAACAAGTTCTTGAAGCAAGGATACTAAAAGGATATTATGTAAGTTTTAGGGACGTAATACTTAGTTGCCTACTGGACTCTGCAATTAATGAATCAAGAGTCAATTTTAAATGTGAGCCCTGATGACCGCAGTGTAGGCCGGAGGCAGCGGTCAGCAAGGGCCCACAGCCTTGTGGCGTTGAGTTGAGCTGTACAGTTAGTGTCACCTGAAGCAACCAGCGTGTGTGGAGCCTGCGATGATGCGTGGTCCGGGCGGGCCGCACTGGTAGCAAAGTCTTTTGCCTAATGAATTCTGTCTTAATAAGTCCACGTGGCGTTGACTTGTGGTGCACTGAGTTAGTGGCACCTGAAGCACTCAGTGTGTGTGCAGTCTGCGATGATGCGTGGTCCGGGCGGGCCGCACTGGGATCAATGTCTCTTCCCTACTGGAGTGCGTCATCTGCAATCGCGACTCGATCTGAATTGTGAGCCCTGCTGTCCGCAGTATAGATCGAAGGCAGTAGTCTGTCCAGACATAAGTCTGTGGTGCTCTGCTGCTGGGTTCGCAGCGGGCCTGTGTCAAGGAGGCCGGCAGTCACGGCGGAGGCCTCGTGGCAGGGTGAGGGCTGCCGCCCTGGCAGACGCTTTGGCCTTCCCACAAGTGAACCACGCCCACAGCCCCAGCCTATTTATTCATACTCCTACGCTGGAGTGGCGTACGTTGGACCAGCACACTCCGCTTCCGCTTCCAGGGGGGGACAACACAGCTACATGACCGAGATCTTCCCCACTGCCCGAGGTAACATGGTTGCATCTATTGTCCACAACACTACAAGCACCAGCAGTATATGTCCACATGGAGAGGTTTGTGCTCTGCATAGTGAGGTCTGTCCACCACATCACCGCTACACTTGGTATTGTGTGCATTTTTATTGATGGGTGACTTGCGTCCGTCACACATACTTGGTTGCCACATCTCCCAAGATTCAGCTATTGTGTGGCTGAGGGACCATGCAGTTTTTGGAAGGTCCGCTGTCCTGTTCTGCGCTGCCTCGGTGGTAGTAGGGAGGGGGGTGGTCCGGGGGGGAGGTCCTGAGGGTGATGGCAGTGGGTGTTGTGGCCTTCTTGGGTGTCGGAGCTGCATGGTCAGTAGCTCTATCACATGTGTTGGTCTTCAGATGTGGTTCTGGGCTGGGCTCCCTTTCACACTGTAGGTAGTCGTCCTGCTTTATACCAGTAAAAGGCAGATGTTAAATTCCTACTGCTAACGCAGCTTATCGCCTGTTTTTGGATCGCACCCCAGATTTGGCTGCTCGTTCAAAATATCGGGAAGTGGTGTTTTTGTGTTATTTTTGCACGGGAACGCCTACTCTGCATATTATTAGCGTTAGTTGTCGCTCTCATTTGTGGCGAATTTTTTTGCGGTAGCTAGTGTTGGAAAACTGGCGATATTGGCTGTTTTCACTAGGTTGAGAATGGAATGATAATTTAAAATCACTGAAAATACCATAGGTTTAATGAACATTATAATTAGAAATTAGCATTTAAAAAACGTTTGAAATTCACTGAAAAAACCATAGGTTTCAGGCACGTTATAGTTAGAAATTAGCATTTAAAAAACCTTAGAAATTCACTGAAAAAAACATAGGTTTCAGGGACGTTATAGTTAGAAATTATCATTTAAAAACCTTTGTAATTCACTGAAAAAACCATAGGTTTCAGGGACGTTATAGTTAGCTGGACATTTCACTTGTACAAAACCATAGAAATTCCACTGTTATAGTTAGCTCAGCTAACTATAGCTCACGCCCCCGCAATGCACTGCTGATCACATCACATATTACATCATTCATGACATGGTCAGTGACATCACTGATGACATCACTGATCACATCTCAAATGACACCACTGATGACATCACTGATGACATCATCCAGTGAATGTGTTTTTCTTTAAAGTTTAAACCGTTGAAAGCATTGGCAGTAGGGGAAGCTAGACTAACTGACTCACAGAATCTCTCCACCAGCAAGTCTAGAAGAGGGATCGACATAGGCTGTCAGGCGGACAGTGTGGGCTTAACACTCCCACCTGGGCTGGAGACGCATGCTCATGGGGGTCCCTCTACTAGACATGAGATAGGGGATCAGAGTGTTCATGTGCACCAGAGGGGCGGGAGTGCGAGCCTAAAGCTAAAAACAAGTCATCCCCCTCTAGGCAGCGAGACAAACCTAGCCCCCTAGCCCAAGCCACCAATAGAAAAGTGAGTAGGCAATCAGTACAAGAATATAGTGAGGGGAGATATGCCTGCCCAAGTTGAAACCTGCCTAACATAAATCTTCCTCCCGCTTGCTCCCCGTATGTAGCTATTCTGACAGGTGTCCCGCCAATTGAATCCACCTCAAAGGAAACCCGACTCGAGCTGAGAAATAAATGCCTGGGCAACCGTGGCAATGAACTCTGCTCCGCTTGCGGGGGTTGCGCTTGCGGTGGTTGCGGAGATTTGCTAACTACGCATTACATTGAAAACACGGAATTCATACAAAAACTACGACTCCACCAGCCACGTAGCGGAGTTAGCTACTGCACCCACAACTTTACCTTTACATGCTAAAAAACATATAACCAATTCACAAAAGTGAGCTTTGAAAAATATTAGGCAATGAGAGAGGTGATGATTTTGGGGTCCCCCCTAACCTAGGGGGAGGACCAAGCAGATGCCTTGAACACAAAGAGCATATCATGCTGAACGATTCGGTGGTGGTCCCTTCCTCCTAGGTGGGCCAAGTCCCGGGGGCATGGTGGGGGGGATAATTTAATGTGTGGGGGCCTCAAAGGGCCCCCAAGCCCCGGGGACCGCCACCCCCGGGGCTTTTTTAAAAATGGTGCGGGAGGGCTCTGAGCCCTCCCGCAGCCCCGAGACCACCACCTCCCGGGGCTTTTTTGATACATTATAAAACATGTGTGGGGGGGCTCCAGCCCCCACACGCCCGGGGACCACCACCTCCCGGGGCACTAAACATTTTAATATGGGGGTCCGTTACGGACCCCAGAGCCCGGGGACCACCACCTCCCGGGCTGTGTACTGAATGGGAGGGGGCCGCGCGGCCCTCCTGGAAGCCCTTGATGGCCCTGGGGACCACCACCCCCCAGGGCCGGCTCCTGCAGTGTCCCGGGTGCCTACCCCGGGACACTGTAGTTTGCTATGGCAGGACGGGAAACCTGCTCTCTCTTCCAATATCCAAAGCAGATTGCTTTTCCACATGGGGAGCTGCATCTTAGCAGCTCCCCATGTGGAAAGCAATGCCGGCTCCCAAGGGACGCGGGAGCCGGCGGGACTGTGGGGGATTGGGGACCCCCACAGTCCCCAACGGAGAGGGCCAGCCCCGGGGATGGGGTCCCCGGGGCAAGTAGTGGCCCGGGAGGGGGCCACGCGGCCCCCTCCCCAAAAAGAGAAAATAAAATTTTTAAAAAAAATGGAAAGGCCGGCCCCGGGGATGGGGTCCCCGGGGCCTTAAAATGGCCAGAGGAGGGGGCCACGCTGTCCCCCTCAAAATAATAAATATAGAGGCCATGCCCCGGGGATGGGGTCCCGGGGCCAATACAGGCCCAGGGAAGGGGGCCACGCGGCCCCCTTCCCGTTTTTTTTTTTGTAATTTAAAAAGGGGTAAGGCCCTGGGGGATGGGGTCCCCAGGGCCCAAAGAGAAAAAGGAAGGGGGCCACACAGCCCCCTTCAGAGGACAAAATTTTTTTTTTTAAAAACGATCGGGCCCGCAGGCCCCGCCCCTTCCTTCACCACTCTGCAAACGCGCCCCTGGCGCGTTTGCAGAGGAGCAATTCCCCTTGAATACTGGGGGTCCCTGGGGCCAACTAGCCCACCAGGAACCTCCAGTATGCGCCAGGGAGCTGCCTTGCAGAGAGGTGTACAGAGGCCACGCCCCTTTTACACCTCTCTGCAACGCAGCTCTGTGGCGCTTTTGGAGGTATATGGTGGGCTAGTTGGACTCCGGGGACCCTCAGGATTCAAGGGGACTTAATCCCCCAACTTAAAACGCGCCACGGGGCGCGTTTGCACAGTGGTGAAGGGAGGGGCGGGGCTTCAGGTGACATGTGTGCAAACAGGCCCCGTGGCGCGTTTTAAGATGGGGAATTAAATCCCCTTCAATCCTGAGTGTCCCTGAGGGCCAACTAGCCCAACAGGTACATCCAGAAAGCGCCACAGAGCTGCGTTGCAGAGAGGTGTAAAAAGGAGTGTGGCCTCTCTACACGTCTCTGCAACGCAGCCCCTGGCGCATATTGGAGGTTCCTGGTGGGCTAGTTGGCCCCTAGGGACCCTCAGGATTCAAGGGGACTTAAACCCCCAACTTAAAACGCGCCACGGGCGCGTTTGCACAGATGTCACCTCAGGCCCCGCCCCCTCCCTTCACCATTGTGCAAATATTCTTCTAAAATCATCCGAAATACGAATTCCGATTTACTCACCTGTTATAAGGAGAGACCTCAGTGCTGCATCTTTCAGCCCAGTACTGGTCCTGAAAAGTAATTTTAACCGTACTTACCAGTAACTTGAATTTCCTTCCATAGGATATCATTGCCTTCTTTTTGCTGAAAAAGTTTCTAAGTGTTGATTTTGAAACATACAAATATTCCTCTAAAATCAGCCGAAATACGAATTCCGATTTACTCACCTGTTATAAGGAGAGACCTCAGTGCTGTATCTTTTAGCCCAGTACTGGTCCTGAAAAGTAATTTTAACCGTACTTACCAGTAACTTGAATTTCCTTCCATAGGCTAACATTGACTGGTTTCACTTGGAAATTCTTCTAAGTGTGGAGTTTTGGAACTTTAAAATATTCCTCTAAAATCAGCCGAAATACGAATTCCGATTTACTCACCTGTTATCAGGAGAGACCTCAGTGCTGCATCTTTCAGCCCAGTACTGGTCCTGAAAAGTAATTTTAACCGTACTTACCGGTAACTTGAATTTCCTTCATAGGCTAACATTGACTGGTTTCACTTGGAAATTCTTCTAAGTGTGGAGTTTTGGAACTTTAAAATATTCCTCTAAAATCAGCCGAAATACGAATTCCGATTTACTCACCTGTTATCAGGAGAGACCTCAGTGCTGCATCTTTCAGCCCAGTACTGATCCTCAAAAGTAATTTTAACCGTACTTACCAGTAACTTGAATTTCCTTCCATAGGATATCATTGCCTGCTTTTTGCTGAAAAAGTTTCTAAGTGTTGATTTTTGGAACTTTAAAATATTCCTCTAAAATCAGCCGAAATCCGAATTCTGATTTACTCACCTGTTATCAGGAGAGACCTCAGTGCTGCATCTTTCAGCCCAGTACTGATCCTCAAAATTAATTTTAACCGTATTTACCGGTAACTTGAATTTCCTTCATAGGCTAACATTGACTGGTTTCACTTGGAAATTCTTCTAAGTGTGGAGTTTTGGAACTTTATAATATTCCTCTAAAATCAACCAAAGTACGAATTCCAATTTACTCACCTGTTATCAGGAGAGAACCCAGTGCTGCATCTTTTAGCCCAGCACTGACCCTGAAAAGTAATTTTAACCGTACTTACCAGTAACTTATATTTTCTTCCATAGGAATCCATTGTCTGGTTTTCAGCAGAAAAGTTTCAAAGTGTCGATTTTCACAAACTACAAATATTCCTTAAAAATCGCCTGTATGACGTAAACGCATTCTTTCAACTGTTTACAGGAGATGCACCAGTGCTGGAACCAGGATCCAACACTGAGTAACAAAAAGTAACGATAACAGTTTTTACCTCCTAAGTGAATTTCCTTCCATAGGATAACATTGGTCATTCTATGAGAAAAAGTTTCTAAGTGTCAACTTTTAAAATACAATAATATTCCTTAAAAATCACGAGTGTAACCAAAACGCTTTTACTCAACTGTTTACAGGAGATGTGCCAGGACTGAATCTAGGATCCAGTCCTGTGGTTAGAAAAAGTAATCCATAAAGTAACTAATTGCATTTAACTAGAAATTCACATTGTGCTGAATGTTGCATTGTGTTTGAAAATGTGTTGCCCATTGCAACAACTGTAACTACTGTACTTAAAAGTCTATTGCCTATGTGCAAAGTATTTAAACTAAAGTAATTCATTCTGAGAAAGTATTTTTGTAATGTAATGTATAATGTAATTACAATGTAATTTAAAAAATAAAATATGTTATATAAAATTGTTTCTAAAAATGTAGTAAATCAGTATTAAAAAAATGTATATAACAATTAATACATTTAAAAATTGTCATTTACAAAACCTTTGAAATTCACTGAAAAAACCGTAGGTTTCAGACATGTTATAGTTACAAATTAGCATTTAAAAAACCTTTGAAATTCACTGAAAAAACCATAGGTTTCAGGGACGTTATAGTTACAAATTAGCATTTAAAAAACCTTTGAAATTCACTGAAAAAACCATAGGTTTTAGGGACAGTTATAGTTAGTTGGACATTGCACTCGTACAAAACCCGTGAAATTCCCCCGTTATAGTTAGTCCAGCTAACTATAACTCGCGCCCGCAATGCACTGCTGATGACGTCACATATTACATCACTCATGACATGGTCAGTGACATCACTGATGACATCACTGATGACATCTCAAATGACATCACTGATGACATCACTGATGACATCATCCGTGTGATAATTTCATGCATCTTCTCACACCCTAATATAACCTTTGATACACCCACTCTAAATTACAGAATGCCATTCGCAAAACCATAGACACTCCAACACCAATAACTACATACCCACACACTGTTTCTTAGGTCTACGCACACATCCACTCACTCACCCGTACAGTCACTCATACTTACGGTCACTCAGTACAGGACTATCATATGCACTCATACTCCTATATAGACACTCAAACACCGCCACTCATCCATAGAGGTACTCACACACCTAGTCAGTCATGCAAATAATTAAACACACTACCATTTACTCACCTATACAGTTATACACACACCAGCTCACTTACTCATACAAATACTAGCACATTCTTACGCTCTTATACAATCACTGATACAAGCACACACTCATCCATACAGCCACTATCACAATCAGTCACTCTCGCACATAGCTATTTATATACTCCAACACACATATATACTGCCTTTCACATATGTAGTTACTCACACATGTACCACTGGGACATACATTCACTCACTAACACACTCTTACACACACTTACCCACCCATACAGTCTATCACAGATGCACTCTTGAAACCATCCACCCAGTGAATCACCCACTCACACATCTATGCACAGAGTCGCACACACCCCTCCCACACAAACACTCAGGCACCCATACAGATACTCACACAAGCATTCAATAACTCAAATAGACACTCATGTAGCTATTCACAAACACATGCAGCCACTTACACAGCAACAGACAGACGGATACAGACATTCACCCAGTTTAGTCACTAACCCATGCATTCAGTAAGATACGTTAAATCACTCACTTATACAGTCAGTCACGCACCTACTAAATCATCCATACAGACACTTACACACCCACTCATTCTTCAATACGTCTTTTCATATATATATTAAAAATATTTAAACTTTAGAGAAACACACAGTCACTGGATGATGTCATCAGTGATGTCATCAGTGATGTCATTTGAGATGTCATCAGTGATGTCATCAGTGATGTCACTGACCATGTCATGAGTGATGTAATATGTGACGTCATCAGCAGTGCATTGCGGGGCGCGAGTTATAGTTAGCTGGACTAACTATAACGGGGGAATTTCACGGGTTTTGTACGAGTGCAATGTCCAACTAACTATAACTGTCCCTAAAACCTATGGTTTTTTCAGTGAATATATATATATATATTACCCCCTGGCGGTTACCAGTAGGTAGTTATAGTTAGGACCAAAGTTTCCATAGGAAAATGCTTTTTTGTTTTGACAATAACTTTGGTGCCGCTTGACGAATCTTCATGAAATATTTGAAAAAACGTCCCCTTTTTAGTTCAGCAACTGTGTTGTAAGTTTCAGGGTGATCCGTCAACCGGGGGCTGAGAAAACAGGGGGTCCCAAAACGTGTTTTCCACATGTTATGTCTATGGGGATTTTTCATTTTTTAAACAAGACTACAGACCGAACCGCAGAACGGAATTACACCAAATGTTGCAGAAAGCTAGATGTTGGTCCAGAAAGCGTGCTTTTGTGATTTTGTGTAAATCTGTTAAGTAGTTTCAGAGATATTAAAGTTTAAAAAATATAGATATCTGTGGACACGAGTCATTGCAATGGACTCGTGGATCCTACTAAAATTTGATTGGCTACCAACACTTCAACCATCTTGAGTCCCACAAAAAAAGTAAAAAATAATGAAATGGGGACAGGGTAGGAATACCCTGACTCCCCAGATATGGTAGAGGGGGTCCCACAGGGACCCCCTAAGGGTGCAAAAAGTTTTTTTTAATTTAAAATTTGAATATTAAAATTTGTGGCTGGATACGCGGATTTGCAGCAAACTTTTTAAGAAAGATGCGCATCTTTTATAAGAAAGGTCCTGGGTGTGCCAAATCCAGCTTATAAGGAAGGAGGGGGGCTAATGGGGCCCCCCTAGGCTTTTGCAAAGCCTTGGGGGCACCACCTCCCCAGGGCACTGAACAATGGAAATGTGGGGGTGCTGCTCGTGGCCACCCCAGCAGCCTTGGGGACTGCTTGGCAGGAGAAGCCATAGCAAACTCTGCTTTTCATTGACTAAGTGAGAGCATGAAAAATGCTCTTGCTTACTCGAAGTAGAGCAGAATTGCTTTTGGACAGAGGGAGCTGCTCCCTCTGTCCAAAAGCAATGGCGACTCCCGCAGGAGGCGGGAAGCTGGCAGGGACTGCCGGGGCCTTGAGGCTCCCCCCGCAGTGCCCATCAGATGAGTGTGTGCCCTGGGTGGTACCAGGGTACCCACAGTATTGGCCTGGCCCCAGGGGATGGGGTCCCGGAGCCGAAATTGGCCTGGGAGGGGGACCACGTGGGCACTTTCACTTTTTTTTTTTGAGAAAATATAAAATAAATAAAAAAGAGGCAGGCCCCGGTGGATGGGGTACCCGTGGCCAAAATAGGGACAGAAAGGGGGACACTCGGCTCCTCACCCCATTCTAAAAATGCCTGGCCCCGGGGGATGGGGTCTCCAGGGCTGAAATTGGCCCAGGGATGGGGGAATGTCCCTGTAACCTGATTTTTTTTCAGTGAATTTCTAAGGTTTTTTAATTTCAATTCCTGACTATAACATCCCTGTAACCTCTGTTTTTTTCAGTGAATATATATATATATATATATATATATATATATATATATATATATATATATATATATATAAATCCAAGAGTGCCCTCAAATTGAACAAACTACCCGTGATCAAGGTTCGTGTGAGGAACCGAAACGCGTTGGGCATAGCGATGTTTGCTTAAAAGTAATATTAAAGCAACTTGAAAAATAGCGGATTTCGAGTCAGTGCGTTTTCAATTGATCCCTGGGCTCAGGGGTCACCTTGTTCATATATATATATATATATATATATATATATATATATATATATATATATATATATATATTATCTACTGGCGATCGCCAGTAGATAGTTATAGTTAGGACCTAGTTTCCATAGGAAAAGCGTTTTTTCTTTTCCCAATAACTTTGGCACCGGTTGACGAATCTTCGTGAAAGTTTCAAAACTTGTGGCCCGCTCTGGTCAGCTCCTATCCTGAAGGTTTCGGGGTGATTCGCAAAGCGGGGGCCGAGAAAAAAGGGGGGTCCCAAAATGTGTTTTCTCCATGTTAATTCCCATAGGAAACTTTAGACACGGCTACAGCTCGAACTGCTGAACGGAATTACACCAAATTTGGCAAAAAGGTAGCCCTTGTTTCAGAAAGAGACCTTTTTTTTTAAATGGAGTAAATCCGTTCAGTAGTTCTTGAAAATTCAAAAAATAGAGGTCGAAAAATCAATTTCCCATAGGAAACTTTAGACACGGCTACAGCTCGAACTGCTGAACGGAATTACACCAAATTTGGCAAAAAGGTAGCTCTTGGTTCAGAAAGAGACCTTTTTTTAAATGGAGTAAATCCGTTGAGTAGTTGCTGAGAAAATCAAAAAATAAAAGTTTCGATATATAGATGCACGGTGGATCCGCGCACCCTCCCGACCACGAGCTTTATTCTAATTGGCTGTCAACACTCCAAACCAGGAAGTGTTGGCAGCCATCTTGTGACTCACGAAAAACAAGAAAAGGGGGCAGGGTAGAAACACCCTGACCCCCTAGGCCTGCTCAGGGGGTCCCACAAGGACCCCAGGGCCAAAAAAAGCATTTTATTTTTCAAAAATCGGCGAGATTCGTGCACCCAGCGTGAATTTTGGCTGAAAATTTGAAAAAAAAACAAAGCGCGGGCTACCGCGCTTCATTATTATTTAGCCCCTGGGTGGGCCAAGTCCCGGGGGCATTCAATAATGTAATTGCGGGGGCCCAGGGAGGCCCCCGCAGCCCCGGGGACTGCCACCACCCGGGCTTTCCATAAACATTTGCAGGGGGCACACGGCCCCCCCGCAGCCCCGGGGACTACCACCCCCCGGGGATTCTTTTTTTTAATGTGTGGGGGGCCTCCAAGGCCCCCCCAAGCCCCGGGGACCGCCACCCCCGGGGCTTTTATTAATTATAATCGTGGGGGCACATGGCACCCCGCTGCCCCGGGGACCGCCACCACCCGGGGCTTTTATTTTTTTAAAGATAGACCTGTGTGGGGGGGCTCGAGCCCCCCCACATGCTCCAGGGACTGCCACCTCCCCGGGGCACTAATATTCAAATTCGGGGGTCCGTAACAGACCCCCGAGCCCCGGGGACCACCACCTCCCCGGGACTGTGCAATAGGTGGGAGGGGGGCCGCGCGGCAACCCTCCTGGAGCTCATGATGGCCCTGGGGACCACCACCCCCCAGGGTCGGCTCCTGCAGTGTCCCGCGGTGCCCACCCTGGGGACACTGCTGTTTGCAATGACAGGGCGGGAGCCGCGCGGCTCCCACCCTGTCATTGCAAACTGCTTTGCTTCATTGAAGCGAGAGCAGGGAAACCTGCTCTCACTTCAATGAAGCAAAGCAGATTGCTTTTCCACATGGGGAGCTGCATGTTAGCAGCTCCCCATGTGGAAAAGCAATGCCGGCTCCCGCAGGACGCGGGGAGCCGGCGGGACCATGGGGGCATTGGGGCTCCCCCCATGGTCCCCAATGGATAAGGCCTGCCCCGGGGGATGGGGTCCCTGGGGCTAGAAGTGGCCCGAGAGGGGGGCCACGCGGCCCCCCTCCCCAAAATTTTTATAAAAAGGCCGGCCCCGGGCGATGGGGTCCCCGGGGCCAATAGAGGCCTCAGGAGGGGGGCCAACGCAGCCCCCTCCATAAAAAAAAAAATATTTGGCCATGCCCTGGGGGATGGGGTCCCCGGGGCCGGAATTGGCCATGGGAGGGGGGCCCACGCGGCCCCCTTCCCGTTCAGATTTTTTTTTTTTTTTAAATGGGGTCAGGCCCTGGCAAATGGGGTCCCCAGGGCCCAAAAAAAGGAAAAAGAAGGGGGGCCACACAGCCCCCTTCTAAAAAAAAAAAACACGATCGTGCCGGAGGCCCCGCCCCCTCCCAGCAACACTCTGCAAACGCGCTCTGTGGCGCGTTTTAAGTTGGGGAAGTAATTCCCCTTCAATACTGGGGGTCCCTGGGGGCCAACTAGCCCACCAGGTACCTCCAGTAAGTGCCACAGGGCTGCGTTGCAGAGAGGTGGTCCAGGCCACGCCCCTTTTTACGTCTCTCTGTGGCGCTTACTGGAGGTACCTGGTGGGCTAGTTGGACCCCAGGGACCCTCAGGATTCAAGGGGACTTTATCCCCCAACTTAAAATGCGCCACGGGGCGCGTTTGCACAGTGGTGAAGGGAGGGGGCGGGGCCTGAGGTGATATGTGTGCAAACACGCCCTGTGGCGCATTTTAAGTTGGGGAATTAATTCCCCTTCAATCCTGAGGGCCCCTGGGGGCCAACTAGCCCACCAGGTACCTCCAGTAAGTGCCACAGGTCTTCGTTGCAGAGAGGTGGTCCAGGCTGCGCCCCTTTTTACACCTCTCTGCAACGCAGCTCTGTGGCGCTTACTGGAGGTACCTCGTGGGCTAGTTGGACCCCAGGGACCCTCAGGATTCAAGGGGACTTTATCCCCCAACTTAAAACACGCCACAGGGCGCGTTTGCACAGTGGTGAAGGGAGGGTGCGGGACCTGAGGTGACATGTGTGCAAACACACCCTGTGGCGCGTTTTAAGTTGTGGAATTAATTCCCCTTCAATCCTGAGGGTCCCTGGGGGCCAACTAGCCCACCAGATTCCTCCAGTAAGCGCCACAGTGCTGCGTTGCAGAGAGGTGGTCCAGGCCACGCCCCTTTTTACACCTCTCTGCAATGCAGCTCTGTGGCGCTTACTGGGGGTACCTGGTGGGCTAGTTGGACCCCAGGGACCCTCAGGATTCATGGGGACTTTATCCCGCAACTTAAAACGTGCCACGGGGCGTGTTTGCACAGTGGTGAAGGGAGGGGGCGGGGCCTGAGGTGACATGTGTGCAAACACGCCCTGTGGCGCCTTTTAAGTTGGGGAATTAATTCCCTTTCAATCCTGAGGGCCCCTGGGGGCCAACTAGCCCACCAGGTGCTTCCAGTAAGTGCCACTGCGCTGCGTTGCAGAGAGGTGATCCACGTCACGACCCTTTTTACACCTCTCTGCAATGCAGCTCTGTGGCACTTACTGGAGGTACCTGGTGGGCTAGTTGGACCCCAGGGACCCTCAGGATTCAAGGGGACTTAATCCCCCAACTTACAATGCGCCATGGGACGCGTTTGCAGAGTGGTGGAGAAAGGGGGCATGGCCTTTGTCTACCTCTCACCAATCCCACTGCGTGGGGCTTACTGGAGGTAAAAGGTAGGCTAGTTGGCCCCTAAAGGACCCCCAGCAGTGAAGGGGACTTCAATCCCCATCCAAGAGCGCGCCAGGGAGCGCGTTTGCAGAGTGGTGGGCAAAGTGGGCGTGGCCTGAGTGCGAGTACTTACCAGTGCTGCTGTGTGGGACTGACTGGAGGTAATAGTTTGGGAAGTTGGCCCCCAAGGATGTCCTTGGGGGCCAACTACCCTCTTGTTACCTCCAGTAAGTCCCACACAGTGGGATTGCTAAGACGTCTTCGGAGGCCATGGCCCCCTTTCTCTACCACTCTGCAAACATGCCTCGTGGCAGACTACGGGATGGGGGATGAATTCCAATTTTGTCCTGAGGGAGTTTGGGGGCCAAGAATCCCTCCTGGTACCTCCTGTAAGTCCTACGCAGCGGAATTCCTGAGCATTGGTTGGACGCCCAGCACCCTTTATCCACCACTCTGCAAACGCGACTACTAGTTAAAGTAGCATATTTCTGCACCTCTGACTTAGAGGTAGTTTTAATCCCCCTGCCCTATTATGTACTAGGGCCTTACAGAGGAGGTCATGCTAATCACAGGGGTACCCAACGCATAGTGTTCCCTAGTGTATGTAGGTGTTTTCACTGTATTCTAAGTGTCTTTTAGCATAGCACTGGCACTAGGCCTGGTTAGTCAAACTCAGTTACCACCAGTACCCGTCTGAAAAAGTTGTGGGCACAGAAGGATTTTGAAACAAGGCCTCTTTCTGCTCCTCTGTTGCTTCTTTCTGCACATGTCTTGCTTCTTCCTGCACTTTTCTTCGTCTTTGTGGACTTCTGTTGCTTCTTTCTGCATTTCTTTTGCTTCTTTCTGTGCATTTTTCTTCTTTCTTCACATGTCCTACCTCTGTATGCATAGTTAGAAATTAGCATTTAAAAAATCTTTGAAATTCACTGAAAAAACCATAGGTTTCAGGCATGTTATAGTTCGAAATTAGCATTTAAAAAACCTTTGAAATTCATTGAAAAAATCATAGGTTTCAGGCACGTTCTAGTTAGAAATTAGCATTTAAAAAACCTTAGAAATTCACTGAAAAAACCATAGGTTTCAGGGGCGTTATAGTTAGTTGGAAATTTCACTCGTACAAAACCAGAGAAATTCCCCGTTATAGTTAGTTCAGCTAACTATAACTCGCGCCACGCAATGCACTGCTGATGACGTCACATATTCCCTCATGACATGGTCAGTGACATCACTGATGACATCACTGATGACATCTCAAATGACATCACTGATGACATCACTGATGACATCATCCATGTGATAATTTCATGCATCTTCTCACACCCTAATATAACTTTTGATACACCCACTCTAAATTACAGACTGCCATTCTCAAAACCATAGACACTCCAACACCAATAACTACATACACACTCACTGATTCTTAGGTCTACACACACATCCACTCTCACACCCGTACAGTCACTCATACTTATGGTCACTCAGTACAGGACTATCATATGCACTCATACACCTATATAGACACTAACACAACGCCACTCATCCATAGAGGTACTCACACACCTAGTCAGTCATGCAAATAATTAATCACACTGCCATTTACTCACCTATAAAGTTATACACATACCAGCTCACTTACTCATACAAATACTAGCACATTCTTATGCTCTTATACAATCACTGATACAAGTACACACTCATCCATACAGCTACTCTCACAATCACACACTCTCACTTATAGCCATTTATATACTCCACCACACATATATACTGCCTTTCACATATGTAGTTACTCAAACATGTACCACTGAGATATACATTCACTCACTAACACACCCATACACACACTCACCCACCCATACAGTCCATCACAGATGCACTCTTGAAACCATGCACCCAGTGAATCACCCACTGATACATCTATGTGCAGTCACACACACCCCATCCACACAAACACTCAGGCACCCATACAGATACTCAGACAACCAATCAATAACTCATAGACACTCATGTAGCTATTTACAAACCCATGCAGCCACTTACACACCAACAGACAGACGGATAAAGACATTCACACAGTTTAGTCACTAACCCATGCATTTAGTAAGATACGTTTAATCACTCACTTATAGAGTCAGTCACGCACCTACTAAATCATCCATCCAGACACTTATACACCCACTCATTATTCAATACACCTTGGCATATATATTAAACATATTTTAACTTTATAGAAACACACAGTCACTGCATGATGTCATCAGTGATGTCATTTGAGATGTCATCAGTGATGTCACTGACCATGTCATGAGTGATGTAATATGTGACGTCATCAGCAATGCATTGCGGGGGCGCGAGTTATAGTTAGCTGAACTAACTATAACGGGGGAATTTCACGGGTTTTGTACGAGTGCAATGTCCAACTAACTATAACTGTCCCTAAAACCTATGGTTTTTTCAGTGAATTTCAAAGGTTTTTAAATGCAAATTTCTAACTATAACGTGTCTGAAACCTATGGTTTTTTCAGTGAATATATATATATATATATATTACCTACTGGCGGTAGCCAATAGGTAGTTATAGTTAGGACCACGTTTCCATAGGAAAAGCATTTTTTGATGTGCTTATAACTTTGGCGTCGTTTGAGGAATCTTTACGGAAATTTTCCAAAAAGTTCCTCTTTTTAGGTCAGCTCCTATCCTAAACGTTTGGGGAGGATTCATCAAGGGGGGGATAAGAAAAAAGGGGGGTCCCAAAACGTGTTTTCTCCATGCAATTTCCATAGGAAACTTTAGACAAGGCTACAGGTCAAACTGCTGAACGGAATAACGCCAAATTTGGCACAGAGAAAGGTCTTGGTCCAGAAAACACGCTTTTGTTTAAATCGGGTAAATCCGTTCAGTAGTTTTAGAGAAATATCAAATTTTCCAGATATCGATATTTAAGAATTCTGACATCTGATTGGCTGAAGCGTTACGAGCACAAGCTTGCGGCTCATTGGCTGCGAACTGTTGAAAATAGGAAGTGTTGGCAGCCATTTTGTGATTCAGTCCATCAGCTCACAACCCTCCCTCTGCAAGGCATCAGGTCCGTAGTTCTACCTCTGCGTGGCAACACTAAAAATATACCGGACAGAGGAGAAACAGTAGCCCTCATCCTCCTCGACCTTTCAGCGGCGTTTGACACAGTCTCTCACTGCACCCTAATACGCAGACTCCACGATCCAGGGACAAGGCCCTCGACTGGATCCACTCCTTCTTCTCCAGCAAAACGCAGCGGGTCAGACTCCCCCCTTTCCTCTCGGACCCTACACCCACCACCTGCGGTGTCCCCCAGGGGTCCTCCCTCAGCCCCACGCTTTTCAACGTCTACATGGCTCCTCTCGCCCCCATCGTCAGAACCTACGGACTCAACATTGTGTCATACGCAGACGACACCCAACTCATCCTCTCCCTATCCAACGAACCCAACACCGCCAGACACAACTTTCAAGAAGGCATGGAAGCCGTCGCCAAATGGATGAAAAGCAGCTGCCTACAACTCAACACAGCCAAAACAGAAGTACTCATCATGGGCCCTAACCCTGATGCCTGGAACGACACCTGGTGGCCCCCCACCCTCGGAAGCCCACCCACCCCCACGGACCACGCACGCAACCTTGGAATCATCCTGGACTCCGAGCTCAAAATAGACCGCCAGATCAACTCTGTTGCATCCTCCTGCTTCCACACCCTCCGCCTCCTACGTAAGACCTTCAAATGGATCCCCCTCGAGCACAGAAAGACCGTCACTCACGCCCTTGTCACCAGCAGACTCGACTATGGCAACGCACTCTACGCCGGAATAAACAAAAACCTCACCCACAAGCTACAAAACATCCAGAACACCGCCGCAAGACTGGTCCACAACCTGCCAAGACACTGCCACATCTCCCAGCACCTGCGCATACTCCACTGGCTCCCCATCGAGGCTAGAATCACCTTCAAGATCGTCACCCACGCACACAAGGCCCTCCACGACACCGGACCAGCATACCTGAACAGCTGACTCAAATTCCACGCACCCCAAACGACCCTACGATCAGCCCAGCTCTCCTACGCCGTAGTCCCCCGCACCAGAAAGACCAGATCGGGAGGCCGCTCCTTCTCCTTCCTCATGGCCAGAGCCTGGAACGCCCTTCCGCTCCACCTCAGACAGACAACATCACTCCCCATCTTCGCGAGAAACCTCAAGACCTGGCTCATCGACAGACCTCCTCCTTGATGGACTGGAACCTGCACCCCCCCCAGTGCCTTGAGACCCTCACGGGTGAGTAGTCGAGCTTAACAAACACCTGATTGATTGATTGAGTGAATATATGCCAAAGACAGAAATGGAAGTGGTCAAATCAATTCTGTCCACAGTTTGAGAAAGCTAGGAAGAATGTCAATAAAGCTGTGTCTGCTTACCTCAGAGACCATAGGATGGGCTCCATCTTTAACAACAATTTACATTTTGATATGGATGACATCTACAGAAGTGATGGAGTTCACTTCACAGATGAAGGAAACAGAGGGGCATATTTACAAGAACGTGTGATAACCACCGCAAGTTTAGCTTAACGCAACTTCTCACATCGCAGTCCATCGCGGGAAAACAACGCCGTGTTAACGTGGCATTCTCAACCTGGCGTCACCATGCGATAGTCCCACGATAACGTGTCAAATGACGCGTTAAAAACAATGCGACCCTGAAAAAATGCGAAACACCAACGCGAATAAAGTTGCGATGAGGCTAACCTCGGAAAAAAAAACAGTGACAACCAGCGATAGGCCTGCAATCCCCACGTGTCTGGCGGGAAAATTCACCATAAATGCTGAACAAGAAAAACACACCATAAACAAATCAAACTGCGCAGCAACACGGAACGAGTGCCCAGGTCAACGCGAACCCCACAAGCCCCACAGACCACCAGCAATGAACCTCGGGGTCGGGGAAGGCCAAGGAGAAGAGGAAGAGGAAGACGGGGTACAGTCCGCAGGAAAACCCGATCGTCGTAACGGAGGTGACAGAGCACCAACAACAACTGTCCGTCACCACCACCGTGTCATTGTCAATACAGACGGAAAAATGGCATCCCATTGTGAATGCAGTCGTAGTGCCGAGGAGGCCAAGATGCGCTGGCACGATGTGAAAAGCCAAACCAAGCAGAAACCTCCTGCCAACAGGAAGGCAGCAAAGGCGAATGGAGGTGGGAGTCCTGCGCCACAGGAGGAGCTGGAGCAAATGGCGCCCACAGTCATCAGTGTGGAGACGGTGCAAGGAGTCGGGAGTCCGGACACTGCTCGACATGACCTGACACAACAGCAACAGGGTGAGTAACGAACAGGGACCGGGGGGACGGGCACAATGGCACACATGCACAACGACGTGTAGCACACCGCACACCCACAATAACCCTGGGTCATGTCCCTGATCCCCGTGGCACACTGCAGCACACATACAAACATCAAGTAGGCCCCCGTTCACCATGTGCCCAAAGGGGTCCACCCCACACATCACCAATTACACAACACACACATGCACCCATGCGAAACACAGCAAAGATGCATATGTGAGAGCCACACTGACAATGCAAGTGACACCACATGACCAGCAGCATGGCTGGAGTACAATCACCATGACACTGTGCACGCCACGAGACTGAGGTGGCTGAGTGTGGATCACATCCGGAAAGGAGCAGGTCACACTCTGACACATCCACCTGCACAAACAACCACTGACGTCAACAACACATCTGCAGACAAACAATGCACAAGAGTACAAAAACCGTCCAAGAGCACAAATGACCCAAGTCGCCAACATCACAGCACCTCAAAAGCACAAAAGCCAAAGGCACACCGCCTCCAAGGGATAAGGGGCAGCAAAATCACAGCTGCAGGTGCGACTCCCACACAAAGCAGCACACACACATAGCAATTACAGCACACCCACATGGACGACAATATGGTACACAGCCCAACACCCACACTGCAGAACAGAGGACACAACTGGGTCTGCCTGTGCGTAGAAAATGGCCAATCACATCTGACATAGCAGGAAACTGTGAGATGCACATGTACGTGTACAACCTCACCTATGTCATGTAGTCCAAATGTCCACTGTCCCGCATCAAATAGTCCGCCCCTCCCAAACAGTCACAATGTACATTGTCATGAAGTCTGAATGTAAAGTTGAACAATGCGGCAACATACATGCCAACACAATGTCAACAAGCATCTCCCCTTCACATTGCAGAGGGACAAACAACACCACCAGCAGAGCAGACCAGACAACTCTACAGTGATGCTGAAGAGGACCACCACACTTCCGACACCTACGTCCCACAACAGTCCATGGACATCTTAGGCAATCGACCTCCAGGAGCAGGGCAGCACCGCTGCATCGAGGATACCCCACCCCCTGCACAGACAATACAGCTGGACGCACCCACCACCCCGGCTGGCTCCCAGCAGCCCACCCAAGCACACATCGCATTCCAAGGCCAGGTGTCAGACTGCCAGAAGGGGGTGGCCGAACATGTGCGGGTGGGGTACTACCTCATGGAAGCTCGAACCAGATCACATACGTGGGTGTCTAAGTCCCATCAGGGCCCACCAACACTCCCCAACAGAGACCCACACTGCGACAGAGACACATGCCTTTGCACATTTCCAGTACTGAACCACACCCAGAGCCACGGGATGATCATCCACACCCCCACGCCCGGACTGGCGTACGCCGGCCCAGTTCACTCCTTTTACGTATTGAGTGGGGGACGACAAAGCTACATGTGCAATGTCCCACCCGCTGCCTGCGTTGACTTGGCTGCGTCCTCTGTACACAGCACAATGTAATGTTGTAGTGCCCGGGGCACAAATGCATACATCATGAGCACACGGACACACACAGATAGTACGTTGAACTGGCCACGGGCACGTGCGCTCGACACCTTTATTGGCATGCTCACATGTACAGTGACACATGTGCTGGATGTGTGTGGGGTGAGTGTAAGCCAGCCCTCATGGAGTCGTTGGTGCTGGCAACAACTTAAACAGTGATCACAATTGAAGCAGAAACATAAAACACCAGCACAACAGAAACAACTGTGAAGCATCATGGTGGTAGCCGGAGGGAGTACAGTGTTCACCCAACATGCAAGCAGAATGTTCCTTGATTTGTGGTGCACTGAGTCAGTGGCACCTGAAGAGCTGAGCAGGGTATCAAGCTGATGATGGCCCCCACGACAGGTGTGAGCAACTCTGACAGTCTGGCAGTAAGACACTTCCGACTCTGGCACCTGTCGTTTGGAGTTGGTCCTGGCGGTGGTGGCGTGTGCATCCTGCGGTGATGCGACGTCTGGGCAGGTCAGGACTCGATTTGATGTGTGAGCCAAGATGGACCGCAGTTGAGGCCGGAGGCAGCGGACAGCGCAGGGCCACAGACACATGGCGTTGATGACCCCCAGACCATCGACCCAGAGGCCATCCAATATGCCATCAGACTGGGGCCATGGTTTGAGCTGCACAGAGTTAGTGGCCCCGGATGCACTGCGGCCGGCACAGGCACACCACCACGGGACGGTGACTTGCGGTGGAGTGAGATAGGGCCACGCGAGGTGGGCGGGTCCTCATCGATGTCGAAGGTGAATGTAGCGGAGGTTTGCGGGGGACAGTGGAAGGTGTCCTCCAGGGCATGATGCAGAGGGCAGGAGCCAACCGGAAGCGGCAAATGGAGGAGTGGAATGCTACAGCCTCGTTTTGGCCACATAGTCAGTATCACCGACATGATGATGAAGACAACCCCCAGTCCATGGACTCAGTCGCCAACAAATCTCAAGAAGAAAGTGTCCATGGTTGTCAGGGAACAGACTTAGTGGCACAGGAGCTGAAAGGGGATGCGGTCTGCGACGAGGCCAGTACAATGATATCAGGTCTGCCATGAATGAATCATGACTGAGTTCCCAATGTGTGCCCTACTCGACCGATGTGTAGCCCGGAGGCAGCGGCCAGCGCGGGCCAACCGCTGTTCAGCAAGCTCCTCCTGGAACACTGACACACGGCGTTGAAATGGCATGTGGGGATGACTTGTGGTTGACCGAGGCAGTAGCGACAGAGCTGAGCGGGTGTTTGGCCAGCGACGATGCCGTGTCCTGCCTGGTACGGACTGGCATGGATTTGTGTGGGGCCTGCAGGACCGCAGTGTAGTCCGAAGGCATAGTCATCAAGGGCCCACAGACACGTGTGGTTGGGATGCCATGCACATACTTTGTGTCACCACATCGAAGGGAGTATAGTGATATAAACTCAGCCATAAAGTGTGTACTCTGCCATAGCATAATCAAGACTCAGTTCCAAATGTGTAACCTACTTGAGCATAGTGTAGGCCTGAGGCAGCGGTGGAGTACGTCAACGAAAAAGGAATAAAGCGGGCCTGTGTCGCGGAGGCCGTGATGGTCTGAGGAGGCTGCGAAGGTCGCGGGCCTCGGGCTTGGAGCTTGCGCCAGCACGTGGTGGGCCCTCTTTGACACACGCCGGTGTCGGCAGGTGAGCAGTGAGGCCTGGCTGCGCAGGGGCGGGCATAACGGGTCCAGGGACCAGCGGCCCGGGGTGCAGCAGGCGCACAGGATCGCTGGCCACACCGCTCATGGCGACGGCGTCGGCCTCGTGCGGGGTGGGAGGTGCCGCCATGGCAGACGCGTTGGGCATTCCGGAAGAGAACCACGCCCAGTGCTACGTGCTTTTTATTCACACCCCTGCGCTGGCCTGGTGTACGCCGGGCCAGCCCACTCCACACACGCTTACAGGGGGGGACGTCACAAGCTACATTTCCGCGATCTTCCCTACTGGCTGGGGTGACATGGTTGCGTCCACTGTCCACTACACTCCAAACACCAGCAGTGCATGTAGACATGGCTGTGTCTGTGGTCTGCATACTGCAGTCTGTCCAGCACATCTCCGCCACACTTGGCATTGTGGACATACTCATTCATGGGTCACTTGCCTCCTTCGCACATGCCTGGTTCCCACCTCTCCCCACATTCCAGTATTGTGTGGCTGAGGTGCCATGCCGTCGATGGCTCATGTACATGGCTGACTAAGGTTGCCACAGTAAGTTGTGCTGTCGTGTCTGGTGGGGGGGCATGTTGTTTGGCATGTTGTATGTGATTTTGTGACGTGTGCAGTGCCAGAGTTGTGAGTTGCATGATTGTGGGGTTGAGGTGTGTGGTGTGTTCATTTGGTACTTGCCAATGGACAGTGCATTCCCATGGGTGCCATCCTGGAAGCGCTGGTTGATGTTGGACTGTCGGAAGATGAAGGGATCATGCACACTGCCTGGGTAGTTGGCCATGACATTGGTGAGGAGTCCCCTGTGGTCCACTTTTGCCTGCACGTTGATGGGATGCGTGTGCTTTCTGTTGGGGTATTGTGTGCGGTGTTGGCAGGGGGCACAAGTGGGACAAGTGTGCAGTCGATTGCCCCCGACACGTGCGGGGATCCAGCTATGGCGTATAGTCTTTGCTTGGTCTCCAGCTGTTCCTGCGCATTGTGGTGGGACGTATGGGTGCTGGGGTCCCTAGCTGGTGAGGGCATCCAGGACAGGTGTGAGGAACTTGGATGGGGCTGGCTGTGAGACTCTTCCGACTCGGGCGGTTGTTGTTTGGGAGGATACCAGAGGCCAACAGGTGCAGCACAGCCAGCAGCTTTGTCTGCGGAGGGATGTTGGTTGTCCGCTGTGTTGGTACCGTCAGCCTGTGGGCAATGATGTTCAGGATGCGGAGGATGGTTGTCCTTTTGGGCCTGTAGTGGGCATTGGCATTTTCTGGTGTTAGGTCTGTGGGGCTGGTGCATTTCCTTAAGGTCTGCTGTCTTTGTCTGCGCTGCCTCTGTGGTGGTCCGGGGGGGCTGGGGGGGTCCATTGGGGGGGTGGCGGTCCTGGGGGTGGTGGCGGTGGGTGTTGTTGCCCTCTGGGGGCTCCGGGGTGCATGGTGAGTGGCTCCATGGCATCTGCTGTTCTTCAGGTGTGGCTGTGGGCTGGGCCCCCTTTTCTTGTGCAGGTTGACGTCCGACTTTGCACCAGGTCAGAGCAGGTGTTAATTTCCTGCTGGTAACACGCCGTATCGCCTGTTTTGTGTTCCTATCGCCGATGTGGCTGGTCTTTGGGAATGTTGCGTTGTGGTGTTGTCGCGGCTTTTTGCTCGGGAACGCCTACTCTGCATCTCATTAGCGTTAGTTGCCGGGGTCATCTGTGGCGATGTTTTTTGCGACTGCTTTCGCAGGAAAACTGGTGTTATGGGCTGCTAGCACCAGCTTGTGAATGGGGCGATAAATTTAGCAAGACTTTGGATGCGTTAAAGTGCCGATAACTCGGCGATAGCTCCTTGAGAATATGCCCCAGAGTGTTTCTCAACTATCTTAAGCTGTGCGTCCGCACTTACATGTAGCTTTAACAAAGTCAGAATGAAAACAAGGGTTCTTTTTAGAACCTCCCTATAACCCAACAGTGATTATTTTTTTTTTTTAAACATACATTCTCTTTTTTACTTTTTTTTGGATTCGCGAACCCGTCGCGCATTCGCAAAACAAAAGCACGAATTCAATGTACTACAACACAATACACTTTTCAAGTTTAACTTTTTTTTTAATATTACTACTAACTCAATCAAATTTAATGTGATTATGAACTTCAATCTCACTAACTCTATAAAAAAGTTCACAAATTCAACAGTACCTTCTAAATTATATACTATTAAATTATTTATTTGAGGTGGATCCACAAATCCAACATTACGTTACACGGGGGGGGCGCTGAGAGCCACAATGGGGTCGCGACTCCAAAATCGAGAGAAAAAAAAATGCCCCACTTCCATTACTCGGTGTACGCCCCGGGGACCCCATCCCCGGGGCATGCCCTCACGTTAGGGACCGCGGGGGAAGCCCCAATGCCCCGCGGTCCCTGCCGGCTCCCCGCCTCCTGCAGGAACCCGCATTGCTTTTGGACAAAGGGAGCTGCTGACATGCAGCTCCCCTTCTCCAAAAGCAATTCTGCTTCGCTTCATGGAAGCGAGAGCAGTTTTTCTGCTCTCGCTTCCATGAAGCGTAGCAGAAGTTTGCAATGACAGGGCGGGAGCAGTGTCCCGCCCTGCCATTGCAAACTGCAATGTCCCGGGGGTGGGCACCCCGAGACATTGCTGGAGCTGGCACTGGGCGGTAGAAGTCCCCAGGGCCTTGGAGGGCTCCAGGAGGGGGACCGTGCAGCCCCCTTCCCAACTGATTTGAAGCCCGGGGGAGGTGGTGGTCCGCAACAGACCCCTACATTTAAATGAAGTGTGCCCTGGGGAGGTGGTGGTCCCCGGGCAGTGTGTGGAGGCTGGAGGCCCCCACACTTATTTTTTAGAAGTAGCCCCGGGGAAGTGGCGGTCCCCGGGGCTTAGGGGGGACCTCGAGGCCCCCCGCACATAATAAATTC
The DNA here is from genome assembly GCA_963921515.1 of Calotriton arnoldi. Taxonomy (NCBI): domain Eukaryota; kingdom Metazoa; phylum Chordata; class Amphibia; order Caudata; family Salamandridae; genus Calotriton; species Calotriton arnoldi. Next base: position 2,254,378 of record CAWUFW010002130.1, on the reverse strand, counting down.
AAGCCCCGGGGAGGTGGCGGTCCCCGGGGCTGCGGGGGGCCACGTGCGCCGTGCATTATTATCAAAGCCCCGGGGAGGTGGCGGTCCCCGGGGCTGCAGGGACCCCATGGGCCCCCGCAACATAATTATATATTGCCCCCAGGACCTGACCCACCCGGGGGCTTAAAGCAAATGAAGCAAAGCCTACGCTTCTTTTTTTTTTTTTTTGGCGGGAATTGCATGCCCTACACGAATACAGGCGAAAATTAGAAAAAAATGCTTTTTTTGGCACTGCGGGTCCCTGTGGGACCCCCTGAGCAGGCCTAGGGGGTCAAAGTGTTTCTACCCTGCCCCCTTATCTTGTTTTTTGACCTTTTTTCTTGTTACTCCGACCAACCGAGTCACAAGGTTGCTGCCAGCACTTTTTGGTTTGGAGTGTTGGCAATCAATCAAAATAAAGCTCGTGCTCGGGAGGATTCGCGGATCCACTGCGGCAGCCAGATATCATTAGCTTTTTATTTTTGAATTTCTCAAAAACTACTGAATGGATTTACACCATTTGCCAAATTTGGTGTAATTCCGTTTAGCAGTTCGGGCTGTAGCTTTGTCTAAAATTTCCTATGGAAATTAACATGGAGAAAACGCGTTTTGGGACCCCCCTTTTTTCTCAGCCCCCGCTTGACAAATCACCCCGAAACTTTCAAGACAGGAGCTGACCACAGCGACCCATTAATTTTGAAAATTTCGCAAAGATTCGTCAAACGGCGCCAAAGATATTGGCAAATCAAAAAATGCTTTTCCTATGGAAACTAGGTCCTAACTATAACTACCTACTGGCGACCGCCAGTAGGTAATATATATACATATATATAGATATAGATATATTTATATATCTATATATTTATCTATATATATATATTTGAGAATTTCTTGCGATTTCTACAAAATAAACATGTTAATTTAGAAAACACATTATATTTTCAATACAAACTAAGATATATATATATATATATATATATATATATATATATATATTCACTGAAAAAACCATAGGTTTCAGGCACGTTATAGTTAGAAATTTGCATTTAAAAACCTTAGAAATTCACTGAAAAAACCATAAGGTTTTAGGGACAGTTATAGTTAGTTGGACATTGCACTCGTACAAAACCCGTGGAAATTCCCCGTTATAGTTAGTTCAGGTAACTATAACTCGCGCTCCGCAATGCACTGCTGATGACGTCACATATTACATCACTCATGACATGGTCAGTGACATCACTGATGACATCACTGATGACATCTCAAATGACATCACTGATGACATCACTGATGACATCATCCAGTGACTGTGTGTTTGTGTAAAGTTTAAATATGTTTAATATATATAGGGAAAGGCGTATTGAAGAATGAGTGGGTGTATAAGTGTCTGAATGGATGATTTAGTAGGTGCGTGACTGCGTATAAGTGAGTGATTAAACGTATCTTACTGGATGCATGGGTGAGTGACTAAACTGTGTGAATGTCTGTATCCGTCTGTCTGTTGTTGTGTAAGCAGCTGCATGGGTTTCTGACTAGCTAAATGAGTGTCTATATGGGTTATGGATTGGTTCTCTGAGTATCTGTATGGGTGCCTCAGTGTTTGTGTGGGTGGGGTGAGTGTGACTCTGTGCATAGATGTGTGAGTGGGTGATTCACTGGGTGCATGGTTTCAAGAGTGCGTCTGTGATGGACTGTATGGGTGGGTGAGTGTGTGTATGGGTGTGTTAGTGATTGAATGTATATCTCAGTGGTACATGTGTGAGTAACTACATATGTGAAAGGCAGTATATATGTGTGTTGGAGTATATAAATGGCTATAAGTGAGAGTGTGTGATTGTGAGAGTGGCTATATGGATGAGTGTGTGCTTGCATCAGTGATTGCATAGGAGCGTAAGAATGTGCTAGTATTTTTATGAGTAAGTGAGCTGGTGTGTATAACTGTATAGGTGAGTAAATTGGAGTGTGATTAATTATTTGCATGACTGACTAGGTGTGTGAGTACCTCTATGGATGAGTTGCGTTGTGTGAGTGTTTATATAGGTGTATGAGTGCATATGATAGTCCTGTACTGAGTGACTGTAAGTATGAGTGACTGTACGGGTGAGTGAGTAGATGTGTGTGTGTAGACCTAAGAATCAGTGAGTGGGTATGTACTTATTGGTATTGGAGTGTGTATGGTTTTGAGAATGGCAGTCTGTAATTTAGAGTGGGTGTTTCAAAACTTATATTAGGGTGTGAGAAGATGCATTAAATTCTCACATGGATGATGTCATCAGTGATGTCATCAGTGATGTCATTTGAGATGTCATCAGTGATGTCATCAGTGATGTCACTGACCATGTCATGAGTGATGTAATATGTGACGTCATCAGCAGTGCATTGCGTGGGCGCGAGTTATAGTTACCTGAACTAACTATAACGGGGAATTTCACGGGTTTTGTACGAGTGCAATGTCCAACTAACTATAACTGTCCCTAAAACCTTATGGTTTTTCAGTGAATTTCTAAGGTTTTTAAATGCAAATTTCTAACTATAACGTGCCTGAAACCTATGGTTTTTCAGTGAATTTCAAAGGTTTTTTAAATGCTAATTTCTAACTATAACTTATCTGAAACCTATGGTTTTTTCAGTGAATTTCAAAGGTTTTTTAAATGCTAATTCCTAACTATAACATGTCTGAAACCTACGGTTTTTTCAGTGAATTTCAAAGGTTTTGTAAATGACAATTTTTAAATGTATTAATTGTTATATTTATTTTTTTCATACTGATTTATTACATTTTTAGATTTTTTTTTACATATTTTTTTTTAAATTACATTGTAATTACATTATACATTACATTACAAAAAATACTTTCTCAGAATGAATTACTTTAGTTTAAATACTTTGCACATAGGCAATAGACTTTTAAGTACAGTAGTTACAGTTGTTGCAATGGGCACCACATTTTCAAACACAATGCAACATTCAGCTCAATGTGAATTTCTAGTTAAATGCAATTAGTTACTTTATGGATTACTTTTCTAACCACAGGACTGGATCCTAGATTCAGTCCTGGTACATCTCCTGTAAACAGTTGAGTAAAAGCGTTTTGGTTACAGTAGTGATTTTTAAGGAATATTATTGTATTTTAAAAGTTGACACTGAAACTTTTTCTCATAGAATCACCAATGTTATCCTATGGAAGGAAATTCACTTAGCAGGTAAAAACTGTTATCGTTACTTTTTCTTACTCAGTGTTGGATCCTGGATCCAGCACTGGTGCATCTCCTGTAAACAGTTGAAAGAATGCGTTTAAGTCATACAGGCGATTTTTAAGGAATATTTGTAGTTTGTGAAAATCGACACTTTGAAACTTTTCTGCTGAAAACCAGACAATGGATTCCTATGGAAGAAAATATAAGTTACTGGTAAGTACGGTTAAAATTACTTTTCAGGGTCAGTGCTGGGCTAAAAGATGCAGCACTGAGGTCTCTCCTGATAACAGGTGAGTAAATCGGAATTCGTATTTCGGCTGATTTTAGAGGAATATTTTAAAGTTCCAAAACTCCACACTTAGAAGAATTTCCAAGTGAAACCAGTCAATGTTAGCCTATGGAAGGAAATTCAAGTTACTGGTAAGTACGGTTAAAATTACTTTTCAGGACCAGTACTGGGCTGAAAGATACAGCACTGAGGTCTTTCCTGATAACAGGTGAGTAAATCGAATTCGTATTTCGGCTGATTTTAGAGGAATATTTGTATGTTTCAAAAATCAACACTTAGAAACTTTTTCAGCAAAAAACAGGCAATGATATCCTATGGAAGGAAATTCAAGTTACTGGTAAGTACGGTTAAAATTACTTTTGAGGATCAGTACTGGGCTGAAAGATGCAGCACTGAGTCTCTCCTGATAACAGGTGAGTAAATCGGAATTCGTATTTCGGCTGATTTTAGAGGAATATTTTAAAGTTCCAAAACTCCACACTTAGAAGAATTTCCAAGTGAAACCAGTCAATGTTAGCCTATGGAAGGAAATTCAAGTACTGGTAAGTACGGTTAAAATTACTTTTCAGGACCAGTACTGGGCTGAAAGATACAGCACTGAGGTCTCTCCTGATAACAGGTGAGTAAATCGAATTCGTATTTCGGCTGATTTTAGAGGAATATTTGTATGTTTCAAAAATCAACACAGAAACTTTTCAGCAAAAAGCAGGCAATGATATCCTATGGAAGGAAATTCAAGTTACTGGTAAGTACGGTTAAAATTACTTTTCAGGATTAGTACTGGGCTGAAAGATGCAGCACTGAGGTCTCTCCTGATAACAGGTGAGTAAATCAGAATTCGTAGTTCGGCAGATTTTAGAGGAATATTTGCACAATGGTGAAGGGAGGGGCGGGGCCTGAGGTGACATCTGTGCAAACGCGCCCCGTGGCGCATTTTAAGTTGGGGGATTAAGTCCCCTTGAATCATGAGGGTCCCTACGGGCCAACTAGCCCACCAGGAACCTCCAGTATGCGCCAGGGGCTGCGTTGCAGAGACATGTACAGAGGCCACACCCCTTTTACACCTCTCTGCAACGCAGCTCTGTGGCGCTTTCTGGACGTACCTGTTGGGCTAGTTGGCCCTCAGGGACCCTCAGGATTGAAGGGATTTAATTCCCATCTTAAAACGTGCCACGGGGCCTGTTTGCACACATGTCACCTGAAGCCCCGCCCCCTCCCATCACCACTGTGCAAACGCACCCCGTGGTGCGTTTTAAGTCGGGGGATTAACTCCCCTTAAATCCTGAGGGTCCCTGGGGTGCAACTAGCCCACCATATACCTTGTGGGACCCCCTGAGCAGACCTAGGGGGTCAGGGTGTTTCTACCCTGCCCCCTTTGTGCGCTTTGCACACTTGTTTCTGTCCCTCGGTTCTACCGAGGGACAAAATGGCTGCCAACACTTCCTGATTTGGAGTGTTGACAGCCAATTAGCATGCAGCTCGTGATCGGGAGGGTGCGCGAATCTGACGCGGCCATAGATATATCTATCTTTTTACTTTTGATTTTCTCAGCAACTACTGAACGGATTTACACCATTTAACAAAAGGGTTCTTTCTGAACCAAGAACTACCTCTTTGCCAAATTTGGTGTAATTCCGTTCAGCAGTTCGGGCTGTAGCCGTGTCTAAAGTTTCCTATGGAAAATTGCATGGGGAAAACACGTTTTGGGACCCCCCTTTTTCTCGGCCCCCGCTTGATGAATCCCCGAGACTTTCAGGGTAGGAGCGGACCGGAGCGCCCCACAAAGTTTGAAAATTTTGCGAAGATACGTCAACCGGCAAGAGAGTTATTTCAAATAGAATGTCGCGGATTTCCTATGGATAATAGGTTGTAACTATAACTATCTACTGGCGACCGCCAGTAGATAATATATATATACATATATATGAACGCTCCAGTTTCAGCACAAGAAACACGCTGCACTCACTGAACCCCTTTTGAAGACTCTTTAATACAAGGACAATTATGAAAATACATTATTTTCAAGGGATTGTCCTGCATCAAAAACGAAGGGAATACTTACCATCAGCATTTAACAAACTCACTTAGAACTCCAATAACTGTGATTTACTGCCTCTTTAAATCTAGCATGTGGGCTATTGGTCCCTTTTCAATGTTTAAAGCTATGCACTTTATTTAAAAGCTAACGAACCCACCAAACGAACAGCAGCATTTGACAAAGACTCTCATGAGTTGAAACGTGTTATGCCTTTCTGCCTGTAAATAAAGGATTAATGAAGCACTGTTGGTGTGGCCTTTCTCATGTTACTGAAGGGTGCGTGTTTTTCTGTGGAATATTTGAGGTGTCTGACGCACCTGGATGGGCCCCGACCCAAGAGGCTGCGGCGCTTCGCACGTCAGTAGGCTTCTGCAATTTATTGATAAAGGAGCGCCCGCCGGCTGCAACACTGGACATTGATGTAATATTGATGGCAGGGCCACTATTTAGAGGCCCGCTTCTATTTTTGAAAATGAACTATTGAGCAGCCAGGGTTTGCTAAGGGATTTTCCTGTGCACTTCGTGTTTCTCTGAATACCATTATACAAGGCAAGTAACAAACTGATTGATAACTGGGTCGGAGCAGTATTGTTCTAGAAATTACTGTGACTTTATGACACTGCCACAACATGGAACTTTCCTTTTAAAGGCATTTTCGAGTCACCTTGCACACAGTGAAAGTAAGTTCAATTTTGTTAAGAACAAACAGTGAATGATTGCGTGATGCAAAAGAGGCAGTAAAGGAGCATTATGGATGTTGTGGTCCAAGAAGACAATGCAGTGATGGGAAATGACAATTATGAAAATACTTTATTTTCAAGGGATTGTCCTGCATCAAAAACAAAGGGAATACTTACCATCAGCATTTAACAAACTCACTTAGAACTCCAATAACTGTGATTTACTGCCTCTTTAAATCTAGCATGTGGGCTATTGGTCCCTTTTCAATGTTTGAAGCTATGCACTTTATTTAAAAGCTAACAAACCCACCAAACGAACAGTAGCATTTGACAAAGACTAGCATGAGTTGAAACGCGTTATGCCTTTCTGCCTGTGAATAAAGGATTAATGAAGCACTGTTGGTGTCGCCTTTCTCACGTTACTGAAGGGTGCGTGTTTTTCTGTGGAATATATATATATATATATACACACATACCAAATAAAATTGATATTTGCTATTTGTATTGTCCCACAAATCACTCAGTCTAGACCATGTGTCTCCAAACAGTTGATTGTGAGCTACCAGTAGCTAATAGACACCGTCAGAGTAGCTCACAGCCTTGATTTAACTTTTAACATAGCACAAGGTCATATTTTCCTTTAAAAGTTAAGGGAAGACTCTGTTCATTTTACATTATTATCATCAGGCTGCAGATACCAAGGCCTGATAATGAGCAGTGCGCAATCAGAATCATGCCCTAGCCTGTGGCTGGGTCACAGAGGTGAATAACTGAAGCACTGAGGTATGTAACTCTGAAATAAAAGTCATGGTCTACTCAATATTGGAGCTGTGAACAAAATTGTGTTTCTGAATGCTTTTAAATGGGAGAAAATAAAAATGGAAAGTTACCTTAATGATTAAGTTAACTCTTCACTTCAATTTTCTCCCATTTCACAGTTTCGCATTTACAAACAGCAGGCCCCTTACTCCCAGTGTCCAGTAGACAATGTGCTATATTTATAATGGACAAATGCAGCCATTTCTTTAAAAAAGAAAAATGTAAAGTTCAGAAGAATGTTCCATATTATGAACTTTTTTCTCCCATTTAAAAAAGTAGAGTTGTATGTTTGTGTTATTAATATAATGGTAACAGATATGGCAAAAGGTAAATCCTGTGCTGCAAGTACATACAACACAGGCTCTCAGTCACCCGTACAAATATGTCCCATTAATATGCACACATGTTCATCCATTCCCGAAAGACCATGCTCTCACTGACACACAGTTCGGGCTGGATTGTTCCCATGAGGCACAGGGTCAAGACTGATTTGCATTTGGCTGGGTCCAAACTGGAATGGCATGGTGAGCAAAAAAACGATGGATTTAGGCCCAGATCTCTGTACTGGGGTGAATGTATGACATTGTTCTGCATTCTGTCCATCAACTGTTGTTTTTGCATTTGTCACCCCGAGTGGGACGGGTATGCCCAGACGTGGGTCCTGTGCTCTCCATGCCACTGGAATTAAGCTATCCTGGCTGAAGAGGGTGAAACCCCGAAACCGGTCCTAGGATGCTTGTTTCCAGTCCAGGGAGGACCTGGCTTGGCAGTTCGGGCTGGACTGTTCCCATGAGGCACAGGGTCAAGACTGATTTGCATATGGCTGGGTCCAAACTGGAATGGCATGGTGAGCAAAAACGATGGATTTAGGCCCAGATCTTTGTACTGGGGTGAATGTATGACATTGTTCTGCATTCTGTCCATCAACTGTTGTTTTTGCATTTGTCACCCCGAGTGGGACGGGTATGCCCAGACGTGGGTCCCGTGCTCTCCATGCCACTGGAATCAAGCTATCCTGGCTGAAGAGGGGTGAAACCCCGAAACCGGTCCTAGGATGCTTGTTTCCAGTCCAGGGAGGACCTGGCTTGGCAGTTTGGGCTGGACTGTTCCCATGAGGCACAGGGTCAAGACTGATTTGCATATGGCTGGGTCCAAACTGGAATGGCAGGGTGAGCAAAAAAACGATGGATTTAGGCCCAGATCTCTGTACTGGGGTGAATGTATGACATTGTTCTGCATTCTGTCCATCAACTGTTGTATTTGCATTTGTCACCCGAGTGGGACGGGTATGCCCAGACGTGGGTCCCGTGCTCTCCATGCCACTGGAATCAAGCTATCCTGGCTGAAGAGGGGTGAAACCCCGAAGCCGGTCCTAGGATGCTTGTTTCCAGTCCAGGGAGGACCTGGCTTGGCAGTTCGGGCTGGACTGTTCCCATGAGGCACAGGGTCAAGACTGATTTGCATATGGCTGGGTCCAAACTGGAATGGCATGGTGAGCAAAAAACGATGGATTTAGGCCCAGATCTCTGTACTGGGGTGAATGTATGACATTGTTCTGCATTCTGTCCATCAACTGTTGTTTTTGCATTTGTCACCCCGAGTGGGACGGGTATGCCCAGACGTGGGTCCTGTGCTCTCCATGCCACTGGAATCAAGCTATCCTGCTGAAGAGGGGTGAAACCCCGAAACCAGTCCAAGGATGCTTGTTTCCCGTCCAGGGAGGACCTGGCTTGGCAGTTCGGGCTGGACTGTTCCCATGAGGCACAGGGTCAAGACTGATTTGCATATGGCTGGGTCCAAACTGGAATGGCATGGTGAGCAAAAAAACAATGGATTTAGGCCCAGATCTCTGTACTGGGGTGAATGTATGACATTGTTCTGCATTCTGTCCATCAACTGTTGTTTTTGCATTTGTCACCCCGAGTGGGACGGGTATTCCCAGACGTGGGTCCCGTGCTCTCCATGCCACTGGAATCAAGCTATCCTGGCTGAAGAGGGATGAAACCCCGAAACCGGTCCTAGGATGCTTGTTTCCAGTCCAGGGAGGACCTGGCTTGGCAGTTCGGGCTGGACTGTTCCCATGAGGCACAGGGTCAAGACTGATTTGCATATGGCTGGGTCCAAACTGGAATGGCATGGTGAGCAAAAAACGATGGATTTAGGCCCAGATCTCTGTACTGGGGTGAATGTATGACATTGTTCTGCATTCTGTCCATCAACTGTTGTTTTTGCATTTGTCACCCCGAGTGGGACGGGTATGCCCAGACGTGGGTCCCGTGCTCTCCATGCCACTGGAATCAAGCTATCCTGGCTGAAGAGGGTGAAACCCGAAACCGGTCCTAGGATGCTTGTTTCCAGTCCAGGGAGGACCTGGCTTGGCAGTTCGGGCTGGACTGTTCCCATGAGGCACAGGGTCAAGACTGATTTGCATATGGCTGGGTCCAAACTGGAATGGCATGGTGAGCAAAAAACGATGGATTTAGGCCCAGATCTCTGTACTGGGGTGAATGTATGACATTGTTCTGCATTCTGTCCATCAACTGTTGTTTTTGCATTTGTCACCCCGAGTGGGACGGGTATGCCCAGACGTGGGTCCCGTGCTCTCCATGCCACTGGAATCAAGCTATCCTGGCTGAAGAGGGGTGAAACCCCGAAACCGGTCCTAGGATGCTTGTTTCCAGTCCAGGGAGGACCTGGCTTGGCATTTCGGGCTGGACTGTTCCCATGAGGCACAGGGTCAAGACTGATTTGCATATGGCTGGGTCCAAAGTGGAATGGCATGGTGAGCAAAAAACGATGGATTTAGGCCCAGATCTCTGTACTGGGGTGAATGTATGACATTGTTCTGCATTCTGTCCATCAACTGTTGTTTTTGCATTTGTCACCCCGAGTGGGACGGGTATGCCCAGACGTGGGTCCCGTGCTCTCCATGCCACTGGAATCAAGCTATCCTGGCTGAAGAGGGTGAAACCCCGAAACCGGTCCTAGGATGCTTGTTTCCAGTCCAGGGAGGACCTGGCTTGGCAGTTCGGGCTGGACTGTTCCCATGAGGCACAGGGTCAAGACTGATTTGCATATGGCTGGGTCCAAACTGGAATGGCATGGTGAGCAAAAAAGCGATGGATTTAGGCCCAGATCTCTGTACTGGGGTGAATGTATGACATTGTTCTGCATTCTGTCCATCAACTGTTGTTTTTGCATTTGTCACCCGAGTGGGACGGGTATGCCCAGACGTGGGTCCCGTGCTCTCCATGCCACTGGAATCAAGCTATCCTGGCTGAAGAGGGTGAAACCCGAAACCGATCCTAGGATGCTTGTTTCCAGTCCAGGGAGGACCTGGCTTGGCAGTTCGGGCTGGACTGTTCCCATGAGGCACAGGGTCAAGACTGATTTGCATATGGCTGGGTCAAAACTGGAATGGCATGGTGAGCAAAAAAACGATGGATTTAGGCCCAGATCTCTGTACTGGGGTGAATGTATGACATTGTTCTGCATTCTGTCCATCAACTGTTTTTGCATTTGTCACCCCGAGTGGGATGGGTATGCCCAGAAGTGGGTCCCGTGCTCTCCATGCCACTGGAATCAAGCTATCCTGGCTGAAGAGGGGTGAAACCCGAAACCGGTCCTAGGATGCTTGTTTCCAGTCCAGGGAGGACCTGGCTTGGCAGTTTGGGCTGGACTGTTCCCATGAGGCACAGGGTCAAGACTGATTTGCATATGGCTGGGTCCAAACTGGAATGGCATGGTGAGCAAAAAAACGGTGGATTTAGGCCCAGATCTCTGTACTGGGGTGAATGTATGACATTGTTCTGCATTCTGTCCATCAACTGTTGTTTTTGCATTTCTCACTGACACACATGGCAGCCCTTTCATAGTGCCCTTAGTCATAGTATGTTGTTCAAACCATAGTGTCTGGCTCTATGGGCATTAGCCTTAAAGTCAATGAAGCTGTGCGTGGGGATGTCTGGTAACAATGCACAAGTTGTTTAGCCTTCAGTAATTCACAATGATTTTCACTGTTCAGAAGCAGCTCTTACTACATAAAATGTTGTAGACCCCTGACCTAGATGATGTCAGTAGCCTGGATTAGTAAAATAAAGACACGACAAGGCATAAGGGTACTCAACAGGTTACTACAATTTTGTTTAGTTGTATTACATTTTTATTTTAAAAATGCAGTTGTAACTTTTTACTAATGCTTGTGATTGATTTCGCAAATTTGTGTTACATCAACACAAACAAACAAAAAGTCACAAAATATTATTTTTTCTTTCTTTTTCTGTATCTATACAGGCCAACGCCCATCAAAAGAAATCCATCTGGAAGGCCATCACCACGAAGGTGCAGACCCTGGGGACCTACACGTGGCGCAGCATCCATTGCAGGAAGAGGTGGGAGGACCTACAACGCTGGACCAAAAAGTAATCTGAAGTCCAGGTCGGCCAGTCCACCCAACATGTGAAGTGTGTGCGCTGCACCCTGATCCCCCTAATGGCCCACATACTTGCTGTGGCCTATCCCCAGCTTCATGGCCAGTTGAGAGCCCAACAGCAGCATCAAGGGTGTAAGTTCTTTTTGGAGTTTTTTATGTTACATAACTATTTTTTTGTTACAGCATCACATTATGGCATCCACATAAAGATTGGCAATGCACAAGAAGAGCTCTTGAAGGTGTAAGTTTTGCACAAGGTGTGTGATGATGTGTCTTGTATATAAGTTTGGAAAATGATTCCACAATATTTCTGTTCACTACCAAAGCACTGTTTTGAGCAGACACATGCCTGCCTAAACAACAAATATACATGAGTTTGTTAGATATTGTAAGGGACAGCTGTACCAAACAGGCCACAAGTTATAATTGTGTCAGGTGTGAAGCTCTTTTGCAATTGTGGAGGATGTTACGTTAGCCCTATTACAGGTGACATAGCATTAAATGCACTTATGATACAGTGGATGTTCCAAACGTCACATTGGTGACTTGGTAGTATAAACAAACAATAGTGAGCATGTGAGTCAAAATGACTAGAGGCAATAGATTAAAGGGCTAAATTTTTTATTAAAAACATCTCACAAATATATTTTGAAAGAAAAAGATGATTTAATTTATATGAAATATGACAAATTTGAATGAAGTTTAACTCCTTCATAAATGTGCATGTAAACCTCTCTGTTTTAAAAAAAAAAGAATTTGATAGAAGAATTAGAATAGAAGAATGAAGAATTTGTAGAGCGCTGGAATCACCCCCTGAGGGGTATCTCCGCACTGACAACGGAGAAAATAGAGGATAGTGGAATGCTCAGTTATTCAGTTTTCAATAGTTTCCTGAATTTAATAAGATTAGGGCACTTGCGTAAGGCAATGGGGAGCGAGTTCCAAAAACGCGGGGCAAGATAGGCTAAAGATTTGCCACAGGTTCGAAGTTTATTAAACCAAGGGACGACTAGCAGGGCCTTCTCTCCAGAGCGCAGAGATCTGCTAGGACGGTAATAGACGAGTTTTTCCGCCAAATATCTGGGTCCCCTACCATTAATTGTTTTATGGACCAAGCAGCAGATTTTAAACTTGATTCTGTCATGGCTGGGGAGCCAGTGAAGGCATTTCAGTAACAGCAAAGATGCTGATCTGGGAGGCATATTAAGAGCCAGCCGTGCTGCCATGTTCTGGACTACTTGCAACCTGTTTAACACAGCCTCGTTTGCAGCTCCCAGAAGTGCATTGCAGTAGTCAAGTCGACTGACTACCAGAGCTTGAATCAGGGTCTTACGAACAGATAGAGGGAGAAGGTAGAACACTCTCCGAAGGAGCTTCAGCATGTGAAAACAGGTGCCTGAAATGGCAGCCACTTGGTCTTTCATAGATAAAGAGAGGTCCAGATACACTCCCAGATGTTTTGCTTTGGTTGTAGGGGTGGGGGCAGGGCCTAATTCTGGCGGCCATCAATCGGGGCACCACAGAATGTGTGCTTTGTCGAACAGAAGAACTTCCGTTTTATCGGCATTCAACTGGAGAAAATTCTTCGTCAGCCAGTTAGAGATAGCTTGCATACCGTCTGCAAAGGGCTGTTTTGTCGCCATCGTATTATTATCAAATGAAAAAATAAGTTGCGTGTCGTCCGCATATGAAAAGGGAACAAATCCATGGTCTCTGATGATATTTGCAAGGGGGGCCACATATATGTTAAAAAGGGTAAGACTGAGGCACGAGCCATGAGGAACCCCCTTCGTAAGGGATTTAGCCCCAGATCGAAAGGGGCCCATATTAACGGTTTGCGTGCGCTGCTCTAAAAAGCTGGAAAGCCATTAAAGAGCCGGCCCACCACACCAATTTCCATCAGTCTTTGCAGTAGCCTATGATGAGCTACAGTATCAAAAGCTGCGGATAAATCCAGCAGCACTAATGATACTGCCTTATTATTATCTAGAGAAAGTTTAATATAGTCCGTCACACCTATAAGGGTGGATTCGGTAGAGTGTCTTGGTCTAAAACCGGACTGTGAGGGGTCAAGTCATATTTGGGCTTCAATATATTCCATAAGCTGCAAGTTGATACATCCCTCCAAATGTTTGCTCATGATCGGAAGGAGAGAAATAGGGCGATAGTTCGATGACTCTGCCAGAGGCACGTTAATCTTTTTGCAAATCGGAAGGATTTGAGCAGATTTCCAAGCCAGAGGCACTTTCCCCTCACACAGGGAGTAGTTAAATAAAGTGCATATTGTAGGGGCGAGATACTTTGCCAGCAAAACCAATAGTCTAGCTGGCAAGATGTTCGTAGGGGAACCTGATTTAGCTGTTTTTAGCATCTCTTCTACTTTAGAATTCTGCAGGGGGGGAAGCCAGCTAGAACAACATCTTTCTTTCTGGAGGCTGATAGGCTTCCTTTTTTTGGAAAAAACAGTCAGGAATGTGTAACACATATCCAAAAACGTTTTTATATGTCCTTTGTATGTCCAGATGATAAATCAATGATGAACAAAAATAGGATACCTAAAGGGACTTTAGCAGATGGGATGTTCCGTCACATATATGTTGGAGTATCCCATTGGAAAACTCAAAATCAGGCACAACTCATAACTCATTATGAAATTGTAGGAATGCATCAAGTTTGATCTGTTGCATATTGTGATTTGCATTTTAATTTTTGATGAAAAAATTATACATGAATCAGTTGATGAAATATTTACTGTGATGTTGTACCAATTTTTTCCTAAAGTGAAAGCCAGCATATTTTTTGAATATTTTCACAATGGTAAAACAAACTGGAAATAACGTAGGATATTTTGGAGTCAAATGTAAAAATATTTTTACCCTGTACTTATGTGGATTAGAAATGTATTACTTATGCTGTAGAAGTCATTCGTAAATCCCCACCAAAAAGATTTTATTTTCTTCAACAGCATAAGTATATACATAGGGCATGATATATTAATAAGCAACCGCAGTACTGAATCCATATATCAATTTTGAAATATACTTAAGTTACTTTAAGTAAGTGTTACCATTGTGAAATGCCCAAACAAAGGAAACAGGCTTTCAGTACATACAAATATTGGTACAGCATTGCAATAACTGTTGACACACATTGATTCATATGTTAATGTTTATGAATTAAAATATTTCAGCTTTTTTGCCTTGTGCACGTACTGTGCAAAGATATTTTTCCTTCATATAATTTTTTATGACATAAGTTCACTATTCTAAACAACAAATTATTCCCATTCAGAGGTGTTAAACAGTTCCTGGAGAGGTTTGAAAATGGTGAAAAGATCAAAAATAATATAGGAGCAATAATGAGAACTTACAAAACTGTGACCAAATGGTTTCTGAAGATGTTTCCTACATGTATGAGATAATGATAACTTTCAACCAAAGTTTGAAAGCCTTGAAGCAGATGACATATGAAAATTAGTAAAATGGTTTGAGAGAAAACTTCATGATCTGTCCTATTTACACAGATACAATAAAGCAATTGTATATGTCCTTTAAGCATCTCCAAGAGCAGGCAACGGGGACATTGGCCACAAAGGCGGGGAAGCAGCTGGCCACTGTATTTTGGGTGGTGAGACCTCAGACACCGATGGGCACAGTGGTATAGAGGGTGAGGGGGCTGGAACAGTGCCACCAGCTCATCATCATCTTCATAGGCCTCCACAAGCGACCAGTCCCTAGTGGTTGCAGACCCTACAGGAACTGTACCAACTACATCCTTGTCCACCACCCAGAGACCCATCTCCACCCTCCCTCTTGCTCCAAGTTGGCCAAACTCGAAAAAGGACTGGGGTCTCCTTTGCCACAGGCACCTCACCCCCGTCACCCCGGCTGTGCTGGGTGAGGAGGCTATTGACCTCTTACACAGCATCTCTGTACGTCAGACTGCACTCTTGAATGGCATCCACTGCCTTAGTTGCCAAATGCAACAAATGGTAGCATATTTGGAAGCCATTCATAGTTCAATATCTGGCCTGCAGAGATTGTTTGCAAGACTAGCCTCGTCACTGACCCCAGCCTTCCAACCAGCCCATCATTCTGCCCAACATTCTGCCCCAACTCAGGTCCCTTCATCATCCCAATTCCAAACTCCCACCCCAATCCCAAGCACACTTATGTCTTTGCAGGCACCCACTCCAACAGTCAAAAGCAGCACAATCATACATACATAAACACAAACACACAAAGAAACACAAATAAACACCCAAACAACATACCACACAATTGACACTATACCCATAACCACCGACACACTCACACCCACCACAACCCCACCACACCCACAACCACCACCTCACCCACAACCACCACCACACCCATGCCCACCACCACACCCACAACCACCACCACACCCCCAACCACCACACATCATTCACCAGCATACCAACAAGCACAACAACCACTGCAACAGCACAGTCATCCAAACCAACACACTCACACACAAGCAAATCTACACGCAAAACAACACCCACCATACACAAACACACACACTCACCGGAACATCAAACACCTGTCAAACGAAACACATCCAAACATACACAACAAGCTGCAAAACATACAGACACATGCACCACAACCACACCAACCACCTCAAAAGCACACTCATCCAGACCAACACACTCACATACACCTATACCCAAAACAACACCTATCAAACACAAACTCACACACTGACCTGAACACCAAACATCTCCCAAAAAACACACATCCAAACCTACACAACATACACCAGACCCACATGCACCTGCAAAACATACAGACACATGCACATCACCAACTCCAGCTCCCTCTACCTCCAAAACCCAGTCCTCTACCACCCCTCCTACCCATCATCCTCCTCCCGATTTGACATCTTACCTGTCCCTAACCCCTGTCAAACTTAAACCCACCCCTCGCAAGAAAGATCGTTGGGGTGTCTGCTCTGTGCCCACTAGATGCCCCTTCCTGAGGAGGTTACCCTTTCGCACTCTGTTTAGGAGGCAAGTTCTGGGTGACAATCCCACAGGATGTTGCTGTGTATTGTGTTACTCCTCCCTTTATGATGTTCTTAAAAATAAAATATTTGAGAGAAGTAACTCATTTATTAATACACAATTTTAATTTGTAGGAAGTTTGTCCTTACATTATTATTCATTTACAAGTCATTGATTATGGACAATGCTAATGATGAAAATGTGTAATACCTATTCTTACTCAAATTTCAGATGGCAGACAAAACCTTTTTAAATTACATATTTGTACAGTGCAAATATTCGTGAGAAAATATTTTTGTGGACATAGAAATTTTGGTGCAAGCATTCATCATGAAAATGCCCATTTACACCACAAAATAACACTTTTAAAAAAATGTTTAAATGTTAATACAGGTGTGTTCATTTTGACTTGATAAGTGATCAAAATAAACACATATGATTACACCTTCAAATTTTTATAGTAAATCAAAATGTATTTATATACAGAATATGCACTAAACAAGGGGAAAAGTGACATTATCAAATATTTTAGATGTTTTAAGTTTAGGACTAATATTGATTTTACATTTATTTAAAAACAAATGTTTTCCCATGTCTAGTGCAATTTCTACATTTTAATAGATTTTAATTATTCCAATAATGTGTAATGCATATGTATATGACTTGTAGTTTATGAAAAAAATGTAAGACATCTGTATGGACACATTTCAATTTTTTCTTTAATGTCTATTTTTGTTTACATGTAGCTTATCATGAAGGTAGCTTGCACCAAATTAAACATTAAAGTAAAAATATACAGGTGTGTTTGTTTACAATTCTTAATGACAACATTACACACATATGCATTGCACATTACTGAAATATCGCTTGTACGAGAGATTCAAAAACGCACAAGTCCATAGATATTGTGAATAGACAATTCAAAAGGAAACAAGCAAAAAAAAAGGCTTACCTTCGATTCTGGCGAGAACGGGTTGATTTGCTTTATGGTCAAGTAGCAGCAGCAAAGGGAGGACTTGGGCGATCAGGTTCATGTAGAAAACAGAAGTGGGACAAGTGAAAAAGGTGAGTTTCTTCGTTATATTCCTTTAAAACTGCCAACTCAGGTGTGGAGGTTTCCCCACCACAGTTACGTTGTCGGGAATTGGGATTGGCCCAGTGGAAATCTAGGGTGGACTCCCTCCAAAAGTCGCTTTTGCCAATGGCGCCATTAATGTGAGTGGGAAAATCTTACGGAGAAGGCGGCACTAGGATGGAGTATAAGCCATACACGCACCAGCATCTAAACAGAGCGGGTGGACCGCCTAATAGCCGGGTGGGGAATCCGACAGAAAAATGACGGCGGGACCAGATCCACCAAGATCTAAATCAGGCACTTTGTTTATAGGCTGCTTTATACCTTCTTCTTCTTTCTTTAGGAACTTAATTATTTTGCCCCTTACTGCAGAATATAACCGGAATTGGACTCCGACCAATTGATTTATGACCCTTCCTAAATCTCTAACAAATTTTGATTCTTGATGATGGACAATATGCAAAATATTCCCTTAGCAGAACTAACCTTTGATGCCTCAGATTTTTTCCTCATAAATGATTTCAACCTCAAACCATACTGTTCTAAAGGGCAGCCTGACTTGGACTTTAAATCCTCTGTATCCTTCCTGAGACCATTTTCTAAGGTGACTATCCTACCCTCATTCCAATGGGTGCACCCATTACTAGTATTCAATTAAAAATATACTTCCTGTTTGTTCCAAAGGACAGATTTCTTCACAGATATGTCAACTTTAAAAAGGATGATATTATAGTCACTCAATGAATTGTCAATAACCTTAAAATTAGAAAGTAACCCAAACAAAGGAAAAGACACAGTTATATAGTCCAAAAGAGATTGGTAAGAGTTACATGTATAAGAAAAATTAGCCGGAATATCATGCTCGATTGTCCCATTAGAGATTAAACAGTCATATTTCCTCAAAATTCTAGTAGCATTCGTCCTCTTGCATCTAACGCATTTATGACTTGTAAAGATGGGCTTGGAATAATGAAAGCTTCAAGTTTTTCAAAATCCTCAGTCTTCAATGGCAGAATTGGATACCTTTGTATTCAAAATTTGCAAAATACAAGAGTTGCTTTTCTAGCGAGTTATTCTGTATGCCCGTTGGGATATATACATTTACCAATATACTTTTGTGTTTTATATGGGACTGTAACCTATGCCCCATAAACTGTAAACCTTATACTAAATCTAGGCATGCGAGAAACTGGAATAATTCCATATGTAATCTGTGTTCAGAAAAATGTGGATTCCCCCAAGTGAATGCCCCCTACTTGAACATAATGCCGGTAAGTGAATTGAAATGCATTTATCTAGGTGAACTGTTAGGCTCCATGTCTCTTGTACACAAATAATATCTGCTTTCAGGATTGAAAGGAGTTCCATTTTTTATCTACACTTTGTTTCCACCCATATTCCAGGAGATGATTCTTAAACCAGGATTAGGGATGGAATCCGAATCTATACTTAGGCCAATATTAGGCATGAGATCCAAATCTGTGCAAAACGGTTGCTTATAATTTAATTTTTTAGCAAGCCAATGCTAACTATTGGAATCCTCTAGTTCTACTGCAGCAGGTATTACATCTGAGGAAAAAACTGTCGCCCGTCTCCCTGTTGGATCTAAAGTGACAACAGTATTCTGTACCTCCACTAGAGTAATAGATTTGTTTGTGACGCGGTTTGGGCTAATAGAAAAATCTTCCCCTATTTTTGATGCAGTACCATTTAGTGGAATCTTGCTTCTAGTTGGAAATAGTTGTACAATGTCTATACATCTACATAGAAAGTAATCACAGTTCTCTAACACCAGCCTGGCTATAAATGCAGGGTAGAATCTTACCCTTGCTCATGGGCCAGAGTGCAATTGATAAATATAGACTGACTGGATGTCGGTGCTCCTTATTATTGCTAGGAGTTCAATTTCCATAAAACAATTTACTAAGAAGGATCTGTTCACAGCTTTGGTATTCTTCTCAAATAAACAATTTAACTCATCAAGCGTGAAAAATGACATCTCCTGCAGTCCATCACCATCTGCATAGTTTCTCAAACCTGTTTTGCAAGACATATCTCGAGGAACATTCGAGGATGTTATTCCATGTGGATTTTTTAAAGCTAAGGGTTTAAAGGAACATGCCAAAGGATTTAAAACTTCCGCATCACCTTGTGTTTGTACCACCAATTTTTTATAGGTTTTGTCGGAATCGAAATTCACCAGCTTTAGAATCTGCAAATTTAATGCAGAAGAGCCTTTTAAACTTGATAAATTTAGCTGGGACATTGTAGGATTACTCAAAAATTGGGGCATAAGAACTCCCCTTGCTTGGTCCCTACCCTTGTACGACAAAATAATACCTTTGGGATGTTCGCCGAATTTGATTTTCCTTGTGGCCTTTCTTTCTGCGCTGTATTTTCCTCTTCTTTTCTTTAGGCAGGATTTTTTAATCTTCTTAATTAGAGGAGTGATTGTGTTCACGGGGTCAGAAATATTGCAATTAACCCCAGGTGGCTTCCCTTCTGCTAATCAATTGACCTCCTCTTCTGAAATATGGGAATAATGGTGTAATTGTAGCTGTTTCAACTCTGATTAAATTTTCATCTGGCTCTGCAAATAGTGATCTTACAGAGATGATTCTGTTATTTTTCTCCTTATTCTGCCTATCCTTTCGCTTTAACGCACTCTCCTCTGAGAGCTCGCGGGACCATGTTTGTTCCAATATGGATAGACCTAACCGTACTGGTAGGGACCATTTTATTATCCTTCTCCTTTATTGAATATTTCCTTCTTGGGAGACATTGGAGAATTAATGATAGTGTATCAAGGAAGTGGTCAGAGTTTGCTGTTGATTTCTCTATGAGCATTAAAATTGAGCTAGGAATTCTCTCCAGACATTGAAGTGATTCAAAAACCTGACGTAATCTCCTGGGAGATTATATGAGGCTTGATGCCCCAGGTCAAGATCTAGCGATTGATCTAACAATGAGAGTGTAGAAGAAGTACTATTAAAGAGGTTAAGCCCAATTTACAATGATTTTTCCAAAGACGCTTCGGGGAGAAACTTTGTCTGCAGTGTTCCAGCCATCAGCGACTTATTTATTTCAATATCTGTCACATTTCTATCAGGTAGAGAAAAGTCTGCTATAGGCTGTAAAGCTAATGCACTTTGACTACTCTGTATAATAGTTGTCTTTCGATTGTTCATAAGAGTAGCCTGTGCAAACATGTCTTATTTCCACACTCTCTTAGGGATGGCATCTTCTTCAATACCTTTCACCTCACATACAGGCATTTTATTGCCTTTCCAGCCATTTCTTCATTTTTTGTGTAAGTTCTTCAGAAAAGCAACCCCCCGAAGCACTTCCAGATAGATCCCATTTCTCAAAATAAGTTAAAATACTTGAGGTAGGGGCTCATTCTTTTAAAGCACCTACATGGCTTGTTTTATTCCAAAAGGGGTTTGATTTAGTTTTCCTGCATGACCTGATTGCAAGTATTTTGCCTGAGTGTAAACTTACTTTCAGTCATATTGAAGGAAGGGAAACAGTTCCGGTACTAACAACAAGGGAGGCAGCTGATTACACTCAATTTTTTGTTTACCCTAATCCTGTAAATGACACAATTGGAAATAATTGAGTCAGCGGGTAAATGATGAGCCCCTCTTAAAAATGGGATTACGGGTGTATCCTCTGGATGCTATCTTTCTACAGATTTAATTGTCTCCTGGTATAACCGCAACCAGACCTCTGGGTATTATTAACCCACCTAGGCTATCAGGGCTGTAAAAATATCTGATAGTGTTGGTGCCTATACCAGCTGCCCACAGTCGGCAAAACTTCTACTTATCACCTGAGGTTCTCCCCTCACCTGTCCATACCCCCTGTTGCAGACATTGAGGGGGGTAAACATGGGGAGAGGGGAGCCCGTCATCCCGCTGTAGAATGACTTTCACCTTCAGCCAGAGCTTCATCCTACTCTATCTGCAAACATAGCTTTCCCTAAGCCATCTAACTCAATAGTGAAAATGCAGGGTAGGGACGGACGCCCCAGTGTAGTATGGCCACACCCAGTCACCTCTACAGACTCTGTTACTGCACCCCGCCAGAGCAACACACCTCCACACAAGACAGCCGGACCCGAGACAATGAGTCACTCAGGGGACAAAACAATGCAGCGGCCGATTACCACTCCCTTGGCAAACACGCAGGTAAGTCGGATGTAATTCAGGCCTGCTGCTCCACAGATGCAAGCCGCACCAGCCTAGCACTGGCCGCTGTCACACACTGTGGGTGCTGCCAGTGCATATTGCACTTTCTGCTGCTTCACCTCTTCGTCTGCTCCTGGGTATGCTGGGGGTACGCCCTTGCAATTCGTCCCTGGAGCCTTGCCAACAAGGTAGCTGCTGGAGAAGCTAGCTCTTTGGGTAATTCCCCTTGGCGGCCTCCCTGCACTGTTACGCATCACTGCCGGTCATTGCTGCTCCTCTTCCTTCAATCCTTGTCCTTCTATGCTTCCTACCTCTACATCCAACGTCTCTCTCCTTGCTCCCACTTTTATTTTATTTTCAGTCTCTGCACACATTGTGAATTGTTCTCTCAATAGCACTGTAATACACCACTGGATGGAGAAGTACTATACAAAAATAATAAACCAAACAATAAATAAATGAATACCCTGCTTCTTCAAAACTAAAAAACTGTGGCAGTGTAACTATTTAAACCTATATGATAGTGAATTAATGAGCCTTCTAAAAAACTTGACAGACAGACAGAACTGGGTTTCAGCTAAGGAAAATATCCACAATTATGGTGCAGATGGCAACAAAAAGAAAACAATGTTTTTCATGTTTAGGAATAACAGCGCTTTAGTAATTTATTGATATTAGTGCAAAATGCATTGTAGTGGTATCAAGGCAGACCTCTGGAATTTGAGTATTGGATCTATCACATTTTGCATGTAATTACAAAGAGAGCCTTCTGCCCCATTGCCTGTGAGTACAAAGAAATGGATTGATCCACTAGAACGCAGAATGATGTTGCCTCAATGAGTTTAACTTTTTATTTTTCTGAACTACATTAACATTTTAAAATGGTGTATTTTCCTAAGGACAACATAAACAGACAGTTACCTACAAAGAAAATAGAACACTCTTGCTATCAATGTCAGATAATTTAAATTTGTATATAAATTTCAGTCAATTTTGAACTGATACTTATTCGGCCTGATTCACAAAGGTAAATTTATATATTTGTAGATTTACTCATGTGTAAATGCACTCTTGCACTTTGTTGTAAATATACACTTTTTTGCTATACGCCATTTTTTAGTGTGAATTTAAACTCAAGTGCAGTCTTATATGTCTCCACCACCCCAATTCAGGTGGTGGAGACATCTAAGACTCAATTTACAAGCATAATATTACTGCTAGCAAATTTTCACAGTAGCTGGAGATCTCCTCCATGGAGACCATGGGAAAGTATTGGGAAAATTATTAAGTTCATTATTCTTTTCCAATATTATAAAAAAATATGTTACTATAGAAAAACATAAATATAAGATAATTAAAATGTTTGTTATTAACATACAGCTAGTAACATGAATGTTATGACACATTAACTCATTATTTTAAATATGCATTAAATGACAAATGTATATAAATATATTTAATTAATTTCTAAACAAAATTTCTTAAAGAACAATTAAAAAACACAATAACATTTTATTTTTTATTTATAATTATATGTTGACTTCATATAAATGAAATTTAGTTTCTTAAAGGTTTAAAAGGTCAATTATATTTTAAAATTCGCTTTATTATTAAATGTTATGATTATAAAATAATTGTTTGCTAAATAAAGACAAAATTAACATTAAACAAAACATGTACATTTTATATTATTTATGAGACAGCCTGTCTCCCTAAAACCCTCCTTACGTTTACCTCAATCCCTCCCATCTTGTAGTAGATATTCTACATTTACCCACCACTCCCCTGGGGCCCTCTCACATTTACTACTGGGGGGCTGATTAGGATGTCGGTCGGAGTTTCCTTTGACCGACATCCCTGCGGTTTCGAGACGATCGACCTCGAGTCAGCGGTCCGAAGCCGCAATTACGATGTGACTGCACATGGTGCGGTCACAGACTCCCATTTCCCTATGGGAGCTTGTGTGGCAGTCAGAAACCGGCTGCAGCACAAGCTCCCATTGAGAAATTTGAGTCACTGTACATCCCTGCACCGTGTGGCAGGAACTGATGTGCCCCCTCGGCCCCCAACCGGAAGCCGCGGAGAGAGGGGGGCCCTGCTAGGGGCCCCCAAAGTCACTTTACGACAGGTTTTCTATGTCAGAAAGCCTGACATGGAAAGCCTGTCAGAAACCGACATCATAATGCTGATGGCGGAAGCGCCGTCCGCACGGGATTATGTTTGGTATCTGACTGGCCGACGGGCTCCATGAGCCCATCGGAAGCCAGCCGGAATGACCGGCCCTTCCGACCGCCAAAATCCTAATGCGGCAGTCAGAATTCAAACCAAGGATGTCGGAGGCTTTCCAACCAAAATCCTAATTAGGGCCTAAGTAGTAAACTTGCATGTGCAGAAAGCTCACCGATCAAAAAGATAAGAGATGTGGAAGTGGAGATTTCCACTTATAGGCTTGTGAATTGCTTGTTGTAGTAAGTAAGTAGTACTAGTACTATTTCTTTATCCATTGCAAATTACAGTTTGTGAATTGGGCTCAAAATGTTGATTGGTATATTTATCACTTTTTTAAAGATTTGGATTATAATTAACAATTCACAAAACTATTGAAAGACATGGAATCATATATTAGAATGGAAATAATTACTTAGTTAATGAAAATCTTGGGGGCTATTCACAAAGGTAAACTTAAATGTGAATACATCTACACATATAAGTTTACTCCTAAACCTTTCAGTAACTTTACTGCTGTGGGTTATTCACAATTTACAGGTGTAAAGTTACAGGAAAGAGTAGACTTAAATGTTCACATGCTCTGAATTCAGAGGATGGAGTCTAATTTATGAGTGTAAAGTTTCTCCTAGTAAGCTTTCACACAAAGGCAGAGGTCTCCACCTCAGGGGAAGAGATCTCCCTTTGGTAAAGTATAGGAAACATTTACTAAACTTAAAAAAACATAAACACATTTTATTGTTAAATGTTAATGAAACTGAGTTGAAAATATTTTTTAAATGTAAAACAAAATAAAAAATGTGAAAGCATTGTTAACTTAATTTCTAATTACATATATAATCATTTGTAATATATTAAACTAAATTAAAATTAGTTTTTATTAAGATTTAATAATAAATCTCACCTAAAGTATACAATTTAAATGTATTTATTATGTATTAAAATGATTACAGTTTTTGTATCGAATTGATTTAAATTAATCTCATTAATTTAAAAAAACAGTTGCATTAATGTTTACGTAAAAGGTTATTAACATATTTTAAAATAAACTAACATTTAAGGTTATTTATATATCATTTTTTAGCTTTAAGTTACATTAATTTATATTTTGAAACAGGTAAAACATGTTTATTTAACTGAACATTTGTTCTATGGGCTTTTATTTTAATTCCCTACCTCTTTTATTTTCTATAGGAGGGTGTCATTTTCTATAGGAGGATGACACATGGTGATTGGCCATGTGTGGCACTGGACTTACTTAAGCTCTGTTCCGGAGTACATTTACAACTGTTTTGGATCTTTATTGGCAGCGATCTCCACACATAAAAGATGGGTGAGGCAAAGGCATGGACATCCGCATATGGGTTAGTGAGTAGCATTTAGTAGTACTTTAGTAGTACTATTGTAGAACTACTAAACATACTACAAAATGCAGTTTATGAAGAGGCCCTCTGGTGTGCTGTAATAATGACCAGTAGGGCTAGCACTCGTGGCCCCATGTGTTCACCACCAATCAGGTAGATGAAAAATATTTGTTCTTAGTATTGATGACTTTTGGTTGGTTGGCTGAAGATTACTTGATAATTTTTTATTGGCTGAGGGGCCCACAATTCTGGATGGGTGTCCCAAATGTCTATTTCAAACTCAGTGAGCTCCTCAGTGGCCCATCTGGCAAGGAGGGTTCCCTCACCTTTCCCTAAAACCCCCAAGGGCCCCTCAGATCCCTGTGAAGTTTGGGGTTGGACCAAAGAATTCTTCTAATGTAACCATTGCCCCAGACTGCCCTTGCCATCCTAGCACTCACTAATCTCAGAGAACCCTGCCCATTGCAAGCTCTATGTTAACCCATGCAGTCTTCCATGTCCAGACCCTGCAAAGAGCAGGGCCAATGATAGACAGTATCATGTTAAGGATTTTTGGGACGCTGGTCAATACATGTTTTGGGGGCCACTGTTCAGAAGAACTTTGAATTTATTACCCATTTTCTGCTACTTCAAGCCTGTATAACAACAAACAAAACTGAACTGAATGCTACACTTTCACAAATGGGGCAGGCAAAGACTGACAAAAACACAAGGTGTCAAACATCTGCCACTCAAATAGTATTAAAAACGTTTGAACAAACATTTATAAGGCCATTTCTTTTAGCACTTGGATCTACATTTTTGTCTTGCAACAATATTTTATGTGGAGTTCAGTATCTTACCAGAATTGTCCTCTCAATATAGGAAATAAATATTAAGCGTGACTTTGTGTGTTTAGTTGACTAGTGTATGACATCATAACAAACAATATCCACATAGCTCTTGAAATTGTAGCTTTAATTGCCAGACATTCACAATCACAAATGACCCCCTTTCACAACTGCACCAAACAACAAAGTGGTGGAAGGAGTACCTACTGGCAATTGTTCAGGGGTGCATTCTATTCCATCACCTACTATGCCATTCGAGACAAGAGACCAGGCATAGGCAAGTATGTCTTGGTCTTGCTCATAGCCTGACCGGGTCCTCTTCAGATGGGAGCACGTGCAGCCCCAGAGTGGAGGTAACGTGCCCTTGCAGCTCAAGCAAGAGTGTTCCTGTTGCAGCAAGTCCAAGGCTGATTTTCATATGTATTATCTATGTCTGTAGTTACATAGAGGGCAAAAAATGATGGACAGGAATGCAGCCCAAGCAATCTCCAGTTGCTGACATTAAGCATTCCTACAGCCAACGAGTGCCTGTACATTGACATATGGCATTAACGATACTTTCACTCAACATAAAAGTGATATAAGGCACTAATTACACTATAAAATATATGTTTTTCATCATTCATTTGGTGACAACTGATCATTTCTTCTCCTCTTATGTCCCTTTTGTCCTCTTTCTATTGGTACATTTTTCTGGCCAGACAGAATCCAGCTCTGCTGAGTGACGTGAGACCAGATAAGCACTTAGAGGAATAGGAAAAAAAATAATCAGAGGGTTGAAGAAGATTAATACAAAAGTGAAAGGTACAGATCTGGTTGAGAAATAGGTGACATAGGGAGAGATGTAAGGTAAAGAAAGAAAGGTGAGGGAGCCAGAAAATATGATGCAGAGTGCTGAAAGAGGAAGAGATAGCTAGAAAAAGAGAGAGAGGAAAGGATAGGGAGAAGGTAATGTGGAGAGAGTTAAATGCTTGGTACAAGGATGGGTGAGGTAAAAAGAAATTTAAGATAGAATTAGTTAGAGTGTGCTAAAGGCACAGAGAGGCAGATATAGACAGGTAGTGAGGATAGGTAGTGAGAGATGTATAAAGGGATGCATGGTAGAGAACAAGTGGAGAGGTAGAAGGATATTAAGACAGGTCAGGTAAATAGAGAATTGAGGTAGAGAGAAAGGTAGAGTGGAAGGGGTAGGGAGTAGAAAAAGCTGAGATATAGAGAGAAAAGAGATGAAGTTGGGAGACTTTTGAGTGTGACATTGCAGATAGTGACCCCTCTGGACCCTCATCAGTACTGTGCTGACCCACCCATCAAATCAGGCCACCTACTCTGACCTCAGATTGTTTTGTTTAATATGTGCACTTTACTGTTAATGTCATTCTTGTGGACCATAAATAGTGTGATTAATGGCGGAAGGGAATAAGAGATCCTGCTGAATACACCACATGATCTCTTATGATCGAAAATCGGATGGTGTGTGTTAGACCCAGCAGTTTCTGGCAGGGTTGGAAGCATCACAGAGAGACAGAATCCACCGTCCTAGATAGGTTGAGTACGATACACTTGTCCGATAACCTGTGATCACCCTTAGGTAGCTTGGCACAGAGCGGTCAGGCTTATCCTCAAGGTCAAAGTGTAAAGTATTGGCACAACGCCACCCACGCAACAAACTGCGTACACAACAAAAAGAGTCCACACCATATGTATAAAACACTGGTCTTTGTACTACACACACATTGAAATCAAAATGACATACACATTGGATATATGCTTTACAGTTATATCTAATAGTCAAATTCTCCCATTAGCAGCAAGAGCGGCATGAACATATATGTACTAGTCATAGTTATTCATCTGCCCCGTTATCCCTTCAGCCTCGTAAGCAATATAAACCCATGTGCGAAGTTCCTCGAGGTGTTCACGATCCAAGCAATCTCTCCCACATCAAAAGCGGCAGAAACATATATGCAGGCTGTTCAGAGGTATTCCACTTTTCTACTAACACATTAGCATAGAACACAACATTCCCAATATCGCATACTCTGTACAGTTGTAGTGGTCAAAAAATCACAGGTTTTGACTATGGCCTGTGACCCAGCCGCTCAGGCACTCAAACTACACCAGCCAACGATACACGTTGCACCCGCTGGCTAATCTTTCATTAGATTGTCGGGATCACCTAAATCAGAAGGAAACAGTTACTTGGTTTTGTCCCTCCAGATTAGGCCTTCAGGCACCCAGTGGCACCTTCACAAGTGCGGGATCCCTATCCCCCTATAGGCAAACGACTGTGACACTGGAAGCTGGCGCGCTTCCAAGTTAGAGAAATGTCTACCCTCTGGTGGAGGTGTGAGCTGCAGTTGCTCCAGTCAGCAGTCGTGCGTGCCCCCAAGGCACAACGAGACCCCTCGGGTCCAGTCACGATATTCTCAACAACAGTGTACCTTGTGGCATAGGTCCGGGGGAAGGGATGCGGTGACCTCAGATGGAGGCGTGATATCAGGGACTGTCGTCCTCCTGATTTGGAGGTCAGGGACAGTCTAGGCTTCTAGCACGGGTCCTGCTAGATCGGCAAACGTCTCCTGACTCTACACACTATGGAGTGCGAGCTAGCACAGGTTTCCAAGTGCAAGCATGACTCTGCAAACATACCCAGCACTCCTCGAACTACTCAAGTACTCAAGTTCCTGCACCCCCGGTGGTCTGCTGATCTTTACAAGCACACTTCTCTGCACAGTGTCATTATGGCGTACGTCAGGACGGTCCTTGTACCAACCAATAATCACTTCCACCCCTTTCCGCCACACCCTGTGTGGTCCTTACGATCTTGTGGATACAAGGAGATCCTTTCTGTCCCTGGGATCTCATGGGCACGATGCCAGCCAAACGGCCCTTGGAGAGTGCTAAGGAACCCGGGCCACGACAGTTGGCAATTAGCTGCAGGCCAGCAAAATCAAGGCAAATGCCACCAAGTGATAATCCCCTTCCTGGAGCACGCCAAGCCCCAGGCCACCACAAGTCTGCGGATAATCCAGTTGCAGTTCCTCCTGCCCCAATGTGTCCTTTTGTCAATGTCACAGCATCTAACCAGCGTAGCATGGTTCCACTCCCAAAAGCGTCTCTAACTCCTGAGGGCAGAGCCCCAGTAGCAATACCCACAATGGCCTTTGAAGAAGAGATCAGTTCAAAAGGCCACCTTTGAAATGCACAGGCCCTCTTTAAATGTTGTCCTGTCTGCCATCCTACTCTGGGAGGCTTGATCAATAACTTTAGTGGGGCCAAGACCCTGCCCCTTGGATTGAAGGTGCCAATTCCACCCCCTCGTATCCGTCCCAGGTAGGCCCCTCAGAGTCAGAGACCTGCAGTTTCCCTTGAGCCCCTAATTTAGGGCCTTCTATCAGGAATGCACAGATGCAGCTGTTCCTCTCACCCAGATGTGGTTTCGAGACAGGCTGACAGGCACACAGAGCCACGAGCACAGAAATGCTCACTTTACCAAAATGGCTTTTCCATATTAGTAATGGTGACTCCACTCGCATGACCAGAGAGGATTTGCCATTACTAATTCATCAATGTCAAACTCTATACTGCTACTCTTCTGCACGTAGGAAATACTGCTCAGTAGCCTTACGACTGGTCCCCCATGTTAATGAATGCGCAGAAGCAGGCCCCACCGTACCGAACACTCCCTCCGGTGCCATTCACTACCAGTACATGTAGTGCTCCCATGCCCATGCCCTGCCTCTTCCCAACACCGCACCCTGCCTCCAGGGAGTACTCAGATGTAGTGAGAGACATGCAGAACCTTAGCAAGTAGATTTTTAAATGCCAAGCCGAGTAACAGTAACCTGCACACACATGCCCCACCAGGGCAAACCTGTGGCACGTTTGAAGCGCTACCTCTGTGGGTGGCACAACCAGCATTGGAGGCCCACAGAGGAGCATTTGAGTTACTTGCCCTAGGTATATGTCTTACCACTAGACAAGGGACTTACATCTAACTCGAATCAGCCAATCATGTATACACCAATCACCAGTATGTATATGACTAGCACAGCGCTTTGTCACTGAATGGCAGTGTCAAAAGCGATGAAAGTCCTTATGCTAGCACATAGATCAGCGGAAAACCAGGAGGGACAAAAGCAAAAAGTTGAGGGAAAGCACACTAAAATGGGCCATTTCCGACAGTGTGTTAGTATCATGCATGTAAAGGTGGGTGCTTCACAAAATAAACACTTCATTCCAACTGAACAAATGAACAAATACAATGCATAAACTAATACCTATTGATCATTTACAAAATAAACTACTTGAAATGGCAATGTCAACTCTTAAACCTCTGTAGTGCTAAGGGGCTGATCTCAACGTCCATTACAATAGAATGCTTCAGTTTGAGTAATACCACCAAAACAGCATGAAACCCAAGAAGGTCTGCCCCTTTTGGCGTTCTGTGTAACATTATTTCTAGAACAGCAATAATTCAACTGATTTTCCACAAAATAACCTTTAAAAGGGCTATGCAAAGAATGATATCACAATACATCTAGAAACCCAGCTCATACCACCAAACAAAGCAACACTACAATATGTATTTTTGGAAAATGTTAGAGATGAAGAACTGGGTGGTCAGAACTAAATGGCACCTTTACAATTACCCCCAGATTCTTCACCTTTTTTGAAGGCAGAGGGAGGGAGCCCATCGAATCAGGCCACCAACTTGGAGTCCAAAAATTAGTGTCTTTTCCAAACAGTAGGACTTCGGTTTTGCCTGAATTAAGCTTCAAACAACTCTCTGCCATCCATTTCCCCACTGATTGCATACAGGCTTGGAAACGCTGATCTATACCCGTTTCCTGACCTGGTCGTAGAGACACCACAATTTGGGTATCATCCGCATAGGAGGTAATACCAAACCCAAATTCTCTAATAATGGGGGCCAAAGACGAAACATAGACATTAAATAAAGTGGGGCTAAGGGAGGACCCCTGTGGGATCCCACAGGGTAGCGAAAAGGGTTTAGATTGATATCCACCTAATGCAACAGAATGTACTCTGCAGGATAGAAAAGAATTTAGCAAAGCCCAGGCTTTGGATTGGATCCCACACTCTTTTAGATGGTCCATCAAGATACCATGATCGACCGTATCAAAGGCCGCCGATAGATCCAACAAGATCAAAGCCGCCCTCCCACCTCTATCAACGGCCTCTCTGATCTCTTCTGTGGCCTTGATGAGGGCAGACTCGGTGCTGTGTCCTCCTCTGAAACCATACTGGGAGGGGTCCAGGGCTTGTGTTGCTGCCAGGAACGAACTAAGTTGAGTGTTCAGAATTTTTCTACCAGCTTGGCTGGGAGTGAAAGACGCGAGATCGGGCGGAAATTGTTGGGGTCTTTAGGGTCCAGACTTGTTTTTTTTAACAGGGGCAGAATAGAGGCCAATTTCCAACAGGTGGGGAAATGCCCTGAATCACACATTCCCTCAAAAATGGAGGCCAGCGATCGAGCAATGGGACCAGGTGCCAATTTGGCCACTGCTACAGGGCAAGGGTCATAGGGTGATCCTGATTTAGCAGCCATAAGCAGTTTCTCCAAATTGTCCGGAGATACTGGCATAAAAGTGTCCAGTATCTCAGTGGGAATTTTTAAGGGCTTAAGTTTTTCTCTTGCCATATCCAACGTGGTACCATTTAGCCCGCAGAAGGCTGAGAAAATGGTTTCCACTTTGGTCAAGAAGAAGTTGGCTATCTCCTCACACAGCTCTTGACTTGAATCAACTATGGCTGAGCGTGGCGTAACCAGGCTAAAGACAGTTCTGAATAGCTCTTTAACCGAATTTTTCGCTAGATCTACACGCGCCACATAGAACTCTTGTTTGGCTAGATGGAGCAATTGTTTATACTTATACAATCCCATTTTGTAGAGTTTTTTATCTGATTCTTTATAGCCCCTTCTCCAACTTCGCTCTAACCATTTGCAGGTGAGCTTGTGATTTTTCAGGTCTTCCGTATACCACGGGGCAGATGGTTGTAGTCTTTTAGGGCAGAAAGATTTTTAGGGGCTAGTTTGTCACAGGCCTTCTCAAGCCATTTTGTATATACCAAGGCAGCTTCTTCCACACTCACCGGCAACTGGTTGGCCGTGGAGATGAGAAGCTCTTGTAAAGCAGTTGCCTCAATATTCTTCCAGGCTCTAGTTATTATTTGGCCTTTTTGGTGAGGCCCACTTGTGGGTCGAGATCTAAATGTCAGCTCAAATTGGACGGCAGCATGATCTGACCATACGAGAGGCAGGCTTTAGCTATTTTACTCTATTTAGTGCTTGGTTACTAGGGACGCATAGTACCTACAGATACAAATTGTGTAACTAAAGATATTCATGTAAGAGTGATTACATTCCAAAGGCCATATGTTTCCTTTCAACTGTTTGCTGTTTTAGAGTATAATACTGTATACTGTGAAATAAAACATTGTCCTCTGGAGTACTTGGGCAAGGGAAATTGTTTTTATTGCACTCCATTATAAATATACCACCAGATAGAATTTCAAACATAAAATAGGACCTTTAGCTATATTTATGTATATGGTGTGTTGAAGAATCATGGAAAGATGCATTTTTCCATGACCAAGCACTGTGTGGTTGTTGTAAGAAATTGGGTTACTGGTTGAGGAGGATGGAAGCCCCACTCAGGCAACAACCACAATCCTTGTCGGAGTGAATCACAAAAGTCACTAAATTAATCTGTGCTTAAGCCTCTGGTAGCTGGCACAGATCAGTGAGACTTAACTTGGATGCAATGTGTAAAGTATTTATGCAGCACAAAAGCGGCAATATAGTGAAACCACAACACAGGGAAAATCCCAAACCACACCAGAATGACATAAATCCAATCAGTAGAACAAGAGATATTCAATTTTAATTTTTTGGGTGAAAATAGTGCGTAGAAGCACAATGTGCCACTCGCTGTCATCTTGCTGTACTAGACCGGGGCAAAATCACAAGTTCGATACAGGGGCCAAGTTAGTCCAGCTGAAAGAGTTACCTTCTCAAAGGCCAGCACGAAGAGTTCTGTTCACAGTGGAGGAGCAGGGAGAGTGTTGCGGATGATCATCACAGTAACACAAAGAGTAGGGTGGATGGTCTGGTCTGTTGTTTCTATAGCACGAAGAGCCAGTTGCGGGTCGGGGATGGTCGTTGATGGAGCTTCGCGTTGGCGGTCACCCTGGCCTGTCATTGCTGTAGAGAGAAGTGAAGATCTCACAATGCTGGTCATCTGTCAGTCACTGTAGCATGAAGAGAAGGTCTTCACCAGTGCTTCACGCTGGAGGTAGTCATGGGAGGCAGAGTCTTGGCACAAAGGGGCCCATTTGTAGTCACAAAGAGCCCAAACTTCAGGATTTCACCTTTCGTCTTGGGGGAGTTCAGACTTATGCCAGCAAGGGTCCAGGACCTGGGGGGCATTCTCCTTCTCAGACAGTAAGGCAGTCGTCAAGCAGCAGGGCAGTCCTCTGACACCAGGCCAGTCCATCTTCTGTAATGTCAATAACTCCAGGAGTGTTCTAATGAGTGGCTCTCGAGGCCCAATATTTAAACCTGGTGCCAGCCTTTGTCTGTAGAGGGACACCCTGTCCTATCCCACATCTGTTTCTGGAAAGTTCTTACCTTACCCTGTCAAGGCTCCAAGAAGTCTGAGGTGACAAAAGACAGGGCAGTCCTGGTGTTATATTCCTTTGTATGTGCAGGAGGCAAAGCCCTTTGAACTGCAAATGGGGCTGGGTACAGCACCTCCCTGTCATCCTGCCAGGAGGGCCCATCTTTTCCACATCTAAGCCCCCTTTATGTTTCTGGCTGGACGCAGTACGCAAACCCCAACAGCAGAGACGTTCACAGTCATGGGACTGAGGACACTGACACAAAAGCACAAATGCTTAGGACAAGAAAATGGCAACTTTCTAAAAAAGAAGTGTAACCTTTTGTGGTTATTATTGTTGGACAATTCTTTACAAAGAATACAATATGTGAATGTATATGTTGAACACTTACAAGTGTATAGCTATTACGTTTTATTATGCAGAAATGTTGTATTGATTGTATGTCGTGTATCTTCTTGATGTGATGGTCATGTAAGTTTGTCTGTTTGTCGCACATTATACAATGCATATGGGGTGGTGTCTGAAGTAAAGATGCAATACTAAGTGAAAAGCATCTCTAAACATGCCATGTCTTCTTTTATGTAAGGTGGTGGTGCATTAATTCAAACAAAATATACATGTGGTTTCTTCTGAAGTCATAGTGCTTCCCCACTGTACCCCTTTGTAAAAGACTGAATTTGTGTGGTGCTTATGTGTGGCCTCTGTGTACGCACCTTGCATTTGCCACACAATGCTTCTCTTTGTGGTGTTAATGGTGTTAATTGCTTTGTGATGCCCAGGAGCATACACTTGCAGAATGTCAGAATCAGAATATCGTTGTCAGAATATCACTTGGGATAAATATCTTGTCCTAAATATTGTTAACAAAAATGTTATCCCTTTTGAATGAATTATATCAAATTTAGGAGTAGTATGATGGCACCAGGAGTTGTCTCATGCAGAGGGAGTGGAGCCCACCTTGAGGACTTCGGTTTTGTCGGAGTTGAGTTTGAGGCAGCTCTCCTTCATCCAGGGGGGTACTGCCTTCATCCTGTCATGGAAGTTGCTCTTAGCGGTTGTAGGTTCGTCGGTGAGGGTGAAAATCAGCTGGGTGTCGTCGGGGTAGGAGACGATATCGAGTCCATGGTTTCTGATGATGGCTGCAAGTGGGGCCATGTAGATGTTGAAGAGGGTGGGGCTCAGAGTGGAGCCCTGTGGAACTCTGCAGCTGATCTCTGTAGATTCTGAGGAGAATGGTGGGAGCCAGACTTTTTGGGTTTGGCTGGTGAGGAAGGAGTGGATCCACTCTAAAGCTTTGCCACGGATGCTAGCGTCATGAAGACTTGTGTGGTGGGAGACGGTGTCGAAGGCAGCAGAGAGCTCTTGGAGGATGAGGGCTGCAGTTTCGCCTCAGTTGAGGAGAGTGCGGATGTCGTCAGTTGCGGCCAGGAGTGCAGTCTTGGTGCTGTGGTTGCTCCTGAAACTAGATTGGGAGGGGTCCAAGCTGTGGTTAGTTTCAATGTATTTTGTGAGTTGGGTACTGATGGCCATCTCGATGACTTAGGCTGGGAAGGGGAGCAGAGAGATGAGTCTGTAGTTCTTGAGGTCCATAGGGTCGGCAGAGGGTTTTATCAGAAGGGGGTTCATCTCTGCATGTTTTCAGTCATCAGGGAAGGTGCCGGATTTGATGGAGCAGTTGATGGTGCGGCAGACTTTGGGGGTGATCGTGACGCCGGCTTCGTTGAAAATGTGGTGAGGGTAGGGGTCCGAGGTGGCTCCAGAGGATGACTCAGTGATCTCAAGAGTGGCTCTAGAGGTCAAATATTTATACCTGGTACTAGCTTTTGAAGTAGGAGATTCCCTAAACTATTCCCACATCTGGTTCTGGACAGTTCTTTCCTTCCTTCCTTTTTCCTGTTAAGGCTCCAAGAAGTATGGGGTGACAAAAGACTAGTGTCAGGTTCCTTCGTGTGCACCGGAGGCAAAGCCCTTAGCATTTTAAGTGGGGCTGGGTACAGCTCTGTCCCAGCCATTTTGGCAGAATGGCTCACCCTGTCCACACCTTATCCCCTTTGTGTTACTCTCTGGAAGAAATATACAGACCCTCGTTGCAGAGCCATTCACAGTCATGTGGCTCAGGATATTGGCAGAAGGCACAAATGGTTAGGACAAGAAAATGCCAACTTTCTAAAAGTGCCATTTCCAAAACTATGACTTAAAATATGACTTTACCATTTAAGAGGATTTTAACTTACATTTCATTTGAATGTAAACATCCTTTTCCTATCTGCTCCCAAACTTAAGTGTTCCCTTATTAAGTGTAATAAAGTAACACAATGTTATCCTATGGAAGAGATAGGCCCTGCAATACTGAAAAATGGCTTTAGGAGTTTTTCACTTCCAGGACATATAAAACTTAAATTAATTCAGCAAAACAGGAGGGGTGAAGGCAAAATGTTTGGGGTACTAGCACCCAAGGGTGTCAGGTCTAACATGTGTACCCCCAGCTGAAAGTAGGGAGAACTGCCCACCCACATGGGAGTTCTCATCACTAAGACAGAAGAACTAGGAAAGACCATCAGCATTGCGGTGGTCTGTCCCAGCATGATGTTCCACCGTAAAGACCATTCCCTGTAGGGAGATGGACCACCTCAAAATTTCTCTGGATTCTCACAACTCATTTGCATGAGTTACCTGAGGGGTCTGTTGTCTGTCTGAACCCGGAAGGGAGTCCCAAATATGTATGGTCTCAGCTTGGTAAGTGCCCAGACCACTGCAAAGGCTTTCCTTTCTATGATGTTCCACTTCTTTTGCCTGGGAAGTAGCCTCCTGCTGAATAAGGCTACAGGCTGGTCTAAGCCCTCTTGATTTAGCTGTGAGAGCACAGCCCTTATGACATGCTCTAGGACGATGAATTCCTTAGAGAAGTTGGGCGCCTTGAGCACTGGTGCTGTGCACATAGCCTCCTTTGAAGGTGTTGAATGCTTTCTGGTAAACCACTGTCCAGAGCACCTTCTTGGGCTGAATTTTAGATGTAGCTCTATCAGTGGGGCAACAATGGTGCCATAATGCTTGATAAATCTCCTGTATTAGCTGCTGAGGCTCAGGAAGGTAATCAACTCTATCAGGGTCTTGGTGGGCGTCCGTACCAGGATGGTCGGAATTTTGGGTTGAACAGGGTGCATCTTGTCCCCACCGATTTGGTTACCCAGGTGACTATGGAACTCTGCCCTATGTTAAACCTAGTGGCCTTGAAAGTCAGGTGTGCCTTCTGCAGACCCAGAAGCACTGCCCAGAGGTAGTTCAGGGTGATCTCCCAGCTAGCGCTGAAGATTGCTATGTCATCCAGGTAAGCGGCACTGAAATCCTCCAACCCAGCCAAAACCCATTTCACTAGCCCATAGAGGGTGGCAGGGGCCTTTTGTTTAACCCGAAGGCCATCACTCTGACCTAGAAATAGCCCTATGAGGTGGAGAATGCAGACCTCTGCTTGACCCCCTCTATTAAGGCAATCTGCCATGCCAGCTCCTAACTGATCTATAAGCTCATCAGCTCAGGGATGTAAGTCAGTTTTGGTGACTGAACTGAGCCTTCTATAATCCACACAGAGCCAGAATTCTGGGGTGGTATCCGGTGGGGCGGTCATAAGTATCAGCACCACTGGCTTGACCAAGGGCTGCTGGAGTGCTCAATCACCCATAGCGCTAGCATCTTGGACATTTCTTACTTGATACTGGTTCTCACTTTGTGCGATAGCCTGTAGATCTTATTCTTCCCAGACATACTATTCCCGGTATCAATGTCATGTCATGGGTACACTAATGGGTGAGCCCAGGGGTTAGTGAGAACATGGAGAAGGACTGCTCCAACAGCTGGCAGGAGACTCTCTCTTGTTGAGGGGTCAAAGAGGGGGAGAGGTTCACTCCCTCTACTGATCCATCATGCTCTTTTGAGGAGAGGAGATGAGGGAGAGGTTCACTCTCTTCCTCCTCGCCTTCATCTGCCACCAAGAGCATATTGACCACAGACCTCTTACAATGTTAACATTCAGGACCCTTAAAGTGTTCCTGGGGGTCTGGAGGTCCACCCGGTAGGTGACCGCTCCCTTGCACCACTTTACCTCATATGTCCCTGTCCACTGGTCTTGCAAGGCCCAGGACTCCACTGGCTCCATCACCTACACCTTCTGACCAGGTTGAAACTCAACCAGAGTGGCCTTCTGGTCATACCAGAGTTTCATGACCTCGTGGTTGACTGCTATGTTCTCAGTGGAGGTCATCCAGAGCCCCTTCACCTGTGATCTTAGAGCCAGCATGTAGCTGAATACATTCTGGGGGGGTTCTTGGAAGCTTTCTCCCACTCCTTCTTCACAAGGCTGAGGCACTCTCTGACAGGGCGGCCACACAGAAGCTCAAAGGGGATAAACCCAACTCCCTGCTGAGGCACCTTCCTGTAAGCAAACAATAGGCATGGCAAGAGGATGTCCCACTTCTGTCTTAAGGGATCTGATAGGCCCATGATCATGCCTTTCACGGTCTTGTTAAATCTCTCAACAAGCCCATTGGTTTGGGGATGATAGCATGTAGAGAACTTGTAGATTACTCCACACTCATCCCACATAGACTTCATGTATGCAGACATGAAGCTGATACCCTAGTCAGACACCACCTCCTTGAGGAAACCAACATAGGTAAAGATCCCCATCCATGCCCTGAACACAATGGGTGCAGTCACTGTTCTCAGAGGGATGGCTGTGGGTACCAGGTGGCATGGTCCACAAAGACCAGGATACACATGTTGCCCAATGCTGTCTTAGGTTCCAGAGTTGCCTTTTGAAGGGGGTGTCAACTCAGGAGAGGGAACCAGGGGAGTCTTCTGTTTCCCCTGGCTTCTGACAGGCCTGGCAGGTAGGACAGGAGATACAGAATGCATCTGATGTCATCTTCATCTAGGGGCCAATAAAAGTGGATGAACAGCCTTTCAAAGGTCTTGGTTTGCCCCAGATGCCCTGCCAGGGGCACATCATGAGCCAATGCAAGTAGGAAGGCCCTATAGCACTGGGGGACCGCCAACACCTGGGTTGCCCCAGGCTCAGGAACCTTAGGCTTGCTAACCAGAAGATCATTCTCCCAATAGATGAGGTAATCACCAGAGATGTCTAATTTGCCTGTGCTTCATCCTGGCACCTAACGTCCTCAAGAGTGTGGCTCTCCTTCTGCGCTTGACTGAACTCTGCCTGAATGGGGCCTCCTTCAACTGGCCACCCGGCCAGCTCTGATAGGTCTCCCAGCTTAGCAATGTATATCCCTGTAGGCTGCTGAGCATCCCCTTCAGGTTCTTCTTCCTCCTGGACCATGGGAATCTCTTGGGCGGATTCCCCTCACCCCGCCCCACCTCTTCTTGGTAGGTGCCTTGGCCATTGTTCCAGGCTCCAGGATCTTTTGACTCTCCTTTCGGGGGGCCATGGACCATGTGGTCAGGCACACCCACTCAGATAACCCTAGCATCTGCAAGTGTACCCAGAGCTCCACCTCTTTTCAGATAGTGTGCTGCACATCATTACTAGACAATTCACAGGCATGGCTGAACTCACAACTACCTTTAAAAAACTTGAGACCCTCCCCTTTCAAAGGGAACCAGAACCTCTGGGTAGTGACTCTCGTGTTTGCCAGCAGTAAGCACCTGATGGACTACATTGGGAAGTGCCTGCTTTGAGGACACAAGATGACACCTGACAGTATTAATACTGGCTCCTGTGTCTCTCAGAGCCTCCATCCTCTGACAATTCATGGTGACCCACTGCCTATCCTTTTTAGTATTAGTAGGCACATGAGTCTTGGTTACCATCTCTTTGTCTATCAGGGACACTAAATTGACCACTCCATTTTCCCCCGTGCTAACTGGGACAACCTCCTCCCCGAGCACTACACTAGCCTTTCCCAGGGCCTGCCCAACAGTGGGGGGCTGCTGCCTTTTCAGGCAGCTGGGTCCCCTTTTGAGTGCCTGTACCTATAGCCCTCAAATCACCTAGGGGTGAAGTGACCTGAAGGCTTTTTC
Organism: Calotriton arnoldi; assembly: GCA_963921515.1. Lineage (NCBI taxonomy): Eukaryota > Metazoa > Chordata > Amphibia > Caudata > Salamandridae > Calotriton > Calotriton arnoldi. Next base: position 2,214,511 of record CAWUFW010002130.1, on the reverse strand, counting down.
CCATGGAACCCTCCCTTCTTCTGTTCAGGATTGGGATAGGAATCCTTCCCCTGAAAGCTCTTTGGGGGGCCTTTTGAGAACTCAGTTATATTTACTTTTGTCCCTCCACTCTTTCTTCTGGTGGGGACCCTATCGACCCTTAGGGTGATCCCCACCAGATACCTTCTTGTAGACCCTGTTGCTGAGCCAATGGTCCGCCTCCTTGGCAAGCTCCTTAGGGTTAGTGAGCCTACTGTTCTTCAGGTGTTGGCGTAGCTCTGGGAAACAGTGACTGAACATGTGCTCTGTCAAACACAGATTGCTCAGCTCCTCCTAAGTGTTTACTTCAATACCCTTCACACAACCATCCGGTGCCTTGCTGAAGTATTCCGCAAAATATACCCGAGGCAGATGGGGAAGTTTCTGGCTGACTTCATCAAGGGGTATTTATTCCTGCCACGCTTCCCTAAGGCCAAACAAGAATCACTCCCCTGTCTACGTATGTGTCTTTAAAGATCTCCCTCAGGTACCTGGTGCATTTCAAAAGCTACCTCATAGGCCTCAAACCACTTATCTATGTCATCCCCCAATATAAAGCTAGGCACCAGGACTTTAGGTATATGGACTCTCCTTTCATCATGAGTCACTGGGAGGTCGCTGCCACCATTGTTGCTGGACCCTGTGAGTTGTTTGCCTTTGAGGTCCAGCACCTTCAGACACACTTACTGAGCCAGCAAACATTTCTTCCCCTCCAATGCCCTCTCAACCTCAGCCTTCTTGGATAAGGCTTTCTCTGCCTCAGCCTTACTCTCCTCAAGGACCAGCTTCCTTTCCTCCTCCAGGGTCCTCTTAACAGTGCTTCCTCTTTGGCAGCCTCTAGTTTCAGTTTGGGCAGATACAGCTTGAGCTTCACTTCTGCTTTCCTCTCCTCCAGCTCCACTGGGGACAGGTTGTGGGAGGATACATTGTTCCCTGCCCTGGCAGAGGACCTCACTCCTGGGGCAAACTCTCCTCCTCCTCATGTTGCTGCGGATCAGGGCTTGTGGCCAGGCCATCCTCTTTTTCCTCCTAATCCTCCAAGTCCACCTCCTCAGCCTTGGGATTATCCTCCTCCTGCTCCTCTATTGCAGCCTCCATCCTCCTGACCTCCTCAATGGCTGTGAGGTCTGTTTGAAAGTTCACATTGGTAGCCCTCTTCCTACATTCAGCCCTCTGTCCTTGCAGAGCTTTCTCAGCTCTGGCACCTTCAGGCTGTCAATGCTGCTCAGTTCCAACTTAATGGTAGCACAAAAGAATGTGAGGCAAGTCTTACTTTTAGAAAATGTAAAAATAGCCAAATAAAAAAGGAGACATTTTAGAAGAACTAATTTGATTTTAGATTATTTTTGAGCTATTTAGTTTTACGTTCGTTCGTTCAAATAACTTTATTCGATTCAATTGAATCATAAAAGTTTGCATACATACATTAAATAATAAAACAAACATATACATACATAAAAAGTTTTTGTGCAGAGATTAAAGAATACAGTACACATATTGTCTTTGCCAAAGTCATATTACCCCAGCACAAATTCTAAGAATTTAAAAACCTCCTACCGTTCTACAACACATTTATACTAAATACTAAATATTAAAACCCCTAAAATCACTAAAAACTTGAATTCATTTTAAGATTCATAGCGTTTCCTGATTAGAAATGCGATTCTAATGAAGTTAAGCACAGCGCTGCAGATGGCAGCAGTGGACAGTGACCGCAGGTAATTAAAACCCTCCAGATAAGAACAGGGACGGATTTCCTTTAGAATGGGCTTGATGAAACGTGTCCTTGGGTCTTTATAAAGTGTGCAAAACAGCAAAAAGTGCATTGTGCTCTGATGGGCTAAATTATTACAGGGACAGGGGGTTAGTCTCTCACACCAACCTGCCTGTTTGGGGAAAGCCACAAGAAAGTGCAATGTGCAAAGGCGAAATCTAGTCATAAGGAAACGCGATTGAACATGCAAAGTAAAAGACAAATAAAATTGCTGTTGACTTGGGAACACACGATCTGGTATTCCATAATCCTGGTTAAACATACATAATTCAGTGCGATATGCATTTTTTATGACCTGTTTCATGTTCGATTGGATACCATCCGGATTGTCATAATAATTTTCCAAGCCTATTTTATAAAAAGTATCTTTGACATAACGAAGCCAGGGGAGTGACATTGCGTTATCAAGATTCATACAATCTCTAAGGATACTCCTTGAGAATAATAAGTCCTCTGAAGTCCAGATTTTCCCCCATAACATCAATGGGGCAATATTTATCCTATCTTTTACAAAATCCAGACCCACTTCAGAGTGACAAAAAAGTGTTGAAGAACTGCTAGGAATCATCAGTAATCTTTTTAAAAATGTGTTCTCTAAAATCTGAATCTGGGAATTTTTATGGTAGCCCCATACTCCTGCCCCAAAAGTAGCTACTGACAGACATTTTGATTTATATAAAGTTATCATTTCTGCTACCGGCTTATGTCCAAGCTTGCAAGCAAAGCAAAACAGCCCCTCTATTATTCTGCTGGTATGTTGAATCCTAGCCACAATTAGATGATCCCAATTTAATTTATTATTAAAAACATCTCCTAGGTAGGTAAAATTTGGCACTTTATCTATAATTTTTTCCTTTACTATAAATGTTCTTGTTTTTGTTTGATTGGGACCGCATACCATAATAAATGATTTGCTAAAATTTACCTTTAGGTCCAATGCCATCATAAATTCAGTAAACGCATTCAGACATTTTTGAAAGCTATTGGCCGTTAAGGTCATCAGAACAGTATCGTCTGCATAGGACAGTAGTGGAACCCGTTTGCCGGGAAATCCAATTGTTGTTCTAACAGGAATTATTCCAAACCATTTGTATATATTAGGTATAAAAACGGGGTCAGAATGCAGCCCTGCATACCCCCTCAGTGGAAGCAATGGGCCTAGTCTTCTCTCCTCCAGGACCAAAACGAATAGCTACAGTGGTAGACGCATGTAGCCTGCGCAACAGGGTAATGAGGGGTTCTTCGAAACCCATATTTTCCATCAGTGCCCACAACTTTCCTGGCTCACTGTATCGAAAGCATTGGACAAGTCCATGAAGGCCAGGTGGATCGACCCCCCCTGGCCTTCATGTACGTGTGGTGCAGCGGCCAGGGCAGCTGACTTCGGAGCACAGGGCTCACGGTTCGATCCCCGGCTCCAGCGGCAGCTCAGCACCTTGTGACTCTGGGCAATAGCTCACTTAATTTCCACGACGGCCCCCAGCACCTTGAGACCCGTAAGGGTGAGTAGTTCGTGCTTTACAAATACGGGTTTACATAATCATGGACAAGTTGAGGCACTGTTCATTTGTTCCCATCCCCCTCCTGAAGCCATATTGGGTACTTGATATGAGTCCGGTGGCATTGGCCCATGACTCCAAACGTGCAAGGATTACCCTCCCCATAACCTTGCACGTAGCGTCAATTAGAGAGATCGGCCTATAGCATGTGGGGTCATTCCTGTTACCTTTTTTGAAAATCGGGACTACCACTGCATTTCTCCATGATAATGGAATACGACCCACTATTACTGCTTTAAAAACATTAAGCATCAGGGGCCCCCAAAGTTGAGGATTGCTTTTGAATAAATCCAAGGGCACCCCATCTGGTCCGGGGGCTTTCGAGGAAATGCCCTTTGCTAGGGCGTCCTCAGCCTCGCTTAAGGACAGGGATGAACTAAGTTGGTATGCCATTTGTAAGTTAATGACTATCTCATCCCTTTGCTCTTGTGATAAGACGCCCTTTGGGTTAAATATATTCAAAAAATGAGACTCCCAAGCTTCCCCCGTTATAGTCGAGTCCATACTCCTTATATCATTAGAAAAAAGGGGACGATTTATGACTTCCCAAAAACTCTTGGAATCCTTGAGAGCACTAGCTCTTTCGAGATCTTCCCAGGCCAGTCTTCTCAGTTCGTCCTTCCTATGCTTAATCACGCTTTTGTAGGTCTGTCTAACAGCCTTGATCAAAACACTATTACGGGGGACTGCATGCAAAGCTTTCTTCAGGTCTTTTTGCGCCTTGGAACATTCAGCATTAAACCATCTTATTTCCGGTGAATCCCGGCTCCTCACTGATTTAGTCAGGTTTTTAGCCACATCTTCACAAATTGATTCAAAGCATTGTATTATAGCATCTGGATGGGAGTCAAAAGCTAAGCATGTCATGATTTTACTTAGATTCGCTTTAACAATGACCTCCTCAAATTTTGAGGGATTTATTGTGCTCCACTTTAACCTAACCCCCTGGTTGCGATTATGTTTTAATTGGTGCTCATCACCCATACCCTTCTGTGCTATAACATGCATGGAGGCAGTAAGGGGATTATGGTCGCTAGCAGGGTTTGGTTCAACGGCAAAACTATCTACTAGACATGCATGCTTATTTGATATCAACATAAAATCAATTGTGCTGACTCTACCACCACCCTGATAGGTTGGAAACTGGACAGAAGGCATACTGACCAAAGTATCAATCATTGAATAAATCATTTACTACAATGATAGTATTTAGTGCTTCACCCTGTGGGGTATGCTTAAAGTGAGACAAAGGTTGATCTGCGGTGTCTACAATGCCACATATTTTGTGCATACTGTGCTGACATAGTGTACAGTTAAAGTCACCCACCCAGACTATGCACAATGGGAAGAATCTCACCGCAAGTTTATCAATTTCCTCTTTAAGGGTGTTAATAACCCCACAGTTTTGTGGGTCACAAATATTGTAGTACCAGTTAATCTATAATAGTGTGGCATCAATCAAGTTAGAGATCAGGATAAGCTGGTACCAAGGAGAGTCTGTTATATTCTCTATCTTTAGTGACTCATATTGGACGGAAATGAAAGTCACTAAGCCTCCCTTTGCCCTCCCTGCAGGCGATGGTGTTGCCTGGACATTAAATGAACAATATCCGTCCATAGTGACATCATCCCTGCTCCAGGTTTCCTGGGCACAGATAATATCAAACGTCTTCACATATTGTACCCAAGCCTCATCTGATAGTTTTGAGGAAATGCCCGCAATATTCCATGAGATGAGCCTGAGTGGGCGGGTATAAGGATTCCTAACCATTAGGACTTCCCCAGCAGTGTTACTAGAGACTTGCTCTGCGGGCAAAATATCTGAATCCAACCCTACAATTCCTGCACTATCATTATACGGGTGCAGAAGTGGGTATCGCCTGTTCTCAAGGTCTGATATGAAAGGGGAAGCAACTGTACTATCTACTTTGTTAGGGGCCATCTCTGGAGCATTGTCTAAAATGACATTATTCCCTGATTTTCTCAAATTTGATGTTAGTCAATCTATGTCTGCAAGTCCGCTTAAAGCCTCAAAACGATTTGGGTGGAACCAAGGGGGAGGCTGGGGTGCGGGTTCGCCCATGCACATCTGTTGTCTTCCACTGTGTGCCATTGTGGTCTAGGTGGCTGATAGAAAACCCCCAAGGGTAGAATGGAAATTCCCCTCTCATTTGCAAATTAGTCATCCATTCTCTCTAATATTGTTCTGACCAAGCCTGGGGATCTAAATGTTAATGCAATACAATCTCCAGAGTAGATTTAGTTTTACATAAATCACTGAGTGGCACTGCACAAACACAAGTATTAGTTCTCACCACTGAACACCAATGTAGGAAATTGGGCTATTGGTTGAGGTGGGTGGAAGCCCAACTCAGGCAACAACCACAATCCTTATCACGGTGAACAACCAACAACATTAAATTAACCTTTGCGTAGACATCTGGTAGCTTGGCACAAGGCAGCCAGGCCTAACTGAGAGGCAAAGTGTTCAGTATTTATGCAGCACACAAATATTAAAAAGTGAAAATACCACACAAGAAAAATCCTGCACCAATTTAGAAAAATAGAATGGATTTTAATAAGTACAATGACACCCAAAATTAACAAAATCCAATCAGCAGAACTGAAGATATGTAATTTCAAGTTTTAAGTAAAAGTAGCATCAAAAAGCTCAAAGCGCCAACTGTGGTTATCTAGTGGGATCAGGACAAAGTCACAAGTATAAGTAGACCGTGATGGAGTGTGAACCAGGTACAGGACTAAGTTTGGCCAGCTGGAAGATGTACCTGGTTGTACCTGGGGCTGAGATGTAATGTCCTGTGTCATGCTACGCTGCACTGTGTCGCGATGTGTCGGTTCCGATGAAGCTGCCGATCAGGAGCTGGGAGGCTCTGAATGCGAGGTCCTATGCCTAGTTGCATCACGCTGCATCAGTTCTGATGAGGCTGCCGATCAGGTGCTGTGAGGTGCTGTGATGCAAGGTCCAGCGTTGAGTTGCATCCCACTACTTTAGTTTCAAGGGAATCTTCAGTTAGACCAGGAGGAGTAGGCTCTGTTGCCAGCCAAGGGTTCAGGACCTTAGGGGCCCAGGACTCAAGCCAGCAGAGACCAGCAGCAGTGCAAAGGGAGGTTCAGCTAGGTCTAGTCAGATGGGCAGATGCAGGACAGGTCTCTGGAGCTTGTGGTGTCCCTGTAGCTCATGCAGGAGGCCAGCTAGCTAGCTCTTGGAGTCACTCTGTTGATCCTGGGTTCAAGGAGCAGATCCCAGTCTTCCTTTCTCAGAAAGCAGGGCAGTCCTTCTAGCACCAGTACAGCAGAGCAACCATTCTAGCAGCAGGGCAGCAGAGCAGACCTTCTTCGAAGTCTTCCACAGGTCCAGAAGTGATCTGAAGAGTGGCTCTGGAGCTCCATTATTTATATCTGCTGCCAGCATTTGAAGAGGGCGGATTTCCTATATTACCGCAACATCTGGTTCTTGAAAGTTCTTCACTTCCCCTGTCACGGTTCCAAGAAGTCCGGGGTGACAAAAGACTAGTATCAGGTTTCTTTACGTGTACAGGAGGCAAAGCACTTTGAAATGTAAGTGGGGCACGGTACAGCTCCACCCCCAACCACCTTGGCAGAATGGCCCATCCTTTCCACAGCTAATCCGGGTTTGTGTCACTGTCTGGAAAGAGTACACAACCCCAAGCAGCAAAGCCATTTACAGTGCCCTCATACTAAGTATTCTGATTGGCTGCCAAGATCTAAATATTCCATTCCCAGTGGTAATGACTATCATTTCTTGAGCAACGCGTTTCTTAACTTCTCTGCCATGAAGGTTGTGGAAAAGTTATATTTAGAGTCTATTAACTAGATTGTTGCAAGAACTTCACTGGGTATGTATATTTCTGACTGTAAATATGAGTATTCATGTATGTATGTGTTTGTGCGTATTTGTATGTTTATGTGTGTGTCATTACTATATCTAAACAAAACAGAAATTTCAAAAAGTCCTTTGTTTTTAGCCAATTGATTACACCTGTTACAAATACAACTGACCTAGTCTACGTTACAATAAAGTCCCTTTATAATAAATCTAACTTTCCTGCAAATGACTTCAGTGCAATCAATGAAGGTTATGTCCAGCTATTGAAATAAATAAATTGCACTCTATTTATAGGCCCAATAGATTCAATTGCCATTTGGAAAATCCTGTGGGGTGTGCAAATACGGACCTACATTAATATGTTTGGAAAAAAAGAATCATAAAGTCAAATATTTGTAAAGTTTACGCTAACAGTATTTGAAATTTTCCTGGCTGCAGCTCAGTGTATCCTTTAAGTAGAATGGCAATTCTCAAATGTCTATTTGCGTCCCTTTTACGTTATGATACTTGAAAAATTGTTTGGGGGTCAAAAATCAAATATTCTTTTTCAAGGTGTCAAAACAAATAAAACACAACTGAGTAAGCAAAGATATTTGTGACATTGAATTAAAGGAAGAATTAGAATTAATTCATGTAACTGCTCTGCCATTTGTCACACTGTTTCTTACAGACCAGTTGGTGCCCAGATGATTTCCTGTCATCCATCAGAATAATGTGGTTGATAAACAATATAAACTGGCACACAAAAACATTGGAACAGTTTGCAGAAGAATTCACAGCATTGACAATTTTACATGAAGCTTTGCACCAATGCATGCCAGAATTCATAGGGTCTCTAAGCTGCTGGTGTATAGTGTGACCTGCTATTCTGCTGAATCGGTGGAGTGCCCCCATAGAGAACTGCTTGCCATATTGTGAGATTAACGCTTGCCTGGCGCATATGTCTCTGCTGATTGCGGCTTTTGAGCAATATTATTTTAGTCACTGGGCATGGGCATCCTGTTTTGGGAGTGTGTAGGACAAAAACAGAAAAAAATCAAAGGCCCTAACATGTAGGAATTTTTTCCATGCAGGTCGAGCAGTTGCATGTTTTTTCTGTCCAAGATCACTGTATCTCTCCTGGCAGACCCTACCCTTGAAAATCAGTGTTAGTTGACGTGTTATGAATAGGTTTTTCAATGGTGGACCCAGCTGAAGGATTGTCATCAGAACACTATGGGGTGTGATATAATGTTCTGGCATTTGCAAGTAACTCTCAAGCTTGCAGCTGCAGTGGGAAAAGAGCACTGTTTAATAAAATGTTATCAATGTACTAGAAAGAAGTTGTTACACACTCAGCGAATGCCAGGCCTGAGAACTAAAATGCTGAGTGAATTTCCATTTCTGGACAAGGATATAACTACATGCCTTTAGAGTTTTTTGGCATATATTTTGTAGGAGCTCCTTGAGCTCCCATGTCATTCAGCTGAACACAACTTTGTTCTCAAAGAACAAACCTGCTTGCAAATGCTATTTAAGATTCTGGTATTGACAGTGGTGTGTGCGCTGTGAAGTGCACCCCAGTGCCAAGATACTCTGATGATAGAGTGATTTTCAAATTTCTACTAACAGAAGATGACATAACACCATATAGCACAGCAATCTGTGTCTGTTTTACACACTCTTCCCTTCATTCATACAAAGTCATTGGTTAAAGGTCTAGACTATGGTGGCGGCCAACACAAATAGAAAGTGGTGAGGCGGGGGAGTGCGGGGGGGTAATAATAAATAAATAAAACTTACCTGATGCTGCCAGCCGCCTCGCGCCTTGGTGTTCCTCTGCTTCCTGCTTCCAGCAGTCCCTGGGACAGCATCAGAGACTCCTCATCGAATCCCCATGCTGCTCTCATGCTATTACCAAGCATGAGAGCAGCGCGGGGATTGGCCTCAGCGTGCTGGATTAATGCTTGCTCAGGCACAGGGAGTCTGTGCTGTTTCTCCAACCCGTCTGTGCAATACAGCTGGGTTGGAGAAACCTAACTGCTCATGTCTGTTTGGCAGGCCTAAGACGGCCAGCTAAACCGACAATGCTCACTTAGCATTGCACATCACTCTGCCCCATCTGCCATGGCCCAGCACCATCCCTCCCGACACATGCTGGCTCAGCCAGCAGCTGAAAAATAAGATGATAATAAAACATAGTTTTATATTTCAGCTGTTGGCTCTGAGCCAATGGGGCGACGCTCCTCCGCCATTGCTGATGAGCCGCCACTGCTAGACTGTAATAGAAAAGAAACTGCAGAATGTAAAATTGGTGATATATACCAACTTTCTTTAAACTCGGGATGACAAAAATACCATAAAAAGAGTTAATGCAGCAGACTCTATGCCAAACATGGCCTGGCTTCCACTGTTGTGGGTAATGTTAAGCAACAGCTTACTGTGCAGCTTGCTTATGTTATGTGCTGCGATGCGTGAAAGGGAGTTAGAAGAAATGCGCTATATCAACTAAGATATGGCGCACTTCTGCTCGTGCTGCTAAATAGTGTGCTGCCTGTAACCAACACAGGCACCCTTGCACTATGCTACAAGAATGCCTCCATTACAGGCATTATTATTTTTGTGCAGGAAGGAACACCTTCCTGCACAAGAACAATCCTAAGAGGCAATTTCCTCTTTCTATGTGTGATGTAGAATGTATCATGCGCAGAAAGTGGAAGTAGCTGTGAGAAATAAAGATATTACTCCTTGTTACACCTATCTATGGTAGGCACACAATTTTGTCACAATCCCAGGTTTACCGCCTTTAGTAAATCTGGTATTGCATCAAGTCCCATTGATGGATGCACGGGCCCGCCCATGCTCCACCCACGGAACGCATACCACAACAAAATGTAACACAATGCAGCACAAGTCTCTGCATTGCTTTACATTTCTTTACAAAGCCACACAAGGCATTAGAAAATAGTCCCTTGATGGGTATGTAAATCCCATTTAAGGAGTTGCGCTGCCTTGTGACGACTTGCTTCAAGCAAGTACTACACAATTCCTTGTAAATCTGGGCCTTAATGGTAAATTTCTGTAATGGAAATAATATTTTTACAGCAGGAGGAAGTGGATGCACATCCTCTAATTAGCAACAATTCTATCATCATCAAAATATAAAATAGGCAGCAGAGACTTTTAATGCTGGGATCCTGGATGGCTTAAACCTGACTAGCAAGTACAACCCAAAAGCCAGTGTGCTCTTCGCGAAGAAATCACGGGATCCGAGGGGATTTAAGAACATTTTATTGTATTTGTCAAAGTTTCATGTTGTTGTTAGTAAAGTCTATGGACAGCGGCCATCACATGGGAATTCTTCAAGTCATTTTCTACAAGCGCAGGCTGTATTTGCATGGACACCAAACAGATAGCAGCATAGACAGTACATTGACAAAACAGGCATTACCACAACCAGAACCTAGATGGTCTCTGTAAGATTACATATAGAGGAATGTAGCAATGCTAGAGAACACTCTGTTTAGAGGTTTCAAGGGCCCTAAAATCTGATTTATAAATGATAGCAACTACATGTCCTTTCAGTTATTATAGAGAGAAAAGGTGGCTACAGTTCCATTCCCAAGTCATCAATATCACCAAAAATATTAATGGGTATGATAGAGTTAAAAACTCAGTAGAAATAAGTTCCAATTCAATTGGTGTAGATGGGGGATGTCAAGCTAAACATCAGGTAATACAGTTTTCAAAGAGTGAATTTCTGATGCTAATAAAGCCACAAAACCAAGCCAATGACTAGCCTTACCATATGAGTTAAATGACCTAAAGAGAATGGTCAAAGACGCAAGAGAGGAATAATAGAATAATAATTACATAGGATAGACAACCATGAAACAAATACAAAAGCCTCACAAAGCAAGCTTACCTAGTGATCTTCCTTGAAGAATGCCAAAATATAAACTTGTGAGCAAATACCACGCCTGTCTTACCTCCTGTGATGGGCATTCCTTAACTTCATCCTGCAGCAAAAGCAGACACAGAAAAGATCATCAACCCAGAATCAAGAACATTCTTGAAGGCATATAAAGAGTCGAGGTTCCATAGAAATGAATATATGACTTTACAACGCAAACCAATACAACGCATGCTTTTACAACGCAGTTTTTACATCGCAAATGTCATTACAACGCATGCTTCTACTACGAATACCATTACATCGCATGTGTATAGAAATACACTAAAAGTGCCATTACAAGGCAAACCATTACAATGCATGCTAATACCACGCATACTATTACTACGCATTTTTATAAATATATATATATTTTTTTAAGTAACCTAACCCCTGGAACGGGATGCAAGGGAAATAGGGGTTTTGGGTGGGGGAGTGTAGTAAAATATGGGTATTAAAAATTAATACGTGGGTACTAAAATTAATACTCGGTATTAAAATTAATACTAGGGTGCTTTTAAAAATACAAAACAATTCTAATACCCGAGTAATCCCCAATTAAAATTATGAAATGTGACACATATATAAAGACAACACAGAAAAAAATACATTGAACAGAAAAACCAGTGAAGAGGATAGATATATCACCCACCATTTTAACACATGAAAAAAAGAGAGTCCTTCAACTATTTTTATGAATGTACCTCATCCATCAACATGACAAAATGGCTGACATTCCATGAATAAACGAAATAAACTATATTTTAATACATAACAAATTAATTATACATTCTGTCAGAATCTAAATCGCGCGAAAATACAGTTTTCGAAACATATTTTCATTTAAAATAACGTTTACCCAACAAAAACATTTAAAAGCAGCCATCTACAGTCAAAAGTCAATCAATCAATCAATCACGGCATTTATAGAGCGCGCTACTCACCCGGGAGGGTCTCAAGGCGCTGGGGGAGGGGGTAGGTTACTGCTCGAACAGCCAGGTCTTGAGCTGCTTCCTGAAGGAGAGATGGTCCTGGGTTCGCCGAAGGTGAGTGGGGAGGAGTTCCAGGTCTTGGCTGCCAGGTAGGAGAAGGATCTTCCTCCGGCGGTGGTTCTGCGGATGCGTGGTACGGTGGCGAGGGCGTGGCTGGTTGATCGTAGCTGGCGTGTGGGCGTGTAGAAGGTCATGCGGTCGTTGAGGTACTTTGGGCCCAGGTCGTGGAGGGCCTTGTGTGCGTGGGTGAGGAGTCTGAACGTGATTCTCTTGCTGACGGGGAGCCAGTGCAGGTCTTTCAGGTGTCCGGTGATGTGGCTGTGTCGGGGGATGTCCAGGATGAGTCGTGCGGAGGCGTTCTGGATGCGCTGGAGTCTTTTTGAAGTTTGGCTGTGGTTCCGGCGTAGAGGGTGTTCCCATAGTCCAGTCGGCTGGTGACGAGTGCCTGGGTGACGGTCTTCCTGGTTTCAGTGGGGATCCATCTGAAGATCTTGCGGAGCATGCGCAGGGTGTTGAAGCATGAAGATGAGACGGCGTTGACTTGTCTGGTCATCGACAGGGAGGAGTCCAGGATGAAGCCCAGGTTGCGTGCGTGGTCCGTTGGCTTGGGCGCGGTGCCCAGGGCCGGGGGCCACCAGGAGTCGTCCCAGGCGGAGGGAGATGAGCCCAGGATGAGGACTTCCGTCTTGTCCGAGTTCAGTTTAAGGCGGCTGTTCCTCATCCAGTCGGCGACGTCTCTCATCCCGTCGTGTAGGTTGGCTCTGGCGGTGGTGGGGTCGTTGGTGAGGGAGAGGATCAGCTGGGTGTCGTCGGCGTAGGAGATGATGTTGAGGTTGTGTTGGCGTGCGATGGCTGCGAGGGGCTCATGTAGACGTTGAAGAGGGTTGGACTGAGTGAAGATCCTTGTGGAACGCCGCAGATGACTTCGGTGGCTTCGGATCTGAACGGGGGAGGCGGACTCTCTGGGTTCTTCCGGCGAGGAACGAGATGATCCATTCCAGTGCTTTCTCTCGGATTCCGATGTTGCTGAGGCGCTTCACTAGGGTGCGGTGGCAGACGGTGTCGAACGCCGCGGAGAGGTCCAAGAGGATGAGGGCAGCTGTTTCCCGTTGTCGGTTAGGGTTCTGATGTCGTCGGTGGCTGCGATAAGGGCGGTCTCGGTGCTGTGGTTGGCCTGAAACCCGGACTGCGAGGGGTCGAGGGATCCATTCGTCTCGAGGAAGGCGGCAAGCTGTCTGTTGACGGTCTTCTCGATGACTTTGGCCGGAAACGGAAGGAGCGAGATGGGACGGTAGTTCTTGAGGTCGGTGGGGTCCGCCGTTGGTTTCTTCAGGAGGGCGGTAAGCTCGGCGTGCTTCCAGCTCTCCGGGAAGGTGGCGGTGTGGAAGGAGGAGTTGATGATGTCCCGGAGATGGGGTGCGATGGTGGCGTCGGCTTTGTTGAAGACGTGGTGTGGGCAGGGGTCGGTTGGTGATCCGGAGTGGATGGAGTTCATCGTGCGGGTGGTGTCTTCGGTGCTGATCGGGGTCCAGTTGCAGAGGGTGGTGGTGGCGGGCGTTGGTTCGGCGGTAGGGTGCGTGGTTTGTGCGTCGAAGCTGTTATGTATGTCGGTGATCTTGCGGTGGAAGAACGCGGAGAGTGAGTTGCAGAGGTCTTGCGAGGGGGTGATGTCGTTGTTTCCGGCGCTGGGGTTGGAGAACTCTTTGACGATGCTGAAAAGTTCCTTGCTGTCATGGGCGTTGTTGTCCAGTCGTTCTTTGAGTGCCGACTTCTTGGTGGCACGGATCAGCTGGTGGTGTTTGCGGGTGGCGTGCTTGAGGGCGGTCCTGTTGTCTGTGGTCTGGTCGAGTCGCCAGGTTTTCTCGAGAGTGCGGCAGTTCTTCTTGGATTCCTTGAGTTCGTTGGTGAACCAAGGGGTTTTCTTGCTTCCGGGTCTGCTGGGAGGGTTTTTAGTGGTGCGAGGTCGTCGGCGCAGGCGGTCAGCCACTTGGCGAGGTTGCTGGCTGCTTCGTTTGGGTCCGTTGTGTTGGTGGGTGTGTTCTGGACGAGGAGGCGGTGAGCTGCTCGGCGGTGATCTTGCTCCAGCTCCGGCGGGGAGCCTGTTGCGGGTGGTGGTGGGTCGCAGTTTTTCTGAAGCTGAAGTGGATGCAGCTGTGGTCGGTCCAGTGGAGTCCGGTGGCGTGGCTGAAGGAGATGTGTTTGCTGGACGAGAAGACGGGGTCAAGCGTGTGGCCGGCGTAGTGGGTGGGTGTGTTCACCAGTTGCTTGAGTCCGAGGTTGGCGAGGTTGTCCAGCAGGGCGGTGGTGTTTCTGTCGTTGTTGTTCTCCAGGTGGAAGTTGAGGTCCCCTAGGAGGATGTAGTCGGCGGAGGGCATGGCGTGCGGGCTGATGAAGTCTGCGATGTCTTCGCTGAATAGTGTGCGTGGTCCCGGGGGTCTGTAGATGAGGGTGCCTCGGAGGGTGGTCTTGGGGTCAGTGTGTATCTGGAAGTGTAGGTGTTCGGCGGCGGTGAAGGTCTCGTCGGAGTTAGTCGAGATGCGGATGGCGATGCCTCCTCCCGTCTGGTTGGCGCGGTCCCTCCGGGTGATCTTGTATCCGTCCGGGATGGCTATGGCGATGTCGGGCGCTGAGGAGGCGTTCATCCAGGTTTCGGTGAGGAAGGCGATGTCCGGTGCTGTTGCGTCGAGCAGGTCCCAGAGTTCCACGGCGTGCCTGTGGACGGAGCGGGTGTTCAACAGGATGCATTTCAGGTGGTTGCTGCTGGTGCTCGACTTGGCGGAGGTGGTGCACGTCCGGGGGCAGGTGAATCGGCAGGTTTGGCAGGTGAAGGGTCCGTGGGTGCGTCTCGGTGAGGCTCGGTAGCAGGCAGGGTTCCGGCCGGCATTGAGTGCGGTGAGTGTGGCGGCGTCGTAGGTCCGTCGAGTGGTGTTGCATCGGTGGGTTCCAGGGGTTCTGGCGCTGGGCGCGGTCCAGTCGCGGACGGGCGCAGACGGAGCTTGCCTTAGGCGCGCCTTTGGCGCGCCAGCGGCGCGGCGCGCAGCGGCCGCCATTTATGGGGAGGTGGGAGGGAGGAGCAGCTGGGAGGCGGGAGGCAGGGGCAGCGAATGGGCAGTCAGGGGCGGGGCCGCAGGGGACGCAGCGGCGGGAATGGCGAGAGGCAGCGGGGGCA
The DNA here is from genome assembly GCA_963921515.1 of Calotriton arnoldi. Classification (NCBI taxonomy): domain Eukaryota; kingdom Metazoa; phylum Chordata; class Amphibia; order Caudata; family Salamandridae; genus Calotriton; species Calotriton arnoldi. The sequence continues at coordinate 2,199,200 of CAWUFW010002130.1, read as the reverse complement.
CAAAAGGAAAATGGGGGGTGAAAACAGACAAAATGGCAAGCACAACGCTAATGGGGCAGCGAGGGGCACAGAAAGGAAAAAGGGGGTGAAAACAGACAAAATGGCAAACACAACGCTAATGGGGCAGCGAGGGGCACAGAAAGGAAAAAGGGGTGAAAACAGACAAAATGGCAAGCACAACGCTAATGGGGCAGCGAGGGGCACAGAAAGGAAAAAGGGGGTGAAAACAGACAAAATGGCAAGCACAACGCTAATGGGGCAGCGAGGGGCACAGAAAGGAAAAAGGGGTGAAAACAGACAAAATGGCAAGCACAACGCTAATGGGGCAGCGAGGGGCACAGAAAGGAAAAAGGGGGTGAAAACAGACAAAATGGCAAGCACAACGCTAATGGGGCAGCGAGGGGCACAGAAAGGAAAAAGGGGTGAAAACAGACAAAATGGCAAGCACAACGCTAATGGGGCAGCGAGGGGCACAGAAAGGAAAATGGGGGTGAAAACAGACAAAATGGCAAGCACAACGCTAATGGGGCAGCGAGGGGCACAGAAAGGAAAAAGGGGTGAAAACAGACAAAATGGCAAGCACAACGCTAATGGGGCAGCGAGGGGCACAGAAAGGAAAAAGGGGGTGAAAACAGACAAAATGGCAAGCACAACGCTAATGGGGCAGCGAGGGGCACAGAAAGGAAAAAGGGGGTGAAAACAGACAAAATGGCAAGCACAACGCTAATGGGGCAGCGAGGGGCACAGAAAGGAAAAAGGGGGTGAAAACAGACAAAATGGCAAGCACAACGCTAATGGGGCAGCGAGGGGCACAGAAAGGAAAAAAGGGGTGAAAACAGACAAAATGGCAAGCACAACGCTAATGGGGCAGCGAGGGGCACAGAAAGGAAAATGGGGGTGAAAACAGGCAAAATGGCAAGCACAACGCTAATGGGGCAGCGAGGGGCACAGAAAGGAAAAAGGGGTGAAAACAGACAAAATGGCAAGCACAACGCTAATGGGGCAGCGAGGGCACAGAAAGGAAAAAGGGGGTGAAAACAGACAAAATGGCAAGCACAACGCTAATGGGGCAGCGAGGGGCACAGAAAGGAAAAAGGGGGTGAAAACAGACAAAATGGCAAGCACAACGCTAATGGGGCAGCGAGGGGCATAGAAAGGAAAATGGGGGTGAAAACAGACAAAATGGCAAGCACAACGCTAATGGGGCAGCGAGGGGCACAGAAAGGAAAAAGGGGTGAAAACAGACAAAATGGCAAGCACAACGCTAATGGGGCAGCGAGGGGCACAGAAAGGAAAAAGGGGGTGAAAACAGACAAAATGGCAAGCACAACGCTAATGGGGCAGCGAGGGGCACAGAAAGGAAAAGGGAGACAAGCAGGAAATACGGGCACCGGGGCCACAAGCGGAGGGCGATCTTACCTGCAGAAGCAGCGGGCAGACAACACAGGCGGAGCTGTGTGGTGGGGGAGCGACCTACCTGGCAAGGTAAGTGTGACTAACAGGAATATAACAAAGCATATGTGAGAAATGAGTACAAACAATTCATATTAATTAACAACAATTTCCAATAATTATTTTACAACCTTTACTGTTTTTTCAACTGAAAGACAAGAATTAAAATAAGGAGTAGCCGGATCATAAAATGACTAATAAGTAAGTTAAACAAAATATATATGTTTATGAGTAAAAAATAAAATACAATTAATTTTAGAATGGTCTTCAAAAAACAACATTGAGTAAATTTAAAAAATGTAAAAATTAGGATACATGTCCCATGAAAGAAGATAATGCAGGTGTGTGACTAAAAATGCTATTGCAACTTCAACAGATGTTTGCCTCATGATAAAAAAGTGAAATTGAAAAGGCATAAATTAATTATTTCAAATCCACCTAGGGGGCCGATTCCGATCTCGGTCGGAGGCGCACCCAATACCATTCGGTCGGGAAAAAAGCCATGCGAAAGCCTGTTTCCCGACCGATCCGCTACAGCACACCGAACGAGCAAGTACGATGCGCACAACAGCAAAGAATCCGGCCGAGCCGTACTCACCCAAACCAGGTCCTGTTCTCCGACCGAGGCGAATCCGGAAACGCCGAATCTAGTCGCACGGAAGGAAAAATGCAGCCCCGTCCGGCCGGACAAGTACGATGCGCTTTCCGTACGCGCCGAACCCGTCGCTACGCACGGCACGTCAAAGCATCCGGGAGAGGCGCACATAAGCTCCGATTCGCGCCACAACACGATCCACAGCTCCGAGACGAACACGGCAGCGACGAGGACGACGCGAAGCGACGAGGACGAGGCGAAGCGACGAGGACGAGGCGAAGCGACGAGGACGACGCGAAGCAACGAGAAGGATGAACGACACGAACCAACCATGAATCCCTTCGTCCCGATCATACCAATATTCTACATTTACTACCGGAACAGGCACGGACGCGTACGGCGCAGAAGGTAAGCCAGACACCAACCACAAAACACATACAACACGTACATGACACATCACACACACACACAGGGATGCAGAATATACTTACACCAGCAACAGCAGCACCATAGGGGCGGGATGCCCATCACCAATGCCACATATGCACACAGGGGCCTGAATGCGCACCACCACCCCTACCCAGGGGGCTGGATGCCTACCACTACTACCACCCTCACCCAGGGGGGCTGGATGCCTACCACCACCCTTAGCCAGGGGGCAGGATGCCTACCACTACTACCACCCTTAGCCAGGGGGCAGGATGCTTACCACTACTACCACCCTCACCCAGGGGGGCAGGATGCCTACCACTACTACCACCCTTAGCCAGAGGGGCAGGATGCTTACCACTACTAACACCCTCACCCAGGGGGCAGGATGCCCTACCACTACTACCACCCTCACCCAGGGGGCAGGATGCCTACCACTACTACCACCCTTAGCCAGGGGGGCAGGATGCCTACCACTACTACCACCCTCACCCAGGGGGGCAGGATGCCCACCACTACTACCACCCTCACCCAGGGGGCAGGATGCCCACCACTACTACCACCCTCACCCAGGGGGCAGGATGCCTACCACTACTACCACCCTTAGCCAGGGGGCAGGATGCTTACCACTACTACCACCCTCAGCCAGGGGGGCAGGATGCCCACCACTACTACCACCCTCACCCAGGGGGGCAGGATGCCTACCACTAGTACCACCCTCACCCAGGGGGGTCAGGATGCCTACCACTACTACCACCCTCACCCAGGGGGCAGGATGCCTACCACTACTACCACCCTTAGCCAGGGGGCAGGATGCTTACCACTACTACCACCCTCACCCAGGGGGCAGGATGCCCACCACTACTACCACCCTCACCCAGGGGGGCAGGATGCCTACCACTAGTACCACCCTCACCCAGGGGGGCAGGATGCCTACCACTACTACCACCCTTAGCCAGGGGGCAGGATGCCTACCACTACTACCACCCTCACCCAGGGGGCAGGATGCCCACCACTACTACCACCCTCACCCAGGGGGGCAGGATGCCTACCACTACTACCACCCTTAGCCAGGGGGCAGGATGCTTACCACTACTACCACCCTCACCCAGGGGGCAGGATGCCCACCACTACTACCACCCTCACCCAGGGGGCAGGATGCCCACCACTACTACCACCCTCACCCAGGGGGGCAGGATGCCTACCACTACTACCACCCTTAGCCAGGGGGCAGGATGCTTACCACTACTACCACCCTCACCCAGGGGGCAGGATGCCCACCACTACTACCACCCTCACCCAGGGGGCAGGATGCCCACCACTACTACCACCCTCACCCAGGGGGCAGGATGCCCACCACTACTACTACCCTCACCCAGGGGGCAGGATGCCTACCACCACTACCACCCCCACCCATAGGATGGACAATGCATGACACAACCAGCACACCACAACCTAGGGAATGCAAGAAGAAGACATCCCCCAACACCATGACAAGCGTGTGTAGACTGTGTCAAATGCCTACAACACCGAACATGACTTCTAACATACAATGTGACCCCCTAGCACATGTGCCACACAAATATGTGTGTGGCACACACAACGCAAGCAGGCCATGACCATTGTGGCAATGGGGTCCAAACCCCCATCATCACAGTGACCAAAAGGCAAGTGTGGGGTCCATAGCTGCAGCACATTTTGAACATTGTGGCAATGGGGTCCAAACCCCCATCATCACAGTGACCAAAAGGCAAGTGTGGGGTCCATAGCTGCAGCACATCTTGAACATTGTGGCAATGGGGTCCAAACCCCCATCATCACAGTGACCAAAAGGCAAGTGTGGGGTCCATAGCTGCAGCACATTTTGAACATTGTGGCAATGGGGTCCAAACCCCCATCATCACAGTGACCAAAAGGCAAGTGTGGGGTACATAGCTGCAGCACATCTTGAACATTGTGGCAATGGGGTCCAAACCCCAATCATCACAGTGACCAAAAGGCAAGTGTGGGGTCCATAGCTGCAGCACATTTTGAACATTGTGGCAATGGGGTCCAAACCCCCATCATCACAGTGACCAAAAGGCAAGTGTTGACAAAGTAAGAGGTGCAACTGCCAAACTGCATGGATGATTCCTGGTCACAGAACAACAAACACATCAGTGGCAAAGTAGTGTATGTGTCCCATTGCAACATAAATTGGGGGAGCCAAATCCTGCAGTGCAAATAAGACATAACTTTGGCCATGTGCAGACAAACAACACCCATGGGGGCTGACACCGTCAACAATCATCAATGACACAATGACAGAAGTGACCATCCGAATGCAGACCCACATATTTGCACCAATGGGCACACACATGCAGATACCCTGTGGAGACTGCAGATGTGAGGCGAACAGATACCATACCATGGCAGCAATGGGACACACAATCAACAATTAGCAACAAATGAGGGCTCCCGTCCCATCAGCCTGGTCATGGAAGTGCCAACGGAATCATCAGCACAGATCCAACACACTTGTATAGCAATGTTGCACTGACAACACAGATGAGTCCTTCCCCATTGATGCCCAAACCTGCATGTTCACTGGAGATGGCCACACGGTCAGGGAAGTAGACGAATAGAACAATGGCAGGCACAACAGATGTGCAGGGGTGGAAGCCACAGATGTGAAGTTGCCAATCTAAGTAGGAAATCTCATTGCCAAATACTGAACACATGACACCCTCAGATGCTGCTATGGATGACATGGATACACCACAGGATAGGACACATAACCCCTGGACCACATGGGTTCCTGCACAGTAACACTTCATTATCATGAGACCAAATATCACCATCACTGCAGCAAGGGCATTGTTAGCATCATCAACATCATGTACATCAGAAGCAAAAGCACTAGAGAACAGAAAGTTGCTTTATTCAGCATATGTGGCATTAAAAGTAGAAGTCCGGTAGAACATAAACAAAGGCCAATGGCCAGTCCATCAACAAAGTCACAAGTGGGTGACAGTGGCAGATGCCACCCTACACATGCCTGCACAAAACCAGGGAAAATCCACTAGGAGGGGCAACCGGGGGGTAGGCCAGGCACCGCAGGGACAGGATCAGGGCTCACCAAGAGGAAGCAGGGAAGGGGTGGTGGGTGCTGGAGAGCCACTGACAACTGCAGTGGAGGTGTCTGACATGGTGTGTGCCGGCACAACTGGGGGGCATGGCTCAGATGTTGTGGTGTGCCGGCACGACTGCAGTGGACCCTGCAGATGGAGTGGACAGGTCCGCCACTGCAGTGCCCAAGTCAGACAGGGTGGTAGTGGACTCCACTGCAGTGCCTACCACCAGGGGAGGAGAATGGGGAACAGGCAAGGTGGGCTGGACAGAGGGGAGGACACCCTCACCACATCAGTGGCACAGACAAGCGCAGCGGGGGTGTGGTGCCGGGAGAGCAAGTGGCAGGGGGAGAAGGACGGAGCCTCTTGAGGATGGTATATCTGTGGGTGGGGGAACCTGGGGCAGGGTGTGGCGGGGGCACCTGTGGAGTGGGGGCCTGAGGGATGGAGGAAGGTGACCTGGTGCTTGAGCTGCAGGGCGGCGGCGGGGTCTTGCTCTTACCACTCCGGGGGACTTGCGGGTGGGGGCCTCAGTCTGTCTGTGCCTGGGGGAGGGTGTCCGGGGGCGAGGGGCACTCTGCTCCGTGTGGGGGCTTCCTCTTCCCCCTGGATGCTGGGGCAGCTGGATCGGAGGGGAAGAGGCCGAGGTCACTGAGGAAGAGGCGCTGGGTCTTTGGGGTTGCAGGTGAGGCAAGGGAGGGTGCTTTGGAGGGAGAGGCAACTGAGGACTGTGCAGTGCCCGTGGATGCATGTGTGTGTACCAGGGCCCCATCCCCTGTGAGTCTGGTTTCAGTCCCCTGACTGTGCGTGCGTGTGCGTTTAGTTTGTGGCGTGTGTGTCTGTGTGCTGGATGTGTGTGTGCTGGTGTGTGCCTGTGCCGGTGTGTGTGTGCTTGGGACGGGCAAGGTGCTGGGGAGTGTGGATGGAGCAGAGGCAGGAGGGGTGAGGGACTGTCTGAGGAGGGACACTGCTGCCGTCAGGGAGGAGTCCATGGACCTGTTGCCCCTCTGTAGGTCAGACATGCCCAATGAGATGCCCTCCATGAACGACACCAGCTGAGTCAACAGTGCGGTGTGCGCATGGAGGACACTCAGCATGGCTGTCTGCCCTACATGGAGCTGGCGAAGGAGGTACACAGACTCCTCACTCAGGGCAGCAGGGGACACAGGGGCAGGGGGTGCGGTGCCTGGGCCAAAGGAGACACGCTCCCGAACATGGGAGCCTCCACGGACCTTGGGAATGGGAGCCGATGGGAGGGCGGTGGTGGTGCTGGTGGTGGCGGGGACAGCAACACTAGCTGGGGTGTGGTGGCTGCTGACACCCGCCTCCACAAGGGAGTCATCCTCCGAGTTGCTCTGGTCCTCAGCTGAGGTGGATGGTGCTGAGGATTCCTCGGTGTGGCTCCCCTTGCCCTCCGTGCCACTGGGTCCCTCCGACCACTCCTCGGCTGCTGACCCAGTCTGGCTCTCTGGCTCCTCCTGGTCCGTGGAGCTGTCCCCTTCCGTGGCCGTGGATGTATCTGCAAACAATGAGGAAACAGACAGACATCAGTCACCTGCACCAAACGCACACACCACTGTGAGCACAGCACATCACAGAGCAAGCCCTGGCATCATTAGTTGTACATTGCTAAAAGTGCCCTAACTGAACAGGAGAAGCCAATTGTCAGTCTGATGCCAAGCATGGCACTCACATCCCACATGGCCTTGCACCCATCTGTCTGGTGTCTGTTGGATTGCAACACCCCAGTGTGGACACATGCACCAAGTACACAGTAGTTGGACAGTGCAGAGGACACGGTGTGGACACATCACAGCTCTTGCCACTGAGTGAGTACAGGTTTCCGGATGAAAGGGATGCCCAGAGTCAAATAGGAAATGCATGTAATGCATACCAGCGACAGACACCATGATGCACCCATGTCCTGATAGCCAGCGCCACTATGGTGTGCATGTAGCACATGTCACTCCCCTGCAGGACCACCAATAAGTTGACACATGCCATGGCAGAGGCATGACTGCTAAGTCATACATCACTGTCTCAGTGATGTATGACTTGGCAGCCAGACAACAACACTATGCACTGTGTCACAATAGTAGGTCATGGGGAATGCAAGTCCTGGAGCTGCACAAGTGCACATGTACATCCCCCACACAACACATCATCTCAACCCTCATCTGTCCAGGTCACACCTATTGGACATATGGGAGACCTGTGACACTACCCTCTGAACCTGAGCCCCTCACAATTTGCTGTGAATGGGGAACAGCTGCCTGAACATCACATTCGCATACCCCAGTCTGCACGGGCAGCTGATCAAACACCTATGTGACACACAAGTATCGTCTCCTATGGTCACATCTCCAGGGGCATGCTGAGCCCCTACCAAGAAACACCCCAGCAGTCCTGGCAACTAATCCACAGCACACTGACACAGAGGCAGACACCGGAGGGGTCAAATCACTGTGCACAATGTGTCAGCTGATACACGGGAGTGGGAGTACAGAGTGCATTGCATGGCCTGGAGTAGGCATGACTGTCCTGCTCCACATGAATGAGGGATGTGCCCTGGACAGTGGATAGCTGGCTATGTATGTGTGACACACGTAATCTGCACACTCCTGGGGCACAAACATTGTTCCCACCCGCTGCATGGGCGTGTGCCACATACCCCAGGCACATGTGGTGGCTCAGCTCAGCAAGTGGACCGCATATCAAAGCAACACGCAGATCACATGTCCAAACCCAGGCGTTGTGTGAACAATGGACCCACCCATGATGCCCACAACAGAGTTAGGGAAACAGATGCTGTCCCCCACCTTTAGTGAAGCAAACTGCAAGGACACAGTCCCAAGTGACACAATTCCCTGACTGTAAGGGCCACACCTGGGTATCAGATGAGCAGTGGGCAGTGCACAATAGAGGGACATGGCTCCTGGACAACATGACTGCTGCACTGTGGCAGTTGAACCAGGCCAGAGGAGGGCACAAAGCATGTAATACAGAGTTCACAGTGCAGTCTTTGACTCACCCCCTCCTTGCTGCTGTCTGGCCTTCAGCTGCCCATCCAGGTCTGGAAAGACCACCGCCAGGATCTGGAGCATGTGGGGGTCAGGGTCCGTGTTCCGCCCCTCCTGCGAGGAGGCGACAGCTTCAGCTGGACCCGTGCAATCCTCCGGGTCCAGCCCCGAAGGTCCTGCCACCTCTTCTGGCAGTTGCGGATCCGGCGCTTGTAGACCCCCACGGACCGGACAGCCCGGACGATGTCCTTCCAGATTTCCTGCTTCCGATGGGCATTAACCTGTCAGGATGACAAAGTGAAAAGGCCATTACCACACATGCAACATATCCGTGCATGACACAGTTGTATATACATGTCTCAATCACAGGGGCACATGATGTACACAGGCAGTGCAAAGCTGACCATGGACAGTTTGCCAGACGTCACTACATGGTATCATTGCATGGGAAGTAAAACCATGTTCAAATGCACTGTCACTGCACCATACCTGTCCAGTGCAAGTCACTACACACTATGGGGGTGACAACTACTCAGTGAGCCTGCTAGCCAGTGGCGTGCAGACTCTCAGCCTTGCTAGTCAGACAAAATGCACATTCAGAAAGGTAGTGCACAGAACACTCACCTGCTCCCCTGGTGTCCCATACAGCTTGCTGTACTGTGGAAGTAGGCTGTCCAGCAGGGCCTGGTTCTCTTCAAGGCTGAAGGCTGGGGCTCTCTCCACAGTACGTGCCATTGCAGGGTCCAGAGGGGCAGAGACAGCAGCAGTGCAGTGGCAGATGTCGTCCTGGAGCATGTAGTACAGGCAAGTTGGCTCTCAGGGGAACAGCCAGCAATATATATGTGCTGGAGAGGCAGATACTGTCCCTTGTGTCCAAAGTGATAGGTCCAAGTCGTTTGCATCTTCTGAATCTGGCCAATCCATGGAATAGCAGCACCAAAACACGCCCACAGCATCCTTCAAATCTCCAACTTCATGACATACATGATTTTGCAACATTGTTGTGGGTGACCAACTGATTTTCCAGCAACCGACTCGTTCGAAATTCGAAAACGCGTCCGTTGCCAGGCAAGCCCATTGTCAATGGGTGCGCACCGATCGGTCCATTGCGGTACAACGCGCACAGGGGTACAACGCGTACCCGCACACATTGAAAGCAATGGGCCGGCCGGAGGCACCGATCGGTCCATTGCTGTTCAACGCGCACAGGGGTACAACGCGTACCCGCACACATTGAAAGCAATGGGCCGGCCGGAGGCACCGATCGGTCCATTGCAGTTCAACGCGCACAGGAGTACAACGCGTGCCCGCACACATTGAAAGCAATGGGCCGGCCGGAGGCACCGATCGGTCCATTGCAGTTCAACGCGCACAGGGGTACAACGCGTACCCGCACACATTGAAAGCAATGGGCCGGCCGGAGGCACCGATCGGTCCATTGCAGTTCAATGCGCACAGGGGTACAACACGTACCCGCACACATTGAAAGCAATGGGCCGGCCGTAGGCACCGATCGGTCCATTGCAGTTCAACGCGCACAGGGGTACAACGCGTACCCGCACACATTGAAAGCAATGGGCCGGCCGGAGGCACCGATCGGTCCATTGCTGTTCAACGCATCACTGTACATGTGACTGGCATATGTCAGCATGCCTGTCTCAGATGGACATATGCCAGCCACAGATAGCTCCCAGGGAGTGAGGGGCACACCTACATCACGACAGCCTGTCCAAACTTTATCATAAGGCATGTAAGGCTGCATTTCCTATTGTGTGTATGTTGGTGTACATGTTGTCCTGTGGGTGTCACCTGTGGGCAGCCACCCCCAGGCTGTGCACGTGTTCATGGGGACAGGATCCTGGGTGTTACGTGTACGTGACCACTGTGATGTGCAACTGTTCATATCTGTGCATGTGCCATGGTCACATTTCACAGTGGTGTATGTGTATGTCATGTCACATACCCCGTGAGTCCCATGTGGGACGGTATGTTTGAGCCAGGGTGGCACAATAGTGATGGTCCTCCACAGTCTTTGTGCATGTGGTGTTTACAATGTCTCTGATTTCATGTGCACAATGGGAGACAGTCTCCACATCCACGTTGTGTGTGCATGGACTCTGATGTTGTGCGTGTGTGTCACAGACGTCCATGTCTGTCCTGCCGTGGCAAGTGGGGCCACTACCTGTGGGGGTCATGGTTGTTTTGCTGTGGTGTATACATGATACTCCATGTAATGCCAGTGTCCATGTGGCATTACAGGGTCCCTGGGAATGTACCTGTCGTTGAGCTGTGGTGCCTGGGGCACATCTGTCCTCACATGTCCCTGTGGGGGTTATTGTGACACGGCAGCAGGAGATGGGAACTGTGACACGGCCTCATGATATCCAATGGGCCAACCTGGGACTAATTGATGCCACCTGTTGGACCGTGTTGACAGATGTTGGCCATGTATGTACCATACATGTCCTTCCGGTACTGCACACTTCATGTAGTTGTGCCTCATAATGATGTATGTTGGGAACTTGAGTGTGTTCAATGCCGCATATGTGGGGTGACTGACAATCTTGCTTACTTCTCCTCTGCCCTGCAGGGCTCCTGCTGTCCATCGGCCATTCCCAGACCTGGCAACGATGGTGGAACGGGACAGCATCCGACGGTACCGCTTCACCAGGCAGCTGATTGAGGATTTGGCAGTGCAGTTGTCCCCACATTTGCAGCCTGGCCGGCCGTATCTTACAGCGCTGATCCCCAAGGTGAAGGTGATGGCAGCCCTACACTTCTTTGCCACTGGTACCTTCCAACATACTGTGGCGACTGCTGGTGGGATGTCACAGACCATGTTCAGCCGTGTGCTCCGCGATGTTTTGGCGGCAATGTTGCTCTTCCTGAACCGGTACATCTATTTCCCTAGACTGCGACGACTCACTGACGTGAAGAGTGACTTTTATGCCCTGGGGAGGATGCCGCATGTAATTGGCTCCATTGATGGGACACATGTGGCTTTGGTACCACCACAGGCCCAGGAGCAGGCCTACAGGAACCGCAAGCACTACCACTCGGTCAATGCACTGGTGGTGTGTCTTGCAGACATGACTCATCACACACGTGTGTGCCCGTTTCCCTGGTTCAGCACACGATGCCTTTGTGATGAGGAGTAGTCGCATCCCCAGGATGATGGCACAGATGCAGAACCAGCGTGCCTGGCTTGTCGGTGTGTACTGACTTTGTGCCATTGTGTGTGATCTGATCTGTAGTATTCCGCCCACTTTTCCAAGTCAGCTAATGTGCACTTGTCTGTCCGTAGGTGACTCGGGATACCCCAACATGCCGTGGTTGCTGACACCCCTCAGGAACCCTGTGACACCTGCCCAGATGCGCTACAATGAGGCACTTGGTCGGACCAGGAGAGTGATTGAGCGGACCTTTGGTCTCCTGAAGAGCCGCTTCCGCTGCCTGGACAAGACCGGAGGGTCCCTCCCATATGCCCCTGCGAAAGTGTGCAAGATTATCATCGTCTGCTGCATGCTCCACAACCTGGCAGTGCAGAAGGAGTTGCCTCTCATCCAGGATTACAATGACCAACATCCGCCACCTGTGGAGGATCCTGGCCTGGACCACGATGCCAGTGACGATGATGATGATGATGGTGATGGTGATGTCCGCACACAGCTCATCACCAACTTCTTTAGCTGAATGTGAGTATCCTGAGGTGTCATGTCAATGATGTGAGTTGGCATGATGTGTGGGTGGTGCTCTGGTGCTGTTGGAGTGTGTCCATGGGCCACTTGACTGGATGTGTGTTGCGATGTGTGGTGACAGGTGGGCTGTACTCCCCAACAGTGTTGACATGCTAACTTGGTTCTGGGTGGGTATCTTGTAACATGTATTGTGCATGTGTTTTGCTGTTCTGTCCTGTACTCCATTGCTTTTGACTGTGTGTCATTTCTGTCCTTCACAGGGTACTTTCAGATTCGTTTGGTCAACTGTGTCCACCGACGACGTGATTGCACATCCAGGCTGGTAGCTGTTGTGTCCCTACAGGTGATGTGCGCCACACCCATGGACTTCCTTCCGTCTACAGTTGTTGACTGTGTGCCCGCTGCCAGGTGGGGTTACCTTGCATCTGTAGTGGTTACGGCATGTTGCAACTGTGTAATAAACCTGTGCTTCACTTTGTGATGTGCGTTGTCTGTGGTCACACATTTGACTGCCATTTGCTTACTGCACCTGTGGGCTACTTGACTACAACTGGGAATGGGTGTGGTGTCTGTGCATTGCACCGTCTTCCCTGGCAACATCAGTGTAGGCAATGAGTCAGATGGCCTAGGTGTGTATGTGTCGTGTAGCCCTGGTGGTGTGTCTCCCTCATGTGTGTCACGTTTCCTGTACTCACATGCCTGTGTTGTCCTTGCTGTTGCAGTTCGCATACACAGTGTAATTTTGCAGTTCATCATCCCCATAACAGCACACACGTTGGAATCACGACAGAGGCAAGTATGGTGTATTAGTGTGTTTATTGTGATACATTTGTGTTAATAGTGCATAGGATGGGTTGTGCTGTACATGAATCTTGCAATCCCAAGTTCCTAGGTGAATTGAAAGTCCGGGTAGACAGGATCCCCAGTATCGGGGCCACAGTTGTCTGACACATTGGTCCAACTTGTACTCCCCATGCAATGTGTGGGAGTAGTGTTGCCGTCAACAGGGTGAACAGTCTGTGCACAAAGGCGAACATCCAGAACAGGTTCAGGCTTCCTGGGAGTTGCGCTTGGCCATCGGCCTCTCACTTTTCCCTCCTCGGATGACCCCTCTTCTTGGGGGGCCCTCAAGTGCAGGCTGCTGCGGTGCAGGGGACTCTCCGCCAGAGTCCTCCTCCCTCCCTGTGGCAGTTGCAGTTTGTTCGGCACCAGATGTTGTTGGCACACAGGGAGGTGTGGACTGGTTGCTGTTCATCTGGCGGAGGCATTGTAAAATGTCCCTGTGCACCGCCGTCATCTCATGCAGTGCATCCCACTTGGACTCCACGCGGGACATGTGTGAGTCCACACGGGACATGTGTGACTCCACGTGGGACATGTGGGAGTCCAAGCGGGCATGATGGGCAGCCTGCTGCTGTTTAATGTCTCTGAGGAGCCCCACTACCTGGCTGAGCTCTCCGGTGCTGGACTGGTACGCATCAGCTATGCGTACCAGTTGTGGGTCATCATGCACACCAGCAACGTCTGCAAGCAGCGACCTCTGTCTCCCACCCCTCCCACCACCCCTGCTGACATGTGCAGTGTGTGCAGTGGCATGCACAGATAACCCTGGTCCACCTTGGGGGTTGGTGGTGGTGGTGGTGTCCATGGCCCCAGGTTGGTCCAGGGTCACTGTGCTGGTGTTGCTCCTTATTCTGTCCATGTCGGCAGGGATGGTATTCGTGGTGACAGTCGTTGTAGGGGTGGGCAGGGGGTGCAGCTGGTGGTCCTGCTGGTGCTGCAGCTGGTGGTCCTGCTGGTGCTGCATGTTTACTTGCACCGGCTGTGCCAGGTTGTTCTTCATCGTCCGAGGAGGACAGAGGCTGTACGACGCCAGTGAGCTCGGCATCCTCTTGAGCCTGGGACTGGGACTCCTCAGCGTCTGCTGCTGTGTCCCCATCATCACCTGTTTTTGGGAGACACAAACAATGTATGTCATGTTTCTGCAGGCATCAATGGTTGACACACATTACAGTTGTGACTGTGCCTCTGGGTGCGGGCCTGTACATTGCATTGTCCTGAGTCGTCACAGTCAGGGGTTGATATTGGTGTGGCACATTGTCCTGCATTATTTGGGCATTTCTATGTATTTTCTGGGGTGTGAACATGGTCTGCATTGGTTGTGTTTGGTTGACAGCCGGACCTCCTTCCCACCCACCCAGCCAGTCAGTTATCCCACCATGGAATGTGCTTGCGTTGCAGGGAGTGTAAGTTGTCTCTCAGGATGTCAGTCAGTGGTGTCCTGCTGTTTGTTGGTGCACATTTGCCAGCAGGGCCTTGTGCTCCCCACAGCAGTAGCCAGTGTCAGCCATCTTGTGAGTCCTTCTCCACTCCCTGTGATGTGAGCATGGTTCAGGGTGGTGTTGATGGGACAGTTGTGGGGGTGAGCTATGTCTGTGACTACGACTCCCATCATGCCATTGCCTCCTCCCCCCTTCCCAGCATGCCCATGCTTCCTTCCTTTTGACTCTGCTTCCCTGTGGGGTGGGCTGGCTGTGCTGACAGGATGGCTGGGAGTGTTGTCCTGGCAGTTGTTTGGCTAAGAGTCCCAAGAGTGTCCCTGTGCTTCACACAACATAACCCAGGGTGGTGGTTCTTTGTGGGATCTTGTGTTAGGATGGAGGGCATTGCATTCTACCAGGTGGGTACTGTGGAGTTTGTGTTGGGGGGTGTGTGAGGGGAGGTGCTTGTGACTATAGTCAGTGCTGCAAGTCCCCCTTCCCACCCAGCCAGCCAGATATCCCACCATGGAACGTGCTTGCATTGCAGGGAGTGTAAGTTGTCTCTCAGGATGTCAGTCAGTGGTGTCCTGCTGTTTGTTGGTGCACAGTTGCCAGCAGGGCCTTGTGCTCCCCACAGCAGTAGCCAGTGTCAGCCATCTTGTGAGTCCTTCTCCACTTCCTGTGATGTGAGCATGGTTCAGGGTGGTGTTGATGGGACAGTTGTGGGGGTGACCAATATCAGTGACTACGACTCCCATCATGCTATTGCCTCCACCCCCTTCCCAGCATGCCCATGCTTCCTTCCTTTTGATTCTGCTTCCCTGTGGGGTGGGGTGGCTGTGCTGACAGGATGGCTGGGAGTGTTGTCCTGGCAGTTGTTTGGCTAAGAGTCCCAAGAGTGTCCCTGTGCTTCACACAACATAACCCAGGGTGGTGGTTCTTTGTGGGATCTTGTGTTAGGATGGGGGGCATTGCATTCTACCAGGTGGGTTCTGTGGAGTTTGTGTTGGGGGTGTGTGAGGGGAGGTGCTTGTGACTATGGTCAGTGCTGCAAGTCCCCCTTCCCACCCAGCCAGCCAGCCAGTTATCCCACCATGGAACGTGCTTGCATTGCAGGGAGTGTAAGTTGTCTCTCAGGATGTCAGTCAGTGGTGTCCTGCTGTTTGTTGGTGCACAGTTGCCAGCAGGGCCTTGTGCTCCCCACAGCAGTAGCCAGTGTCAGCCATCTTGTGAGTCCTTCTCCACTCCCTGTGATGTGCGCATGGTTCATGGTGGTGTTGATGGGACAGTTGTGGGGGGGCAATATGTGTGACTGCGACTCCCATGATGCTATTGGCTACACTGACTTGGCCAGCATACACAGAATTCCTTCCTTTGAGTGGTCTTCACTGTGTGTTGGTGTTGTTGTGGTGGCTACATGTCTGGATGTGTTTGTTAGTTCTATTTGTGCCACTGCCTAGCTGTAGTTGTGGTTGTGTTTGTACATGTGTTGGCACAGTTGGATGTGACTTTTTTGATGGCATGTGTTGTGTTTATCTGACTGACATACACATTTTGGGATGATTCTGTTCTGGTTGCTGTGTAATTGCTATGAGTGCATGGTTTGACTCTCCCCTTGACAGTGATGTGTGTGTGTTTTGTGGCAGTATATTGTGTACATTTGTTGTGTACTCACCAGGCTCTGGGATGTCCTCTAGTCCATATATGCTCACTGGCGGAAGGATGGCCCGCACCTTCTCCTCCCAGGGCCTGAGGTATATTGGCTTGGCAGGAGGGCCACTGCCGGTGTGTTGGCTGTTGATGTAGTCTTGCTTCAGCATTTTCTGTCCCCTCCTGCGCACGTCATACCACCTGTTCTGGATGTCGGTCTTTGTGCGCCGACATGGTGATTGGGCGTTCACCCTGTTGATGATCCTCTCCCACATCTTGGTTTTCTGCGACATGGGGGTCTGTTGGACCAATGTGCCAAACAGCTGTGGCTCCACCCTGAGGATCTTGTCTACCATGACTTCCAATTCACTATCTAGGAACTTGGGATTCTTCTTGGGGGGCATGGTGATGGGTGGTGATGGTGGGTGATGTGTGTGTTGGTGTGCAGGTGAGGGTGTGTGAGTGTGTGTTTTGCTGGGTGTATGTGAGGTAGGTATTTGTTGGTGTGCTGATGGTGTGTGGCTTGTGTGAGGGATGAGCTGTGGGTGTGTGGTTGCTTTCTCTTGGGTGCTGGCAGTGGAATGGCATTTGCAAAGGCTCATGGTAGTGATTTGTGTCCTTTATATAGGTGGAGTTGTGGGTGTGTCTTTGTTCTCTGTCCCCACCCCCAGTATTTATTGGCTTGGTAATTGCTTGTTTGGCCTTTTTTGGGTGATTTTTCCTTTGTGCTGTTCGTGTATGTTGGAAACGTTCTTGTGACCGAGTCGGACCCTGCATTGGTCTCGTACGGTGTTCTCCGTTTCGTTCACGCTGTGTTTGTGCAGTTTTCTATGCTGCGTACGCGTCGGTCGCGGTGTATTGTGTTGCTTCGGCTCGGTTTTGTATGCGTGTCGGTCGTACGGCTTGTCCTCCGTCCGACTCGGTCGTGGTTTTCGCGCCTTGCATCGTACTTTGCGGTTTGGAGTTCGCGTGTACGTTTCGGTCGGATTTGTTCCGGGTGCGTGTCGGTCGGTTGGATTCGCGTGTTTTCCGGCCGGATTGCTGCTTTCCGTGCGGCTCGGTCGGTCGACTTTGTTTCGGTACGTGTCGGTCGGATTTTTCGCGCCTTGCATCGTACTTGGCGTGTCGTGCGCCACGGGTACGTGTCGGTCGGTATTTTTTCCGGATCCGAGTCGGTCGGTGCTTTTTCCGGCCCGAATCGGAATCGACCCCCTAGTGTAACACTCAGGGAAAGAGCAGTGTGTTGGTGGGTGCCATAAGTAGATTTCTAAATCCAACCGGTAAATTTCCTCAGGGAAAGTGAGGAATGGTGGTGGCTTCAAAAGTAGGAAATCCAACAGCAATGGGTGTATGCCTCAGGGAATTTGCTTAATGGTAGAAAGTGCAGGATGGTGGTGGGGGGCAAAATTACTATTCCAACTCCGACCGGTGTTTGCCTCAGGGAAAGTGCTGCATGGTGGTGGGGGGCAAAATTACTATTCCAACTCCGACCGCTGTTTGCCTGAGGGAAAGTGCTGGATGGTGGTGGGGGTAAAAATTACTATTCCAACTCCGACCAGTGTTTGCCTCAGGGAAAGTGCTGGATGGTGGTGGGGGTAAAAATTACTAATCCAACTCCGACCGGTGTTTGCCTCAGGGAAAATGCTGGATGGTGGTGGTGGTAAAAATTACTAATCCAACTCCGACCGGTGTTTGCCTCAAGGAAAGTGCTGGATTGTGGTGGTGGTAAAAATTACTATTCTAACTCCGACCGGTGTTTGCCTCAGGGAAAGTGCTGGATGGTGGTGGGGGTAAAAATTACTAATACAACTCCGACCGGTGTTTGCCTCAGAGAAAGTGCTGGATGGTGGTGGTGCTAAAAATTACTAATCCAACTCCGACCGGTGTTTGCCTCAGGGAAAGTGCTGGATGGTGGTGGGGGTAAAAATTACTATTCCAACTCCGACCGGTGTTTGCATCAGGGAAAGTGCTGGATGGTGGGGGTAAAAATTACTATTCCAACTCCAACAGGTGTTTACCTCAGGGAAAGTGCTGGATAGTGGTGGGTGGCAAATTTACTATTCCAACCCTGACAGGTGTTTGCCTCAGGGAAAGTGCTGGATAGGGGTGGGGGTAAAAATTACTATTCCAACTCCGACCAGTGTTTGCCTCAGGTAAAGTGCTGGATGGTGGTGGTGGTAAAAATTACTAATCCAACTCCGACCGGTGTTTGCCTCAGGGAAAGGGCTTGATGGTGGTGGTGGTAAAAATTACTATTCCAACTCCAACAGGTTTTTGCCTCAGGGAAAGTGCTGGATGGTGGTGGTGGTAAAAATTACTAATCCAACTCCGACCGGTGTTTGCCTCAGGGAAAGTGCTGGATGGTGGTGGGGGTAAAAATTACTATTCCAACTCTGACCGGTGTTTGCCTCAGGGAAAGTGCTGGATGGTGGTGGGGGTAAAAATTACTATTCCAACTCTGACCGGTGTTTGCCTCAGGGAAAGTGCTGGATGGTGGTGGGGGTAAAAATTACTATTCCAACTCCAACAGGTGTTTACCTCAGGGAAAGTGCTGGATGGTGATGGGGGGCAAATTTACTTTTCCAACTCCGACAGGTGTTTGCCTCAGGGAAAGTGCTGGATGGTGGTGGGGGTAAAAACTACTATTCCAACTCCAACCGGTGTTTGCCTCAGGGAAAGTGCTGGATGGTGGTGGTGGTAAAAATTACTAATCCAACTCCAACCGGTGTTTGCCTCAGGGAAAGTGCTGGATGGTGATGGGGGTATAAATTACTATTCCAACTCCAACAGGTGTTTACCTCAGGGAAAGTGCTGGATGGAGTTGGAGTGCAAATCTTTAACCTAAAACATTAAGGTGATGTAAATCTTAAGTTGGATACATTAACACAAATAATTGAAAAATGATTCTTCTCCACAGAACACTAAAAAAGGAGGACACACTAATTCCAGATCATCAAAACCTGCCCAAAGAATTTCCAAACAATACACCTCAAAAGACAAGGTAAACTGAATCGTACTATTTGTAAAGCATTTGCAAAATCAATGTGCACAAGCCTATTTAACACATGTAAAACAATGGAAGCATACAATAAAACATTTTTAATAATATGAATCTTCTCCACAGGTTTTTAGCAAAACTCCTTCACAAGAAGAGGACACACCACAAATCAAATTTCAAGAAGACCAAACAAGATTCAAGGTAAATAAAATCACTTATTTTAGTTTGCACCATTTTTAGGATGGAAAAGCAGAAGAAATTAAAGAGCATGTAAAAGTAAATTGACATCTGCATCAAAGAAAGTTTGTAGTGGACAAGCAAACTTTTACAAAATAAGAAACAAAAATCGCTCAGCAAAATTAATCAGAAATGTAACATGTTTAACGTGCACAAGCATTTGAATGCAAAATAGTAATTAATTAATATTCCTATAAATAAAAGCTATAAAATATTCTCATTTTGCAGAACAAATTCCACAAAAAAGATCTCAATTTACAAAACCAATCAAAAGGAAAAACAAAAAAACACCAAGAAGAATTAATCTTCATCAAATAAGCAAAGACAATCCTCTGAAAGGTAAGCATAACAATTAACAGTAATCAAATAAAACTTAACCTAGCTTCAATTTCAGGCAAAAGAAAGCTGTAAACAACAACCAAATGCATTAAACGTATGCTTGGTTTTTAGAAAAATGTTGTTCTGGAAACTGTTGTACATTAACTTTTTACTTACAGGTTTTTTGTTTTTTTTAAAAAAAGAAACAAATCATTTAATACATTTTTATCTCTTTTCCAAATTTTTTCAGATTAAGGCTGCGAGAAATCAGGCAAAATACATCAAATCCAGCAACTGACTTTTGCAGCACAGTGGCTACGTTTATTGTAAGGAGAGACTAACTGAGCCCAGGTGTCATTGGAGGTGTGTGCAATATTACTCATCCCATTGCACAGGCAATGCGGTTTCTCTTGGTGACACTGTAGAAAGAACCACAGACCATGACCACTCTGCCTCTGCAATGGAGATAGAGGTAAGAGAAAATATTAACGAAATGAAAGCACTTGCATCCACCTCCAATGAACCCTGTGGTTCAGTTTTGAAGGCGGTTTCACAACACATTCCTGCACATGTAGCAAGTTGTATGCCCTCAATCCCAAATCTACTCAGAATTATACAGCGTAAAAAACAGGCAAGTAACCCCCAACTTGTAACCCCGCAAACTTTCTCTGACATAAACATTCCACCTGAGCTTTCTGTAACTGTAACTAACAAACCCGTTCTTTTGCATGACAACCAAAACCCTCTTAAACGAATTCTTATCTTTAGCACTCCCCGTAATCTTGTTAAATTAGAGAGTAGTGATATTTGGATGATGGATGGGACGTTTAAATCCACGCCCCATCCATTCACCCAAATATACACTAATCATGCCTACATTAATAATACAGTAGTCCCCTTAGTGTACAGTTTACTGCCTGATAAACAAACCTCAACATACACTGAATTTTTGTCAGTGATTAAAGCAAAAACAATGAACAAAAGTCCTAGAAAAGTGTTAATTAACTTTGAATTACCTATGATTAACACTATTACCAAAATGCACATGGATTCCCAAATTCAAGGATGTTTTTTCCACTTTTCGCAGGCATATAGGCGTTAAATACAAAAAACATCCTTAGTTGAGGATTATATATCAGAAAGTAAACTTCAATTTGAACTAAAAAAACTAACTGCTATTTGTTTTGTTCCTCCTGACAGTGTAGATGAGTACTACACCTCTATTACTGATTCTGAACTTTTTACAGAAAATGAAGACAAATTGGCACCCCTTCTAAATTATTTTGAAGACATGGATTGGCCATCTAAGCAGGTCAGGTCGCAGGAGGAAGCCAATTTACCATGTGAAGTGGTGGAACTGCTACTCGACCTGCTTAGAGGGAGGAGCAAAAACAAATAATGCCATAGAGGGATGAAACAACTCCTTCAATAAATCAATTGGACAACCACATCCTAACTTTTATAATTTTGGGGAAATTTTGAGGAAGGAGCAAAGTTTCCAAGAAATGAGAATTTCGCACTCATTAACAGGTAGTCAGAACCCAAGTATATCTAAAAGAACTAAGGAAATGTCCGAGAGACTATTGGGTGCAATTCAACAATTTTTGTTGATGGTGGCTTCAGACTACCTAGATAATATTGCACACATCCTCCATTTCTAAGCTACACTTACCCCACTAACAAGTTACTTGCCTGTTTTGACAAACAATCCCACTAATTAAATTGGCTTTTTTTTTTAAGGTTTATTTAAATTAAACTTAAAGTCGGGTTTCTTACCTTTAGATGTCTTCTTTTTTCAACTCTTGGACTTTCTTAAAATCCCTGTTTTCACCAAGAGTCTCCTGTATTCCCACAATCCATTGAAATAAATCCAGTAACCATCCAGTAATCCATGACCCGAAATTTTTGGACCAAAAATGGACACAGTTTGGCAAAGTCTTTATTATCCAGCCCAAAAAATTGGTGGCAAAAAAGAACAGTGCACAACTACCAAAAAATCGCATCCCAAAAAAGAAATCCCGAAAAAAAATGAATTGGCAAAAAACGCAACAAGAAATCCAGCGTTGCAATCCTCTCTCGTTCGAAATCAAATCCAATGCCATTTGAAATTCCAAATTCGTTGCAAATACTCCAATTTCCCCCAAAAAAAGCACCCAAAAGCGTGTATTTACTAATAAAACTATGCAAAATAGTTGCTTAAAAAACTGTCCATGTAAACACTTAAATTTTAAAAAATGCGCCGATGAAGTCACTTCTTTAGTAAAACACGTTGCCCCAAAAAAAACATCGAAAAATATTGTTTTCATAATACTTTTGATTTATATTTTTTAATAAAAAGTGTTTCGAAACCAATAAACCCGACGTGGGCCTACAACTTGCGACCTGTGTTGGAATAAGTTTTCTGGTTAAAACATACAAACATTTCAAAAAACATCTACGCTACTTCTATAAACCTCCCTCCTCTCTCATTACAATAACCTCTACCACCACTAACTTTTTTTTTAGAGTATAAAATCTGCTTACCTGGACGCAACTCTTCCATGCTTCTGATACGGAGCGCGATGATCCACGGAATGACGTTCGTTACGTTCAAGCGGCAACGTCCTCTATTTCCGTCAAAAGAGAAAAAGGACAATTTGTATCATAGACTCCAATGTAAAACCGTGGGAAAACATTTAGTAAATTCTATTAAAAAATGTTACACATTTACAAATTTTAGATTTATATGTTTTACAAATTATACTATTTTTCTTCTATTTTATAATAAAATTTTCATTCCTATTTCTACTGTTAAATACATTTTGTTATAACAATAAAAATATTTTGTTCTTAAAAAATGTGTCTTCAAATTTTTTTGGAATGCTATTATTTTTTAAATACTATTAACTATTTTTAAAAGGTATTTATTATTTAAGAAATCTGCCATTTGTTATATTTTAATGTCTACTTTATTTTTATAATTTTTCAAATGTATTTTTTTATAATTTTTTAATTAATAATATAATAACTCTAGTATGTAAATAAATATCAGAGTATTAATAAACTAGCCCAACACAATCCCCTACATCCCATACAGTCTACCCATGTTTTAAATTAATTAATTCTATCATTTAAATAATTCAATTCTTTTTTTTAATTGAATTTTTTTTTTTTACGTTACATTACATTACAATATCCTAGTATTAATAAATTACTCCACCCATATCTCCTGCAAAAAATTAATTTAAACATCATTTTTCATTAATACCTCTTTTTTAATGCCCTTTTACACCCCCAAATATTTTCAAAAACATCCCACTCTAACTACCCTAAATTTTATGTATTACTAAATATTATGCACATTTAAAAGATAATGTAAACATTAGTGTATTTTATAAATACACTTTTGTTTGAAAATTAATACCAGAATATTATTTTTCAAACTGAGTATTAATACCTGTGAATTATAATACAACCTATAAATACTCAGGTATTAATACTTTTTTTTTTAATTTAATAAAAAAAAGTGGGTATTTTTTTTAATTCCCTTTACGACCCGCAAATATTTTTGAATGCATCCCCCTATCACTACCCTAATTTTTCTGAATTTCTAAATATTATGCACAATAAATCAAAAAGTATAATTTTATAAATACACTCTGGTTTGTAGAATAATACCAGAGTATTAATTTACAAACAAAGTATTAATACCTGTTAATTAATAAGTATTAAAATAAAACAATCAAATTTAATGCTTTTTAACATTACTTAACATTTCTTAACATTTCAATACAAAAGCACCAAAAACAATAACTTACCTTAATATCATGTGATGTAATGGCTTGCGTTGTAATGGTATCTGCATTGTAATAGCATGCGTTGTAATAGCATAGGTTGTAATGGTATCTGCGTAGTAAAAGTTGCGTTGTAATAGCATTGCGTAGTAATGCCAGCGTTGTAATGGCTGTTTTCCCATAGAAATTCCTAAAAACAGCAAATAGATCAAGTGTACTCTGAAAATTCCAGAACATGTCAATGCGGAGGCAAACTTCTGCAAACTAGTGATTATGGACTTCGGGCCTGATTGCGACTTTGACAGTGCGGCGCCGGCCCAGCACCGCCAAAGCCGTGAATAGCCCGCCCACCAGATTATGAGTTTAACTCGTGTCTGGCAGGCTTTTCTTTCGCCGTTCCCATGGCGGTGCCCTGAAAACAGGCACCACAATGGGAACGCAAAAGCAGTTCCAGCACGGCATGGACAGTGAAGTCCATGCCGTGCTTGAACTTGGGGTGCATGCAAACTGGGAGACACATGTTCTGCCCCCCTGAATGCATCTCCATGGCAGCAGGGGCATGGGGGCCATGTAGGGCCCCTTTGTTTTCCCACCACCAGCCTTTTTATGTTGGGCTCACCGCCATGAAAAGACTGGTGGTGGGAAAAATTGTAATATGTTTGGCGGACCGCAGTGGTCCCGCCTAGCATATTGTATACTCCTGTCCGGCACGCCACCGCCAGGGAACGGTGATTCCATGGTGCAGCCAGCACAGCAGTGGCGGTCCGAATGGCAGTCTCATAATACGGCGGCCACAGGACTGCCACCGCTGTGTCACTGCGAGTCTGGCAGTCAAAGACCACCAGACTCTTAATCAAACCATTAGAAATCTGGAATTTAGTAAATGATGAAAGGAATCTTTGTTGAAATTAATACTCCTCTTTGGGTAAGAATGGTCGGAATATTTACTTGCAGATATTTAAAATAATTACAACCAAGGAAAGCGGTGTCGAAGCTCCACATCCATTCACTTCAAATTTCTCCTTCAAACCTCTGGCCTCATTCCGAATGGCACCCCCACCCATTCTGTACATTTGATATCAACAAGTTCATGCGTCACACAAGACACAATACAACTCGCTTCAACAATTTTGTCATTAGCAGTATGCTTAAAAACTACTAAAGAGGAGGCCAGGAATTCCCCAAGGAACAAAGGCTTCACATGAATAAAAGATAAGGTGGGGCAAAACTGTGCATAGTCCCAGGACCTAACATTAGTCAGAGGACTGTGTGTAGCTGAATGGAATAACACACTGCATTATAAAATGTGTGAATACAGCAATCTATCAAATTTGCTAAGAAGTAGAAGTAGTACGAGTAGTACGGGTTTTCCTCATATTAGAAGAACTGTTATGGCTTGTGAGGCATGTGTGCATACAATTTTAGCTTGCAAGTGCCCATTGAGTTTATCAGTCCCTGAGGTAAGTCAGTTGTCCCTCAGGTAAGTCATAGGTGCCATTCCTTATGAGCATAAGGACCCATAATGATACCCAACTACGTCCTGTCACTTGCAAACAAAGACAAATCTTAACATTTAAGGGCTAGTAAAATTCACTTGTGCCTCAAGTCATTGGTTCTAGTCCTGATGAACATAAAGATCCAAAATGACACTTAATTATGCTCTATCGCTTGAAAGCAAATTAAACCTGTGGCAAATGGCTTTATTTGCATTGGCACAAGACATATGTCTTTGTAGAGAGTACATGGATATTTAAGGCTCAGTGTCACAGTCAGCAAACACATGGTCCCAGATAGACTATAGGAAATACAGAACTGTACTGGGCCAATGTTCCCATAGAGAGTCCATGAAGACTAAAGTCTACAGTGCCAGCTTTAGCAACATGATGTCATTGCAGCGGTAATACAGAAAGGGAAGACAGCTACAGCTCCACTCTCAAATAGCATATATTCATGCAGATATGAAATGAAGTTCTATGGCTGTAGGAACCCTGTTTGCAACAATATGCATTTACAGAAATTATATAGAGGATCAAGTCTTCTGTGAGTACACTCAATCGTACCACGTATGTTCACAAACATTAGTTGCAATGGTAACAATGCTGTTCTCAGTCAGCAACTTGATATCCTGATATCCTTCACAGAGATTATAAATGACTTCCTGGGTTACACTCATAAGCAGTAGATATCCTTTTAAACATTAAGTTTAAGGGTGCAGTATGAATGTCAACATCTACATGTCCTCAGGGAGATTATGCACATAAAAAGCTGTCTTTACTCTGCAAAGGGTTCATTGATGATGTGACTGGCAAACTCATATCTGATGGCACTAGTTACATAATCAGCAATATACTTTTTGATAGCCATTGTGGTGTAATCTGTGAAGCCATGATTTTATGATTCAAAAGCAATTTATAGTATTAGGTTTTCTAAAATGCCATATTGTATATTTATATTTATATAAAACGGCCTACTATAATATTATTGTGACAGCTGTGCTTACAATGAATGAGACATTTATTGTGGATGCTTAGCTAACCAAAGTTGCATAATTGTTGTGTTTTGTAGGTTTTGGACAATACCCTTAAGCCACACCGATATAATTATTTTCAGGAAAGTAACACATTTATTCTAAGACTAGTTATTAACTCTTCTTAGGGCCTGATTCCGATCTCGCTGGGAAAGCCCTATGGCCGACTGGCGCCCGTAGAGCTTTCCATGCGACTCGGGCTCCTGGGCTCCGAGCGACAGAGTACGATGCGCTCCAGCGCTGACAGACTCGGGTCGCTTGGAGCACCATTGAAGTCAATGGGAGCCTGGTGTACGTTGTGTACATAGGCTCCAATAGACCAAAAACGCACGTCTCGGACAAGGGTGCCCCCTGTCGCAGGGACGCATCGGTCCCACCAGCACTGTGCAGGCATGTGTAGGGGGGACCCTTGGCACCCACCCAGGGATCGAGTCATAGGGCTGCGGGTGAAGGGGGGTCCGCTACGGACCCCCAAAGTCCACTTCCTGGAGTTTTTTCGAGTCGGTGGCTCCGACTCGATCCGGCTGCTCGACGCACGCATCGTACTTAGTCGCTAGGAAATCGGACCCATTGCGCGGTGCACGTCGATGAAGTCGGAGTCGTCCGGACGGCGTCGCTGACGGGTACGAGTCGGTCGGAGTGCGAGGCTATCCTCGCATCGTACTTGCTCGCTCGTACAGCGGTACGAGTCATCCGGAAACTGGGGCTACGAATCGGACTCGCTCGCTACGGATCCCGTTCGGTGCCCTTCCGAGCGGGATCGGAATCGGGCCCTTAGTAGAGATCCTTAGCACCCCTAACTAAAGTGTTTTTAGTGAGGTTGAAGATATTCCAATAATATACTTAAGCAGCTCGCTAAAAATACATGTATATTTGCCCTTAGTAAATACTCGAGATTTGGGCTTTAATTATGCCAAGTGGGTATTGTTCAAAGAGCCGAGTCTTTTTCTACTCTCTGTTCACTGCATCTCACCTCCAGTATATACTGGACTTAAAGAATGACCTATGTCCATACCCTGCACCCCATAAACAACAATCCAGTATTCACTGGGCATGTCATTCGGTCATGCCCAGTGAGCACTGAATACAGGGCATGGTATTCAACTATTGCTGAACCGGTCAGACTTAGGGTGGTCTTCCCCCAAACCTTTGGACTTCACCCCCCTGATTTTCAGAATTCGGTTTTTACTGGCTTTAGGACTCTGTGCACTTTACCACTGTTAACCAGTGCTAAAGAGCTTGTGCCTAGTCCCTAAAACATGGAAAAATTGGCTTACACCTGGTTGGAAATTTACTTTACTTATATGTCTCTAGTAAAGTGGTATACCCTATACCCAAGGCCTGTAAATTAAATGCTACAAGTGGACCTGCAGCACTTATTGTGCCACCCACTTAAGTAGCCCCTTAAAACATGTCCCAGGCCTACCTGCCATTGAAGACTGCATGCTGTTTTAAAGTGCCAACTTGACTTGGCAATATAACCTCCTTGCCAAGCCTTAAACTTTCCTTTTATTGCATCTATGTCACCTCTAAGGTAGGCCATAGGCAGCCCATAGAGCAGGGTGCTTGTAATTAAACGGATTTTCATGTACTTTTAAGTTTTACATGTCCTGGTAATGAAAAACTCCTAAATGCATTTTTCACTACTGTGAGGCCTACGTTTCCCATGAGATAACATTGGGTTGCATTATTACCTTTAATGGATGCTAACTTTTAATGGGGAGGAATTAGAACATTCATGTTTGGAGTCTAAGAAATTCTAATTTAAAATCCTCTTTAATGGTAAAGCCGGATTTTAAGTCACAATTATGAAAATGGGGTGGCGTAGTGGGCAAAAGAACGATGGATTTAACCCAGATCTTTTGACTGGGGGAGAATGTTTGCATTGTCAGCATTCCGTCCATCATTTGTTTGCTGTAACACTTTTCACCCTAAGTGGGATGGGTATGCCCAGATGTGGGTCCCTTGCTCACTGTGCCACTGGATTCAAGCTAGCCTGGCTGAAGAGGGGTGACATACCCTGAAACCGGTCCCAGGATGCTTGTTTCCGGTGACAGGGAGGACCTGGACTGGCAGTTCGGTCTGGACTGTTCCCAAGGGGCACAGGGTCAAGACTGATTTGCATATGGCTGGGTCCAAACTGGGGTGGCGTAGTGGGCAAAAGAACGATGGATTTAACCCAGATCTTTTGACTGGGGGAGAATGTTTGCATTGTCAGCATTCCGTCCATCATTTGTTTGCTGTAACACTTTTCGCCCTAAGTGGGATGGGTATGCCCAGACGTGGGTCCCTTGCTCACTGTGCCACTGGATTCAAGCTAGCCTGGCTGAAGAGGGGTGACATACCCTGAAACTGGTCCCAGGATGCTTGTTTCCGGTTACAGGGAGGACCTGGACTGGCAGTTCGGTCTGGACTGTTCCCAAGGGGCACAGGGTCAAGACCGATTTGCATATGGCTGGGTCCAAACTGGGGTGGCGTAGTGGGCCAAAGAACGATGGATTTAACCCAGATCTTTTGACTGGGGGAGAATGTTTGCATTGTCAGCATTCCGTCCATCATTTGTTTGCTGTAACACTTTTCGCCCTAAGTGGGATGGGTATGCCCAGACGTGGGTCCCTTGCTCACTGTGCCACTGGATTCAAGCTAGCCTGGCTGAAGAGGGGTGACATACCCTGAAACCGGTCCCAGGATGCTTGTTTCCGATTACAGGGAGGACCTGGACTGGCAGTTCGGTCTGGACTGTTCCCAAGGGGCACAGGGTCAAGACTGATTTGCATATGGCTGGGTCCAAACTGGGGTGGCGTAGGGGGCAAAAGAACGATGGATTTAACCCAGATCTTTTGACTGGGGGAGAATGTTTGCATTGTCAGCATTCCGTCCATCATTTGTTTGCTGTAACACTTTTCGCCCTAAGTGGGATGGGTATGCCCAGACGTGGGTCCCTTGCTCACTGTGCCACTGGATTCAAGCTAGCCTGGCTGAAGAGGGGTGACATACCCTGAAACCGGTCCCAGAATGCTTGTTTCCGGTTACAGGGAGGACCTGGACTGGCAGTTCGGTCTGGACTGTTCCCAAGGGGCACAGGGTCAAGACTGATTTGCATATGGCTGGGTCCAAACTGGGGTGGCGTAGTGGGCAAAAGAACGATGGATTTAACCCAGATCTTTTGACTGGGGGAGAATGTTTGCATTGTCAGCATTCCGTCCATCATTTGTTTGCTGTAACACTTTTCGCCCTAAGTGGGATGGGTATGCTCAGACCTGGGTCCCTTGCTCACTGTGCCACTGGATTCAAGCTATACTGGCTGAAGAGGGGTGACATACCCTGAAACCGGTCCCAGGATGCTTGTTTCCGGTTACAGGGAGGACCTGGACTGGCAGTTCGGTCTGGACTGTTCCCAAGGGGCACAGGGTCAAGACTGATTTGCATATGGCTGGGTCCAAACTGGGGTGGCGTAGTGGGCAAAAGAACGATGGATTTAACCCAGATCTTTTGACTGGGGGAGAATGTTTGCATTGTCAGCATTCCGTCCATCATTTGTTTGCTGTAACACGATTAGATTGTTGGCATTTTCCTGCCCTAGATATTTTGTGTCTGCATCCTGCTCCTGGGTCACATGTCTTGGTGTAGTTGGCAGTTGGACTTGTTTATTCCTCTCAGACAGCCACACAATAAAGAGATTAAGTGTGCCTGGATGGCCCATTAGTGGCAGGAGATGGGGGCAGAGCTGGGCAGAGCCCCACTTACAAGTCAACAGGCTGTGCTCTGCATTCACACAAAGGACCTCACACTACCTCATCTTCATGCAGGCAAGCTGGGACCAAGGCAGAGAAAGCACGAAACTCCTAGCACTTCAAAGGGAATTTTCTAGAAACGTCTCCTATTTCAAATAAGGCATCAGGTATAAAAATAGACCCCTCAGACCCACTCTTATGTTCACTTTCCCAACCTGTGGAAGGACTCTCAGAGGACTGTCTGCTATGTACTTCAGAAGACTTCTTTGCTGCAACCGGAAGGACTTGTCTGCTGTCTGAAGCCTGCCTTGGACCCTCAGAGGTCTGCCCTGCTACTTGAGCCCTGTTCCTCATCTTGAACCCAGAACTACCAGAGTGATCGCCAAATGCAAGTTGGCTGGTACAGAAAAGGCTGCGACCATCTTAAACCTGCACCTGGACCCAGCCTGAATGAGTCCTGATCCTCCAAGTAGTGCCCCTCTAGTCATGGACCCTTAGATGTTGTGGCATATGTGCTCAGATAGACAACATCCAAAACTTAGGACTTAGAACATTTTTGACTGAAAAGTGCTCTGGGAAACATTTTGGCTAAAAACTGCTCTGAGAACAAAGAGGAGACCAGGACCAACCTGCTCATCTATCATGCTAAGATGCATCACCGGTTGACTTGAATTTGTGGCAGCTCCTGCTATGTTCTTCTCCACAGCAGTAAATCCTGTTCAGTAGTCCTTCACAGAAGGGGTATGCGGCCTCAAGGAGCCCTTGTCAGCTACACCCTCCAGCCTCGTCCCACTGGAGATTTTTGACTTCCAAAAAAAGACACTTAGTCCGAACATGGAACTAATCACTTCAACTTTATCCTGCACCTCCCCGACAATGATGCCTCCTCCTCCTCGACAAGCACCTGCAGCCTTGCCCTGCTGACCATCTACCTTCTCACAACATTTTTGTTGAAATTTCTTTGAAGTCTGAAGGTAAGCACCAACAAGACCAATTCCACTTCTTGTATCCAACTCGTGCTCCATCGTGATCAGACATATTTTTCGCTTTTGACCCGGTCTTGCATGACTAGTATCCAAGTCTTTGATCTTTTAGGTGCTAGTTTTTACCTTAAGCTTAAAAAATTCATAACTCAGGTTCTACTCATTGGATCTTTTTCTGTTTTGGTGTCAAATAATTTATTACAATTTACGCTAGTTTTCTAGATTGGTGTGGGATTTTCCTGTGTTGTGTTTTCACTTTATTATTGTTTGTGTGCTGCATAAATACTTTACAGATTGCCTCTAAGTTAAGCCTGATTGCTTTTGTGCCAATCTACCAGAGGGTCAAGCACAGGTTATTTTAGTGGCTTTTCTGGTGCACCCTGACAAGGATGATGGCTGTTGTTTGAACAGGGTTATCACCCCACTCAACCAACAGCCCAATTTCGCACAACCATCCTCTGTACCCTATACTTCAACCTCTTGTACCTGCTGGGCAAATATTAATGTTGTGCCCAGTTTATGCTGGGCATGGCTGCATGGTGGTTGGCAATGCCGTAGTCCCAGTTTCTCAGACTGCAGTAACTGCCGGGCACTGCCTAAGTGTGTGTGTGTAGAGTCTGTACTTGGCACAGGATGGGACCACATTTTCAGGAACCTATTCCCAATATCTCTGCCCCAGTCCCTGCTGGCCATGGTCTGTAGCCATTGCCAGCTAGTACTGAGTGACTCCAGCCCATTTTCAGCAGATAATGGGTGCAACCTTTTAGCAAAGGCCATCCTCTCTGTACTTTACTTCTGTATCCTTGGCCACAGTACAATTGTACAATGGCATGTGATATATACCTATTAGGGCTAAAGTTAAGATAACCATGAGCATTGGTACACTATTAGAAATACTGATAAAATTAATATTGTTATTTAATCATTTCAAGATTATATTAAAAATAGCATAACCATTAGATGATTTGGAAGGTCACATAATTCCTCACCCATACAATAACACTTTTATAACAAGCACAATTTCAGTGTAGGGACTTTAGATCTGAATCCTACCTAATGCCTGTAAAGCACCTCTGAGGGGTACCCCATGAGATTATTCTATCTTACATCAATTAGGTTGAAGGGTCAGAAGATTGGTCACCCCCTACAAAACAACACCATAGGGAAAACTCTCACTCTGCAAACCACATTAGACACTTACTCTAGCCATACTCTAATGTCCACGGGGATCTTCTGCCAGGTAAAGCCACAGACCTTTCTCTGCTCATAAGACAGACCCTGCTCACAAGCTTCTATGCTATGCCAAAACTGAGTATTAGAACATAGCCGTATTTGGGTACTTTGCAATAAAGTGATGTTTGCTTGTCAATAGTCCCCAATGACTAGAGGAACACCTGAGGCCAAGGTGTTAACTTTGATGGATAAAAAACTTGTGAAGAAAATACCTGATGCCCTCAAGTCCCTGCCGGGACTGTGGGAGCAGGATCTGAGTGATTTCTCAGATGAGGTATGGACTGAGGCACTCACAGGCCAAGATAGGTGATGATCAAAGCTGGGTTCCACTTTCTTCAATTAAATATCCTACATAGGATCTACTATGCAAGAGTGATGATGCCTAATATTGGTGGAACAGACAATGACATATGCTTCCAGGGTTGTGGACAATGCTGTGGGAATGCCCGCACTGCAATCATATTGTAGGAGAGATGTGCAGACCCTAACGATCGTGACTGGTCTGCTACCAGCACCAGAAGGGAAGGTGGGGCATATTCTCAAGGAGCTATCGCCGAGTTACCGGCACTTTAACGCATCCAAAGTCGCGCTAAATTTATCGCTCCATTCACAAGCTGGTGCTAACAGCCCTTAACACCAGTTTTCCTGCGAAAGCAGTCGCAAAAAAACATCGCCACAGATGACCCCGGCAACTAACGCTAATGAGATGCAGAGTAGGCGTTCCCGAGTGAAAACCCGCGAACATTCTCAACGACCAGCCACATCGGCGATAAGACCACAAAACAGGCGATAAGGTGCGTTAGCAGCAGGAAACTAACACCTGCTCTGACCTGGTGTAAAGTCGGACGACAAGCTGCACCATCAAAGGGAGCCCAGCCCAGAGCCACACATGAAGAACAACAGATGCCATGGAGCCACTCACCATGCACCCCGGAGCCCCGAGAGGGCAACAACGCCCACCGCCACCACCACCAGGACCGCCACACCCCCAACGGACCCCCCCCACCCCTCCCCCGGACCACCACAGAGGCAGCGCAGACAAAGACAGCGGACCTTCAGGAAATGCACCAGCCCCACAGACCTAACACCAGACAATGCCAATGCCCACGACAGGCCTAAAAGGACAACCATCCTCCGCATCCTGAACATCATTGCCCACAGGCTGACGGTACCAACACAGCGGACAACCAACATCCCTCCGCAGACAAAGCTGCTGGCTGTGCTGCACCTGTTGGCCTCTGGCATCCTCCCAAACAACAACCGCACGAGTCGGAGGAGTCCCACAGCCAGCCCCATCCAAGTTCCTCACACCTGTCCTGGATGCCCTCACCAGCTAGGGACCCCAGCACCCATACGTCCCCCACAATGTGCAGGAACAGCTGGAGACCAAGCAAGGACTATACGCCATAGCTGGATCCCCGCACGTGTCAGGGGCAATCGACTGCACACTTGTCCCACCTGTGCCCCCTGCCAACACTGCACACAATACCCCAACAGAAAGCACACGCATCCCATCAACGTGCAGGCAATAGTGGACCACAGGGGACTAAACACCAATGTCATGGCCAACTACCCAGGCAGTGTGCATGATCCCTTCATCTTCCGACAGTACAACATCAACCAGCGCTTCCAGGATGGCACCCATGGGAATGCACTGCCCGTTGGCAAGTACCAAATAAACACACCACACACCTCAACCCCACAATCATGCAAATCACAACTCTGGCACTGCCCACGTCACAAAATCACATACAACATGCCAAACAACATGCCCCCCACCAAACACGACAGCACAACTTACTGTGGCAACCTTGATCAGCCATGTACATGAGCCATCGACGGCATGGCACCTCAGCCACACAATACCTGAATGTGGGGAGAGGTGGGAACCAGGCATGTGCGAAGGAGGCAAGTGGCCCATGAATGAGTATGTACACAATGCCAAGTGTGGCGGAGATGTGCTGGACAGACTGCAGTATGCAGACCACAGACACAGCCATGTCTACATGCACTGCTGGTGTTTGGAGTGTAGTGGACAGTGGACGCAACCATGTCACCCCAGTCAGTGGGGAAGATCGCGGAAATGTAGCTTGTGACGTCCCCCCCTGTAAGCGTGTGCGGAGTGGGCTGGCCCGGAGGACGCCAGGCCAGCGCAGGGGTGTGGATAAAAAGCACGTAGCACTGGGCGTGGTTCTCTTCCATAATGCCCAACGCGTCTGCCAGGGCGTCGCCTCCCACCCCGCCATGAGGCCGACACCGTCGCCATGAGCGGTGTGGCCTGCGATCCTGTGCGCCTGCTGCACCCCGGGTCGCTGGTCCCCGGACCCGTCATGCCCGTCCCAGTGCAGCCAGGCCTCACTGCTCACCTGCCGACACCGGCATGTGTGAAAGAGGGCCCACCACGTTCCGGCGCAAGCTCCAAGCCCAAGGCCTGCAACCTTCGCAGCCTCCTCAGACCATCACGGCCTCCGCGACACAGGCCCGCTTTATTCCTTTTTCGTTGACGTACTCCACCGCTGCCTCGTGCCTACACTACGCCCAAGTAGGTCACACATTTGGAACTGAGTCTTGATTATGCAATGGCAGAGTACACACTTTATGGCTGAGTTTATATCACTGTACTCCCTTCGATGTGGTGCCACCAACTCTGTGCATAGCATTCGAACTACACCTGTCTGTGGTCCCTTGCTGACTACTGCCTTCGGCCTACACTGCGGTTGAGTAGGTCACACATGTGGAACTGAGTCTTGACTTCTGCATGGCGGAGTTCATATCAATGTACGCAAGGAGACGGGTAAGAGGAAGACGCGCTTCAGTCTGGAGGAGAAAAAGATGATCTTTACGGAGGTGATCGAACACTGCCGACAACTGCTCTGGTGTCACTAACTCTGTGTATCGCGGCCCAACGACACGTGGCTGTGGTCCCTTGATGACTACACCTTCGGCCTACACTGCGATCGAGTAGGTCACACATTGGGAATTCAGTCATGATTCATTTATGTTAGACTTGATATCATTGTACTGGCCTCATCGCAGACTGCATCCCCTTTCAGCTCCGGTGCCACTAAGTCTGTTCCCCGACATCCAAGGACACTTTCTGGTTGAACTTTGGTGGCGACTGAGTCTATGGACTGGGGGTTGTCTTCATCATCTATTCAGTGATACTGACTTTGTGGCAAAAACGAGGCTGTAGCATTCCACTCCTCCATTTGCCGCTTCCGGCCGGCTTCTGCCCTCTGCATCATGCCCTGGAGGACACCTTCCACTGTCCCCTGCAAACCTACGCTACATTCACCTTCGACATCGACGAGGACCCGCTCACCTCGCGTGGCCCTATCTCACTGCACCGCAAATCACCGTCCCGTGGTGGTGTGCCTGTGCCGGCCGCAGTGCATCCGGGGCCACTAACTCTGTGCAGCTCAAACCATGGCCCCAGTCTGATGGCATGTTGGATGGCCTCTGGGTCGATGGTCTGGGGGTCATCATCGCCATGTGTCTGTGGCCCTGCGCTGTCCGCTGCCACCAGCCTCAACTGCGGTCCACCTGGGCTCACACATCAAATCGAGTCCTGACCTGCCCGTACATCCCATCACCGCAGGATGCACACGCCACCACCGCCAGGACCAACTCCAAACGACAGGTGCCAGAGTCGGAAGTGTCTTACTGCCAGACGGTCAGAGTTGCTCACACCTGTCGTGGGGGCCATCATCAGCTTGATACCCTGCTCAGCTCTTCAGGTGCCACTAACTCAGTGCACCACAAATCATGGAACATTCTGTTTGCATGTTGGGTGAACACTGTACTCCCTCCGGCTACCACCATGATGCTTCACAGTTGTTTCTGTTGTGCTGGTGTTTTATGTTCCTGCTTCAATTGTGATCACTGTTCAAGTTGTTGCCAGCACCAACGACTCCATGAGGGCTGGCTTACACTCACCCCACACACATCCAGCACATGCGTCACTGTACATGTGACCATGCCAATAAAGGTGTCGAGCGCACGTGCCCGTGGCCAGTTCAACGAACTATCTGTGTGTGTCCGTGTGCTCATGATGTATGCATTTGTGCCCCGGGCACTACAACATTACATTGTGCCGTGTACAGAGGACGCAGCCATGTCACCCCAGGCAGCGGGTGGGACATTGCACATGTAGCTTTGTCGTCCCCCACTCAATACGTAAAAGGAGTGAACTGGGCCGGCTTACGCCAGTCCGGCGTGGGGGTGTGGATGATCATCCTGTGGCCCTGGGTGTGGTTCAGTACTGGAAATGTGCAAAGGCATGTGTCTCTGTTGCAGTGTGGGTCTCCGTTGGGGAGAGTTGATGTGCCCTGATGAGACTTAGACACCCACGTATGTGATCTGGTTCGGCTTCCATGAGGTAGTACCCCACCCGCACATGTTCGGTCACCCCCTTCCGGCAGTCTGACACCTGGCCTTGGAATGCGATGTGTGCTTGGGTGGGCTGCTGGGAGCCAGCCGGGGTGGTGGGTGCGTCCAGCTGTGTTGTCTGTGCAGGGGTTGGGGTATCCTCGATGCAGCGGTGCTGCCCTGCTCCTGGAGGTCGATTGCCTAAGATGTCCATGGACTGTTGTGGGGCGTAGGTGTCGGAAGTGTGGTGGTCCTCTTCAGCATCACTGTGGAGTTGTCTGGTCTGCTCTGCTGGAGG
The DNA here is from genome assembly GCA_963921515.1 of Calotriton arnoldi. Taxonomy (NCBI): domain Eukaryota; kingdom Metazoa; phylum Chordata; class Amphibia; order Caudata; family Salamandridae; genus Calotriton; species Calotriton arnoldi. The sequence continues at coordinate 2,162,516 of CAWUFW010002130.1, read as the reverse complement.
TGTTGTTTGTCCCTCTGCAATGTGAATGGGAGATGCTTGTTGACATTGTGTTGGCATGTATGTTGCCGCATTGTTCAAGTTTACATTCAGGCCTCATGACAATATACATTGTGACTGTTTGGGAGGGGCGGACTATTTGATGCGGGACAGTGGACATTTGGACTACATGACGTAGGTGAGGTTGTACACGTACATTTGCATCTCACAGTTTCCTGCTATGTCAGATGTGATTGGCCCTTTTCTACGCACAGGCGGACCCAGTTGTGTCCTCTGTTCTGCACTGTAGGTGTTGGGCTGTGTACCACATTGTCGTCCATGTGGGTGTGCTGTAATTGCTATGTGTGTGTGCTGCTTTGTGTGGGAGTCGCACCTGCAGCTGGGATTTTGCTGCCCCTTATCCCTTGGAGGCGGTGTGCCTTTGGCTTTTGTGCTTTTGAGGTGCTGTGATGTTGGCGACTTGGGTCATTTGTGCTCTTGGACGGTTTGTGTACTCTTGTGCATTGTTTGTCTGCAGATGTATTGTTGACGTCAGTGGTTGTTTGTGCAGGTGGATGTGTCAGAGTGTGACCTGCTCCTTTCCGGATGTAGTCCACACTCAGCCACCTCAGTCTCGTGGCGTGCACAGTGTCATGGTGATTGGACTCCAGCCATGCTGCTGGTCATGTGGTGTCACTTGCATTGTCAGTGTGGCTCTCACATACGCATCTTTGCTGTGTTTCGCACGGGTGCATGTGTGTGTTGTGTAATTGGTGATGTGTGGGGTGGGACCCCTTTGGGCACATGGTGAACGGGGGCCTACTTGATGTTTGTATGTGTGCTGCAGTGTGCCACGGGGATCAGGGACATGGCCCAGGGTTATTGTGGGTGTGCGGTGTGCTACACGTCGTTGTGCATGTGTGCCATTGTGCCCATCTCCCCAATCCCCACAGTCCCTGTTCGTTACTCACCCTGTTGCTGTTGTGTCAGGTCATGTCGAGCAGTGTCCGGACTCCTGACTCCTTGCACCGTCTCCACACTGATGACTGTGGGCGCCATTTGCTCCAGCTCCTCCTGTGGCGCAGGACTCCCACCTCCATTCGCCGTTGCTGCCTTCCTGTTGGCAGGGGGTTTCTGCTTGGTTTGGCTTTTCACATCATGCCGGCGCATCTTGGCCTCCTCGGCACTCCGACTGCATTCACGATGGGATGCCATTTTTCCGTCTGTATTGCCAATGACACGGTGTTGGTGACGAACAGTTGTTGTTGGTGCTCTGTCACCTCCGTGACGACGATCGGGTTTTCCTGCGGACTGTACCCCGTCTTCCTCTTCCTCTTCTCCTTGGCCTTCCCCGACCCCGAGGTTCATTGCTGGTGGTCTGTGGGGCTTGTGGGGTTCGCGTTGACCTGGGCACTCGTTCCGGGTGCATCCATGTTGCTACGCAGTTTGATTTGTTTATGGTGTGTTTTTCTTGTTCTGCTTTTATGGTGCATTTTCCTGCCAGACGCGTGGGGATTGCAGGCCTGTCGCTGTTTTTTTTTTCGCGGTTGGCCTCATCGCAACTTTATTCGCGTTGGTGTTTCTCATTTTTTTGGTGTTGCGTTGTTTTTAACGCGGTCATTTGACGCGTTATCGTGGGACTATCGCATGGTGATGCCACGTTGAGAAAGCTACGTTAACACGGCGTTGTTTTCCCGCGATGGACTGCGATGTGAGAAGTTGTGTTAAGCTAAACTTACGGTAGTTATCACACGTTCTTGAGAATATGCCCCTGTGTGTACTGAGCGTGTGGTTGGATGATAAATGTATTAGATATCAATTCCTGTTCTGTAATTTGGGAAAGGTGATAAGTCAACATAATATTGCATAATTGTGTTGCTCACAGACAATACCCCAACCGGAGCGTTAATGTTGGAGAACATATATGGACCAATACGTGGGAACTGAACCAAGTATCTATGAAGGGAGAGGGTGCCCGCATAAGTTTAAACAAATTTAGGGCCCATGGAAAAGCTATTGTGGCTTGTCATATTCCTAAGTATAAGGTGAGAACCTGGCGGATTGAATGTGGTCCCACTGACCCCTAAGAGGGAGTGATGAACTTGTACTCCTATAATGTCAGATAGTTTGATTTCTGATGAATGCATATTATCTTGAACAGATACCTGCCTGTGAGCTGGGCCGTGCATCAAGATGGACAAGTTGTAATGTTGATCGTCTATTGTGTGCTAATAAACAAACCATTAAAAAATAGCTCCACTGAACTGAAAATTGCTTTCAGGCAAGGGCTAAATTGTTACTGACCAATCCCCACAAACAGTGTAATCATTGTGCCATTTCACCACTGGGAATATCAGATCTTAAAAGGTTGGTACCATGAAGCAGTGAAGAACATAGCTTTGTTGCGGTGGTGACCCAACCCCTCGACCTATAAATTAAGAAAGTATACACTAGCCAATATAAGAGATCTGAGAGAGAAACCACCTGAACTTCTTCAGGAAGCTGTGAGCTCTTGTCTGTGTTTTATAAGCTTATAACACACTGAGAGGTACAAAATGGCATGACACTTTCTTATGTTATGACTGACAAAAAAATATGATTGACTTCAGGGAGGCTTAGTTGAACTCATGGGGTGCAGGTAGCAAAGTAACCGACGTATATTGGAACTCTTTTCTTGTATTTTGTAAAGTGATTGAGACATTGTTTGAGCCCCTGGGTCGCACTCCTGGGGCGCTGTGGACGAGATTCGTTTGTTAAGTGCATATGGGGTTATGTATATTTGTCTTTAGGTGATTATTTTTGGTACATCTTTAGTCCACTTGAAACAGACTCTTGGAGTGTATAGAAATGGTGGGATGTGGTTTATTGAGGCGCTCGAGTTCATAGACTCCCACTTCGAGTTGCCCGTTCTTTAGAGTTAGATTCTGGGCAGATATATGGTTCTTTTGGGGGAAGAGGGTCGAATCTTGGGTCACGTTGGTTGGGTAGCGTTTCCCTCTAATTGGGTTCTTTATGGATATCCAAGCGCTCTGCAAATTGGGGTGGTGGGCAGTTCTGCGTCCACGTTGCAGGGAGGCAGGGTGGGGGGGATCCAGGGCGTTCTACAATGAGGGTTGTTTGGTTTTTGTTTTATGTCTTAAGCAATCTGTCTGTGATGCTCATACACATTTATATGATGGTAGCTGATGCATATGGCGATTTTATCTATATGTCCTGGTATGGTGTCCTATTGTATAAAATGATTCTCCGGGTCTGTGGGAGGTGGGGCTCTTGTTTCAAAATCCTAATGGGTGACACTCCCGCATTCTCCACTCCCCGGGGTCAAATCAAACTAATTACCTGGAATGTTAACGGATTAGGAGATCGGATCAAAAGGGGGTTAGTCTTACAGTATTTGAAGCGACACTCCCCAGACCTTATACTGCTTCAGGAGACACACATACAGGGCACTACATATAAGGCACTGAATTGCTGGGGCTACAAACTACTCGCTCATGCGGGATACACCAGGGGATCCAGGGGGGTGGGTATCCTTGCAAGGTCCTCCCTTCCCTTTCAGGTTAAGAAAGTCACACCCGACCCGGATGGGCGATTTGTAGGCCTGGGCGGTAAATTCCGTTCCGCTCGCGGAATTTGCGGAATTTGGGTAATTTCGCGTTCCGTGGAGAACGCGAAATTACCAAAAATTCCGCGATCCGCGGCTTCGCGGAATTTTTTGCTTGTTCGCGCTTTCAAAATGCGTGTTCACGAGATATTTCTCCCGAGCACGCAAACAGCGTTCCGCGAACAGGAAAAAGCATCGCGAACGGGCGGAACAAGCAATTCCGCGTGTTCGCGGAACTTTTACGTGCTCGCGGAGATTTTTACCATTTCACGGAGCTTGCGTAGCGCGACTACGCAAATTCCGCCCACCCCAAGGCGATTTGTCACCGTCTCCGGGGATTGGGAGAGTCGATTGCTCAATGTGACCTCCCTATATATTCCCCCTAAACTTCACTCCTCCACTCTGACTGCGTTGGGCTCACACCTGTTGAATTTACCTGAAGGAGACACCTTATTGGGGGGAGATTGTAATGCCGCCATGGTCGGAGAACTAGACCGTTTGCCATCCCGCCGACCTGAGCCACAGGGGAAACTGCTATAGGAATTTTTATCGCCCCTTGGACTAATTGACACGTGGCGTACTCTCCACCCCTTAGATCGGGAATATACCTTTCTGTCCGGGGTCCATGGGAGTCTGTCCTGTATTGATTATCTTCTTTGCCAAGCCTCTCAGCTTTCTATGTTTAGAGACATTTCCTTTTTACCCAGGGGCATATCCGACCACTACCCGATCCTGGCGTATTATGGTGGTGCTTCTCACCGCTCACATCGAGAGATGGCCCTTAACCCATGGTATCTCAGAGTTCCGGACATACGAGATAAGTTGATAAAGGCCACGTCCGACTATTTTGCAGAAAATGAGGGCTCCGTCGATTCAGATGTAACGCTGTGGGAGGCATATAAGACGGTGGTTCGGGGGTGTGGGGTGGGTGCGGTGGCAGGCCAACGAAAGGAAAAACGTAAGCGGCTTGAAGATATTGAATTAGAGGTGGCTAATCTTGAACGTGATCTTATTACATCTGCCTCCCCAGACACTTCGCATAGGCTTGCGGTGAAGCAAAAGGAATACCATGATATTGCTAGTGAGGCAGCCCGGGTGCATTACCGTTCTACTCTATATAGGGTGTATGAAATAGGAGATAAAGCCAGTAAATTATTGGCATGGTTAGACAAGCGAGAAGCAGCCAATAGATGGGTGGCTGAAATTACAGCTCCGGACGGAGAGAGACGTAGCGACCGGGATGGAATTGCAGAGATTTTCGCCAAATATTTTGGACGTCTCTACATCCCTACGTCTACCTCTACCCAGGAGGAGGCCGCCGACTTACTTTCCACCCTCCCCCTACCGAGCTTAGACCCCCAGGATGCGGCGGAACTTGACGCTCCTCTTGATCCTGAGGAGGTGTCGAAAGCTATTGGGGCCTTGCGTTCTGGGAAGGCCATGGGGCCTAGTGGCCTCCCAATCGAGCTATACAAAGCGGCCTCACCGGTTATAGCTCCGTATCTCCTGCGAATGTACGATGAAAGTGTGGCGCATGGGACCCTCCCTGAGACACAACGCTTGGCTAACATAGCAGTTATATACAAGGAAGGGAAACCGCAAGATCAATGCGGCTCCTACCGACCGATTTCCCTTCTCGACCCACAGGTCAAAATCCTAGCTAAACTTTTGGCTCTTCGCCTGTCACCCCATCTTCATAAGTTGATCCACCCGGACCAATCAGGATTTATGCCGACCAAAAATACGGCACTCAATCTCCGCCGCCTCTTCGGAGTGTTAGGCAGGGCCTCCACCATACAAGAAGACACCATAATTGTGTCCCTAGACGCTAAAATGGCGTTTGATATGATGGAATGGCCTTTTTTATTTGCCTCCTTGGTGAGATATGGTTTTGGTCCACGCTTCATGGCCTGGATATGTTTACTATATTCCAAGCCCTTGGCCCGCGTTACAGTTAATGGTGGCAGGTCGGCAATTTTCGAACTGGGGAAGGGCACGAGGCAGGGCTGTTCCCTGTCGCCGCTGCTCTTTGCGTTAGCACTGGAGCCCTTAGCGGTGTGGATTAGAGGGGACCCGTCTATCCGTGGACTAAATTGGGCTCCGGATTGGTCGGATAGAATATCCCTCTATGCAGATGATATTCTTTTGTATTTAGCCAGGCCCTGGTCTTCGTTACACTCAGTGCTCCATATCCTGGCCCTTTTCCGGAAATACTCAGGCTACACTATTAATTGGGATAAATCCTTGATATATGTCCTCAGTGGTAATCCTCCATGGCTCCCCCGGGGTTGTACGGCCGGTATTGTCATGGAGGGATTCCGTTATTTGGGTATCTATGCTACGAACGACCAAGATGCCTTCCACAGGAGGAATCTCCTTCCTCCCCTACACCACCTCCGAGCGGATGTGCAACATTGGAAGGAGTTACCCCTTACCCTATTTGGAAGGGCAGCCCTTTTTAAAATGATGGCACTCCCCCGCCTTCTGTACGCCCTGCAGAATACACCCTACCCAGTCTCGCCACAATATTTTTTAACGATTGATTCTGAGGTCCGCTCCCTGTTATGGAATGGCGGCACTCCCCGCATTGCGTTGGATAAACTCCTACATAGTTGGCACGATGGCGGTATTGCTCTCCCCGCAATTAAAACGTATTATTGGGCCTCTCAATTGGTGGTCCTCAATCACTGGGCCCATCGTCCTGTGACGGATCCAGCGTATAGAATGGACCATCTTAATATGACTGCGGGTAATTATATGAGGGCACTATACGGCGGGCCCAAGCATGTACCTATATTCCCACCCACCTCCACCACAGTTTCAATCTGGCATGCAGCCACCACCGCGCTGGGTTGGAAGGGTAAAATTACGCGCGTTACTCCATTATTGGAATCCTGTCACCTAGGGATGTTGTCAAATTATCCCGGTTTTGATAAATGGGACCTGATCGGTCTCTCTGCAGTTGGGGACATGTGGGGAAGGGCATGGTGGTTCCATTTGCTGAACTACGGGCTAAATACCAGTTGCATGAGGGGAAACATTCCGTTATCTACAAGCACGTAGCGCACTCACCAAAGCCATCCCCAAAGGCTCTGATCTCCCCGCTTCATCACCTCTAGAAGATAGACTCCTAGACGACTACCTGCCGGATAAGGCTATTTCCCTAACTTATCGTGAAGATACTTAATAATTTGCCAGAACCACTTGATAAAATTCGTATGAAATGGGTGGCCGACTTAGGGGACATACCAGTTGAAGATTGGAGGGAGGCCCTGGCATCTCGCAGGGAGGTGGCCATCAGGTCCCGATTTAAATTCATCCAACTGAAACTATTACATAGAGCTTATTACACTTCCACAGCTCTGGTTAAGATGGCATTCACAGCCTCCTCACTTTGCCCCCATGATTGTGGTGCCATGGGTACTTTTCTACATCAATGGTGGGACTGCCTGGTTCTCCAACACTACTGGAACAAGATCATATCCACTATGTCCCAAATATGTCAGAAACCGATAGGGCTTTCCCCTAGGCTCTGTCTCTTAAACATCTGGGACACCACGGATCTGAATCGCACCGAACAAATGTGGGTCTCTCTGGGCTGTATTGTAGCAAAGAGGAATATTGCCAGAACATGGAAGGGAGGAGTCGTGCCCCACCGCACGGACTGGGCTGCAGATATGGATTGGTGCATGCAAGCCGAGAGGGTGATATACGAAGGTAGAGGCTGTCTGGGCAAATGGACTAGACTATGGGGCCCATGGAATGAATATAGAGGACTTTTATGTACCCCTTCGCAGATGATATTCCATATAATATGGATAGGGAGTCCTTAGAGATTTGATATTATGATATATCTATATGTCATCGCTATTGTTTACTTTGACTTTATTGATCATATGTGTGAGGCATTTATTTTACATGAGGTGTCCTATTTGACGATTGCTTCTTTTATGTTGTTGTTTTTTTTATTGTATTGTTATTTTATGTTTATAATAAAAAGATTAAAAAAAATATATATATATGATTGAGAGGGATTGGTAGTTTAATATGAGGGCATTGAATCCAACTGCAGTGATAATTGTCTTTCTTTACAAAGCTTTTCGCTGCAAAGATCAGTTAATCATCTGCCGAATTGCTTCCAGCTCTCTTTAGGACCCACCTGTGCCAGCTCCCTCATGAAAGAACTTTGATCTAGAAATCTGCCAGTATGAAAACCAAAAGGAAAAAACTTAGCATATGGATTAGACGACTCTGGTATCACCTTTTCAAACCTGTAATTTTGTGTTATGATTTGTTAAATGTATTTTAAACAGACCAATGCGTGCTGTTTACATAGCCTCCTTCTACTGTCAGCTGGCATTAGTTAACAAAGAGATGTTGGATAATTGTGGGTTTTGCTATGGAAAAGTCCTGTTTAATGTTCAGATTGTGTGCCCTCTATTAACACCTCTCTTGGTGAATTCAGTGAGAATTGTTCTCTACTTTTATATTATATTATATTATTATATTAATAGTTCCTAAATATTACAATTTTAGATGTTTTTGATCACTTCACAAATCCTCACAAAAGCATGCATGGCTTTGTGAATACCCTCTTTTGTCTCAATGCCTTCCAGTCTGGAGATGAGGATTCATCAATGAGTACTTTCCTCACTTCTGGTGTGTTCTAGCTAAAATGGCAATTCAGCATAACTGTACAGATGCATTGCTGTCATGAAGAAGGGCCAGTGGATACACAGACCCACCCCGAGTGCCATATGTGCTTCTGGTCTTTGATCAAATGTGAGGAACGTGGCTTCTTTTGATACAATGGAAGAGTAGTTGTAGCCAAATTTGACATACAACAGGGTAACTTTTAAAACATGCACTGAAGGGCAGTAACATGTTTTCCAGTGTCACAATATGTGTTCTGGGCACAGAGTACATGAAAGAGAAAGGCCGTATTGCAGTGCAGGTAACTTTATCTCCTCTTATGAGCTTATATTATTATGACTTAGTTGTGGCATCATTGAACAAGATGATTTTTGGGGCACAAGGAGAACCATTGGTAAAACCTCTATTATTAAGTTGGAAGTGTTTTGTAAAGTTTTTCATTAAGAGAAAAAATGCAGTTTCCGGTCCGTGTAGAGTCACAATTTCACTGCCTGGGCAGCTGCACAAGTGAAGTGAAGTTTCAACACTAGATAGCCTCTTGTTGGAAAAAGTGAGGGGGTTAATATCTCGTAATCGTGCAAGATGGATCTACGTACTTGTCCCCAGGCTTACAAAGACAAAACATGGATCCTTACCATTAGATAGACACCATGCTGTTCTTGCCCTTAATGTCATAGCATTTGGAAGTAAGCAAATCAAGGAAATAAAGAGGCCAGAAACCGACTGATCACAAAGGCTGACTTCAATGTTTCTAGAATCATAGAATGAGTAGCAAGAGATTGTGGAAGTTGCTTTCCTATTGAAAATGTTGTTTCCAACACAGTGCTTGGTCAGTCCTGATAGATTAGGTATTTGCCTTGACCCATAAATTCAAGTATTTTGGTGATATTGAAAACAATAACTTAGAGGATAGTGACAATTGGCCTTAGCATGTTACCATCAAGGTCAATCTTCCTTCAACTGTCAATAGAGTTCTGTCTTTGGCTGTAGGATGCCCTCAGCAGCTTTGTAAAAAGATAATCACCAACTAAAAGAGCTCTATAATTTTTTTTAATGAATCACCTTCCTAAACTGTATTATTATTCATCTGAAGAAATGTGCCATTGACATGCTTCTATGATCTCCAATGTTATTGCATGCCTCTCTCAATCCATAACATCAGATAAACAAAACATTATACAACAATTTATTTCACTCCATATTGTTTGGTCTGAGAAAGATTGCTTTACCTTGCATTCTAAATGGTTGCAGGCACTACAGCTTTTGAAAAGTATTGTCGATCTTCCTGATAGGGATCTATGGTATGACCTAAAATGGAGGCCTGGACAGAACTCGCTGAGTTTCACCCCACAGAATTCTGCGGAGTTGCAAAAAAACTCTGCGAGATTCCATGGATTTCCGGCAATGGGCAGAAAATGCTCATCCTGCCATTCGTGCTGCTTTTTCCACGTCAGTGTCACGTTCAGCACTGAAAAATCAGCGCAAATGGCACCATGCAGTGCGCAAGGGTGTAGCCATTTTGTTTTGCCTGCTCCTGTTTCTCTCTCCTTGCTGGCTACCTGCTCCGCTTAATCCAGCCCAATCCGCCCGCATACGATCTCCCAGTTCCCAATCCCAACTTTTGTTTACTTGTTTGTGTTATTGTCTCACTTTCCCTGTGTTTATTTTACGTTTCTGGGTGTGATTTTGTGACTTCTTTGTTTTTTGTTTTCCTTTCCTGGTCTGTCTTCTCTGTCTGTCCTCCTGTTTCTTTCCTTCCTGTTCCCAGTCCAACTCCCTCCCAGTGGCAGAATCTACAGCAGAAGCAGTCAGCGCCACCCGCACCCCCTGTGGGTGATGCAGGCGGACAGGGATGCGGCCTAGCCCGATCTCCAGCAAGGCAGAGGTGGCCATACTCATTTTCTGGGTACAAAACCACCTCCACCACATGCTGACAGCACCCCCAGAAAGGGGTATGCCATGTGTGAGCATCAGGTGCTCTGGGGGAGTCGGCGGCAGTTCTTGATTACCAAACCTGTTCCTACGGTTACTTACCTGTGAGAATGATTGCAACTGCACGCTCGTTTCTACTAAATTGACAGACTTTACTATAATGTCTTTACAGGTGTGCAGCTACCTTCACTGAGAGAATGGAGTATGGTGACATACCAAGACGGCGGACATTATTACAAGAGAGTGAAAGAGGAAACAGTCCGTTTTCTAGTCACCTGAAAGTAAATTGTCCAATGGGAAGCTGGACATGAGTGTTTAAATTGTGGTCTATGCAAAAGAAAAAATTACTGGCATTGAAAAAGGCTATTTTGCTGAAACGCGTCTGCCGCAATAAAAAGAACTGTCAGATACCGTGAGTGCTACGATTTGGTGTTCTTGTGTTTTACATGGTGGTCACTACCATGAAAGGATGCACCCGCCCGCAAGTTGTTCGGCAGGATGAAGTGGTATTTGGTGGGAAACTGTTATGAATCTGCCAGAACCGCCGCCGACTCTCATGGATTAAGTGCCTGTTTACACGAGGTCGTCATTATCAAATGTAAGGTACTTGGTTACCAAACCTGTTCCTACGGTTACTTAACTGTGAGAAGTTGGAGCACGGCAGGGCGAGGAACTGACACACTTTCCACAATTCATGAATGAACATTTATAAAATGATTGCAACTGCACGCTCGTTTCTACTAAAGTGATAGACTTTACTATAATGTCTTAATAGGTGTGCAGCTACCCTCACTGAGAGAATGGAGTATGGTGACATACCAAGATGGCGGACATTATTACGAGAGAGTAAAAGAGGAAATAGTCCGTTTTTTAGTCACCTGAAAGTAAATTGTGCAATGGGAAGCTGGACATGAGTGTTTTTAAGTTCAAGAAAATTTTATTGAAAAGAATCAAGGTGTCATGGAAAAATACAAAATAGTAATCTCATACCAATACAATCAAAAAGGATATCATAATAAAGGTAATGAAAGTATACGAATTAGGCTCATAGAAGACAACATACAAGGATCAAATAATACAGAGATCTTAATAACAATAAATAATGAAGAATATTAGGAATGTTAGGGAATCAAGGGGGTTTAAGAACTTCTTGTTGAGATGGTCGCAACTGGAAATGCCTCCTGGCACTTGTGTCAAGAAATGTAGTAAGAGGTGACCACAGCTCCAAACGCTTCATAGCCAATGTTATGGGATAAACGAAAGCAGTATCTAACCTGTGGTTATGACAAACGGCATACCACCAAGCTCTATAAGAAATTTTGGTGGAGTCCTTCCAATTTATAGTAATTTGTTGAAATGCAACCGCTAATAACAGGTCAATAATTTTGACATTGAACATCACATTTTCCCAAACAGGTGAGAGACTACCCAGGAATATATTACTAAAAGAAAAAGAAAACCTAGTTCCAAAAATTAGGTTGATTTGAGCCCAAACCTGTTTCCAGAAGTTACATACAGATAGGCAGGAAAATAGCATATGGAACAAATCAGCATTTGGAGAAGAACATATCCAACAGATATCTGGTATAGTTGAAAAACTCTTACTTAAAACGTGTGGTGACAATAAAAGTCTATTATATACAAAGTATAAAGTTTGCGTTGTGTTTGCTGCTCTGGAGGAGCTCCGTATTTTAATCCATAAACTCCTCCAGAGAGGAATTGACCAAGATGTCTGAAAATCGTGCTCCCACGACTCCTCTATTCTGGATTTCTGCCTGATCGTGTCACTACCTTGTAAAAAACTGTATATAGTGGAAGCCTGGGTGTAAGCTTCAGCAAGGCATGCAATTGTGAAAGGGATTTTGAATCGTTAGAAATAATAGGTGTTCTAGATAACTGGGTATATGTGGACATCACTGCTTCCTTTAGAAGATTATATTTAGGAGTGAATGAGACAGGTAAGTGAAACAACTGGCTAAGCAAGGGGAAAGACAAGAAGACTGAGTGAGAGAATAATTGGTGTATCCAAAGCAGACCCTTTTGTCTCCAAGTTTTCCAATAGAAGGGCTTGTTATGGATAAGCAAATATTTATTGTGCCATATAGTTGAGCTAAGAAAGGAATCAGTAGTGGGAAGAGTCTGGGAGGGTGATGATTGAAGAAGTTTAGTCGTTAGTTTAATTATGGGAGTAGAAAGGGACTGTGGCTTATGCGTGAGAAGGAGAGGTATTCATGAAAAGAGAAGGGAGACAGAAATAATCGTTCAATGGAGTCCATAAGGGACAATCATCTGTAGGGTCAAGTAGCCAAAGAGAGGCCTGACGTAAAAGGAATGCCCTCTGAAACGCCTGAAAATCTGGGAAGTTGACTCCACCCTCCGTTTTGGGACGGAACAGCTTCAGCAAAGACATTCTGGGCTTCTTATTGTTCCATAAAAGGAAGAAAGAATAGAGTTAATCTTCTTAAATGATTTAATAGGAATTGGGACTGGTATATTAGAAATAGTATATAAAACTATGGGCGACAACATCATCTTAATAGTGTCCAAGCGTCCCCACCAAGACAAGTAGAGGGGGTGCCACTTAGTAGTGAGATCTGAAATTTTTTGAATACATTTCATCAAACACAAAGCTACTGTGTCAGAAATACATGGTGTAATATGTAGTCCTAGATACTTAATATGATTGGGACTCCATGTGAAGTTGGAGGCACTGAATTCTGGTTTAAAAGTGTATTTAGTTAAGGGCAGGATTTCGCAATAATCATCATTTAGTTTATAGCCCGAGATAAGGGAGTATGCCTGAACTTCCGCAAGAAAGGCAGGAATTGATTCATTTGGTTTTGACATAAAAAGCAATATGTCGTCAGCATAAGCTGCAAGCTTAATATGACAGTTATGTGTTTGGAAACCATGTAGATTTGGGTTGAGGCGCAATTTGGAAAGGAATGGTTCCAGCGCCAAATTAAATAAAAAGGGAGAAAGGGGGCAACCCTGTCTAACTCCTCTGCCCAAGTTGAAAAATTAGGAAATCAATTCATTGAGCATAAACTGCAGCGCGTAGGATGGGAATAAAGAAGAGAAATTAGGGATATGAATTTAGGACCGAAGCCAAACCATTTGAGAGTATAAAACAAATAGATCCACTCAACCCTATCAAACGCTTTCTCTGCATCCAGTGCAATCGCTGCTAGGGAATGTTTTAGGCGGGAAGATTTGGACAAAACATTAAAAAGAAGACGTGTATTGTCTGTAATGAATCTTCCTTTTACAAAACCAGACTGTTCCCTTCCCAACAAGTTCGGTAGGAAGGAGTCAAGCCTGAGAGCCAACGCTTTAGAGAAAATTTTATAGTCAATGTTAACCAGAGAAATAGGCCTATAATTTTTACAAAATTTAGCGTCTTTGCCTTCCTTGGGAATGAGGCAAATATGAGCTTCTGAAAAAGGTTCCAGAGGATTCATCCAAGGAGTGGAAGAGTTTCATTAAAGAAAACAACTTAGGCAGCAAGAGTTTGGAGAAGTGTATGTAAAATTCAACGGTAAAACCGTCTGGGCCTGGTGCTTTATCCTTTTTTAAATGTTGTAGTGCACTCATGAGTTCCTGCTGTGTGATGTTTGACTCCAAAGGTGATAGGTCCATAGAAGAGAATGAGGATTTTGGTATATTAGAAAAGAATTGTAAAAGGGATTGTTCTGAAGGCTGTGTTTCAGATGAATACAGAGATTTGTATAAAAAGGGCAAATTCGTTTAAAATTTCGACATCTTTAAATTTTAAATCTAAATTAGTGTCATAAACCGATTCTATATTTGACCTGTTCTGCCTAATTTTTAAATAATTAGCCAGTATTTTCCTGCCTTGTTTCTGCCTCCATAAAACTTTGAACTTGATTTTAACAGGTATAATGATGCATCATCAGTCGACTTTTTATTAAATTGCAGTTTAGCGCTTATCAGGGCTGTCAGGCATTCATTCGAATGGGATGTATAATAAGAATGCTCCAGTTTTTTGATATCATTAAGGAGATTTTTAGTGTGTGAACGTGCAATTCTGCGATTCTTGGAAACGAAACCAATAATGAAGTCTCGCGCTGAAGCTTTATAAGCATCCCAGATAGTAGAAAACGGCATATGCTCAGTGTAGTTTATTTCAAAAAATTCATTGAAGAAAGAAGTAAAGGAAGCAGTAAACTCTGGGTTTAAAAGGAGAGTGTTATTAAAACGCCACCTGCTGGGGAGTAAAGATTTAGGTAAAATGTCTATGCCAATTGAGACAGGTGCATGATCCGAGAGTAAAATGGGACCGATTTCCGCATAAGAGATTGTTTGAGAGATATTATGGGAAACAAAAATATAATCAATTCTTGACTGGGTATGGTGAGAGGGGGAATAGAAAGTGTACTCTCTGGTAGTCGGATGACATAAACGCCCAGCGTCCAGAAGTTTATGTTGGGTAATGGTGTGGATAAAAGACTTATGTGGTTTGTTGGGAATAAAGGAAGATCTAGAACTTCTATCAACAAATGGATCAAAAACCTGATTGCAGTCACCAGCGAATATAACATTTTCTTCCATAGACTGCGTTACTTGTTTGGCCAGAGTGGACCAGAAAGAGGGTTCACCACATGTAGGAGCATAAACATTGAAAAGGGAGACTGGAACATCCTTCAACAACAATTTAACATTCAACCATCTGCCCATTGTATCAGATTCCTGCGACACAAGTGAAATTGGAATAGATTTATGACATAGTATCGTTACTCCATTACGTTTCCCATCACCTGGAGACGAGAATACATTTCCCACCCATCCTCTTTTAATTTTGACGATTCAATATCTGTAAGATGGGTTTCTTGTAAGAAAACTATATCAGCGTTCAACTTAGCCAGATGAGTGAGTACTCTTTGTCTTTTTATGGGAGAATTTAGACCCTTAACATTCCATGAAATGAGTTTTAGAGACATATATAATCAAAGCTAAAATGGTCTAAACCATGAGGCATAGAACCAATTCATTACAACAAAACTGTGTGATGAATAGACAAGAATGGTGAGAGAAGGAAAAATGAGAACATTTCTAGATATAAGGAGAGTGATACCTTAGATAGTAGAGGCCATATGTGTAGAGAGAGGTAAAATGAAAAGAGAAGACTAGAATGAATGGTTATACAAAAGGGGAGTAAAGAGGTAAAAGGATTAAGTATTGGGATAGTAAGTGATGAAATGCATAAGAGAGAATAAAACAGAAAAGGATTATAGAAGACACCAAGTTCATAGAGAGAAAAAAAAAATTGTGAAACAATATGGAAAACAGATAACAAAACAAACGACATACCTACATAAAGGGAACGAAATTGGATGGGTAGGTGGAACCACATGAGGCAGACGAGACGACCAGCGAGAGCTAGACCGGCCAGGAGGGGAACACGCCAAAACACAAATGGTACTGCGGAGATAAAGAAAGATAAGATGGTCAGAATAACATTAATTCAAATACCAATCCGAAACAATGAAGAAGCAAAATCACAAAACATTAATGAGTGCTGTCAAAAGATAACAATGGGATGAAGGACCCATACATATATGCAACGGCATACAACCTGTGATACATAAGAAAAAGAGAGAGAAAAAAAAACTGCATAAATATGCAACTCAGGCAAATCAAATAGCATGCGACGATGATGGTCTTGAAGAGTCCATGAAATCCATATTGTGCGCACTAAGGAAGCTTTGCAGGTGCACTGGGTCATCATATGAAGTAGTCTTGTTGTTGTAGGTAACTTTGAATAAGCATGGATGGAAAAGGCCGTATCTGGCGCCCATGGAACGAAGAGCTGGCCTCATATCGAGAAATGCCTTGCGTCTTGGACGCAGTTGCTTTGAATAATCCTGCGCGAAGAACAATGTGGCACCAGACCATGACATTTTTTGAATAGCCCTAGCAGCAGCCAGAACCTTTAACAGATCTGTGTACTCCAGAAGGTACAAAATGACACCCTCGGTTTCTGTGGAGAAAAAGAATTAGTGGTAATGCGACCCAGTCTATGAGCACGCTAGTATGTTCAATATAGTTCCTTCTGGTAGAAGAAGAACCTTGGGAAGAAAAGATTTAAAGAAGGCAATTGGATCTGTACCTTCGACGCCCTCTGCCAAATTATAAATGCGTATGTTATTCCTCCTATTTCGATTTTCCAAGTCCTCGACCTGTTTTGTAGTGAAGATACTTGAGAATGCAAGGAGTGTACGTCCTTGGTGGTACTTTGGAAGGAGGAAACATTCTGCTCCACCATTGTGAGTCTCGCGTCCAGCTGTAACCAATTGTCTGAGAGGGTTTGTAGTTTGGCACTTGTTTCTTCCACAAAAGGTCTGAGAGCTCTTATTTCCTGAAGTATTAATTCCATGGAGACTGGAGCATCCAATTTGGGTGGTGAGGGAGGGTCCTTTTTTAGACGTTTCACATTGGACTTTCCTATTGCTACCTGCGTAGGTTCCATGTTTGTGCTGCACTGATCAATATCAAGGACCCCAGAATTTTCCAGCCGAGAGAATTCAGAGAAAATTGTTGAATTTTTGATGAAGATGCGCTTTGGTTTCGGAATAGCAGAGAGGATACCTTTTGTTCTGCCCAGCCAGCAATGTGAACCAGAAGAGGACTCCTCCAGAGTGCTAGGAGCCAAAGGTGCAACTAAGTAAAGAGTCTTGAAAGTCCTTATGTGACTGGAGACTCTTGAGTCGTCGCCACCAAATGAACCTTAAAGAAGAATTGAGTAACGGTGTAGCCAGCGTGCCTTTCGTCCATAAAAAGGATCAATCACACAGAATTTGATGATGAGTCACAAAATGGCGGCCGTTTCACATCACCTCAGTGTTGGTAGAAAAGGTGAGGTGCGAATGAATTATCGCGTAGCATTAGGACTCTGCTGAGAAAATAGAAGACGTTGCCCAAGCGCCAATGAGCCTGCCATGCCTTTGTGCAATACAATAAAGAACCGCCCTTTAGGAGTTTAGAAGAGCGTTAGCTCCATGAAAAAAAATAAAATGGCGGCCGTTACATCGCGACTCCACAGACGCGCTTGAAAAGTAAAAAATAAGCACCTCAGGAGTATCGAAGAAGCGGTGAAAGGGACCGCATCACAGCGCTCACCCGTTCACCCGCTGAAATTCTTCAAGCATCGCTCCGGGTAATGCATTTGAAGCGCAATACGTCCGATCCGAGCCGGGAGCCTCACTCGGGTGCCTCCATGTCCGCCGGGCTCCAAGCCACGCCCCCCGGACATGAGTGTTTAAATTGTGGTCTATGCAAAAGAAAAAATGACTGGCATTGAAAAAGGCTATTTTGCTGAAATGCGTCTGCCGCCATAAAAAGAACTGTCAGATAGCGTCAGTGCTCCGATTTGGTGTTCTTGTGTTTTACATGGTTTTCACTACCATGAAACGATGCACCCACCCGCAAGTTGTTCGGCAGGATGAAGTGGCATTTGGTGGGAAACTGTTATGAATGTGTCACAACCACCACTGACTCTCATGGATTAAGCGCCTATTGACACGAGGTTGTCATTATCAAATGTAAGGTTCTTGGTTACCAAACCTGTTCCTACAGTTACTTACCTGTGAGAAGTCAGAGCATGGCAGGACGAGGAACTGACACATTTTCCACAATTCATGAGTGAACATTTATAAAAGGATTGCAACTGCACGCTCGTTTCTAGTAAAGTGACAGACTTTACTACAATGTCTTTACAGGTGTGCAGCTACCCTCACTGAGAGAATGGAGTATGGTGACATACCAAGATGGCGGACATTATTACAAGAGAGTAAAAGAGGAAATAGTCAGTTTTCTAGTCACCTGAAAGTAAATTGTCCAATGGGAAGCTGGATATGAGTGTTTAAATTGTGGTCTATGCAAAAGAAAAAATTACTGGCATTGAAGAAGGCTATTTTGCTGAAACGCATCTGTCGCAATAAAAAGAACTGTCAGATACTGTGAGTGCTCTGATTTGGTGTTCTTGTGTTTTACATGGTGGTCACTACCATGAAAGGATGCACTCACCCGCAAGTTGTTCGGCAGGATGAAGTGGCATTTGGTGGGAATATATATATGCGTGCCCTCTTCTTGTTTGGCATGAAGTAGGTTTGGTGGAATATTGGGCAGCGTTGCGGTGACGCTGCTTGCACGCAACACCAGTCGGTTTAGGCTGCCGAATATCACCGTAGCGGAGGTTGAGGCTCGTGGCCATTTCGGCAGCCCCCGGATTGCACCCAGGGAGGAGTAATTAGAGGCGCATTTTGTGGAGGAGGACGTTGCATCGGCGCGAGGAAATCCAGGGATTTTCAGCACGGAATACGGGTCCTATTGAGACGGATTGACGACCCCACTCAGAAGGTCTGCGGCAATTTGGTGACTGGGCACTGTAGGAGTATCCACTCCCAATGGTGAGGTGGGTGGACAGCAATTCATGTTTTTTGCGTGGATGGCTCTCCTCGGACTTTGCATCACAGCAATAAATTGTACTATTATCATGGCGTCCGATCCAAAGCAACACGCCAGATGCATACTGGGAATACTAGTTGTTGACCAGCAAGGATTATCGAGTGACATGCCCAAGACTTCCAACAACAGATTTGTCTGTTCTAAAGTTTATTTTGGACATTGTGAAGTTACGGGGTATAATTACTAGCCATTAAGAGACAATCGATGATATGTACGAGCTGTTGATATGTGCTATGTTTTTCAAATTGAAGTCATGCGCACTCAGACGACGGAATGCGCAGATGGTTAACAATAAGTTGTCCCAACCTTTTACATTTTTAACTTTGATCAGATCGCAAACAATATAAAAATTATATTTATTATATTTTAATGTCAAGGATAAGAACTTCACTTGGTTGCTTATATTTATGTTTTGTCACGTGACATTTATTAATCACATTGAACTATTATATTACTACTTAAGCCTGCAGATTTCGATAATCATGGATGCATTTGGTAAATGTTTTTATCTTTTACTAATGAGTATGTATGGTAATGAATTGTAGATTGGACGGACTCACTGCTCATTTGAAATGAAGTATTTCGTCTGTGTTTAGCACTTTGTGATATTTAAATGTAACTGAAACACGGCGTCCTTTAGATTTACAAAGGCAGGTTTCCTGCCGAAACGCGTCTCTCTTCTGTGCAGAGTCGTGGAGGCCCATGGTAATAAAGATGTGCTGCAGATTTTACCTACCTCCTGTGCGTGCCCTCTTCTTGTTTGGCATGAAGTAGGTTTGGTGGAATATGTATATATATATATATATACACAAAAGTAAAAGTAACATTATAGTTCGGTAAATTTGTTAGTGTGAACATTAGCGTTTTGAACTAAAAAAACACAGAAATTCTTCAGATATAGTTACAATCACGGCCCCTGATATACCTCTGTAACAAAAATTGTTGTCCAGAGATTTTCATTTTTGATTTGTGTTTTGGATCATTAAAGAAGTAATTTAACTTGTTAGACATTACTGGTCTGGGCAGAATTTTTCTGGACTACGTTTTAAAAATGACGGATATGTTGCAGTGATGATGTAATTTTTCAGGAATCATGCAGGACCTATATACTTCATTTTAATGTCAAAACATAGGTGTTGGGGTCAAGTAGTCTTATATAGATAGAAAATAACTCCTCAGAGCAACCCTTTCACCATATTCCAAAATGGCGGCTATAATAGAGGAAAAAGAGTCATATATGGAAATTAAACAAATAATAATGGTTTTTAATCCTTTTATGTATAGACCAAACAAAGTTTATGATCTGTATATGAAAAAAAAATAATGTTTATCACTCCTGTTTTGGACACATTTTCATAGTTCACTTTGTTTATTTGTTTTGGCAATCACTCATGGTACATTTGAGAAGAGCGTATCGACAGGGACACCTTTTTGTAGCACAGGTTTTGCAAGTACATGTACATGTAAGTTCTGTGGGTAGAGGCTTTAGAAATTTCGTACGCTTTAGCTCCCCATCAATATCTTCCCAACCAAATTCACATGGATCTTTCTCTACATATGCATGATCCAAACCATTTACACATCTTCTACTCAAGTAGAACGCTTTTTTTAATGTGTCCACGTACAGAATATGACGTTGATGGAAGGTCACTTAGCGGGACTGATCTCTTGTACTCACTGTACCGAAGATAGTCAGACGTGTGACAGTCAGAACTCATTTTCCACAAACGCACAAGGCATTTTTCTACATCTTTAAAGACATATTCTTCTTCTGTCTCAACAAATCCTTTTAGAAACTTCACATGTTCAGCAGTTAAAGCTCCAAGCTTTGTTTCAATTTTGCTCATAGTGTCATCACTGTTAGGAATATGTACCTTGATAGGAACACTGTGCCGCAACAACAAATGATGGACGAAATGCTAAATAAATCAAATATTCTCCCCCATTCAAGAGATCTGGGTTAATTCCATTTTGCTTTTTCTCACTACTCCACCCCAGTTTCGGCCCAGCCCTATGCAAATCAGTCTTGACCCTGCTCCTCAAGGGAACAGTCTAGCCTGAAATGCCAAACCGGGTCATCCCTGGACCGGAAACAAGCATCCTGGGACCGGTTTCGGAGTATATCACCCCTCATCAGCCAGGCTAGCTTGCATCAAGTGGTACAGCAAGCAAGGGACCCACGTCTGGGAATACCCATCCCACTTAGGGTGAAAAGTGCTGCAGCAACAAATGATGGACAGAATGCTGAATAAATCAAACATTCTCCCGCAGTCAAGAGATCTTGGTTAAATCCATTGTTCTTTTACTCACTACGCCACTCCAGTTTGGACCCAGCCATATGCAAATCAGTCTTCACCCTGCTCCTCAAGGGAACAGTCCAGCCCGAACTGCCATGCCGGCCGGGTCTTCCATGGACAGGAAACAAGCATCCTGGAACCAATTTTGGGGTATATCACCCCTCATCAGCCAGGCTAGCTTGAATCCAGTGGCACAGCGAGCAAGGGACCCACGTCTGGGCACACCCATCTCACTTAGGGCAAAAAGTGCTGCAGCAACAAATGATGGACGGAATGCTGAATACATCAAAATTTCTCCCCCAGTCAAGAAATCTGGGTTAAATCCATCATTCTTTTGCACACTACGACACCCCAGTTTGGACCTAGCCATATGCGTATTAGTCTTGACCCTGCTACTCAAGGGAACAGTCCAGCCCGAACTGCCAAGCTGGGTCTTCCCCGGACTGGAAACAAGCATCCTGGGACCGGTTTTTTGGTATATCACCCCTCATCAGCCAGGCTAGCTTGAATCCAGTGGCACAGCGAGCAAGCAACCCAAGTCTGGGCATACCCATCCCACTTAGGGCAAAAAGTGCTGAAGCAACAAATGATGGACGGAATGCTGAAAAATGTTTGATTCATTCAGCATTCCGTCCATCATTTGTTGCCGTAGCACTTTTCATTTGACAGTACAATGACTCGATTGGAACCATTTCGAACAGCTCACTCAACATGTGGCACAACACGAAGGTCAGATTCCTCCAATTTGTTGTTAGGTTTTTGAACAATATGGACCATACCTTTTGAATATACCTCTGCAGGCACCAATTCCCCATTGACAATCATTCCCCTTGCAATAATTGGAAATTCAGTGTTCACTGAAGCATCATCAATGTGTTGGCGAGTTAACATCTCCAAGTTCATCTTGTTCGATGTTGATGACCAGAATTTATCAAGTTGCACAGGTATAGGTGTCGAACTTTTGATGCAGGCAAGGTCAATTGTTCCACTTGTAGACATTCGTCTGATCCTCTCACATTCTTTGACAGATAGCTCAAGATAACTGTTAAAGACAATGTGCAGTTCTTGCAAAGTGCACACTGACTTTGATATCTGTAGAACAGTCTGAACGCGAAGTTTTGCATGGATGAAAACTTGCCCATTCGTAATTGTGACATATAGTCCACAACAACAGCAGTTTTCAATGAAGGCACCTCTTCAAATTGAAATTTTTCAGGTGAAAGTTTTTTTTCGAGCTCTTGTACTTGTTTGTACTTCACTGGTTTTGTTGCAGCATCTCCATCAAATAATACATTTGCTGGAAGAAGATCATGCGACAGAATGTCCTTGATAAATTCACCCCTTTCTTTTGCTATATCCATCTCTCTATGTGCTTGCCACAGTTGTTTTTTGTAACCTGTTTTGTAGTGGCTGGTTGGACAAAACTCTTACTATGGCAATTAAAGTGTGGAAGTGTAGCTTTAGTGGTTATGTCAAACAGCTTTTTCTCTTTCAATACAAATCTCTACTGCTTCAGTTCTGTGTATCGTTTTGGCCCATGTTCCAGGACATCTAGTAGACGTGTCTTTATATCGTTATCCACATATTGATTGGTCACAAAGTTGTGTAGTCGCACAGGCTCAGTCAAAGGGGTTTCCTTGCTGCTGCATTAAATGAAGAAGGCTGTCAACATGTTTATTAAAACGTTCCCCTCTCTTTACCACAAGTTCATGGTGAGGAACAGTTTCACGATGGTCCATTAATTTTGATTTTGTAATCTCTCTGAAAACATTTAAAATAGAAAGGACTTCATGTTAAACTAGCTGCCATTGAGCAACATATTCACTTTTATGTGCCTGACCAACACTTCCCTTGGAGCTTTTCTGTGATCTCTGTATCGTCTGTTCCAGTTTCATATCTGGAGCCACAGCATTGAACCTTCCCTCTCTGTCTTTCACCACAAAATGTCTTCGGATGAATTTTCTGTAGAGGTATGGTTTTTCCTCCTCTAGCTTCTTCACTCTTTCCAAATACCAGGACCCATATCTCAGGTAGTTTATGCAATCGAATTAGTGAAACACAGTAATCAGTGACTCCACATTCTTCACAAGCAGCTCCCAATCACCTTCCCGATCAGCATGTACCAAGATTTTCACTAGAGCTATCATGTGTAAAACATTTCCCAGTACATGCAAAGTTCTGATTTTTCTTCACATTCTTTGACAAAATCTATGAACTTGGTTTTCTGATTTTGAACAGAGTATATTGAACATTGCCTGGCATTGCATTTTGTCTTTTGAATGAAGTGCACCCTGTGCATTGTACACTTCTGAGATAAAATATGCAAAACCTAATTTGTCATTCTTTCTCTAGAGAGTATTCCAATGCAATGTTTCTATAGCCTCAGATATGATGAGCAAACCTTGTAACGAATGAACATAGTGAGTTCTGCTCAATACTGACTGGACTGTTTTGCTTCCAAAGATTTCAGCCTCCAATAAGTGCATCGTCTATGCCACATCCACTGAGATAACTTCCTGCACACCACAATGCAACTTTTACCTTGTGGAAAACGCCCATCATTGCATGAAGATCATCAAATTACAGTAGATTGCTCATAAAAATGTCAGCTACAATACGAAAAACAACTTCATCGCAGAAAATTGTCAAGATCGGCTGGTCTTCAAGCTGAAATTTTTTAGTGCTGTGAATACTGTTGCGTAGTTTGTGACTGGAGATGGTATTACTGATAAAAACCCAACCTTCTTCAGTGGGACGGTATTCTGGGAGATCAGAGCATGAATTCCATCCCATGAAGGAGCTGGCTTTTCTTCATCCTTTAGTCCGCACCGAATAAGCGATATGATAATCAGCTTTGCAGACCAGAGCATCAGGTAGAAGAAGATCCATGTCCTCAGCCACTTTGAAACTTTCTGGTTAACTGGGACATGTTGATGGCTTGTAGTGATTTTGCACACATTGGCAAGGCAGTTTGGTTATAAGTTTGCAGCTTTGTTTGTTTATGCCTACAGCTGACACAGCTTGTTTTCCAGCAGCTACTTCATTGGTACAGTCTTGAAAAAGCACTATGGCAGTATCATGTGTGCTGAATGTTCCAGACAAAGAAGAGCTGTCTTCAAAATCAAACATATTAAGAGCAGCAATTGTAAATCCTTTCCTGGTAAAGTGACTTGGAAGTGGTGTGCTGTTGGATTCACAAGATTTTACAGCCTGAGCTGCTAACAAGTTTTGCTATGTACTATGTCATTATAACTTGTTGATACACCAAACTTATTTATTGAAGTTCTCTACTTGTGCACTTATCATTGATTCAGTGGGCAGTCATCATGTATAGCAGAGTTTTCTTTCTGCCATGATGTAATTCATAAAACATGATTTGGAAAAGACAGTACATTTGCACAGCATTAACCTGTCGGTCTTTGGGATTGTCTTCCACTTCTTCGCTTATATCTTCAAAACCATTATCAATGTTGTCGGCTTCTGTTTCAAACTCAAGAACTTTAGTTTGTAACAGTTTTGCTTTGCTGGAGTTAAACAATGATGTAAAAAATGTTAAGACAACATCAGACATTCTTGTTGACTCCCATGATTTGCGGAGCTCTGGGAGCATCACAAAATTTGTAATTAAGTCTAAAATCTAAATCTTCCAGGACATTTCTTAAAATGCTTCCTGCTGGTTTTACTGCATCATGTAATATGTTTTTGGCAGCAAGAACTTCAGGAGTCAAATCAGCTGAGAACAACATAAGTGGCTCATTCTTTTTGTTAGACTGACAAAAAAGAATTCTACCATTGAACATTCTCACCATAAAAATCTTAATTCATTATCATGGATCAATACAGTTTCATCAATGTTGACTATGATTTCTCTGATCTCACTGAGGGGCATATTCATGAGGAAGTGGGGGTGAGAGGCGTTAGCCTCCTTGGCTTAACGCCTCTCACCGCCACTTCGGAAATGCCAGGCTGCACCCTATTCTCAAGAATGTGGTGCAGCCTGGCGTTTCCCCCTGCGACGGCGCTAAGTCTCACGACTTAATGCCAACCCTGGCACCCTTGCACCACAGTGCAAGGGTGTCTGCGAGCAGGGAGGTTTGTTTATGTACAGGAAGGTGTCCCTTCCTGCACATAAACAAACCTAAAATGCCGTTTAGTAATTTACATGTGTGCTGCTTCAAGCAGCACACATGTAAGTTACAAAACTGCATTTTTAAAGGTTTGTTTATGTACAGGAAGGGACACCTTCCTGTGCATAAACAAACCATGGCATTTTGCTATTTCCATGTGTGCTGCACAAGGCAGTACACATGGAAATAGCAAAAACGAGGAGAAATTAAGCATTTCTCCTCGTTTCGCCACCTTAAGACCAGGATTTTTCTGGTCTTAAGTTCGGCGCTGCCACCTATTATCGCCGCCCTTGATAATAGGTGGCAGCGTCGAATTCAATGGTTGTTGCGGTGGTACGCCCACCGCAACACCCACTGCACGCCCCCTTTCACGCTAAGTTTAGCATGAAAGGGGCCCTATTCTCAAGGCAGCATTAAGCCACTTAACGTGGCTTTAAGCCATGTTAAGTGGGTTAACGCTGCCTTGAGAATAGGGCGCCTGCCCTTTCGCCACGGGAACGTCAAAAAAAGTGACGTTCCCGTGGCGATAGGGGCTTGAGAATATGCCCCTGAGTGTCAACCCGTAGCCAGCACTAAAGGGTGGCTTTAAAACTTCATTTGCTTTTTCAAAGACTGCAAACTTAACTGAAGGCTGGCAATTGCATTACTGCTGGGAGCTCATTGTACATTCATATTTTCAAATGCAGGCACGCATGTTGTTCGGGTAGGCATACAAATCCACTGCAAGTGCATTCACCTCACTGTTTAGATCCGCTTCTCAGCTGAAAAATTAATTTTTGAAAGAAACTAGCTGCAAATAAAAACATGTTTGCCCTTTAAGACTCACATACTCTGTGCTTTGTTCTTTAGTCAATCCCTTAGGCCCTTGTTCTGGCTAAACCATAGATAACACATTGAAGATCCTCTACTTTCTGATCAATTGTTGGAGGTGGATAAGGGGTAGCCATCGATCTTCTAAGTGGATGGGCATTGGGTCTGGTTGCGGTCACTTTCTCAGAAGACTCTGAATCTTGTTGTGATTCTCTGGTTTCTGCTACTTTTTGACAAATTTTTTAAAGGCTTTTTCCATTGTAGCACTTGTTGTTATAATGATAAAATATTTGATCCTCTTCACCCATCGGTTTCAATCTTTTGTGAACTTCGTCTTGCCGTATTTCTGCAGCATCTCGAACTCTTCTTCTGTCCAGCCTCAGTTGATGTTAGCTTTTCTTTCAGATTAGTTTGGCATATGACACATTTTTCTTTGTTGAAGGAGTCCTCAGATTTTGTAGTTAGCAACACTTCAGGTGGTAAAGATCCTCTGCTACCACCTGCGTCTCTCATGTTTACGAGTTTGAATCAACGGAAAACCTGAAACAAAAACAATATTAAAATAAATTACCAATATGATGGCTAAAACACATCATTATAGAGCCTGCCATTTTAAAAAATGTCATCCAGAAACATTTAACCTGGATTAAGCAATGTGTACCCAAGCTAAATTACATCTCTAATGATACAAAATCAAAAACAAATCAAAAATGAAAATCTCTAGACAACAATTTTTTTACGGAGGTATATCAAGGGGCCATGACTATTAGCAGTGCTAACTATAACTTGCGAGCCCGCCACGCATTGCTTATGATTCACATACATCACTCATGACATGTTCTATGACATCATTTATAACATCACTCATGACATCTCAGATGACATTATTGATGACATCACTGATGACATCATCCAATGAGTGTGCAAGGTTGTTTTACAGTTTACATAGTGGCGAGTAACTACCATATTCATTTTATGTAATTTTTGTACAACTTAGGTGTAGCTAATGGGTGTAAGTGTTTACAAAACGTGTATGCTCCTAATGCACCATAGCTGTGTAGAGGTATTGAACACATTATAAATGTTTGCATTCAAGAGTCACTGTGTGCAAATAATAGTTGACTTGTATTCATTATGCTTCACACAATGTTTTGGTTCTGCAGAAAACGTTTCCAACAAGAGACATATTCTACATAGTAAATACTAACTTTTGTAAGCAGCATCGAGCTATTAGAGAGAATCGCGTCAGCATGATGATTTATACTGTCTGTAAGGTTTCACCATTGGATGAAGGGTGCAGGTAGTATGATATTTAGCACCTTCAAATCTTGGTTATTATTAACAAATAGTGTCTGTTTTGACAACTGTTGCATGGAATGTACACACTTTTTAGTAGAATCTTCTGAAAACTCTGTGGTGTATTTCTCATGAGAGTTTCACTGTTTGCAAACAATGTGATATAGAATGAAATGAACTCTCTCCATAGAGTAAACACTTTTTACAGTACTGAGTTCTCTACTGATATCAACTTAATTTCTTAATGTAGGTCCGGTGTGTGTCAGGGGTTTGATACAGATAAAAGCTGTCCAAAGTAGGGCATTTGTTTTGGAATTGGCTTTCACTATTTTGGCTTTCTCTAAACAGTTGTATACAGATTGAACACTGTACTCAATGAGGGTTTCCCATATACCTCTGGTGAATTGTTAATGTGAACAATGCTGTGTGTAAAACCATAGAAATGTATACAGCAATATGTGGGAAAACAAAGCTTGGATTATGTTAACAGTGATGTCATCAGTGATGTCACCAATGATGTCATTTGAAATGTCATCAGTGATGGCATAAATGATGTAATTGAATATGTCATTTGTGAAGTCATCAGCAGTGCATAGTGAGGGCACAAGTTATAGTTAGCGCTGCTAACTATAACTGGCGACTTTATGTGTTTTTAGTTCAAAACGTTTATGTTGTAATTGACAAATTCACCTAACTATAAAATTACTTTAACCTTTGTTTTTTTTGGTGAATATATATACACGACCCTTTCCCCATATAAACAACTTTTGGCCCAGGGGTGAGCTCCCCGAGGCCTCTACAGGCTCAGGGAGCGGCCCACAGAGCCCCCCCCCCTCGTGAATACAGGCTCCCTGGGGCATAATAAATGCTGCACAGCCGCCAATTTTTTTTTTTAGTTGACTAGAGTCTCACTCACAGGATCGTGACATTTTTTGCAGATTTTTTTCTTTTTTGGCCTTGGGACCCCATGGGGCCTATAGGGTCAGGGTGTCCCTACCCTGTCTCCTTATACTATTTCTTTATATTTCAGGACAGGGGACTAAGTCCTTGAGTCCTGTAATGGCTGTCGGCAACATTTTTCTCATGTTGATGGCAGCCAATCAGAGCGCTCGCTCGGGGGGCGTGGCCAAGCCGAGCAGCAAGATGGCCGCTTGGTAGAGGGGCTCTGCCGGCCGAGCACACTATCCGGCATTTATCCTGACAATACTACCCCATTCCAACTCCCAAATACCGGGAACACATGCCGGAAGGGGAGCACCACGCAGCGATGTAATCAGTGCCCTGCCATTTGACTGCATACGGCCGGAATTGCTGTGAAGAATTGGCGGCCTGGAGACGTGGGCCGAGACTCCGGGATGTGTCGGAGCTCCCCCGCGAGGAGCGCTGACCGCAGAGACTGGAGACGGAGCTCTGCCTACCTGGCTCGAGGGTCCGCTCCGGACCGATACGCACAAGCGGAGGGGAAGGCGGAGCGGAATACCCCGAGGCCTGGAGTGACCCGCAGCGCCCTGCTGAGCTAACGTGGAACGAGGGGCGGGACAGGAGCGACGGCTGGGCCTGGTCGCAACGGCTGCGATAGGAGATCGCTGCGGACGGCGGTGGCGGTGGGAGGTGTCTGCTACAGAGTGGACGCTCCTGCCTACAATTGCTGACGGTGTTGCCCTACACAGCTGGACGGCAGTGTGGTTGGTCCTGCGCCCTGGACAGCACGCCGGACGGGAGCGACATATCGGCGTCATCGAAGAGGTGCGGAGGCCGGGAGGGAGGAACAGCACGGAGAACACGAGCCGATCCCCAAGCATTTGAGGTACTGGTCAGCGCTAATCGAGGAGCTGCTGTGGGAGCAGGAGGGAATTCCTCCACAGCCGCGGACGCACATTGGGCCAAGTAAACACACTCTATCTTAGCGCACGGCCTCACGCGAATTGGCCTGACTCTGCTGACACTCTACACTAGAGCTTTCAGGCACTGGGGTGCTGTGGCAAGGGCTGATTGAGGGCACGCACACATACTTTGAGACAGCGCCAAACTGCACCAAGCTACGTACAGCGCCTGGAGGGATTGGCAGCACAGGTGGGCTGGCGCGGGCTGCTCGTCCCATGCACCGGACGCGGAATTACAAACCTAGCGGCGGGGGCCGCGGTGCTGCGACGCGTTCCTGATTACACTGTGCCACTAGGCTGCCTGGATCGAGGCACAGACAGGAGATTAGGCGCGCCTGCCGGAATCCAGTGGTGTGAAGAACTGCTGGTGCCTGCCGAGGGAAAATTGAAGTAAGGGCCTAACTGCGACAGAAAGAGGGTGCACTCCCTGGAAAGCCGCGGGGCGCTGCGGTCCATTTGGGGTGAGATATGAGGGGCACAGGCTTCCCTAACCCGGGTTATTAACTGGGTGGTCAAACTGGGGTTGTGCCCCCCCCTTTTTTCACCTCCCTGTGTGGTGCCCTACCGAGACGGTGAATAAATACGGAGCAGCGTTGTTAGTGTTACTAGCTCGCCCTTACCAAAGTGCACATAGGGATTTCGCCTGCCCTGGATGGCCCTACCGCAGCGCAAAACTAACATGGGGAAGGCAGAGAATAAACAACCTAAAATAACTTTTGAAAAGCGCACCACTAGGCAAGCAGATGGTGAGATGGTGTCACAGACAATCGTACCAGAAACGCAGCTGGCACCGGAGCAGGAGGACGACATAAAGACCATGCTGCGAGACGTAAAGGTCTGTCTAAAGGAAATAGACTCCAAAATAGATTCACTAGCAGCACGAATGGACCAAGTGTCGCACAGAGTGGACACACACGAAACTCGACTGGACACGCTAGAAACCAGAGTGTCGGACACCGACGATCGCCAGGTGGAAACTCGGGAACACCTTCTCCGAATGGACAAAGTCTTGGAGGTAATAAAGGCGCGCAACGAAGATCTCGAAGCGCGCTCAAGGAGGAATAATGTACGCATCACAGGTGTGCCAGAGTCCACCAATGTACCCAATATGGAGAAATATGTGGAGGGCCTATTGAAAGACCTGTTTGGAACTGAGCTGTCGGCCATGTTCCTGGTGGAACGTGCCCACCGCACTCTGGGTCCTCGCCCGCCGCCGGGCGCTATGCCAAGACCAATTCTGGCAAGATTACTCAATTATAGAGACAGGGACACGGTTCTTCGCCTTGCCCGGGAGCGGGGGGAGATACAATACCAGAACAATGCCATCTCACTATACCCGGACTTTACTCAGGCAGTTCAGGCGGCACGTCGTGAGTTCCTTCCAGCCAAGAAACTGCTGCAGAAAACGGGAACTAAATATGCCATGCTATACCCCGCCAAACTCCGGGTGCATACTAGCGGTAAACAATTGTTCTTCACGGAGGCAAGCGCTGCAATGATATTCGCCAAACAACACGCACGCCAACAGCGAGACAAGAGCCACGATAAGGACACATCATTCCAGAGTCAGCTAAGTGACAATGATTAGGACGTGTTGCCATCTATGTATGTCCCAAACAAGCCCCTGACTCAACACAGGTTGAATGTTCTTTTGGGAGTAAATGTCAATGTTTTCTGGGTTACTGAACTGGAAGGTAATATTGTCTTTAGGTAGTACTAACGCTGCTCGGCCACCCTGTCACGCTACGACAGGGCAGTATGCCGGCGACCTCACGCCCCCGCTGGGATGATTCCCTATACTCTTATCTTTATTAGAGTTTTGTTTATTATGGGATGGGTCATTCTAGATACTCAACCTGATTGGGGGGTTGGAGTGGGTGGTGGGTGGGAAGGGATTGTTATTGTTTGTTTTGGTTTCTTACAGGGGCGCCTTCTTCTTTACTGGACATATTTTGATTGGGAAATATTTGTCACTGTTCAGACTTTGTCACCACATGGACGGGACGTTGCCACGGGGACTCATTGGGGATACACCCAAAAGCAGGGAGACTCATAGCCACAATGCCATGACTTCTTACAGGCGTTAGGTCTAAATTAACATGCATAACGTGGAATGTGCGCGGCCTGAATGACTACAGAAAGGTACGACTGGTGCAATCCTATCTCACACGTCATTCGGCCGAAATATGTCTCTTACAGGAGACACATCTGAGGGGCACGGCATATGATAGACTGCGTTCAGCTAGATGGGGCGAGATCCATACATCCTGCTACTCTTTCTAGAGGGGTGGCGACGCTGATAAGTAAGGGCATCCCATGGCGGACAATAAAGGTAGTTAGTGACCCCGAAGGGCGTTACCTACTGGTGCTAGGGACGTTATTTAGCAGGCAGATTCTCATTGCCAATGTTTATGGACCAAACGTGGACGACCCCAATTTCTTCCAGCAGGTATGGCACCACATATAGTCCATGGGAGTCGTAGCGTTAATCTGGGGTGGAGATTTTAATACCGTACTGTCGCTCGAGGACGATAGAGTCGGCACCTCACGCACGCATCACCCACAGGTGGCAGCGGCCCTGAAGGGAGTAATTACTGACTATAGGTTGGTTGACACCTGGCGGATATTACATCCCAACACTAGAGAGGGCACCTGTATCACGCAGCAACATAATGCATGGTCGCGGTTAGATTTCTGGCTCACATCTCAGGAAGCGCACTCATGGGTGTCAGAGGTGGCTCATCATGCACGCACCCTGTCGGACCACTCACCTGTCACGTTGACCATTCAGATACCTACACCTTACAGACAGCCATTCACGTGGCGCTTACCACCTAACGCCCTGCTTGATGCGGCTTTCAGGGAGGAGCTCCACACGCAGATAACAGACTACTTTGAACATAATACAGGCTCTGTGGAGAAAGCTGGGACGCTGTGGGAGGCCTTCAAAGTGGTAATCCGTGGGCATTGCATAGCGGGACAGACCAGGGTACTCCGCGATATTCGCAGCAGCCTAGGCAGGCTTGACTCGGAGCTGCATGCTCTGGAAAAACAATATTTTACGACACCATCAGCAGCGACAATGGGGTGCATTCGAAATAAACTTACTGAGTATCAGGAGGAGGCAAGCAGGGAGGTAAAGTTTCTGCACAAACATGCGACTGCGCGTAGATATGGCGAGGGAGATAGACCAGGAAAGACACTTGCGAATCTCCTGCGCCCACCTAGGGGCTCTACCTTCATCACAGCGCTAAATACTCCCACTAACGGTTTGGTCCACTCTCCACCCGATATTCTCACAACCATGCAAGATTTCTATACACAGTTATACACATCACAAACATCCCCACCGGATTCGGTCCTATTAGATTACTTCGACTCCATAGAACTTCTATGGCTCAGCGAGATGCATCGTGAGTACCTTGACATACCGTTCACAACTGAGGATATACGTCAGGTCATCGGCAGCATGCGGGCTGACAGGGCGCCAGGGGCGGACGGCCTCACCGTGAAATTTTATAAAGAATACTCAGAGTTGCTCGCTCCTCACCTCCTGGCGGTATACCAGGAGGCATTACAGGAAGGGACTTATCCTGGATCGATGCACGAGGCTATTATAATTACCCTTTTAAAACCGG
Organism: Calotriton arnoldi; assembly: GCA_963921515.1. Classification (NCBI taxonomy): domain Eukaryota; kingdom Metazoa; phylum Chordata; class Amphibia; order Caudata; family Salamandridae; genus Calotriton; species Calotriton arnoldi. Next base: position 2,129,813 of record CAWUFW010002130.1, on the reverse strand, counting down.
ACAAGGACCCCCAACAGTGTGATTCCTATCGCCCGCTCTCACTCATCAATTTGGATGCGAAGATCTTTGCCAAACTGTTGGCCACAAGGCTTCAGCCACTGCTGCCAATGATAATCCGCCCAGATCAATCGGGTTTTGTGCCGGGCAGATCAACATCGCACAATCTCAGAACACTGTTTGGACTGCTCCACTACCTCGCGCCACATGTATCTGCGATTGCGGCACTCTTGGATGCCACTAAGGCGTTCGACTCCCTGGAGTGGGGATTCCTGTTCCCCTTACTCAGAAGAATAGGCCTGAGTCCACTTTTCATACAGCAAATCCAGCTTCTCTACATGCAGCCTACGGCGCGGCTTAGGGTTAATGGACTGATTTCAGAACCTATCACTATTACACGAGGTACTAGACAGGGCTGCCCCCTATCGCCGCTATTGTTTGCGATTGCGACGGAACCGCTTGCGGCACGCCTGAGGCAGCACCATACCAATAGATGGATAGGTTTTACGACGCGGGCCCTCACCGTGTCGATGTATGCGGATGATATAACATTATATATGGTAGATCCCATAGATAACTTGTCGCCTATGACACGTGAGGTGGTACGCTACGGCGGATTGTCTGGAGTAAACATTAATTGGAGCAAATCCGTGATCCTCCCCCTAACGCCGGGGACTCAGACCTTCGCTGCTGAATATCCGTTGGCCTGGGCGTCTGGTCCGGTTCGATACCTGGGGATATGGTTTAGTAACAACCTGCAGGACCTATGGTCAACCAATTACGGCAGGGTGGTGGCCTGGATTGAAGACCGGGTGAGGAGGTGGAAGACTCTTCCCCTATCCCTGGCGGGCCTTATAGCGGTGGCAAAGATGATTATTCTACCGAAACTACTGTACCTCTTTGTTAACATCCCAATACCACTCACGGTGCAATTCTTTCGTCGCCTCCGGTCACTTATGATTGAACTGGTGTGGGCAGGTAGACAACCGAGGGTAACGTGGGAGATCCTGACATTGCCACAGGCGCAGGGGGGAATGGCGGCACCGGACTTTGCCCTATACGCATACAGTGCACAGGCACAATTTTTGCATTTCTGGGCACACCTCACACCCTTTCTACCACACACTGCAATAGAAATAGACAGGGCGGCACCTCTCCCACTGTCCACGGCACTATTCCATCCCTACAGGCGGCCCGCGACGAAATAGATACTGTACAAGCTTTGAGGTGGGCATGGTAGGGTCTTCGAAAATGAGCAAACTTAGATGTATTATATGCACCATCCATGCCACTTCTCAATAATCCGATGGTCCCCCCGCTCATGGAACCTGGGGCGCAGGAACGCGCAGCTGCTCATAACATAACCATATGAGCAGACCTTTACCCTGCAGACACCTTTCTCACACTGAAACAGATGTGCGACCCCACAGCGCCTACGGCGCTCGACATGCTCCTGTACTATCAAATTCGTGCATCCTGCAAGAGCAAATTCCCTACCTTTCCAGACCCACCACAGACATTGCCGGCATTGGAAAACCTGCTAGCAGTGGACTCAGGGCGGAAGCTCATCTCTCGCATCTATAATAGCACACAAAAGGCTTTTCCGGTTGCTGTCCCTGCTTCGCGGGGGGCTTGGGAGGCGGACCTGGGGAACAATCTCACAGATGAACAGTGGCATTTTAGTTGTGGGTGGCTGGAGCGCTTGTCGCCCAATTACCGTCTCCGGCTTATCCACTTTAAATTTCTCCACCGCCTCTATCGCACCCCCATACAGCTTCATAAGATGGGGCTACGCGAGGATGATAGCTGCTGGCGTTGTGGTGCTCCCGGGGCGTCTTTCTTACATTTAGCATGGCAATGCAGACCGATAGCAAACTACTGGGTTGACATACTGCGTCACATAAAGGCCATCACCGGGTTGGATTTGCCCTGCACACCACTGGTGGCCCTGCTGGGGATTACTGAGACAGTGCCTCCCAAGCTACGTAAATTACCAGTCTGTTACTGTTAATGGCAAAAAGGCAGGTGGCCATACGCTGGGGGGCTGCCCAACCTCCAACGACGAAGGAGTGGATTACAAGTGTAACATATGGTAAAGCACAATTAACAAATTACTGGGAACTCTTGCCGACAAGGTCCCGTCCCAGAGACATGTGGGAACCGTATGTGACCTGGTTGAATTCTGCGGCTGCAGAGGACTAATGACACCAATGACTGCAATGAATGTATAGAGATGAGATGCCCTTGGGAATGGGATGCGCAGTGATGCCCAGGCAGCGACTGTAGTTGCAAATACACCTCCCGATGTGATTGTGAATGACCGTTATTTATTGAATTATTTAATTTTTCTATTCCCCTTTACCTTGTTTCTGGTACAGAAATTGGGATGGCGACTTCTGTTTGTGACAAAGGCAATGATGATATGCGGGAACCAATTAATAAGAAAAGAATATAACACTGCTCTGTATGTTATTGTTGTGTATGTTATAAGAAAAGCAAATAATAAAAAAATAAAAAATAAAAAAATCAGAGCGCTCGCTCCCATGGGAGTCTGACTCCCACATAAACGAGATGGCCCAAAGGAAAAAAGCTTCCTGGGCCAATCAGAATGCTCTATTTCTAAATTGCCATTCCTGCAAGAGTCTCTTGAGGCTCTCCTGGGCCCAACTGTCCAGATATAGAATTATTTTTCCAACCTTAATTTCTCAAAAACTACTGAACGGATTTACACTAAATCTCTAAAGGCACAATCTGCGGACCAATCTTAAAGAAGTCTATGGAAAATACATGGGGATTTCGCATTTTGGGACTCCCCTTTTTCTTGGCCCCTGCTTGAGTGATCACCGTGAAACTTTCCATGCACAAACTAGTTAAAAAGTAACACCTTTTTGGAAAGTTTCGTGGAGATTTGTCAAACGGTTCCAAAGTTATTAGCTACACAGAAAACGCCTTTCCTATAGAACAGCTGACCTAACTATAACTACCTAGTGGTGACCGCACAGGTATATATGTATATATATATATATATATATATATATATATTCAAGCTCCAAGATTGCCCAACAGACAAGAACGCACTCGACCACCAACAACAAGCTGCAAGCCTTTAATAGGTATGAACAAAAATATATATATACACTGAAATAACCAAAGGTTACAGGGACGTTATAGTTAGGGTCAGATTTCACTCGTACAAAACCAGAGAAATTCTGAGCTAACTATAACTTACGACCCCCCAATGCACTGCTTATGACCTCACATATTACATCACCCATGACATGGTCAGTGACACCACTGATGACATTACTGATGACATCTCAAATTACATCACTGATGCCATCACTGATGACACCATCCAGTGAGTGTAAGTATTTTGTAAAAGTTTATGATTGCTAAACATATATACTAAGCTACTACAAACTAAAAAAGTAGAATACTAGGTGTACTACTAATGAGTGATACTACTTTTAATATATATTATGTGAGTGATTGTGTGACTGTGTATATCTTTGTGCATATCGGAGTGTGAGTGGCTGTATGGGTGTATAAGTGATTGTGTAAGCAGCTGTGTGAATGAGTGAGATGCTGTGTGAGTGGCTGTATTGGTGAGTGAGTGGGTGTGTCAGTGGATGTATGGGTGGGTGAGTGATGGTGTAGGTGCTCTATCAGTGGGTAAGTGGTTGTGTAGTGACTGTATGGGAGAAGGAGTGGGTGTCTGAATGGCTGTATGACTAAGTGACTGGGTGTGTAAATAGCTGTATTGGTGAGTGAGTGGATGTATAAATAGGGGTTTTGTTACATGACTTCGTGTGTGAGTGACTATATTGGACATTGAGTGCCTGTGTGAACGGCTGTATGGGTGAGTACAGGTATGAGTTAGTGTTTGCATGGATATGTGAATGGGTATCTAAGTGGCTGTATGAGTGAGTGTATAAGGGCTTCTATGTGTGAGTGAGCAGTTGTGTTGAGAGGCTGATTGGGTAAGTGAGTGGGTGTGTGACTTTGTAGGTAAAGAAGTGGATGTGTAAGTAGCTGCATGGGTGTGTGTGTGGTTATGTGGCTGGCTGTATGGGTGAGTAACTGGTTGTATGAGTGGCTGTATGGGTGAGTGAATGGTTGTGTGAGTGGGTGTACAAGTGAGGGAGTGGGTGTGTGAGAGGCTATATGGAGGACTGAGTGGGTGTGCGAGTACTGGTATAGGTATGTGAATGGGTATGTCAGTGGTTGTATGGGTGTGTGAGTGGGCAGAAAAGAGGTTTTATGGGGTGTGAGTAGGTGTGTGAGTGGTTCTGCAGATGATGTCATCAGTGATGGCATCAGTGATGTAATTTGAGATATCATCAGTGATGTCATCAGTGATGTCACTGACCATGTCATGAGTGATGTAATATGTGAGGTCATAAGCAGTGCATTGCCAGGGCGTAAATTATAGTTAGCTCAGCTAACTATAACTGCTTAATTTCTCTGGTTTTGTATGAGTGAAATCTGAACCTAACTATAACGTCCCTGTAACCTTTGGTTTTTTCAGTGAATTTCTAAGGTTTTTTAAAAGCTAATTCCTAACTATAACGCCCCTGTAACCTTTGGTTTTTTCAGTGAATTTCTATGGTTTTTTTTACTAGTAATTGCGTTTGCAGAGTGGTGGAGAAAGGGGGCTGGGCCTCCAACCAGCTCTCAGGAATCTCGCTGTGTCTGACTAACAGGATGAAGCAGGAGGGCTTCTTGGCCCCAAGGTCCCTCATGAGTAAAGTGGACTTCATCCCCGAACCAGTAGTGCACCACGAGCAGAGCTGCGTTTACAGAGTGGTGGAGAAAGGGGGCGTGGCCTCCAAAGACCTCTTAGCAATCCTGCTGTGTGGGACTTACTGGAGATAACAGGAGAGGTAGTTGGCCCTCAAGGACGTCCTACCCCTCCTGTTACCTCCAGTAAGTCCCACACAGCAGGATTGATGAGAGGTTGTCAGACGCCACACCTCCTTTCTCCTCCATTGTGCAAATGCGGCTCCTGGCGCACTACTAGTAGGGGGATGAAGTCCCCTTGGCTCCAGAGGATCCTTGGGGGCCAACTAACCCTCCTTTAAGCTCTAGTAAGCCAACACAGTGGGTTTGCTGAGAGATGTTTGGTGGCCACACCCCCTTTCTTCACCACTCTGCAAACGCACCTCCTGGTGTACTACTAGTTTGGGGATGAAGTCCTCTTGGCTCTTGAGGATCCTTGGGGCCCAACTACCCCTTCTACTACCTCCAGTAAGACCCACACAGCTGTATTGCTGAGAGGTTGTCAGAGGCCATGCCCCCTTTCTCCACCACTCTGCAAACACACCTCCTAGTGCATTACTGGTTGGGGAAAGTAGTCCACTTTAGCCCTGAGTCCCTCATGAGTAAAGTGGAATTAATTCCTCAACCAGCAGCACGCCAGGAGGCGCATTTGCAGAGTGGTGAAGAAAGGGGGTGTGGCCTTCAAAGTCCTCTCAGCAATCCTGCTGTCTGGGACTTACTGGAGGCAACAGTAGGGGTTCCTGGACCCCAAGGACCCTCAGCATCCAAGGGTACTTAATCCACTAACCACCACTGCGCCAGGAGGCATGTTTGCAGAATGGTGGAGAAAGGGGATGTGGTCTTCAAAGTCCTCTCAGCAATCCCACTGTCTGGGACTTACTGGAGGTAACAGAAGGGATTCCTGGACCCCAAGGACCCTCAGCATCCAAGAGGACTTCATCCACTAACCACCACTGTGCTAGGAGGCACGTTTGCAGAGTGGTGGTGAAGGGAAAGTGGCCTCCGGCAACTTTCCAGAGGTTTTTTCATCCTTTTTTTAAATAAACATTTTAAGGGAAGGAGGCTGCGTGGCCCCCTTTCCCTGGGCAATTTTTGGCCCCAGGGACCCCATCCCCCAGTGCCCGGCCTTTTCTTTTTGTTAAAAATATATATAATTTATAGGGAGGGGGGCCAAGTACCCCCCTCTCACGCCAATTTTAGCCCCAGGGACCCCGTCCCCTGGGGGCTGGCCTTTTTATTAATTGTTTTAAGTAATGGGAGAGGGGCTGCATGGCTCCCCTCATGGGCTGATTTCAGCCCCTTGGACCCCATCCCCCGGGCCTGGCCTGTAGTGTGGGTGCTCTGGTCCCACCCAGGGCACCCACTGCCACTGATGGGGACCGCGAGGGGAGCCTGAAGGCCCCCGCGGTAACTGCTGGCTCCCCACTTCCTAGGGGAGCCGGCATTGCTTTTACACATAGGGATCTGCTAACATGCAGACCCCTGTGTATAAAAGCAAATTGTGCTCTGCTTTCAGCAAGCAAGAGCAAAATGCTCTCGCTTGCTCAAAGCAGAGCACTGTTTGCAATGGCTTGGCGGGAGCAGTGCTCATATGCACCTATGCACCTCTCTTGCCTCTCTCTTGCCTCTTTCTGCTCCTCTCTTGCCTCTTTCTGCACCTCTCTTGCTTCTTTCTGCACCTCTCTTGCTTCTTTCTGTACCTCTCTTGATTCTTTCTGTACTTCTCTTTCTTCTTTCTGCACCTCTCTTACCGTTTTCTGCACCTCTCATGGTTCTTTCTGCACCTCTCTTGCGTCTTTCTGCACCTCTCTTGCTTCTTTCTGTACTTCTCTTGCTTCTTTCTGCACTTCTCTTTCTTCTTTCTGCACCTCTCTTACCATTTTCTGCACCTCTCATGGTTCTTTCTGCACCTCTCTTGCGTCTTTCTGCACCTTTCTTGCTTCTTTCTGTACTTCTCTTGCGTCTTTCTGCATCTTTCTTCCTCTTTCTGCACTTCTCTTGCCTCTTTCTGCACCTCTCTTGCTTCTTTCTGCACCTCTCTTCCCTCTTTCTGCACTTCTCTTGCCTCTTTCTAAACTTTTATTGCCTCTTTCTGCACCTCTCTTGCTTCTTTCTGCACCTCTCTTGCTTCTTTCTGCAGTTCTCTTGCTTCTTTCTGCGCCTTTCTTCCTCTTTCTGCACCTTTCTTACTCTTTCGGCACCTTTCTTCCATTATCTGCATGTGCAGAAATAAGCAAGAGAGGTGCAGAAAGAGGCGAGAGAGGTGCAGAAAGAGGCAAGAGAGGTGCAGAAAGAGGCAAGAGAAGTGCAGAAAGAAGCAAGAGAAGTGCAGAAAGAGGAAGAAAGGTACCGAAAGAGGAAGAAAGGTTCAGAAAGAGGAAGAAAGGTGCAGAAAGAAGCAAGAGAACTGCAGAAAGACGCAAAAGAGGTGCAGAAAGAAGCAAGAGAGGTGCAGAAAGATGAGAGTGAGGTGCGGAAAGAAGCAAATGAGATACAGACAGAGGCAAGTGAGGTGCAGAAAGAAGCAAGAGAAGTGCATAAAAAGAAAGAGAGATGCAGAAAGAAGCAAGAGGAGGTGCAGAAAGAGGCAAGAGAGGTGCAGAAAGAAGCAAGAGAGGAGCAGAAAGAAGCAAGAGAAGTGCAGAAAGACACAAGAGAGGTGCAGAAAGAGGCAAGAGAAGTGCAGAAAGAAGCAAGAGAAGTGCAGAAAGAAGAAGAAAGGTACCGAAAGAGGAAGAAAGGTGCAGAAAGAGGAAGAAAGGTGCAGAAAGAAGCAAGAGAAGTGCAGAAAGAAGCAAGAGAGGTGCAGAAAGAAGAGAGTGAGGTGCAGAAAAAAGCAAGTGAGGTACAGAAAGAGGCAAGAGAGGTGCAGAAAGAAGCAAGAGAAGTGCAGAAAAAAAGCAAGAGGTGCAGAAAGAATCAAGAGAAGTACAGAAAGAGGCAAGAGAGGAACAGAAAGAAGCAAGAGAAGTGCAGAAAGAAGCAAGAGAGGTGCAGAAACATGGTGAGACTTACAACAGTGACATGGGAAGGGTTGCTGTTTTATATTTGGCTAGTCCCAACATTCTAAGCAGTCTGTGAATAGTGAAGCTGCCAGAGAAAAGTGAGGTTTAAGACATGTTGGCAGAGGGATTAGGGATTAGGCTACTTTGTATGAGTCTCTGGAAAGGTACACTTGAAGTAGGCCATATAAATGTAGGTGTCTGCTTGCAATGGGATGTGCGCTCTGTCAAGTTTAAAGGACTGCGTGCTCTCGTGACTCAGGTATGTATCTACTTGTACATGTATTCTGACACGTGCTGTGCGTTTGCCGATGCTAGCTTAAAAACCTAGTAGCTTCTCATACAGGTGCACAAATATTCTCAGTTGCGTTCCATCATTCGGTCGCAGAGGGAGACATGTCTTACCTATGTAGGTGTCACAGAACCCCTCAAATAGACTGCTGAATACCCATGTGCCCTGTATTATGAGCAGAAAGCAATACATACACCTTCTTCTACAGAAACTTAGAGAGCATGCGGTCTGAAACACAGGTATTCTACTATTTCTAGGTTTCTTTTTATGTATCATGTCACTAGGAAAAGGCACAGACACATGCATTGAAGCCTTCAGAAACATGGTGAGACTTACAAAAATGACATAGGAATGGTTGCTGTTTTATATTTGGCTAGGCTCAACATTCTGAGTAGTCGGTGAATAGTGAAGCTGCCAAAGAAAAGGCTCTACTATTACACTCATCCAATCACTCAGGCACTACTCTTGCACTCGATCATTCACTTAGGTACTGCCCATGCACTCATCCAATCACTCATGCACTATCCTTGCACTCAACCATTCACTCAGGCACTATGCATACACTCCTGCATTCTCTCAGGTACTACCCATGCACTTATCCAGTCAACCGGGCACTTCCCATGCACTGATCCAATCACTCAGGCACTACCCATGCACTCATCCAATCCTTCAGGTACTACCCGTGCACTAATCCAATCACCCAGTGTGAGAAGTTGGCCTGGTATATGCTGTTCACTAATTAAAGTGGACACCTTGCACCAGAACAATTCGACTCTTATGGTAGATAGGTTTAAGACAACCTTTATAGAAAGCTATCCTAGTGGTAGCTGTGGAGAGCAGCCTTCAGGCTAAGTCTTGAAGGAATGTAAAGCAGCTTGTTTTACCACACAATCTCTTGAATCACCAAATGAAAAGACACCACACAGGTATATATATCAAATATATATGTATTTATTATTAACAACTCTCTACTAATCTCTTTGTGAGATTAGAAGTCAAGGACATATGCACAAATCAACGTTTCGCAATAAGTTAAGCACAAATATGGCTGGGGCCCTAGGGGCGTACCAGACCATATACTAAAAAGAGACTTAGAAACAACGACTTGCAAAGAGACAAGGCCTAGGGCCTTCAGAAGTGCTGGGGCCTCACGAAACCACCCAAGGCAGGTAAGTAAAGGACCCACGGGGACGCGTGCAGTGTGGATACACAGGCGCGAATCGCCGTTGACTTCAATGGGGCAAGTCGCGGTTGGAAATTAAGAGTTTTAGGATACTTCGGGAGACCCTACAAGCAAGTCACTTACAGGGTAAGTAGTTCTAGGGCCCACACCCACAGGAGCACCGTAGTGCTGGAGTTACCTCACCCAGGGAAGCCGGGTGCATAGGTGTCCTTTGGTGTCGGTTCGCAGCGTCGTTTTCAATGGAGGACAATGAAGACTTGCTGCTTGTGAAGTACAACGAAGTGTCCGGTGGAATCCAAGCCTGGATTCGGAAGATGGAAGACCTGAAAGCAGAGGGGACAGTGTTCAAAGTCACTTGGCAGTGACTCGGGGCAAGGAAGATGAATGCCCACCGTCGTCGCAGGGTTCAGGTCATTCGTGGGTGCCTTGACTCTTCAGCCACGAGGTCCAGGGGGTGTCAACGATGACCAGGAGCTGGATTCAGCGTGTCACACAATGTTTGCAGCTTACTGCAGTGTCGGTGACTCAATCGGAGCCAACAAGCCTTGGTAACAGCAAGCCTTGGGGAAAGTGCAAAGAGGCAATGGCGCAGACCAGCAAGGTCTGTGGAACTCACCCAGCTAGGGTAAGTCAGGGCAGGCCTGGAGCAACCAGGGGAGCCCTTCGGTTTCTTTAGGAAGTCTTCTGGGGACCCACAAGCCGGCTGGCAAGGGATCGCAAAGACGCCTTGGGAGGATTCTCTCACAGGGGCCCACGGTCAGTCGGGATGTGGTAGGCCTCTGATCTTAGGAGGAATTCCTGCTGGAGGCTAAGACCACACGTGGTCCAAAGCACAAGTTCGTGGAATGTTGTGAAGGGGTTGCACTCAACAATAGTGCACAGTACCCAGGGGTCGCGGTTCCTCATTACTCTTGGGGTCCACTGGCCTCAGCTTCACTGGGGACTCACGATGGCCTTTGAGAAGTCAGGAAATCCACTTCTTGGGCTGCAGGAACTTCGGACTCCGGCGAGAGCAGCGTAGTTTGCGACCTTCGTTTGTAGTTTTTGGTGCCTGCCAAGCAGGGGTGTCACTCCTTGACTCCAAGGGAGATTTTTCAGTCTTCCAAAGGTAGTGGAACGTCGAAGGTCCGGGATTCTTCTTGTAGAGCGTCGTCCAGGGAAATCTGGGGTGCAATGCACAGGTTCCCCCTCTTATACTAAAAGGAGGGGAGGGACTAGCTCTATGACCCTACCTATGGGAGGGTCAGGGGAGTGGGTGGCTACACCCACTTCCCTTTGTCCAGTTTCGCGCCAGAGCAGGGACAGGTAGCCCCTGAGCCGGTTTGAACTGGCATATGCACAGAGGAGCCTTCTGCTCCCCCAGTGCAGGACTTCAAAGCACTCTAAGAGTGCACCCACCCAGCCCCAATACACTAAACCCTGTCTGGGAGGTGGTCACACCCCCTTGGGACAGGATATCTATTGTTGGGCTCCCTCCACTGCGAGTGTTGGTCATCAGCAGGAGGGCAGCCCAGTGTCTGTGACTGGTGGCATCCATTTTGTGATGCCAGGGCTCTGTCAGGATTCTACCGCGTTTCCACAGTAGGTACATGTCTATCCCTCTAGAAGGGTGGAATGCTACCCCCGCCGCCAGGACTGGCGTGGGGGTAGTATTCCAAGATGTTTGACACCAAACACGACATGTTTCGATGCAGCCATTCCAAAGTTAGCATTTTACCGCGAGGATATAATGCAACTTAAAAGTATATGGTTTAACCGCATCCACAAACAGCACCAGAGAATGGACTCTGCAGAGGCACCCCCTCACATAGAAGCCAAGCACCCTTCCCTCAGGATTGATAGGGCCTGCCTTAGGGGTGACTGATAGGTTTATATATGTGTGTAGGAGAGATATAGGGAACCTATATCTCAGTGAGGAGTGCTAGCACTACCTCACCCAGGCTGCAGTAGCAGGCCTGTGGTGTCAGATTTAGTCTGCTTCCCAGGGGTGGCATAATACATGCTGCAGCCCCTGGTAGGCCTGTGAAGTACCTATGCCCTTGGTACCTAAGGTACCATATACTAGGGACTCATAAGGTACCACAGTATCCAATCACTAGTGCACCTAGAGTGCACTCCAAGTCATTTAAAGAGAAAGCAGATAGGCTGGGGACCTGAATAGCAGGTTCCCAGCCAAACTAAGTCAAAAACCAACAAAACACCAGGAAAAAAGTGGGGGCAACCATGTAGTCAGATTCCACCTTCCTACATAACCCCCCAAACGAAAGGAGATGAGGCTAACCTTGTCCAGGTGAGCCTGTATTTACTGAGTGGCCATATAAGGAAGTACCTGCACTAGCATGGTTACCCCCTGTCTTATGGTCCACTAAGTTATCCCTCACCCTAAGGGTATGAGAGGGTCTCCACCATGGGGAATTACTACCTGTGGGGTGTTTTGGTAAAGGACAAGGCTGATGAGGTGTCTGAGCAGGGAAGTGAGACCCTAGGGAAGTTGGTCTCAGTTTCCTCAGATCACTGGTCACCATGTATGCCTGTCTTTCCATGACTGAGCTGCACTTTGCTCTAAGGGTCAACCTTTGGCTGCCTACAGCTGGGGGTTGGGTCCCTTTGGGTGGAACACTGGAGGGACATGGCAGGTTTGGAACCTTTTGGTTCCAGGTTTGCCCTTGCCTTACAGAGTCCTTCTGGGGAAGGTCCCTACACAAAGGTATGGGGGATCCCTCAGTGTGTGGAGGAATTTTCACCTGGCTAGGGCTACTAGACTGGGTGCCCCTAATCTGCTGATGGGGGTTCCTCTGGACAGGGGGCCCTGTGGGGTCCACTGACCTCCCTGACCTCTGCAGCCCTGGGCTGACTGAGGCAGGGTAGAGAGGGGCAGGTTACCTGCTCCAGACTGGGTACCACCTTGGAAGGGTCCTCTGCCATCAGGGGTGGGGCCAGGCCAGGCCTGACTACCTCTGGGGCAGTTCCTTCACTAGGGGTAGGATCAGTTCCCTGAGGAGGCTGACCCTTACCTGCTGTCTGGGGGAAGGAGACTTTTCTTCAACCCCTGTGCTCTCTTTTGGGGGAGAGTGGGCCATTCTTCCAGGCTCCATCTCTCCAGCATTTCCCTGGGCTGGGGCTGTGGCCATCACAGCCCCACTAGCTTTTTCAGGGATGCCTAGCATCTTCAGATGGGTTTGGTGTTCAACTTCAGCCCAGGCTGAAATTTCCAGATCATTGCCCATCAGGCAATCTACAGGCAAGTTGGGGGACACTGCCACTCTTTTTGGGCCTGTGACCCCCTCCCAGCTGAGATTGACTATGGCCATGGGGTGATCTGTCCTGACACCATCAATGTTGGTCACCTGGTATTTAAACTCAGGTAAAAGCTGGAGAGGGGGACTAGTTTCCCTGCCACCATGGTGACACTAGCCCCTGTGTCCCTGAATGCCACAGCTTTCTGACCATTAATCATTGGCTCCAGTCTGTACCTGCCCAATGCAATGGGACCCATGGTAAAGGTGGCAAATCCTATACCACCATCAGAGTCTGAGGAGTCTGTTGAGGGGGACCTGTCTAAACTAGGGCCCACCTCTGTTCCTCTTGCAAAAGCACCTAACTTTTTGGGTGCACTACTCCCAACTGGAGGATTACTACTGGTAGTACCAGGAGGGGTGGTAGTAGTTGCTGGAGGAACATTTTCCTTATTGACAATCCTGGGACAACTGGGATCAGTTTTCCAGTGTCCAGGCTTTTTACAGACATGGCAATATGGTTTCTTTTCAGGAGAGGAAGGAGTTTGGGACCCACCCCCAGAAGAGGACTTTTGGGGCCCTGTAGTGGACTTATCCTTAGATTTATCCCCACCTTTCTCTTGGGACTTGGTAGAATCTTTCTTCTGGTCACCACCCTGATTCTTAGGCCTTACCCTGGTTCTGACCCATTTGTCTGCCTTCTTTCCCAATTCTTGGGGAGAGGTCAGATCAGAGTCCACCAGGTACTGGTGTAAAAGCTGGTTTTGACAATTATTAAGGATCTGCTCCCTCATGATCAAATTGTACAATCCTTTGAGATCAGTAACCCTACTGCCAATCAGCCAACCCTCCAGAGCCTTGGTTGCACAATCTACAAAGTCAGTCTAGTCCTGAGTCTGTGCCTTCTGGGTGTCTCTGAACTTCAACCTGTACTGCTCAGTGGTTAAGCCAAACCCATCTATCAGTGCACTCTTCAGGTCTTCATAGTTATCAGCATCCTCTTCTCTAACAGTGAGGAGCTTGTCTCTACCTTTATCTGAAAAGGAGAGCCACAAGATTGCTGCCCACTGCCTTTGGGGGACCTGCTGTACTCTACAGGCCCTCTCCATAGCGGTTATCCACTTGTGGATATCATCCCCACTCTGGTAGGGAGGAACAACCTTGCTCAGGTTCCTATGGTCTGGAATATATTCTCTGCCTCTAGGGACACTGTTGCTGCCACCAAGGGGTTCTAACCCCTCTCTTCTAGAAGGTCTCTGGATCTCCAGGGCTTCTCTATCCAGTGCCAACTGCTTGGTTCTGAGGGCAACTCTTGCTTCCTCATACTGCAGCAGTTTGCACATTCTTTCAGAGGAGGTCTCTCTTATGGGAAAGTATGAGTTCCTCTGGTGGACAGATTCTCTGCCAGAGTGATAAGAGTGCTCAGATTCCCTGGAAGGGGACCTATGCCTCTCATCCACTCTGTCAGTTCTCTTAGGGAGAATTCCTCTGTCCTTTTCAGGCCCCTTGAGGCCTGGCCCTTCAATCACAGAGTCCTGGTCATTCGGATTTTCATCGTCTGACCCAGATACTGTAATTGACCCACCCACTGATTCAGACCCATTGGCTCCTAGAGCCAATCTAAGATCATCTGCTGTCAGCAGATCTATCAGGTGCAGGGTTGAGGGACTCTGTCCTAGTCTCAGGTGTCTTTCAACACACATGGCTCTCAAGTCAGAGAAAGCCATGTCCTTATACTGAGGCTGAGTGGATCCACTGGTTCCACCTTTAAGGACATTCTAGTGTTGTGCAGTGTTGTACTACCTACACTAGTTTGTGGCCTACTGATACTAGCTTGAGCTGTAGAAAGGGTGTGCTATCCCTTGGCACACAGCTCTAAGTTCAGTAGAACTTATCGATACTAAGCTTGACTTTATATGTACCTTAAGTACCTATAGTGGTTTTCAGTTAGTAATTCAAATAGAGATTTTCTGGTAAAACAATGGCAAGCTGGAATCCCACACGCTGCCCACCAAATGTGAGAAGTTGGCCTGGTATATGCTGTTCACTAATTAAAGTGGACACCTTGCACCAGGGCAAATCGACTCTTATGGTAGATAGGTTTAAGACAACCTTTATAGAAAGCTATCCTAGTGGTAGCTGTGGAGAGCAGCCTTCAGGCTAAGTCTTGAAGGAATGTAAAGCAGCTTGTTTTACCACACAATCTCTTGAATCACCAAATGAAAAGACACCACACAGGTATATATATCAAATATATATGTATTTATTATTAACAACTCTCTACTAATCTCTTTATGAGATTAGAAGTCAAGGACATATGCACAAATCAACGTTTCGCAATAAGTTAAGCACAAATATGGCTGGGGCCCTAGGGGCGTACCAGACCATATACTAAAAAGAGACTTAGAAACAACGACTTGCAAAGAGACAAGGCCTAGGGCCTTCAGAAGTGCTGGGGCCTCACGAAACCACCCAAGGCAGGTAAGTAAAGGACCCACGGGGGACGCGTGCAGTGTGGATACACAGGCGCGAATCGCCGTTGACTTCAATGGGGCAAGTCGCGGTTGGAAATTAAGAGTTTTAGGATACTTCGGGAGAACCTACAAGCAAGTCACTTACAGGGTAAGTAGTTCTAGGACCCACACCCACAGGAGCACCATAGTGCTGGAGTTACCTCACCCAGGGAAGCCGGGTGCATAGGTGACCTTTGGTGTCGGGTCGCGGCGTCGTTTTCAATGGAGGACAATGAAGACTTGCTGCTTGTGAAGTACGACGAAGTGTCCGGTGGAATCCAAGCCTGGATTCGGAAGATGGAAGACCTGAAAGCAGAGGGGACAGTGTTCAAAGTCACTTGGCAGTGACTCGGGGCAAGGAAGATGAATGCCCACCGTCGTCGCAGGGTTCAGGTCGTTCGCGGGTGCCTTGACTCTTCAGCCATGAGGTCCAGGGGGCGTCAATGATGACCAGGAGCTGGATTCAGCGTCTCCCACAATGTCTGCAGCTTACTGCGGTATCGGTGACTCAATCGGAGCCAACAAGCCTTGGTAACAGCAAGTCTTGGGGAAAGTGCAAAGAGGCAATGGCGCGGACCAGCAAGGTCTGTGGAACTCACCCAGCAAGGGTAAATCAGGGCAGGCCTGGAGCAACCAGGGGAGCCTTTCGGTTTCTTTAGGAAGTCTTCTGGGGACCCACAAGCCGGCTGGCAAGGGATCGCAAAGACGCCTTGGAAGGATTCTCTCACAGGGGCCCACGGTCATTCGGGATGTGGTAGGCCTCTGATCTTAGGAGGGATTCCTGCTGGAGGCTGGGACCATACGTGATCCAAAGCACAAGTTCGTGGAACGTTGTTAAGGGGTTGCACTTGACAATAGTACATGGTACACAGGGGTCGCGGTTCCTCGTTACTCTTGGGGTCCACTGGCCTCAGCTTCACTGGGGACTCACGATGGCCTTTGAGAAGTCAGGAAATCAACTTCTTGGGCTGCAGGGACTTCGGACTCCGGCGGGAGCGGCGTAGTTTGCGACCGTTGTTTGTAGTTTTTGGTGCCTGCCAAGCAGGGGAGTCACTCCTTGACTCCAAGGGAGATTCTTCAGTCTTCCAAAGGTAGTGGAACGTCGAAGGTCCGGGATTCTTCTTGTAGAGCGTCATCCAGGGAAATCTAGGGTGCAATGCACAGGTTCCCCCTCCTATACTAAAAGGAGGGGAGGGACTAGCTCTATGGCCCTACCTATGGGAGGGTCAGGGGAGTGGGTGGCTACACCCACTTCCCTTTGTCCAGTTTCATGCCAGAGCAGGGACAGGTAGCCCCTGAGCCGGTTTGAACTGGCATATGCACAGAGGAGCCTTCTGCTCCCCAGTGCAGGACTTCAAAGCACTCTAAGAGTGCACCCACCCAGCCCCAATACACTAAACCCTGTCTGGGAGGTGGTCACACCCCTTTGGGACAGGATATCTATTGTTGGGCTCCCTCCACTGTGAGTGTTGGTCATCAGCAGGAGGGCAGCCCAGTGTCTGTGACTGGTGGCATCCATTTTGTGATGCCAGGGCTCTGTCGGATTCTACCGCGTTTCCACAGTAGGTACATGTCTATCCCTCTAGAAGGGTGGAATGCTACCCCCACCGCCAGGACTGGCGGGGGGGTAGTATTCCAAGATGTTTGACACCAAACACGACATGTTTCGATGCAGCCATTCCAAAGTTAGCATTTTACCGCGAGGATATAATGCAACTTAAAAGTATATGGTTTAACCGCATCCACAAACAGCACCAGAAAATGGACTCTGAGAGCTGCAGAGGGGCCCTGCTCAGGCAGAGGCACCCCCTCATATAGAAGCCAAGCACCCTGCCCTCAGGATTGATAGGGCCTGCCTTAGGGGTGACTGATAGGTTTATATGTGTGTGTAGGAGAGATATAGGGAACCTATATCTCAGTGAGGAGTGCTAGCACCACCTCACCCAGGCTGCAGTAGCAGGCCTGTGGTATCAGATTTAGTCTGCTTCCCAGGGGTGGCATAATATATGCTGCAGCCCCTGGTAGGCCTGTGAAGTACCTATGCCCTTAGTACCTAAGGTACCATATACTAGGGACTCATAAGGTACCACAGTATCCAATCACTAGTGCACCTAGAGTGCACTCCAAGTCGTTTAAAGAGAAAGCAGATAGGCTGGGGACCTGAATAGCAGGTTCCCAGCCAAACTAAGTGAAAAACCAACAAAACACCAGGAAAAAAGTGGGGGCAACCATGTAGTCAGATTCCACCTTCCTACACCCAGGCACTATCCTTGCACTCATCCATTCACTCAGGCACTACGCATAGTCTCATTCTATCACCGAGGCACTACCCATGCACTCATCCATTCTCTCAGGCAAAAGTCATGCACTCATCCAGTCACCCAAGCACTACCCATGCACTCATCCAATCACTAAACCATTACCCATGCACTCATCTAATTACTCAGGCACTACCCATGAACTCATGCATTCTCTCAGGCACTACGTATGCGCTCATCCAATCACCCAAGCACTACGCATGCATTCATCCAATCACCCAGACACTACCCTTGCACTCATCCAATCACTGAAGCACTACTCTTAAACTCAAGCATTCACTCAGGCACTAACCATGAACTTATGCATTCTCTCAGGCACTATGCTTGCACTCATCCAATCACCCAGGCACTACGCATGCACTCATACAATCATGCAGACACTACCCATGCACTCATCCAATAATTCAGGCACTATCCTTGCACTCATCCATTCACTCAGGCACTACCCATGCATTCATCCAATCACTCGCACTACCCATGCACTCATAAAATCACCTAGGCACTACCCATGCACTCATCCAATCCCTCAGGCACTACCCTTGCACTCAAACAGTCACTGAGGTACTTCCCATGCACTCATCCATTCTCTCAGGCACTACCCATGCACTTATGCAATGACCCAGGCACTACCCTTGCACTCATCCATTCACTCAAGCACTACCCATGCACTCATTCAATCACCCAGGCACTACCTTGGCACTCATGTATTCACTGAGGCACGACCCATGCACTCATCCAATCATTCAAACACTATGCTTGCACTCATCCATTATTTCAGACACTACACATACACTCTTCCATTCTCTTAGGGACCACCCATGTGCTCATCCAATCAACCAGACACTACGAATGCACTCATGCAATCACACAGGCACTAGTCGTGCAGTCATCCAATCACCCAGGCACTACTATTACAGTAAAACATTAAAATATATTTAAAAAATGTTATTGGTATATGTATATATATATTCACTAAAAAAACAGGTTTCAGGGATGTTATAGTTAGCAATTAGCATTTAAAAAACCTTAAAAATTCACTGAAGAAACCACAGGTTTCAGGGACGTTATAGTTAGGAATTAGCATTTAAAAAACCTTAGAAATTCTCTGAAAAAAACACAGGTTTCAGGGACGTTATAGTTGAAATTGGCATTTAAAAAACCTTAGAAATTCACTGAAAAAAACACAGGTTACAGGAACGTTATAGTTAGGCTGACATTTCACGCGTACAAAACCAGAGAAATTCAGCCGTTATGGTTAGCTGAGCTAACTATAACTCACGCCCCTGCAATGCACTGCTGATGACATCACATATTACATCACTCATGGCCAGTGACTTCACTGATGACATCACTGATGACTTATTTCAAATACTTGGGTTCCTATCAAAGATAGAGTTGCCCTGTTTGTGTATAACACTTAAACGTGCAGCTGCATTTTCAGATCGTGTATGTCCTAATTTACCACTGGGACTTGCGTGATGTTGGTTTGCCAGGTTACAAAAGCAAGTCCTGCACTTGCAGATTGAGCCGAGCCCTCCATGCATACCAGAGCAGTGGGCACAAATCCATAGCTCAAATATTCATTGGCACTCATGAGCTCAATTGGCTGAGGGGGAAACGTCCTACTTATGCCTGGTTACTGTATCTTCACCTATGTGGCTCACAGTAACAAATCCATTTACTTTCTAAACTCTAATTTAATTGTAGGAATGTAATTGGTGAGTCAACTGTTGATGCGCTGTATGAGCAGCGGCTTGTAAGAGTCTGCAAGGCTGGCAGGTGACTTTTCTACCCACTGTAAGCTTTGTGCAATCCTTGCAACCACCCTGAATGAAGGCCAAACTGGCAGAGGGGAAATGGATCTGTGCCAAGTGCACATTTCATTTTTGTACTGTGTGAATTATGGATGTACTGAGGTGTCTACTTGACAGACTGCTTGATTCCCCCCCACCCCCTGTAATATGTTTTACCCCAGGGAAAATGCTGTTACTGTTCGCAAACAGCAAAAGTGCATATTCATTTCATTTCTTAAAGGCATGCCCAATATATATTAGCATTAGCCCAACATCTCATTGCCTCCCTCTCACTTCTCTACTGAGCAAATCCAAGAAAAACATTTGAAACTTCCAATTGCAAAACTATAATTAACTTTTCCCCCTCTGTATAGTCTGAGGTAAATGAAGCAAAGTGGCTCTCATGATAAAAGTGACTACAGGTTCACAGTGAGGAGCAAGAGCAAAAGAAGAAACAGTTGTGCCTTTTCTGCTGCTCACAAGAGCCTTTATAAGGTATCATGTAGTGGTTTCTTAATGATCCTTCAGGAAACTAAGGAGATTATTTACAAGCCCCTTGCGCCGCGGGTACATCACTTTTTCCCATGTTAAAAGTGAAGCACCGGCAGCGCAAGGGGCTTGTAAATAAGCCCCTAAATATGTTCACATATTTAAATGTTGTTTCTGAAAGCATAATCAAAAACTTCTTCAGTCGAAAATAAATTGCTTGCATGGACCTCTTAAATTCATGAGGTTTTCTCACGTAGGAACAGATGCACTGTATGAATTTGTGACCAGTATTTTTTCATCCAGCAAAACATTTTATGGACTGACCTACGTACCATATTGTTCATAAAAAACAGAGGATGGTTACCTGCAAGAGTCTGCAGGCCACCATGTCTGTGGCTGACCTTCAATAAAGAACGTTTTTTTTTAAGCACAGCACGTTTTCCTTAAATGAAAGAGAGCTACCTATAAAAAATATGTTTTCTTTTTTGAAGTGTGTTTAAGAGCTGGTAACCCTTCCCTTTTGCCAGTGGGTTACCACCTCCTCTGAGGTGTCAGTAAAGTTCAGATTTCAGGCGCAAAACATTGATACATAAGATATCAACTCTGGGAAGGGATGTCTGCAACACCAAATCGGTATGCATTCAGAATCCCATTTTAGGAGTCAGAAAATCTTGATGATTCCTATAATGGGATTAGAACATAGGTAACACGTTTTAATGGTCGCAAATACTGGACGGGAGTGTTTGTGATCATTAAACTGCTAGTTCATCTGTCAGTTTGTTCAAATAGAGCAGTGCTTTCCAAACTTCTTAGAACTAGGCCTGGAAAGAGTTTGCGGAGTTCTGCTACGTGGAGCTCCGCGAAGTGACCAAAAAACTCAGCCGTGCTTCGCGGAATTCCGCAAGTCTCGGAGTGCGTTAGGTCGTGCTGTTCATGCTGATTTTTAGCGCTGGGTGTTTGTCCCACGCTGGAAAATCATCGCAAACGTCACCATGCGCAGCGCAAGAGGGCGCAGCTTCTTTCTGCCGCTCGAGTAGATGTTCTACTCGAGCAGCAGCTTCCTCAACACGAACGGAATGTTTCTCAATGCAAGTGGTAGCAGCCATCTGCGACCGCCTTCATTGAGAAATCTCGCTGGTAGGTGGTCTGGAGTAAGATTTCCCTAACTTGAGCTCGGCAACTTAAAATTCGCGAGCGAGGAAAAACTCTGCTCCGTGAGGGTTTTGGAACTCAGCGCGCTACGAGGAGTGGTAAAAACTCTGCAAACTCCGCAAGCAGAGAGGAATATCATGCCCAGGCCTACTTAGAACCAAGAACCAATTTTTAGAACAACAAACTTTCATGATCCACCTTGCTTTAATGTACCCGAGGTGGCTGATTTCTGTAATGTAACAAAAGCATTGTGCGATAGTGCAAATGGCCTAAATTTAGCCACTAAATTTGAACAAATGCGCTGTTTTACTGATAAAACCATGTTGCACACAGATTACGTGTGAAAATCAGGTTTTAGTGAAAATTTATCATTTGTGCATCACTAAGTAAAGTGTCTTGATTTGTATTGATCCTTTTAAAATCGTTATTTCCATTAAACTTCAAAATTACAAAACAAAAAGTGTTTCATTTTTGCTTTCCTAACTGCTGAATGTATATAGTTCATTTACAGGTATTACATTTTGTTATGTGTTACAAAAATTGACATCCTACTGCCTTTCCTTTCACATTGCCCAACCCCAGCAAGATTGTCTCATAGTTCACTTTACTTTTCTTTCTGTGACTGAAAAGTAAAAGAAGCTTATAAACATAAATCCTCAAGTTGAAAAAATAAGCAGCAATTTGTCAGAAGACATAACCTGATATTTAACTTCTATCTTTGAAGCTCAGTAAATGTGACAAGAAAAATACAGAATTTAAAGGCACCTTTAATTCTTGCTTGGACTTTCGCTAGCCACCAAAAATCGGCTCATGACCCACAGTTTTGGAAACACTGAGCTAGAGAAAAAGCAGCCTGGAATAAAAATAGTGTGCATAATTGTCATTTCTGAGGAAAGGTGCATTTTTTTGCTTTTGCTTCTGAAGAGAGTAAGCTTTCCTGCAAACTAGACACCATCTGGGGCAGATTTATTATTCTTTCACGCAGCGCAACGCAGCAAACCACCTTGCTGCATTATGAAAGGAAAAGGGCAGGAATGCGCCGTGTTTACCATTATACTGTGCATTCCTGTCCTTTCCTAGCGCTGGTGCACTTTTAGCTACCTAGCACCAATGCATGTACCCTTGCGTCATGTTGCAAGGGTGCCTGCGTTGTAGGCAGGATTGTGTTTTGCAGGAAAGAACACCTTCCTGCACAAAAACAATCCTGAGAAGCATTTTCCTCTTACTGTGTGTTGCAAAATGCAGCACACGTAGAAAGAGCAAAAAACAAGGAGTAATAAAGATATTTCTCCTCATTGCACCTCACCTGGGGATGCATAGAATTTTCACGCATTCCCAGGTCTACCACTAATGGTAAATTTGGGAATGTGCCGAACTTCATGGGTGGATGCGTGGGAATAACCACACTCCACCCATGGAACGGCTTCCCAGGGCAGAGTAACGAAAGGCAGCGGTTTGCGCTGCCTTGAGTTGCTCTAGATTTATCAAGCCATGCAGGGCCACACAAGGTGGCCTTGGGTAGCTTGATAAATCTAACTTAGGTTACGCATCACGCATGCAACTCCTTGCGTGGCACAAGGGCGATGCAAAACCTTGATAATTATGGGTCCATTGATTCTTTGAGTCAATCAAACAGCACAGATAGCGCAGAAAGAAATTCGGAGTACCATGGCAGGCACTTCTTTTTTAATACCAGTTTTTCAGAGGTCGAGAGCAAAGCCTACAGAGTATACTTGTTCTTTTAAACAATTTTATTGATTTTCTTCCAACAAAACAACAGTAAATTGCAATATATGTAACAGTATGTCCATGAGGAAGCAATACGAGTTATTGTTTGAGCCTAAGACGTAAACTCAGAGGGTATCTTCACAGCGATTCCCAGAGACCATAATGCAGCATTGCAAGCGGTCCAGTAATCCGCCTGGTATTCCCTTTTACAGAATTTTTTTTTGAAAATCTTTTCATTCAAAGATAAAACAGAGAGGGAAAAAGAAAGAAGACAACAAAAGTGCAGTACATGGCATTGATCAAGACTTCCATTAATCACAATATATAGTGCAGATACATGTATAGGCATTGGGTAATCGTACTCCCTTTTACAGAATTAACCATACAGTGCACATTCTTAATTCTAAAGGGGGAAGACCACCTTTGGCTACAAGATAATGGGGATCCTGAGAGAATTCGTTTTTCGGTACCAAATCCTTCATGTTTCTCTTCATTTTGGACCAGATTTTCACCAGGATATTTCGCCTGCTTTGAACTGGCAGAATTCCCTGCAAAATGTGTTAATTCATGAAAAGGTACTCGAGGAATGCTTGAAGGAGTCTTTTTTTAAAGAAGATGCACAATCAGCGCTTTGGAAGGCGGTGGAGGAGAAAGAGGTAAGGCATTTATAATAGCACAATAAAACCATTAGCGGTGGCATGACAATCAGTACTGGGAAGAAAGGTCCTATTATGGGGAGAAGTAGCTCTAGAGTAGAAAAAACGTCAACTCCTTTCTGCAGGCTACAAGGAGGTCCGAGTTCTAATTGTTGACAACACTGAGTTCTGGATCTCAGGTGTGATTTCTGAGAATTACAGTCTCAAAGTTATTTCTGAATGAGGGGGATTCCGATAGTAAATCTTCTGTTTTCTGGGTATTTGTTGACATCAAGAAATGTTTATTTTGAGGGCCAGATTGTTTGGGTTCCTTTATGGAGAGCTTTGTAGATGATTTAGGCTATCATGAATTAGCTCCTTGCCTCAAATTGTAGCTACTTTATTGCGGTCAGCCTTAGGCATATTTGGCCATGTTTTCGCACCCCGGAGATGAGCCTCACTGCTAATGGTACATTCCCTTAAGAAGTGTTCGGCCGGATTTGGCAATACTATGTAGCAGGAAGATGCCACGGTATAGTCTTGAGAGAATGAGCACTTGAATCACCTGTTAGAAGTATTTTGGGGTGAGGTGTTTGATTCCTCTCAGTATTCTCAATTGGTGTTGTGCTACCTCCGCTAGCACATGTACGTGGGGTTGCAGGTTGAGGGGTTTATCTAAGAGGAAACACAGACATTTTGGGCAGTCTGCAATTTCTAGTAGAAAGCACTTGTTGGTCCATTGTTGGGTAGGGATTGCAGGGTTGGGTGAGAGATTATAAGCAGCTCAGTTTTGAGGGGGTTGAGTTTAAGGTGATGCTAAAACATCCAGGATTGGATGTCATTCAGATTCTGCACTAGGAATATAATGTTAATCCGGATAGGTGATTTTCATGTAAATTTGCATAATGTATGTATATATTCTCCAGAGCATAAATATCAACCAAGAACATCAACAACCAAGACATAACATTTTGTGTTGCTGTGCGTGAATAAAAGGAGCCTGCCTGGATGAGTGGTGCTTTGCAATTATTCCCCAAACCATTAATTTGCTATGAGGCAAGGCCATGCCACAAATGACAAAATTCCTATTCAATATGCAAAAGGGCACCTTAATTTCATGTCTACCTCTCCTAACCTCACTGCAGAAGGGCTATTTTTCTTCCCTTGTGGCACCTGGTATCTCATAACGTGCTAAATGTCTTAAAAGTATCAAGGTGCCCATATCGTAAAACTAAAGTGCAATCGGGCTACTCAGTAATTATACATATTATGGGTGTATCACAAAATTCCATTAGAAGTATGCTACTAGACAAAATATTGTGATACAAAATATCAACAGACAAAACAATGGTGACTTTTAATAATCAGTAACATCAGTGGAAAAGTCACTTTAAATTGTAAGTAAGACTCTTCAATAAAGTAATATCAATTCATTGATGTATGATAGCTCATCACTAGCTCAATGTCACACAGCATTTATCTCACATGCTTCTTCTCGCATGACAAAGCAATGTATAGCAACCTGCTGCCAAACTTCCTCTCCATCCCCCTCCATTATGAAGCCATCTACTCCCACTTTAAGTTTTCTCAGTCCCTTTTTATGTGAGAAACTTTGTTGAGCAAGGTTCATTGGTTGAAACACCGATTCTACCCTCACCACCCTGCTCCCCTCTGCTTTGTCTCCCTCACTCACCTCACGTGTGATGTCATCCACTTCTACTGAGAGTTTATGCCACTCAACGTTGTATCAATAAAAAATATCAACTGACATAAACATTGTGGCTTAAATATTGTTTACAAAAATATTAAACATGGATGCAAATCTTTCATTATTACCTCCATCAAGGTGATATTTTTGTAGAAGGTATTCAGGGCACAAATTGTTTGTCAGATGATATGTAGGTCATGACATTCTGGTACCGTGTCCACTGTACCAGAAGACTCTAATCAGCATTACGCTATAATACAATGCACTCTTTGGGATCCATTGGGATAGGCTCAACCAGAAGTGTACTAATCCCTAGTCAACATGAAACTCACAACATGTACGCCTGGTTTTCAAATGGAACAGGACAGGCAGATCTCATCTGCCCAATTCGTGTCCTGTGTACTCAGTAGTGTATGTGCGATTGAGCTGCCAGGAAAGAGATCCTTTTAGGACAAGAACCCTCACTCACTCGAAGGTGGCATGCTTCTTCATTGGGTTCCCTCCTCACACCCGGACTGCAAGCCAAATACGATGCAGCGCGCGCAACGAAATTCGTTTTATTTATTTATATGTTTACTTACCTCTAATCGGCCGTAATCCGTAGTTTACTACCCCCTACCCTGCCCCTCCCCCGCCCCACGTCAGCGCCCGGCAGCACTCCCACCACGGGCCGCTACTGCTTGAATATTGGACTCGTCAAGCTCCTAATATCGTTTGAAAGATGAATAGAGAGCATTCGTGCTGTTACAGAACATGGAAGTCGATCTTTACCCACACAGTAGAATAATGCAAGGAACAGTTGACCAACGGATCCCTTGTGAGCCCAAAACATGGATAGTCTAATGTTCCCTTACCCTCACTGGAAGTTATCAGTCACTGGAGCGACCAGTCATCGCTCTGAATTTTGCAATACGAGATATATTCTGATTGTTGTTGGCTTTTCAATTGCTCAGTTGAGTCAATCAATCATCCACTAGTCAAAGTTATTTGGACTCAAATGCATCTTAAACGAGCCTCATGAAATGTAAAACACCATTCAATGGAGGTCATCCTTTTGCACAATCACTAAATGCACTTTAAACGAGTTTTATATAATGGAACTTACTCTCGATATGTTGACTTTTTAATGTCTCTGCAGAGAAAAGTAAGGATTTTTCAGCTAAAGCTTTCTGGGCTCAAAAGCACTTTAAATCAGTCTCTTGAAATGCAAAATATCAAACTTTGGAGGGTATTTGCATTGCACAATCGCTAAACGCACTTTAAACACTTGCACTTTGCAAGTGGGGGTCTAAGCCAGAGTTGTGAATATCTTAACGGTCCTCATGAAATAATTAAGGACCAATCGGTCATAACCGCCCAGACCTAAATGCACTTTTAATGAGCTGAAGTAACAGGCAAGTAAATTGTGCTTTTATTGATCTGACTCAATCCACTTGAATTATTATTAACCTTGTAATTAAGATGGTTTTATTTATGTTTTTACACATGTAATGGTTTTAATTAGATACGCATGTTAATTAAATTCCTAATAATAATTAGATCATAAGGATACACAATTCTGCCAGCACCCCAATGGGCTAGTGCTTCACTCCCTTATTATTGCATGCTTGTGATATCCCCTTACCCTAACCGTAGCCTAAGAAAATATTATCCATACATTATCACCTATATTTGTGTTAATTGTATTGCTTACAATAAACTCACAAACAATGAGATGGTCTGCAATTAAATTGTGGTCCATGAGAAAATGCTCACGAGGAAATGGCTTGACAATGAAATGGATGCAGTAAATGGTATGGGCTACCTCACTGCAGCTCAACCCTCTTCCAACCAAGGATTGCTCATGGTATAGCGTGGAATCAGTCCACTAATGTGCTTCGGCACCTCGCCGGCGGTATGAAGCACTACATAAATACAAATCAAAACAAATGGCAACCACTAATGCACATATGCCCGGCTGACAAATTAACTTACTGCGGTCTGCTTTTTCTTGTACATCAAGTCCATTGCTAGTTTACTACGTGTAAAAGAGCTTCCTCCTTCGAGATGTAATAGAATTACACGGCTGCTTGGGCAAGATAAAGCTGATAATGTTATTGATCGCTTGCAGATAGCAATAGAATGGGATCAGATGCATCTTGATCGATATGTTTAAATTGAATGGATTTCTAAAGGCTGGTGAAGGAGAGCGTGAGAAAACATTTCACAGAAGAGAAACCTCGACATATAATGGCAACCATCACAACACACGCTCAGCCTCACATAATGCACCAGTATGAAGTGTGTTACAGTAGAAAGCAGAAACATTTCATAACGGACTTTATTAAGAGCAAAAAAGAATGATCTTATGTGTTAAGAAAAATAGTATACCTTATAATATGGAAAATAGCATTTTAGACATCTGTTCCCAATCAGATGCGGAAGCATTTCTATATAAAATAATAGGCTCTAGAAATATTTTTGAAAAAAATGCGGGCAGAAAATGTTGTATTTATAGATAAGTTGTGTTTAGCCTTCTACCCTCCCCCAAGTATTTTCTTATACGTTGTAATATGTTGGTGCCATACTTGATTAACTTGTGAGTAAAATACAATATATCATTAAAAAGCTCAAAAATAGTTTGTCGTGCTTTTTTTGCTGTCAAGAGCAGAGGTGGCACTCTGCGACGCCTCTTCTGAAGTCACTGTGGCTTGCTTCCTGTTTCCAGAACTCCCATATGTATTCTTTTGTCACCACGCTGTCACAGGCTCGCCTCGGAGTGCTAAAAAGCAGCCACCGGATACCTTGATTAAGGCGCAGAATGTGAAAAGCAAATTACTGCGAACGCGCGAAACAATTTGCATATAATGCTTCAGTCATATCTGTAAAAAATATGACTTAAATATAGTTGTATTAATAATACATATTTTAATTAAACGGCTAGAGGTGCATCTAGCAGGGAAAAAATTGAATCTTCACCGAATTTCACATACTGCTATGATTCATGGGCTGTAAATATGCAAAGCTTTCTGCCCATAAGGCAATCAACCAGCAAAGCAGATATGCACGTTTTTTAACTGAAAGAAGAAAGTCTAGGAAGAGGCAGAAATAATAATAAAAAAAAGTCAGTCCAGGAACCCTCCAAACTAATGAATCTGCTCGCGACGGTTCCGTCCCGCGCCATATGAGATCGTTATTTCACGCGCAATTATACAGTGTTTAACAATTATTTATTATTACCACTGTTATTCACAAGGTGTCAGCTTGTAGACGCGCGCATATGGAGCAGGATTACTGAATAAACAATAAAAGCCGAGAATGATAATGTTCCTGTGCAGTGCAACATAAAACGTTTTCAAGTGCAAACTGTTTGGAGATCAAATTGCTTAATAAAGCTGAAAGATGCGTGATTTACTGAAGCCCCGTATTCCCATGCCGGGGAGAAAAGCCATTCTGAGTCACCATAAAATCAGACAGCACGCGAAGGCCCGAAAACAAAAACGCGCTCATACTGTGCGTCCTCTGGGCTGTGCAGAGCCGTTGAGAGGCGAGGAGGGAGAATGGATCTTGTAAATGAGGGGTGCTTTGAAAGCAGCCATGCTAATTGAAGCTAAGTCGATCCATCCTTCCCCCGCCAAAACTCCCCCGTCCACGTTGTGGCGCTCCGGCAGCGATTCCAAGGGAGGAAGTTGTCATGTACCAAGTGCAGATCAATTATCCCAAACAGCCCTCGCTGTGAAACGAGGATAACGTGTCTATTTGAAGCCCATTAAAACATTTTTGAAAAACATTGTTTATTGGAAACTGGATTCGTGTTTTTTGGCTGAAGCTGCATATTTGCAGCCCTCTATTTTCATATGGTTATAACCGTCTTTTATGCTGGGGTGAACAAAGTTGTATCAATTTCGGCCCAAAAAGCACCCTTCAATAGATACATGCATCGTTTTGGCCTACTATTGTGCCTAAATGAGATTCGAAGTGAGTAGATTGTGCATCATGGCTGCTCTCTTAATCTTTCCCACATTGCTTTCATTCACACTTCCAATCCTGCGTCCACCCTTTTTATGGTCTGCCTTGACAGGGCAGCTGTTGCCAGACAATTATCTGAGCCTCACTAGAGAGAGGGCTTTGACTCCACCCACATATTTGGAGCCAGGGGTACAACCTTTGCATTCGGCAGAAGTTTTGTGTTTCCCCATAAAGGGGTTGCTCTCCACTCAGCTGTGATAATTTTGTTCATTTATCCAGCTGACTGAGCTTGAACTTTCAGGGGCACACAAATGACATTGGAATGTTATTAAAGTGTCTTATATAACTAGATAATTGGTGTTAATTTTCTTTGGCAGCAGCACAAATGGGAGGATGAACCTCATGCTATTTACTTATTATGCTTCACGTTATCATACAACATTCCTTTAAAGCCAGACCTATTGGCATTGCCAATGCTTGTTATTATTACTGACAGCTGTTGCTCACAAACAAGTGGGGTGATGGAAAACAGTGGAATACAAGTGGGGTGGAAGAATCCCTGTTACTGGTCATCCCTTAGGAGGCCTTGCCGAAACTGGCATAAAACCAGCACTTCGTATTGTAGTTTAGCAGCACACCCAGTATTTTTATCCAAAGGAAACTACATTCTTCAACATTTTTACAAATCTCAGCGCTTGGCCACATATTATTGCTAATATTGGCAATAACCCATTTCACACTTGTGTGCATTTTTTCTTGTTGATACACAAGGGACATGATACAATGGATAATCTGCTGAATATCAGTGCTCCACCAGACCAAAATCCTACGTCACCACTTTAGAAGTGTCTTAAGGTGAATTCCCTCACAAGGTAACACTTCATTTTCTTCTCCAATATGGCAGATGTTCACAACTTGACAACAGCATTATTTCAAAATGGGAAAGTTGTTTATGTTATAGAAGTTAATGGATACAGAGTGACATATTTTTCATGCAGTTGCGTCGCACTTGCACCACGCAATGGGGCGCAAAGGCAATGCAACTACGAAGTGAGATTTATCAACCCACACAAGGCTACCTTGTGTGGCCCTGCATGCTTGATAAATCTAGAGTAATCCAACGCAGCGCAAATCACTGCGTTGTGTTACTCTGCTCCAGGGAGGCATTCCATGGGTGGAGCATGGATGATACCACACATCCACCCATGGGTTTTGGTGCATTCCCAGATGTACTATTACTGGTAGATCTGGGAATGCATCAAACTGTTACGCCTTCCTAGGTGAGGCTTAACAAGGAGGTGTATCTTTATTTCTTCTCATTGTTTCCTCTTTCTAAGTGTGCTGAATTCTGCATGCACACTTAAAAGAGGAGATGCCGATCAGGATTGTTTTTATGCAGAAAGGTGCATCTTCCTGCACAAAAACAATCCTGCCTACAATGCAGGCACCCTTGCTCCACGGTGCAAGGTTACCTGCATAGACACTAGGCAGTCAAAAGGGCGCAGGTGCCAGGAAAGGACAGGAATGCACAGTATAATATTAAATGCACATTCCTGCACTTTACTTTTCACTCAGTGCAGTGCAGGAAGGTGGCTTGCTGTGCTGCGTGAAAGTTATATAATAATGCTCATGCATGTTTTGGTCAAGTAGACACAGTAGTTCATTTCATCAGTTGTTGCAGGTGGTACATACCAGCACAATATTTTGGGGACTGAGTCTAATTTTTCCTAATTACACTTTGACTCAGACAAAGTATGAGTAGGTGAAAATAGAAAATGAAGGAGGAAGAGAAAGATAGGATACCAGTGACTGCGAGAGAGAAAACAGGGAAAACAAAGAAACTGCAAGAGTTACATAAATAGACAGGAAATATAGGGAGGTGATTGAAAGAGCCTATTCAAGAGTAAGTTGGGCTGTGCCTAACTTTGCTCTCCCATCCTGCTAGTGATGGCCCATCCAGGCACACCTAAGCTCTCTAGCCGTCTTGGAGGAATACACAAAGCCCAACTTTCAATTACACCCAGTCATGTGACACAGAGACAGGGTACAGACACTAAATGGCTAAGGCAGGAAAATGGCAACATTCTAAAAGTGCATTAAGCAACTGGAACATATTCGCGAACTGGAGGAAGCATTAAGAGCCAATACGGCTATTGCAGACTGCAAATCACTTTTATTGTGGATTGAAAAAGAGGTTATTGAATTTAAAATAAATACTGAAACCTTCAAACAAAAGAAACTATTAAAAGATCTATTACATTTCTCTAAAGAAATGGTATACCCGTACCTACAAAAAGATTTCTATAACCAGGTGAATAATACCAGATTTCTCCCCCAATACCAGGGTAGTAGTAAACAAAGGTTTATTGGCTTATCTGATACTTCCTGCTACTCTGGCTCTAATACTAGTGACTCAGAGGCAAGTACTAGCACTTTTGAAAGCCCCACAAGAGGCAGTTTTTAGGGAGAAGACAGGGACGAGGAAAAGGGAGACGATGATTGCACCCCGGACAGGGAACAGGAGAGATACAGATGAGACGACAGATCTACAGATGGGGCAACGACAACTGATCCCAATCTTTAAATTATCTAAAAGAAGTCTTGATGCTGTGGAACAAAGAGTACTAACTAAAGGAATCTCATTTGTTCCAACAGTAAGACCTGACTTTACACAAACTGGGCAAGAGATCATGCAATTCTTTCGGGAAATGAGTCTAAAAATCTATTTCTCAGATAAAGAGAACTCTAACCCCAGTGGTTTCTCATGGTTAATAAATCGCTTGACTTTCTTCCCTCCCACTAGTTTAATATCACTAGAAGTAATTTACTTTGAAAAAACAGTTCTGCGTGAACTAGATGTCATTGAAGCAAAAGGGAAGTATGTTAAATATAACCTTCTACATGAAGAAAGTGAGGCCATCAATCGACTACAGAAAGATTCAGAAATAATTATTAAATCTGCAGACAAGGGTGGGGCCATTGTCGGGATGGACAGGGATAATTATGAAAGAGAAGTCCTACAGCAATTGCAAAATGATGGCACATATAGAAAACTAGAGGGGGATCCCACTCCAGCAATAAGAGCTGAAATCTGTAGATTAATTGAAAAAGGTTTTGATGGTGGATGGCTTAAAGAAAAAGAGAAGCTTTTCCGATAAATAAAAATTCACAGACCCCACTTGCATACATTCTCCCAAAGATCCCAAAAATCCTCATAATCCTCCTGGTTGACCAATTGTCTCCGGAGTGAATTCCATTTTTAGAACATTAGCTAAATATGTTGATGTTTTCCTTCAGCCTCTAATTTCAGAAATACCTAGTTATTTGAAAAACTCTACTGACGTAATCAATAAATTAGACCAGATGACGTTTGACTCTGAAGTAGATGTTTTCTTGACCCACGCCATTACAAGTCTCTATACCAATATTCCACAAGACGCTGGCCTTGAAGCAATGGAACATTTTTTGGAAACACGGCCAAGATCACACAGTGTACCAACCCGGTTTATCGTAAAATTGGCAGAAATTTGCCTTAAAAGTATCTTTTTCCGTTTCAATAGAATTTTCTATATGCAGATTAAAGGGACCGCAATGAGATGAACCTTTGCCCCAGAAATGGCAGTAATGTTTATGCCCAATATGAGGAGAAATGGGTATATGGAGACAATCCTTTCAAAAACAATATTATGATGTGGAAACGCTTTATTGATGATATTTTTTGGTATGGAGAGGTGAGGATGATCGTCTCCATCAGTTTGTCGATTGGTTAAACAAGCGTACATGTGACATCAAATGTACAGCCCAGTATAGTAAGGAGGTCATTAACTTCCTGGACTTGACCAATAAACATGTAGAAGGAAAGATCTATACCACCTTATATACTAAAGAGACTGACAGAAATACCTTCTTCCACTATACAAGTCACCTTCAACGTGATTTAAAAGACAATTTACGTTCAGTCAATTTCTACGTTTACGTAGGAATTGCAATAAACGCTAATAAATTAATAAAAAAATTATAAGACAGACAATATCCACACAGACTACTAAGACATGCAATGAAGAGAGTTTGGTACACAGCCAGAGAGTCGTTACTAGAATCCAGAAAAAAACAACTTACAGACCGTATAGTATGTGTTACTACTTTTAATACTTTGACATCAGATGTAAAAAAGATAATACTGGAAACACTCGTGATCTGTTTCCTTCTTAAATTCACTCAGAGAGATGCCATTATTTGCCTTTAAGAGAAATAAAAACTTAAGAGATGAACTTGTCCATTCTAATATGGAGACTTGACGACCACAGTGTAATTTGAGGACTACTTTGGGATTACCTCCAATACTTGGCCATTACATATGTGGAACTTGTGTGGCATGTTCATCCACAGTAGAAGTGACTACTTTTGTATTCAACAATAGCTCTATTCAGCACAATGAATTCACTAATTGTAAATCAACAAATGTAATTTATGGTGTACTTAGTCCATGTGGAAAAGCTTATGTTGGCAATATTAATCAAGAGGTTCGACATCGAACCAGTCAACACAAGTCATGTATAAGATGCCGCATCATGTCTGCACTACTGGTACAACATTTCCTGGAATGTAATCATACTGTCTTCGATTTGAAATGGACTGTTTTGAGAAAAAATACATCTGAATGATGGGGATGATTCCTACTTAGCACGACAAGAGGCACTTTTAATAACGAAGTTACGCACAGTTGAAACTGGTTTAAATGAATTATCTGAGGTATCTAATGTTTTTTAGAAATACATGATACTATTTCAAAAAAACTAAATTGCACTGATTTATAGTGAAAATATGCACTTTTAGTCATATTGATAATTTGAAATGAGAAAATGATGATTCGTGGCACACGATTCCACAATAAGTAGCATTTTTTAATTTGGTTTATTGAGTTTGGGTTTACCCCGAGGTACTTGAGACAAGTATCTCCAATTACCATATTGTGATAATTAACAATTGGGCTACGTCACAAAGTTAAATTCAATTTGTCGTTAATCTTGTGCTGATGAATGAAGCAGAGTCCAGGGGAATGGTCTTTATTTTCAAGACTACACTTCCCATCATCTTGCAGCACAAACCGGAAGAGCGTGCCCAGATGTTTCGAGCTGCCTCCATGAAACCGTGTTGATTTTGTCAGTAATGTCGAGCGTAACGGTTTCCACATTAAGTGTGGGAGTGCACGAATGTCATTTCCCAGATTGAACCTATACTGGGACACCAGAATACGGAAGACATGTAACAGGACGATCGGCAGCAAAGTAAGTGTTTATGCTTGGATAATGCGTTTTTTACAAAACCACGTATGCAAACATTATAGCATGTCTCTCGTCCCTTGGAATTTTAGAATTGAAGTTACTGCCTCTGGCTTCCTGCTGCAATGGTGGCCAATTAGCGGCTTGACATATGACTCTAGGACCTTCGCCATCCAGTTTTGATGAGCCAAAAGAAAAAAATGTCCCTACCTTGTTGTTTTTTATGACACACACCGGGATGCGCATTGATTTAAAACCTACACATGGTCAGTGCTTTGGGAAGCACTGTACCTAGAATTTTATCAATTAAATGATTCAGGTACACTCAATATGAAGGGGTGAAAGGTGTCACCGCAATGGGTTAAATTGGAGCACTACTAGTATAACGATGTGCCTTATATAGATGCAACTGACATATACCTGTAAATATACTTGTGAATATATGTAATTTTACTTTTTTCTTGTATCCAGACTGAATGAGTAAGATAGTGCCCTGATGATGACCTCTTTGAAAAGTTTTACATACCTCACCATCATTAGCGGTCGAAACATGTTGGCAGTGTTTTGGGGAAGAAAAAGGAGAACCTTCCTACGTACAATTGTACAATTTAGTTATACAACCTGAATACCTTGAACCAGGAGAAAGGAAATGAATTTGGACTATTTATTTGGAGAAGGATTTATAAGAATGCCCTTTAAACCCCGTGTGTAAATAGGGGTAATACATTGAATGTTGAGAGTATAGATTTGTCATTTATAACTCTTTGACACAAATAAGATCTGGATCTATTATTCATGTTTTTCGATTTATGTCTTGTAACTCGTGTTTATTGATTTTTGTATTTGTGTTGTTTGTATTGAGAAAGATAAGATTATCAAAAACTGAAAAACATAATTGTAAAAGAGCTTTGAAATGAGAACGAGATAAATACTCGAACACACTAGATTAATGTGTATGTTGTGTTTCCTTTAGATTAATATCAATTAATGGCCGTGTGGGGTTTTGTTTAGACTGTAACTTTCTAAAAGTGGCATTTTCAAAATTGTAATTTAAAATCCGATATCACCATAAGTTAGGATTTTTTATTACAATTAAAAAGACACCAAACGTGAATCTTTTCCTGCTCCTATTTAGAAATTATAGCTTATTAAATGTAATAAGGTAACTCCAATGTTATCCTATGGGAGAGGTAGGCCTTGCAGTAGTGAAAAGTGAATTTAAGAGTTTTTCAGTACCAGGACATATACAACTTAAAAGTATATGTTCTGCTTTTTAAATGCACTGTAGCCTGCCCGGTGTGCTGTCCAGGGCCTACCCTAGGGGTGACTTGTTTGTACTAAAAAGGAAAGTTTTGGGCCTGGAAAAAGGTTTATTTTTCCAGGTCGATATGGCAGTTTAAAAACTGCACACACAGGCTGCAATGGCAGGCCTGTGACGTATTTAAAGGGCTACTTAAGTAGGTGGCACAATCACTGCTTCAGGTCCAATAGTAACATTTAATTTACAGGCCCTGGGTACATGTAGTACCACTTTACTAGGGACTTAAAAAAGTAAATTATATATGTCAATTGGGGGATAAGCCACTGCTAACCAGGTTTTTCGGAGAGAACACATGCACATTGGCATTGGTTAGCAGTGGTAAAGTGTGCAAAGTCCCAAAGCCAGCAAGTCTGAGATTAATTGAGAATTTGAGGTGATTGATGTATGAGATGAAAATTCCAACTAGACTAGCTAAATATGAGATTTTGAACAATTGGGAAAGTGCAGCACATGCGAAAGAGAAGGAAAAAATGTTGGACTAAAGCTAAAAAGGCAGCTCATGGTTGGATGGAAGTAAAGTGGGTTGGAGGAAAGATGTGATTGAGGAGTTAGGATTTCACCTGTGCTGCCAAATGGAAGAACACGGAGGAAAGAAAGAATGAAAGGTGCCATGCCACTCACCTAGCTTTTGTCCGCAGAGACAATGCTGGGCCTCCTATCTGTCCTAGGGTGACATCTGATCAAGGAATTGTAACCATGAATCAAGTGGCACCCCAGAAGGGAACAAGGGTTGGGACAAAATAACTTGAGGAGCTTGAGTGCCTTCGAGCTCAGCCACCATCTTCTTGGAGTCGTATGTACATCTCTTCTGAGTCCTGGAGAGCGTTGTCGTGATATATGCATAATGTAGTGTACGGTGAGCTGTACTGCAAATACAAGTAGATAGGTTATTTAACAAATGAGTAATCATGATATATTCCTTCCCACCTTTGACATGTCTACTAACAGTCACTCACACGATAATGAATCTATGACTGCATAGACTTCCAATAATCAACTGTTACCCTTGGAGTTGCGGCACTCCCTGCAAAAGCTATATCGTGTTTTCACATCACACACTAAGGTAACTTCTTTCTTCAACACTAGGCACATGGTGCCGAAAAGTGTGTTATTGCATTCACAGACTTCAGCACAATAAAGGATGGCACAAAAGAAGTCACTGGGCGCTAATACCAAGGCCTTCCGGTTGAGCGTTAAATAATACCGACAATGTCTCAATGTTCAAGAGTTGTCCTGTTTTCTGATTTTCAGCTTCATGAAAACAAGTCTTTGGTTGATACTCTTTCCATTATTGCACTAACTTAAAGGATTGTACTTACTCATGTTTGTTCCTTTTAGGTGAGTCATTGCAGGGATGGTGTTTGCTGCATTGTTCGATTTGCAGGGGAGAAGATGTCCGCAGCATCGGTGATTCGCAAGAGGGCCGTGCGGCGTTGCAGGGATGGAGTTGCTGCATTGCTGGATTTGAAGGGGGGGAGATATCATAGCATTGGAGATTCGCAGGAGAGCCGCTAAGCAGATGAAGCTCGGCCGGGTCGTGGAGATGTTCAGGTGAGCGGGATTGCTGAAGAGGATCCATTGCTGAAGAGGATCCAACCAGTGGGTAAGCCAAGCACTGCCTTGTGGTTTGAGTGCAGAATAAATACTGTTCCCAGATCCTGATGAGTCAGCCCAAATATCCCCATAGTCATGTGCC
This sequence comes from Calotriton arnoldi, assembly GCA_963921515.1. Lineage (NCBI taxonomy): Eukaryota > Metazoa > Chordata > Amphibia > Caudata > Salamandridae > Calotriton > Calotriton arnoldi. Next base: position 2,092,741 of record CAWUFW010002130.1, on the reverse strand, counting down.
TATGCGTCAGCCCAAATATCCCAATAATCATGTGCCTATGAGTCAGCCAAAATATCCCCATATTCATGTGTCTATGAGTCACCCAAATATCACCATAGTCATGATGAGTCAGTCTGAAGGCCCTGGGGGATGTTGCTGTTTGTACTTTGGTGTTCCATGACTCGGTGGCCGCGGGGCCCAGGGGATAATTACCATGCCAAAAAAGTTGTCAAGCCTATGGGGCAATGGGTCCCATGAACAGCCAGGGAGGCATTGACACGTGTGCTTAATCTCACACGCCCCCACACACAGTGTTCAGGAGGAGTGAGAGCACAAGGAGGGCAGGGTCATGACAAGAGGGGGGTGAGACTGAAACAAAGAAAGATGAGAATAGTGACAGTGACTCTAGTGATGGTTTCCAAGATGATTTATTGGCTTCTCAACCACTTCCATTCAACTTAGTTCAACAAGCTGGAGGAAAGCAATAGCCGGTAGGGCTCCTGCCACCTGCAGATACAGGCACTAGTGCTCCTGTTGATCAGAGTCTCCTTGATGGGGGAGTGCCTGGGTCATTTCCACCTTCACAGATAGTGCCTGTTACACTTCCTATTTCCCAGTTAGCAGCTATCCCATTTCTGGCTCCACAGATAGTGGCACCGATCCCCCTTCCAGTCCCACAGCTAGCTCATCCAAATAATACTACCGTTGCTGCAACACTGCGGTCCCTGGGGTTGATATTTCTTGAGAGATGGGAGCAAGACCCCGGATAGGAGTGACTCCTGTTGTGAGTGTGCCGACTGTAGAACTCAATAGTCCTAAGTCACAGTCATCAGAGAGCAATGCCCCCTTTAGAGTGCTGGATGTGGCGAGAATGAAGGTAGAGTTGGAGGAAATCATCAAAGTAAATCTTGAGTGTGGGTTCATAGATGGATACAATGAAGAGGAACTTTTATTTCATTGCAAAGAAGCTGCCAGGCATATTTGTGAGACCCATAAAGCTCTTGAAGGAATAGCTACAAAATTTGGGATTGATTTGTCTAAAGGTTAAACTTTAAGAAAGAATTTCAAGATGGTCATGACTGAAGATGCACGTAAGAATATGCAAACCCCTGTCATAAGGTTTCTGCACATACAGAGCTATGCACAGGATAATAGGACCTCGGAATATAGTGGTGAGCCAACCATAGACCTTAGCACCCAAAACCCCAACCCAACTAGCCTTAGCGTCCCATTAGCACCAATGTACCAATGATTAGACAACCCAGAACACGGTATCTCTCTCTCAGGACTCGCAGAGGCAAGAACACTCTTTCGTCACACTCGTACTTGTCCACAACGTGCGTAATAAGAGACACTGTGTAGTTCAAAATGTTTATTTCAACTTACGTGCTCTAAGATACAGTACACGTGTCAGTACTATTATCATAATACATATGAATAATATAATCAGCATGGTTACAACTCCATAGAATACAAACGGGGAAAGCATCTCATAAAGCAGTGGATATATGTCTAACTAACATTACCACCCTCCCCGTGCTGTAAACTAGTTTATTATAAAAATAGAAGACCTCTGGGCTTTGACTAGCGAACCCCCATACCTCAGTCTCTAGATGCAAAGCTACATCAGCAGACAATCAAAGCTCTTCTCTTTGGAAAGGTTTTCTCCAACTGTTTGTAGAGCGGGGCAACCGCAATATTAAAAGCACACTAATTTCTCCATGGCAGCTGTACATAGTGTTATGTCTAGGTGCGAGGGACAGGCCAAATCAGCAAGAACAAGGAGATGCTGTTATTCGACCTTGTACATGTTGTGCAGTCTGAGCCCAAATCGAACAGGAGAAAAGGTGAGAGACAGAAAATGCAGACAGCGCTAAAATAGCTTGGCAAGAGCAGAGGTCGATAGAACAACGGCTCAGAGTAACGTGTGCAAAGAAAAGCAGCATGGCAGCCAGGCCCAAGACAACCCAGCAAGGCAGGCCAGGGCCAGGCCGCCGCAAACCACAAGACACCCTCCCCTGGACAGTTCATCGGACTAGACAAAGGAGGAAGACAGAGTTCAAATGGGCCGAGCAGAACAGAAATGTTGTTAGGTTACGCAGCCACCATGAGGGTGAGGGACAAAAAAAAAAAAAAAAAAAGAGACCCAACAAACAACGAGGCAGGCCACATCAATCCAGAAACGTGGAAATGCAGAAAAACGCAATAGCATCCAGGAGGACATCATTGGAAGTGTCAGAAAACATAGACGCCATCCAGTCCAACAGATCAAATGAGCAGGAATGTTCCTCAGAGAAGGGAGCATCCAACAGCAATGCGGGACAGCTTGCGTGATATTCAATATAACTTCATTGTAGGAGATCCTGAGCAGCCGCCCAGATATCCCATTGTGCCAAAATCCCCAGTGCAGCCGCACGGCGTCATAAAGCCAGCAACGGAACAGTCCCGTTCATGGGCCTCTAAGGGACCCACCAACTGAACAAAATCCGGAACAGACAACGACGAATTGGAGAGGCAATAATCCATGGTCCATGTGAAAGGACAGCGGATGCAAGACATCACAGGTTGCACGCAAGTGAAATACGCAAAGCGAAAAGAAAGGGTGTAGGACACACTGATGGTCGCCAAGGGCAGAACACCGAAGCCAGCCAGAAGTCGCTCACGGAGCAGCTGGAGGCGTTCGGGATCGAGAAGGGCCCAGCGGGGAGCAGCCATTGCGCAGAAAACAGACCAACAGCAAGACACCAGCCGCCAAGGCGAGGATTAATGGGAAACCACCAAAGACGCTAGAAAAAATAGAATGAATGAACGCCGGTATCACACCGAAAATAGTTTGGAAAGTGGACACCAGGCCGGACCCCACAACCTTAAAAAAATGCACTAGACCCTCAGTGTTTGATGCGTTAAAAATACGATGAATTAACTCCCCGAAATGTTGGGGGAGGTTGGTGTTCAAAAGGGCCTGTATTTCACTGTGGGTACTCGCCACCTGGAGAACGAATGTCTCCCGGGCGGACGTGAGCGTAACCTCCTCATTCAATAAAAGGGCCTTTATTCTGCTCAACTTATTGAAATCTGCCTCCATGGTAGGAATGGAAGGCCAAATAGAGTTATCAACGATGTCGTGAGGGGGAGGAAAAAGCACATTCTTGCAGCAGACAACTCTGTGCGAAACCGTGACAATATACGGAATGCCGGCCTGTAGGCCACAACATTCTTCGTTATTTAAAAGCAAATAGCTACCGTTAGTAAGCAAAGTAAAAGTAGAAGAAATAGCAGGAGCAGGAATACCCTTTAGCACACATGCAAGATTCGGAATGGAAACGCTACAAGCTCCGTGCAATTTAATATGTTTACAAATAAGCGAATGACCCACAGTTGAATCACAAGACTCCCCCGTGAGAAAAACTTCCTTGCCGTCTCTAAGGCATTTATACATGAAAGGCAAGGACCAGAGTTCATGCAGGAAAGCACTACCCAAAGGCTGGAAACGGCCTACAGGATAATGTTTCATGCACGAGCTAAATTCAAACAAGGAAAAAGGTAAAGCGATAACCCCATGAACTAGCCACACAGCAGAATCTAGTTCCGCTACAGAGAATGGTAAAGGATCCACTTTCTCGATATGTAACAAAGTGTAAGATGCATCTTTCATGGACATGAACTGCTGCTTTTCAGTCAAATTAAAAGGCAGAAAAAGGGCAGTGGTGTTCAAGAAATTCCAAGGAACTTTACCTAACTTAAGGGTTTGCAAAGTCCACGCAAACTGCATTACTGAACGCAATTGATTGTGACCATGATATAAAATAGAAACATCATCTTGTACAATGTCAACAACAGAGGACACAATATTCTCTAATGTGTAAATGCGGGAAGACAGGGTATTTATACTATTGTCAACAACAGCAAGCACCTTTTCCAAATTTGCTTGGTCTATTTCCCGAAGACGGGAAGCAGCTTCCATTTGTGACAGCTTCCAGAGTTCATTATACGCTTCATAAATGAATCTCTTCGGTCGGGGACCACGAGGTCCCAAGATAAAGTCGGACAGATCAATAGTGCCTGATAGGAGGGACAAATGTTTTTAACAGAGTCTAGGGACGAATGGTGTAGCCATTGTTTACATAATTTACCAACTGAATACGTGGTGACAGTACGAGATTCAGCAAATCTCGGATCAGGCTTGTCCTGTCTGTAGCCAGGAACTGTGCCATGAAAACGCAGTTGGCATGCATTCGATGATATGGGCCATGCCAACCAGGGTGACTGTACCATTGCAGAAACGTTAAAGGAGTTGTTTTGAAACAGAGACTGCAACGTCACAAGGGACATATTAAAACGCAAGCTATCATTTGTAGAACTCGACAAGGATGGGATGGCTGGCGCATTTAATTGTTTAGTGGTTGCCAACCCCCAACACGTGGTTTGATGAATGGAAGCATTCAGAAACACAATTTGGGCCGGGATAAGGCATGTGCGGTGCAAAGCCTCGGTGCCCTGCACCTGCCATGGCTTTGAACCCCAGATTGATTTTAAATCGACTGTGTCTTTCCAGTACTCATAACCACCCACCGCCAAGGCGCTCAAAAAGGAACCCGAATAAAGTAATTTGGTGTGGGTCAACATTATTTTTTGAGTCAATGGGGCACCCAATTTAAAATAATAGGACCCAGGGTTTGATCGATTAAAATCAGTGAAATAGGTGAATTTATTTCGAAGAGTCTGGGAGCTACCTGGTAAGGGGTTTGGGCAATGTTCCCATTGGGTGTAGGTAACAGGGCTGCGTAGTGCACTCGGTTTGTGGAGAAAATGGTTGCCCCAATGCTGGTAGCAATACAAATCGGCATAATTCACAGAATTCATATACAAATCCTCAGCATTAAAGGAAGCATAATATTTTAAATCAGCAAACAATGCTTCAACGGCATGCACATCCCAATCATCAGAATGAATATTACTTTTTACTACATCACCCATCGAAACTCGAAGGACATTTGGTACATTAATAATTTCTGTCGGGCCATGGATTTGAAAATTTACCGCATCCCATACGATGCCATCAGCAACTGGAAACGCTGAAATGTTTACAAATGTGTGGTCACGCTTCATGATGTGTGAAGAGGAATGTGGAGCCAAAGTTCCAGCAACACTGTTCACAGCAGAGCGTTCAGGTAAATAGTGACCATTGATGAGTAGAAAAAACACTGTGACAAAGCCAATGGACATGAACAAAAAAATCAAGAAAAGCATCATCCAGATGTATGGAAATTAGGTGGGGGGTTTTTAGTACATACAGGAAATTGGCGCTCAAGCTATTGCGTATGCTAACTATAGATTTATGTGCATGCGGTGCTACCAGGTCAGGGGAATAACCCGATAACCCCTGGGAATTGTATGAATCGCAGGATTCACACTGTGAAATGAGTATTGTCCTGGGCACACGCGGTGAGGGTATTAACAGAACGTTAGTCTGTTTGCAGTACGTTATATAAATGCGAAGGTCGGCATCAGTATTGGAACCAAAAGGTTTATTTCTATTTCAACACCAATTGTGTTAGATACAGAAACCAGCCGACACGTGTTTCGTCACTGGGACATGTCCCGTGACTCATCAGGAGCTAAAGGCGACTGATAAATGATGAGTGCTGACCCCTGAAACCGGTGATAATTCCAAACCGGATGAGGAGAGCTGAAGCAACTGGGCAGGAAAGCGCTGGATACGGCGCCACAAAAATTGCTGCGAGGGTACTGAGTCGCGGTCTGTTGGTAGCCGTGTATTGATAAGAGGTACCGTCTAGATGGGTGTAGACACTAGGAAACTGTGTAGTCCTGGACTAAAAGTAACGGCTGTCCAGTGTCCGGCTGTGTCCGGGAGTGGGATGTCTGCCAGGCCGATTGCGGACACGTGAGCCCGAGTGCGGGCAAAACGAGGGTAACTTTCAAGGTGGCGGGTGTGGACGCCGCATATAACTGCTGGAGACTGGAAGGAGAAGCACGTCTGACACTGGAGCCGGGGAAGGCTGTAATGACGTTGAATACGGTACCTCTTATCAATACACGGCTACCAACAGACCGCGACTCAGTACCCTCCCAGCAATTTTTGTGGCGCCGTATCCAGCACTTTCCTGCCCAGTTGCTCCAGCTCTCCTCATCCGGTTTGGAATTATCACCGGTTTCAGGGGTCAGCACTCATCATTTATCAGTCGCCTTTTAGCCCTGATGAGTCACGGGACATGTCCCAGTGACGAAACACGTGTCGGCTGGTTTCTGTATCTAACACAATTGGTGTTGAAATAGAAATAAACCTTTTGGTTCCAATACTGATGCCGACCTTCGCATTTATATAACGTACTGCAAACAGACTAACGTTCTGTTAATACCCTCACCGCGTGTGCCCAGGACAATACTCATCATCCAGATGTATGTCCAAGGTGGAATCAAAAAATTGTCTCTAAACCAGGATACAAAAAGACTGAACTTGGACGGGACCGTTGATGAGTTGGTATCCGAGTCAAAGGAATAACGTGTCGGGCTCAGTGGCGTTGTTGGTTGGTGTGCCACCGACTCTGTGGCGGGATAGGTATACTCGTCCTCGTCGATGCAGGGGGTGACAGGGGGTTCGAATATATTTTCAGGCAAATCAACCATCTCCATGGTAACATCAGTGACCGTTCGGGCAGGAGTGCCTCGAACACATGTCCGATAAATGACAGGACAAGAGACCGCTGGTGTGACACTATTCAGGATCGGCCAGATGTTGTAGCTTGACATTTTCCACTGAGATGTATCTGTTCTCCTTGCGACCAGGAAGCGGTGGTAGGATGACTGTACGTGTTCCCTTCAAGCCCAGGACTGGAACCGGTGCACGAAAGAGGGCCAAATTCTTTTTGTTCTCCACCTTCTCTCGAACCAGGTCGCCAATCTTCGAAAGCCAGCCGGCAACCGGAATCTGCAGAGCAGGATCTGTGGCTGAAGGCAAATGTGCAATTGCAAGTTTGTCTCGGGCTTCTTGTAAGTCCTGTAACATAGTAGAATGGTTATCTACATCAAACTTGGCGGATTGCGCCGCCATGTCTAGACCATCAAGGTCAGGCACAAACATTCGTATGCCAAAGAGCATTTCGTAAGGGGTCCGCCCACCCAGAGGTCTTCTAGGGAGATTGTTAAGTGCACGCTGAACGGTATACAAGTGGGCCAGCCAGTTCCTGCCAGTACCTATAACTCTAGCTGTCAAGGATTGCTTTAAGTCACAGTTCATTCGTTCAACGATAGAGTTGCCCTCAGGCCTATACGGAGACGAAAATTTCACCCGTACCCCCAAGGAACCCATTGCGTCCTTGTAAGCCTTAGAGGCAAACGCCGGACCTTGGTCCGAATGGAAGGTGCCGCATGCAAAAATTCCCACAAAGACACGCAAATCCCTGATGACATTTCGAGCGTCAGCACTCCGTTGTGGCCAGACCCAGATGAACCGTGTGCACGAGTCCACTGCCACTAAGATATATTTATAGGCAGTGTCCGAAGAAAATGGACCGCAGTGATCCAAGTAAACACACCCAAAGGGTCTGTTTGAAATTCCGAGCGAGGTCTGTGGTGGTCGTGTAACCGTGGAAGGCTTAATCTGTTGACAAACGTCACAGGAAAGCACATAAGTACGGGTGTCTTTATATAAACCACGCCACCAGTAACGCTGCTGCAAAATGGAAACTGTCGCAGACACACCAGCATGAGCCGAAGCCATGCCTTCGTGTGCTGCCGTTATCAAGGAAAGCCTGCGGTCCGCGTTGGGGATCAGCCGATCACCAACGTCAGGTATTGTTACATAAGGAGCCTGATCGGGACCTAACTGGTAAGAATATTTGGAAGGGAAACCCCTAGGGTAATTCATTCCTTCCTTTGTTGCAGCAATAGCTGCCAAGATATCAGTGTCTATTTTAGACATGGATCTAGTAACTGCTGCTACTGAACACGTGACTACTGCTGATCTGGCAGCTTCATCTGCCAGACTGTTACCAACAGCGTGTGCGCCCATCCGCTGATGGCCTAGGGTGTGAACCACCTGTGTGAGCGGCAGACGTTGTTGTAGTTCTGCCACTCGTACCCAAAGCATTTTATGCTTGATTGTGTTGCCTTTAGCGTCTCTATAGTCGTTTTGCGACCAAAAGAACAGATTGTCATTGTATGATTGAACACATTAGTAAGAATCGCACACAATTAAAGTGGCCACCTCAGGATTTACGAACTCAAGCACAAGCACCAATGCGCGCAACTCGGCCTATTGTGCGGTACTGTCCCCGAGTGTCTGAGTGTGCACCACAGTGGATTTGAACTTTCCGTTCACAAATGTACCTGCAACAATAGCACATGCGGCTGAATAAGCATGCTTGGACCCCGTGGCCGGTTGTGCCGAACCATCGGTGTAGATCACACAGTCGTAATCCTCAAGCTGCAATAAAGACAGAGGAGGAGGGTGAACGAATTCATACTGTAAGAACTCCTGAGTCTGAAGAGAAGAATCGAATATGAAAGTGACATCTGGAGACGTCAACGAAGTTGCCCATTGTATCCAACGGGGGAGCAAAGCTTTAGAGTTCGGTACACTTGCTTTGGTCACTGCCTCTAGAGCAGGATATGGTGTCACCACCAGAATGCGTTTTCCCTGTGCCAGTGCGCGCTCCTTTAGAATCGCCATTTGCACTGCTGTCAGAACTTTTTCCACAGATGAAAACCGCATTTCTGCGGAGGTGTACAGATGTGACTTGTATGCGATGGGTACTGTATCACCTTCATTAAAGGTTAAGTATGTGAAACCCACTGCCCCTGGAATGATTCTAATCACCAGGTTTGTGTGGTTATCACGTGTCAAAAGATATTTAGACTCAAGTAGGTCAGTCTGTAAAGACTGTAGTATGGAGGTATGCTCCGGAAGCCAGCAAGACTTCGAAAAGGTAGGTTGTATCAAGGCATACAGTGACTTGATACGCTGGGCGTATTCGGGAATGTATGTACGTCCGAAGTTCAAAAAACCCAGCAATGACTGAAGTTTCTTCAGATTAGTAGGAGGGCACAGAAGTGCACATTTCTCCAGAAAATGGGGGCTAAGCCCTTACCTTCATTGTTGAGCTCATAGCCCAAAAACAAAACGGTAAATTCAGCAATATGAGATTTGGCAAAGTTAATTTTGTAACCTTGAACCGCAAATTCAAGAATAATGCGGTCGACTCGGGTTAGATGCGGAAACAATTAGTTGTCCGTCAGATAAATGTCATCTACGTACGAACAGGCGTCTGGATCGATGCCGTCTAACAAAGAGACAACACGAGCGGCGAATACGCCTGGACTATTCTTGTAGCCCATAGGAAGACGCCTGAATTTGAACATTTTACCACCGGAAGTAAAAGCGCTCCATTGGCCACTCTCCGGGGCTAAGTTGTGCGTGTAGAATCCATTTGAAAGGTCAAGGGTCGTTTTGTATTTTTTACGAACAAGACTATCTACAAGCGCAGAACTATGGGTGTTTTGCACCGCAAAGGTCCGACAATGAGAGTTCAAATGCCGGTAATCCAAAACTAAGCGGTACGATCCATCGGGTTTAGAAACCGCGAATAGGGGATTGTTCATAGGTGATACACAGGGTTCAATTACTCCCTGATATTCCAACTGAGTCAGAATGTCGGAAACGGGGCCTTTGGCTTCACGTTTTATGGGATATTGGGGTTGTGGCTGCGGTATTGACCGCAAAGGTATTTCATGGAGGAGAGAATCTTCATCCCAACCCACGTGGTTGCGGTATAACGCAGGAGCCAGAGACACAGCCCACTCAGCTGCAAGAGCCTCCGCTTTGTCCTTTGGGACATGTCGAGAAAAGCTCGGAAGGATTACCTCCTCCCCTTTACGCGCAGCAAGAACGAATGGGGGTGGCCAATCCACCTCCGCTAACAAAATGTCGTATGAAGAGGTTAGATTTTCCCAAAAAATCCCTTTAATTATACGCTGTATATCACCTTCGATTTGAATGACAATATTAAAAAGTCTATCAGGGGGTGCCACTCTGGTGTCAGCTGTCTCGACAGTAATGAATGTTTCAGTTGCTGTCGCCTCCATATGAGGACGTAGTGCCTCCCGCACTATGGTAACTTCCGCGGCGCTGTCTAGGAGGGTTACTGCCCACGTCCAATTCAGGAGCCTCGTTCTCACCGTGTGTGGCATATTTCGCTGTTACAGCGGCAACTTTCTTCTTCTGAAATTGAGGTCGAAAACGTTGAAAGTCTTCTGCTTTTCCTCTGACTTGTTGTCGAGGTTGGTCTCGTCCCTGGGGAACCTCTCGGTCCCTTCCTCTATCCTGGCGATCTCCTCCACCGGCCTGTGACGAAGTGTGTGCCTGTGAAGAACGAGGAGAACGCGCATCAGGGATCTGAAACCTATCCGGTGATTTAATTCTCGCTCTATCGCGTAAATCATAAGTGCGTTCAGAAGAAACTGAAACCGGGGATGCACCTCTCGACCCCGGCTTCTTTTGTTGCTTACCCTGTTTTTTCAGCCTCCAGCTCTTTTTAGTGAAGACTGGTTTCTCATCTTTCTCAGATTGAGATTTGGTTTGTTGTTGTTGTTGCGATTGTGTTTGTTGTTTTGCAAAAGGCTTGTTGCCCAGGCTATTTCTACCAATAGTTTTGTAAGCCTGGGTAATAATTTTCGGTAATTCGCGAGGCCTGTCCAATTCTGGGACCAGAGCCAAAGCGTTCGCTACTTGAAAGTTCACTGCATCGCCCTTGACATTCGCAAGGATCAGCTCAGCTACTACTTCAAACACTCCCACCAGTCTCATCCCTAATTCCACAGCCGCTTCAGGGCCATGTTCATCCTGTACTTTTTTAATTACGGAGGGGAGTACCGTCATGGAAGGAGTACCAAAACATTTAGAATATACTGCTGTGAATACCTTACCCCAGTTGTCACATGCTGTCAACTCGGGAATTAAGTCTTTTGGCAAACTAATCGTTAAAATACGGTGTTTATCCACTGGGGTTGTGTGTGGAAAAACTGCCTCCAACTGGTCAAATTTTTCTGCAAGACAGTATGGAAAGTCGTCCTTATTTTGTGGACGTTTGCCCATCACTGAGTTCACCATTACAGGACTTATGGTAACTCCGGCTGCACCAGTTGGATGGCCTGCAACTCCAGGAGGGGCTCCCTGGATGTTGCCTGTAACATATTGCACTAGGGCTCGATGCACTCGCACCAAAGCCGAATACATGTTACGCAGTTCCGCGACTGGTATTGTCATATATCGCGGATGTGGGGTGTACCCGGCCAAAACAGGCCAAGTGGCCCCATCAATAGACAAGGGGCCTAAACGAACCGTGGTAGTCGGTTGGGGGAGGGCGCCATCAAACCAAACACGGTGTTGCCACGCCGTGAGCGGTACCTCAAGACAAGAATAAGGTATATAGTGATTAGGAACTGCAGTGGCTGTATATTCATGGAACAAATCGTCAGTCCCATCCACTGCAGGAAAAGTGATCCATGAGTAGAACACCTCGGAAGTGGTAAGCCGGATCGGCTTGTACCACAAAGATCAAGTCAACTCCAGTATCTGGCACTCCATACACCCGTAAGTGTGTTCGGAGTGCTCCGCGGCTATGTGCCGCAATTTGTACAGCCATTTCTGGCTAGAAATAATCGACAATCCAAAAGTAGGCAGCACAAGTAGGGTTTGTTTAAGAAACCTTTTTTTAACAACATCAAGCTTGAACGTACCTACAAAAACTTCAATATAGGAGGTATTACCGTCACACACGCTTCCGGAAGCGTCTGTGAGGGGATTGTGGACAAGCACAAGTACTACTCAAGCGTCTCGCAAATAAGCTGCCCCACTCGTTGGTCGCGCCATGTCATAAGGTTTCTGCACATACAGAGCTATGCACAGGATAATAGGACCTCGAAATATAGTGGTGAGCCAACCATAGACCTTAGCACCCAAAACCCCAACCCAACTAGCCTTAGCGTCCCATTAGCACCAATGTACCAATGATTAGACAACCCAGAACACGGTATCTCTCTCTCAGGGCTCGCAGAGGCAAGAACACTCTTTCGTCACACTCGTACTTGTCCACAACGTGCGTAATAAGAGACACTGTGTAGTTCAAAATGTTTATTTCAACTTACGTGCTCTAAGATACAGTACACGTGTCAGTACTATTATCATAATACATATGAATAATATAATCAGCATGGTTACAACTCCATAGAATACAAACGGGGAAAGCATCTCATAAAGCAGTGGATATATGTCTAACTAACATTACCACCCTCCCGTGCTGTAAGCTAGTTTATTATAAAAATAGAAGACCTCTGGGCTTTGACTAGCGAACCCCCATACCTCAGACTCTAGATGCAAAGCTACATCAGCAGACAATCACAGCTCTTCTCTTTGGAAAGGTTTTCTCCAACTGTTTGTAGAGCGGGGCAACCGCAATATTAAAAGCACACTAATTTCTCCATGGCAGCTGTACATAGTGTTATGTCTAGGTGCGAGGGACAGGCCAAATCAGCAAGAACAAGGAGATGCTGTTATTCGACCTTGTACATGTTGTGCAGTCTGAGCCCAAATCGAACAGGAGAAAAGGTGAGAGACAGAAAATGCAGACAGCGCTAAAATAGCTTGGCAAGAGCAGAGGTCGATAGAACAACGGCTCAGAGTAACGTGTGCAAAGAAAAGCAGCATGGCAGCCAGGCCCAAGACAACCCAGCAAGGCAGGCCAGGGCCAGGCCGCCGCAAACCACAAGACACCCCTAGACCAAAATTGCTACTAAGGGAACTAGTTGGTAATATTGAAATGTGGAGTAATGAACAGAAGTTCAGAGATAGATGGGTCCAGAAAATAACGGAAAAGAAAAAGAAAGATGACAAAAGAGGGTCAGAAGGGGACGGTGGTAGGAGTGACGCCGAGATTAAGACTTACCCATTGAGAGAGGTGTATGTACCTTGGAATCATGGTAATCTTTTTACATCTATTAATTATTTTACAAATTTGAGAGAAGATTCTGATCATTGGTATACACACATTGGCAGATTTATGAAGTTCTCAAAGGTAATTTGGAAAGATTTGAACACTTTCTTTATCATTATTGCCCCAAACGATTTGTGAGTTGAGTGTAAAGTGGCCCTTCAGTGGGTGAATGCAGAACAGCCTAGGGATGCCCAAATGCATGCTCCCTCTGCTATAGTTATGGAAAAGTATAATCAGGTGATTAACGTATTGGAACTACTCAAAAGAGTAAGGAGTCAGTGCTTGCCTATGATGAGCACCTCTTGCAGGTTTTCTGTCAGCATAGTGGAGTTGAAAATCCTGAAAAAGAAAATCTTAGTAATTGTAAATCCCAGTTTGTTCTTGGGTTGCTCCCAGAGATTAGTTTGCAAATTCAGCAGAATGTGAATTGTTGGCAGTCAAAGTTGTTGGATGAAATGCTGTGATATGCAAAATATTGCAGTGGTGAATTATAAGTGAGGCAGGAGAAAGTTAAGGAGAAATTCATGTTGCCTCAAACAAAGTTGACCCATAAGGGGTTTCAGAAAGGTGCATACATGGCAAATACAGGTTCTGGTATTGGAATGCATGGAGTTGGATATCCAGGTGGTGATCAATGATGCAGGGTGGGAATGGTGTTCCACAAGATGGATGATGAAGAGTGCCTGTCAATCTGAATTTGTGTGTATATATATATATATATCAATGTATCCAAACCACGAACAAATGGATACGGACGAACTCCTCAGCAAATTGTGCAGCAAATGTTTATTAAAAGCGTTTAGAGTGACAACCTGTCAATACGTTTTAACTGCTCACAGAAGCCTTGATCACGCCAGTGAGCACCATTTTTTAAAGTGCATATATAGTAAACAGTGTAGTAAACATGAAAAAAGGGTGTAATAGACATAAAAAACATATTAGGTTTAAAGGTACACATATAAAAGGCATAATGCTTTCTGTTCACCCTAGGTGGGGAAGATAGTTTCTATTAGCAAAATTTCAATTTCATTGTTTAAAAACACAAATTAATAATTTATGCTAATACATAATTATGTGCAGAAAATGGCCTACACGTTATTCCTTCTTGATGGTGGTCCTTTCAGTTCAAAATGCTACTTACATTATAAAATTCATGTAAAAACCATAATTGGTTTTGGACCCTCAATAACATTCCTAAAAGGCCAATAGTACATAAGAAACTATCCATAAGCCCCCAAACCTCTAATAGAGTACAGTTTTTTAATTTTCATCGGCAAATGCCTGATGTATGCCTTACTGTGTTCCTTACATCACCGAAATAAAGTGCATAAGTGCCAAATCAATATATATATAAACATACCCGTCCAAAAGGAGGTAGGAAGCCCATCAGACCTTAAACAATATAAAATTGTTGAATTTCTCGCACGGATAGGGGATTTTCAAAATCTTCTCATGCTATCACATGTATACATGAAAGAAATGTCATAGATAATGAAAATGGAAATCAAAAAAGGCCCACAAAACAACGATAGTGAATTTTAAATTTTTTAAAATGTTTAAAATGTTTAAATATTGCACAATGTGCTGCGGAAAGAGGACTTAAGATTTTAGATTTTGTCTCCACACACTTGTAGATAAGATGTAGCTATCCCTCACAAAACCCTCAGAGAAGACAGGTATACAGTTCTTCATCCACATTAAGACCCATAGGTTCCTTGCTGTCTAGTTCTAAAATGAACCATGTTTCAAGTTTCCGCAATTCCTTTTCCCTGTCGCCTCCTCTTTTCCTTTTTGGTACTTGTACCACACAACTGTATTTCAAAGCTGTGGGATCACCCTGATGATCTTTTTCAAAGTGACGAGCAACCGGGTAGCTGCGGTCCTTGTGTATGATGGCACGAATATGCTGTAGCATTCTCCTGTGTGGCGGCAATGTGGTACTACCCACATACATTTTCTTGCAGGGACACAGTAAGATGTACACAACATATTCGGATTTGCATGTCAGATTACCCGGTATTTTGATGACCTTATTAAACGATGTTTCTATGGATGTACGGTTTTCACCATTCTTGCATGCTTTGCACTTAAAGCATTTCCTAAAGCCATCATATTGTGTCAACCATGGTTGGGGTCTAGCTTTTTTCTCAAAGTCACTTCTGACTAGATGGTCCCTCATTGACTTGGACTTCCTATAGGTAATCATAGGGCGTCTAGGGACTAGTGGGCCAATGATCGGGTCTTCTCTGAGGAGATGCCAATGTTGCGACATAACCTGGCGCACCTTCTGGTGCTCCTGATTGTATGTGGTTATGAATCTGGGTGTGGGTACAGTATTCCTTCTTTTTACGCTTGTTTGTGAGGGATCAAAAAGTGCTCTTTCCCTGTCAATTTGTCTGACTCTCCTACAGGCTTCATCAAGGATAATGTCAGAGTATCCTCTTTGCCTAAATCTTTTTAGCATTTCGTTTTCAGTTTTGGCATAGGACTCAGGGCTGCTACAGATTTTTTCTATATAGTTCCCCAAAGGGGATGCTTCTGATGAGTGGTGCCGGGTGGAAACTCTTGGCATGCAAAATTGTATTTACGGCTGTAGGCTTTCTGAATATCGTGGTCTCCAAACCATTAGGACCGGTAGTAGTGCGGGCATCCAGAAAGTCTACTGAAATGGAGCTAATATTGGCAGTAAATTTGAGATTCAGATTGTTCTCGTTCTCTGTGCCCGGCCACAACACAAAGAGATCGTCTATGTACCTTAACCACAAAGTGGTATGTTGCAGACAGTGTTCCATATCCTTACCGCCGAGCACCTGTTCCTCCCACCAGCCCATGTGAAGATTAGCATAGCTGGGGGTGAAACAGGTGCCCATCGCAGTCCCTCTCTGTTGTTGGTACAATTGTTTATCAAAGATAAACATATTGTTAGTCAGGCACCATTCAATCATCTCTAGGAGCATGTTGTTATGTAGAGCAAATGGTCTCATGCGCAGATATATATGTGTTTATGGTATGTATATATATATATAGCCACACAAAAAGAGTTGCCCCCTTAGACGAGCCACAACACTGGTAGGTTTGAAATCTTAGTTTGAATTCTTCGTTAAATCTGGAAGCTGCAACAGAGTAGGCAGGGTACCTTGCAACATTGAAGCCTAACGCGTTTCGTGCTGACACGCACTTTGTCAAAGGCAAGTTCGTTCAACAGCGCAGATCGTATCGGGCACCAGTTGGTGATCAGCAATTCCAGACAGGAGGTCATTCTGGGAGTTCTACAGTGCAGCTCGGCAGAGCAGGACATTTATGCAAACCCACTGGGGCATTATAATGTTGATTGTCGGCAGCGCATAGCACCTTATTTGAGGAACACTACGAGCACTACAGGTACCAGCAGGCTTAGCCAGCGGCCACTGGGCAGGTGTCAGTAGTTTAAAAGAGTGCCCGATATGCTCTGCGCTGTTGAACGAACTTGCCTTTGACAAAGTGCGTGTCAGTACGAAACGCGTTAGGCTTCAATGTTGCGACGTATCCTGCCTACTCTGTTGCAGCTTCCAGATTAAACGAAGATTTCAAACCTACCAGTGTTGTGGCTCGTCTAAGGGGGCAACTCTTTTTGAGTGGATAGAATACGGCTGGCCCAGTCATGGACGGAGCCCCACCGCAAGGATGTGGTCTGTTGGTGATGCCAGTTGGTGATCAGCAATTCCGGACCGGAGGTCGTTCTGGGAGTTCTACAGTGCAGCTCGGCAGAGCAGGACATTTACGCAAACCCACTGGGGCATTATAATGTTGAATGTCGGCAGCGCATAGCACCTTATTTGAGGAACACTACGAGCACTACAGGTACCAGCAGGCTTAGCCAGCGGCCACTGGGCAGGTGCCAGAAGTTTAAAAGAGTGCCCGATATGCTCTGCGCTGTTGAACGAACTTGCCTTTGACAAGGTGCGTGTCAGTACGAAACGCGTTAGGCTTCAATGTTGCGAGGTATTCTGCCTGCTCTGTTGCAGCTTCCACATTAAACGAAGATTTCAAACCTACCAGTGTTGTGGCTCGTCTAAGGGGGCAACTCTTTTTGTGTGGATAGAATACGGCTGGCCCAGTCATGGACGGAGCCCCTCCGCAAGGATACGGTCCGTTGGTGACGCCAGTTGGTGATCAGCAATTCCGGACAGGAGGTCGTTCTGGGAGTTCTACGGTGCAGCTCGGCAGAGCAGGACATTTACGCAAACCCACTGGGGCATTATAATGTTGAATGTCGGCAGCGCATGGCACCTTATTTGAGGAACAAAACTAGCACTACAGGTACCAGCAGGCTTAGCCAGCGGCCACTGGGCAGGTGGCAGAAGATTAAAAGAGTGCCCGATATACTCTGTTCTGTTGAACGAACTTGCCTTTGACAAAGTGCGTGTCAGCACGAAACGCGTTAGGCTTCAATGTTGCGAGGTATCCTGCCTACTCTGTTGCAGCTTCCAGATCAAATGAAGATTTCAAACCTACCAGTGTTGTGGCTCGTCTAAGGGGGCAACTCTTTTTGTGTGGATAGAATACGGCTGGCCCAGTCGTAGACGAAGCCCCACCGCAAGGATGCAGTCCGTTGGTGATGCCAGTTGGTGATCAGCAATTCCAGACAGGAGGTCGTTCTGGGAGTTCTACAGTGCAGCTTGGCAGAGCAGGACATTTACGCAAACCCACTGGGGCATTATAATGTTGAATGTCAGCAGCGCATAGCACCTTATTTGAGGAACACTATGAGCACTACAGATACCAGCAGGCTTAGCCAGTGGCCACTGGGCAGGTGCCAGAAGTTTAAAAGAGTGCCCGATACGATCTGCGCTGTTGAACAAACTTGCCTTTGACAAAGTGCGTGTCAGCACGAAACGCGTTAAGCTTCAGTGTTGCGAGGTATCCTTGCCTACTCTGTTGTAGCTTCCAGATTAAACGAAGATTTCAAACCTACCAGTGTTGTGGCTCGTCTAAGGGGGCAACTCTTTTTGTGTGGATAGAATACGGCTGGCCCAGTCGTGGACGGAGCCCCACCGCAAGGATGCGGTCCGTTGGTGACGCCAGTTGGTGATCAGCAATTCCGGACAGGAGGTCGGTCTGGGAGTTCAACAGTGCAGCTCGGCAGAGCAGGACATTTACGCAAACCCACTGCGGCATTATAATTTTGAATGTCGGCAGCGCATAGCACCTTATTTGAGGAACACTACGGGCACTACAGGTACCAGCAGGCTTAGCCAGCGGCCACTGGGCAGGTGCCAGAAGTTTAAAAGAGTGCCCGACATGTTCTGCGCTGTTGAACGAACTTGCCTTTGACAAAGTGCGTGTCAGCACGAAACGCGTTAGGCTTCAATGTTGCGAGGTATCCTGCCTACTCTGTTGCAGCTTCCAGATTAAATGAAGATTTCAAACCTACCAGTGTTGTGGCTCGTCTAAGGGGGCAACTCTTTTTGTGTGGATAGAATATGGCTGGTCCAGTCGTGGACGGAGCCCCACCGCAAGGATGCGGTCCGTTGGTGACGCCAGTTGGTGATCAGCAATTCCGGACAGGAGGTCGTTCTGGGAGTTCTACAGTGCAGGTCGGCAGAGCAGGACATTTACGCAAACCCACTGGGACATTATAATGTTGAATGTCGGCAGCGCATAGCACCTTATTTGAGAAACACTACGAGCACTACAGGTACCAGCAGGCTTAGCCAGCGGCCACTGGGCAGGTGCCAGAAGATTAAAAGAGTGCCCGATATGCTCTGCACTGTTGAACGAACTTGCCTTTGACAAAGTGCGTGTCAGCACGAAACGCGTTAGGCTTCAATGTTGCGAGGTATCCTGCCTACTCTGTTGCAGCTTCCAGATGAAACGAAGATTTCAAACTTATCAGTGTTGTGGCTCGTCTAAGGGGGCAACTCTTTTTTTGTGGATAGAATACGGCTGGCCCAGTCATGGACGGAGCCCCACCGCAAGGATGCGGTCCGTTGGTGACGCCAGTTGGTGATCAGCAATTCCGAGACAGGAGGTCGTTCTGGGAGTTCTACAGTGCAGCTCGACACAGCAGGACATTTATGCAAACCCAATGGGGCATTATAATGTTGAATGTCGGCAGCGCATAGCACCTTATTTGAGGAACACTACGAGCACTACAGGTACCAGCAGGCTTAGCCAGCGGCCACTGGACAGGTGCCAGAAGTTTAAAAGAGTGCCCGATACGCTCTGCACTGTTGAACGAACTTGCCCTTGACAAAGTGCGTGTCAGCACGAAACGCGTTAGGCTTCAATGTTGCGAGGTATCCTGCCTACTCTGTTGCAGCTTCCAGATGAAACGAAGATTTCAAACTTACCAGTGTTGTGGCTCGTCTAAGGGGGCAACTCTTTTTTTGTGGATAGAATACGGCTGGCCCAGTCATGGACGGAGCCCCACCGCAAGGATGCGGTCCGTAGATGACGCCAGTTGGTGATCAGCAATTCCGGACAGGAGGTCGTTCTGGGAGTTCTACAGTGCAGCTCGACACAGCAGGACATTTACGCAAACACACTGGGGCATTATAATGTTGAATGTCGGCAGCACATAGCACCTTATTTGAGGAACACTACGAGCACTACAGGTACCAGAAGGCTTAGCCAGCGGCCACTGGGCAGGTGCCAGAAGTTTAAAAGAGTGCCCGATACGCTCTGCACTGTTGAACGAACTTGCCTTTGACAAAGTGCGTGTCAGCACAAAACGCGTTAGGCTTCAATGTTGCGAGGTATCCTGCCTACTCTGTTGCAGCTTCCAGATTAAATGAAGATTTCAAACCTACCAGTGTTGTGGCTCGTCTAAGGGGGCAACTCTTTTTGTGTGGATAGAATACGGCTGGCCCAGTCGTGGATGGAGCCCCACCGCAAGGATGCGGTCCGTTGGTGACGCCAGTTGGTGATCAGCAATTCCGAGACAGGAGGTCGTTCTGGGAGTTCTACAGTGTAGCTCGACACAGAAGGACATATATGCAAACCCAATGGGGCATTATAATGTTGAATGTCGGCAGCGCATAGCACCTTATTTGAGGAACACTACGAGCACTACAGGTACCAGCAGGCTTAGCCAGCGGCCACTGGACAGGTGCCAGAAGTTTAAAAGAGTGCCCGATATGCTCTGCACTGTTGAACGAACTTGCCCTTGACAAAGTGCGTGTCAGCACGAAACGCGTTAGGCTTCAATGTTGCGAGGTATCCTGCCTACTCTGTTGCAGCTTCCAGATGAAACGAAGATTTCAAACTTACCAGTGTTGTGGCTCGTCTAAGGGGGCAACTCTTTTTGTGGATAGAATACGGCTGGCCCAGTCATGGACGGAGCCCCACCGCAAGGATGCGGTCCGTTGGTGACGCCAGTTGGTGATCAGCAATTCCGGACAGGAGGTCGTTCTGGGAGTTCTACAGTGCAGCTCGACACAGCAGGACATTTACGCAAACCCACTGGGGCATTATAATGTTGAATGTCGGCAGCACATAGCACCTTATTTGAGGAACACTACGAGCACTACAGGTACCAGCAGGCTTAGCCAGCGGCCACTGGGCAGGTGCCAGAAGTTTAAAAGAGTGCCCAATACGCTCTGCACTGTTGAACAAACTTGCCCTTGACAAAGTGCGTGTCAGCACAAAACGCGTTAGGCTTCAATGTTGCGAGGTATCCTGCCTACTCTGTTGCAGCTTCCAGATTAAATGAAGATTTCAAACCTACCAGTGTTGTAGCTCGTCTACGGGGCAACTCTTTTTGTGTGGATAGAATACGGCTGGCCCAGTCGTGGACAGAGCCCCACCGCAAGGATGCGGTCCATTGGTGACGCCAGTTGGTGATCAGCAATTCAGGACAGGAGGTCGATCTGGGAGTTCTACAGTGCAGTTCGACCTTAGCAGGACATTTACGCAAACCCACTGGGGCATTATAATGTTGAATGTCGGCAGCGCATAGCACCTTATTTGAGGAACACTACGAGCACTACAGGTACCATCAGGCTTAGCCAGCGGCCACTGGGCAGGTGCCAGAAGTTTAAAAGAGTGCCCAATATGCTCTGCGCTGTTGAACGAACTTGCCTTTGACAAAGTGCGTGTCAGCACGAAACGCGTTAGGCTTCAATGTTGCGAGGTATCCTACCTACTCTGTTGCAGCTTCCAGATTAAACGAAGATTTCAAACCTACCAGTGTTGTGGCTCGTCTAAGGGGGCAACTCTTTTTGTGTGGATAGAATACGGCTGGCCCAGTCATGGACGGAGCCCCACCGCAAGGATGCGGTCCGTTGGTGACGCCAGTTGGTGATCAGCAATTCCGAGACAGGAGGTTGTTCTGGGAGTTCTACAGTGCAGCTCGACACAGCAGGACATTTACGCAAACCCACTGGGGCATTATAATGTTGAATGTCGGCAGCGCAAAGCACCTTATTTGAGGATCACTACGAGCACTACAGGTACCAGCAGGCTTAGCCAGCGGCCACTGGGCAGGTGCCAGAAGATTAAAAGAGTGCCCGATATACTCTGTTCTGTTGAACAAACTTGCCTTTGACAAAGTGCGTGTCAGGACGAAACGCGTTAGGCTTCAATGTTGCGAGGTATCCTGCCTACTCTGTTGCAGCTTCCAGATCAAATGAAGATTTCAAACCTACCAGTGTTGTGGCTCGTCTAAGGGGGCAACTCTTTTTGTGTGGATAGAATACGGCTGGCCCAGTCGTAGACGAAGCCCCACCGCAAGGATGCAGTCCGTTGGTGATGCCAGTTGGTGATCAGCAATTCCGGACAGGAGGTCGGTCTGGGAGTTCAACAGTGCAGCTCGGCAGAGCAGGACATTTACGCAAACCCACTGGGGCATTATAATGTTGAATGTCGGCAGCGCATAGCACCTTATTTGAGGAACACTACGAGCACTACAGGTACCAGCAGGCTTAGCCAGCGGCCACTGGGCAGGTGCCAGAAGTTTAAAGAGTGCCCGACATGTTCTGCGCTGTTGAACGAACTTGCCTTTGACAAAGTGCTTGTCAGCACGAAACGCGTTAGGCTTCAATGTTGCGAGGTATCCTGCCTACTCTGTTGCAGCTTCCAGATTAAATGAAGATTTCAAACCTACCAGTGTTGTGGCTCGTCTAAGGGGGCAACTCTTTTTGTGTGGATAGAATATGGCTGGTCCAGTCGTGGACGGAGCCCCACCGCAAGGATGCGGTCCATTGGTGACGCCAGTTGGTGATCAGCAATTCAGGACAGGAGGTCGATCTGGGAGTTCTACAGTGCAGCTCGACACAGCAGGACATTTACGCAAACCCACTGGGGCATTATAATGTTGAATGTCGGCAGCGCAAAGCACCTTATTTGAGGAACACTACGAGCACTACAGGTACCAGCAGGCTTAGCCAGCGGCCACTGGGCAGGTGCCAGAAGTTTAAAAGAGTGCCCGATATACTCTGTTCTGTTGAACAAACTTGCCTTTGACAAAGTGCGTGTCAGCACGAAACGCGTTAGTCTTCAATGTTGCGAGGTATCCTGCCTACTCTGTTGCAGCTTCCAGATGAAACGAAGATTTCAAACCTACCAGTGTTGTGGCTCGTCTAAGGGGGCAACTCTTTTTGTGTGGATAGAATACGGCTGGCCCAGTCGTGGACGGAGCCCCACCGCAAGGATGCGGTCCGTTGGTGACGCCAGTTGGTGATCAGCAATTCCGAGACAGGAGGTCGTTCTGGGAGTTCTACAGTGTAGCTCGACACAGCAGGACATATATGCAAACCCAATGGGGCATTATAATGTTGAATGTCGACAGCGCATAGCACCTTATTTGAGGAACACTACGAGCACTACAGGTACCAGCAGGCTTAGCCAGCGGCCACTGGACAGGTGCCAGAAGTTTAAAAGAGTGCCCGATATGCTCTGCACTGTTGAACGAACTTGCCCTTGACAAAGTGCGTGTCAACACGAAACGCGTTAGGCTTCAATGTTGCGAGGTATCCTGCCTACTCTGTTGCAGCTTCCAGATGAAACGAAGATTTCAAACTTACCAGTGTTGTGGCTCGTCTAAGGGGGCAACTCTTTTTTTGTGGATAGAATACGGCTGGCCCAGTCATGGACGGAGCCCCACCGCAAGGATGCGGTCCGTTGGTGACGCCAGTTGGTGATCAGCAATTCCGGACAGGAGGTCGTTCTGGGAGTTCTACAGTGCAGCTCGACACAGCAGGACATTTACGCAAACCCACTGGGGCATTATAATGTTGAATGTCGGCAGCACATAGCACCTTATTTGAGGAACACTACGAGCACTACAGGTACCAGCAGGCTTAGCCAGCGGCCACTGGGCAGGTGCCAGAAGTTTAAAGAGTGCCCAATACGCTCTGCACTGTTGAACGAACTTGCCTTTGACAAAGTGCGTGTCAGCACAAAACGCGTTAGGCTTCAATGTTGCGAGGTATCCTGCCTACTCTGTTGCAGCTTCCAGATTAAATGAAGATTTCAAACCTACCAGTGTTGTAGCTCGTCTACGGGGGCAACTCTTTTTGTGTGGATAGAATACGGCTGGCCCAGTCGTGGACAGAGCCCCACCGCAAGGATGCGGTCCATTGGTGACGCCAGTTGGTGATCAGCAATTCAGGACAGGAGGTCGATCTGGGAGTTCTACAGTGCAGCTCGACCTTAGCAGGACATTTACGCAAACCCACTGGGGCATTATAATGTTGAATGTCGGCAGCGCATAGCACCTTATTTGAGGAACACTACGAGCACTACAGGTACCATCAGGCTTAGCCAGCGGCCACTGGACAGGTGCCAGAAGTTTAAAAGAGTGCCCAATATGCTCTGCGCTGTTGAACGAACTTGCCTTTGACAAAGTGCGTGTCAGCACGAAACGCGTTAGGCTTCAATGTTGCGAGGTATCCTACCTACTCTGTTGCAGCTTCCAGATTAAACGAAGATTTCAAACCTACCAGTGTTGTGGCTCGTCTAAGGGGGCAACTCTTTTTGTGTGGATAGAATACGGCTGGCCCAGTCATGGACGGAGCCCCACCGCAAGGATGCGGTCCGTTGGTAACGCCAGTTGGTGACCAGCAATTCCGAGACAGGAGGTCGTTCTGGGAGTTCTACAGTGCAGCTCGACACAGCAGGACATTTACGCAAACCCACTGGGGCATTATAATGTTGAATGTCGGCAGCGCAAAGCACCTTATTTGAGGAACACTACGAGCACTACAGGTACCAGCAGGCTTAGCCAGCGGCCACTGGGCAGGTGCCAGAAGATTAAAAGAGTGCCCGATATACTCTGTTCTGTTGAACAAACTTGCCTTTGACAAAGTGCGTGTCAGCACGAAACGCGTTAGGCTTCAATGTTGCGAGGTATCCTGCCTACTCTGTTGCAGCTTCCAGATCAAATGAAGATTTCAAACCTACCAGTGTTGTGGCTCGTCTAAGGGGGCAACTCTTTTTGTGTGGATAGAATACGGCTGGCCCAGTCGTAGACGAAGCCCCACCGCAAGGATGCAGTCCGTTGGTGATGCCAGTTGGTGATCAGCAATTCCGGACAGGAGGTCGGTCTGGGAGTTCAACAGTGCAGTTCGGCAGAGCAGGACATTTACGCAAACCCACTGGGGCATTATAATTTTGAATGTCGGTAGCGCATAGCACCTTATTTGAGGAACACTACGAGCACTACAGGTACCAGCAGGCTTAGCCAGCGGCCACTGGGCAGGTGCCAGAAGTTTAAAAGAGTGCCCAACATGTTCTGCGCTGTTGAACGAACTTGCCTTTGACAAAGTGCTTGTCAGCACGAAACGCGTTAGGCTTCAATGTTGCGACGTATCCTGCCTACTCTGTTGCAGCTTCCAGATTAAATGAAGATTTCAAACCTACCAGTGTTGTGGCTCGTCTAAGGGGGCAACTCTTTTTGTGTGGATAGAATATGGCTGGTCCAGTCGTGGACGGAGCCCCACCGCAAGGATGCGGTCCGTTGGTGACGCCAGTTGGTGATCAGCAATTCCGGACAGGAGGTCGTTCTGGGAGTTCTACAGTGCAGGTCGGCAGAGCAGGACATTTACGCAAACCCACTGGGACATTATAATGTTGAATGTCGGCAGCGCATAGCACCTTATTTGAGAAACACTCACGAGCACTACAGGTACCAGCAGGCTTAGCCAGCGGCCACTGGGCAGGTGCCAGAAGATTAAAAGAGTGCCCGATATGCTCTGCACTGTTGAACGAACTTGCCTTTGACAAAGTGCGTGTCAGCACGAAACGCAGTTAGGCTTCAATGTTGCGAGGTATCCTGCCTACTCTGTTGCAGCTTCCAGATGAAACGAAGATTTCAAACTTACCAGTGTTGTGGCTCGTCTAAGGGGCAACTCTTTTTTGTGGATAGAATACGGCTGGCCCAGTCATGGACGGAGCCCCACCGCAAGGATGCGGTCCGTTGGTGACGCCAGTTGGTGATCAGCAATTCCGAGACAGGAGGTCGTTCTGGGAGTTCTACAGTGCAGCTCGACACAGCAGGACATTTATGCAAACCCAATGGGGCATTATAATGTTGAATGTCGGCAGCGCATAGCACCTTATTTGAGGAACACTACGAGCACTACAGGTACCAGCAGGCTTAGCCAGCAGCCACTGGACAGGTGCCAGAAGTTTAAAAGAGTGCCCGATACGCTCTGCACTGTTGAACGAACTTGCCCTTGACAAAGTGCGTGTCAGCACGAAACACGTTAGGCTTCAATGTTGCGAGGTATCCTGCCTACTCTGTTGCAGCTTCCAGATGAAACGAAGATTTCAAACTTACCAGTGTTGTGGCTCGTCTAAGGGGGCAACTCTTTTTTTGTGGATAGAATACGGCTGGCCCAGTCATGGATGGAGCCCGACCGCAAGGATGCGGTCCGTTGATGACGCCAGTTGGTGATCAGCAATTCCGGACAGGAGGTCGTTCTGGGAGTTCTACAGTGCAGCTCGACACAGCAGGACATTTACGCAAACACACTGGGGCATTATAATGTTGAATGTCGGCAGCACATAGCACCTTATTTGAGGAACACTACGAGCACTACAGGTACCAGCAGGCTTAGCCAGCGGCCACTGGGCAGGTGCCAGAAGTTTAAAAGAGTGCCCGATATGCTCTGCACTGTTGAACGAACTTGCCTTTGACAAAGTGCGTGTCAGCACAAAACGCGTTAGGCTTCAATGTTGCGAGGTATCCTGCCTACTCTGTTGCAGCTTCCAGATTAAATGAAGATTTCAAACCTACCAGTGTTGTGGCTCGTCTAAGGGGGCAACTCTTTTTGTGTGGATAGAATACAGCTGGCCCAGTCGTGGACGGAGCCCCACCGCAAGGATGCGGTCCGTTGGTGAAGCCAGTTGGTGATCAGCAATTCCGAGACAGGAGGTCGTTCTGGGAGTTCTACAGTGCAGCTCGACACAGCAGGACATATATGCAAACCCAATGGGGCATTATAATGTTGAATGTCGGCAGCGCATAGCACCTTATTTGAGGAACACTACGAGCACTACAGGTACCAGCAGGCTTAGCCAGCGGCCACTGGACATGTGCCAGAAGTTTAAAAGAGTGCCCGATACGCTCTGCACTGTTGAACAAACTTGCCTTTGACAAAGTGCGTGTCAGCACAAAACGCGTTAGGCTTCAATGTTACGAGGTATCCTGCCTACTCTGTTGCAGCTTCCAGATTAAATGAAGATTTCAAACCTACCAGTGTTGTGGCTCGTCTAAGGGGGCAACTCTTTTTGTGTGGATAGAATACGGCTGGCCCAGTCATGGACGGAGCCCCACCGCAAGGATGCGGTCCGTTGGTGACGCCAGTTGGTGATCAGTAATTCCGAGACAGGAGGTCGTTCTGGGAGTTCTACAGTGTAGCTCGACACAGCAGGACATATATGCAAACCCAATGGGGCATTATAATGTTGAATGTCGGCAGCGCATAGCACCTTATTTGAGGAACACTACGAGCACTACAGGTACCAGCAGGCTTAGCCAGCGGCCACTGGACAGGTGCCAGAAGTTTAAAAGAGTGCCCGATATGCTCTGCACTGTTGAACGAACTTGCCCTTGACAAAGTGCGTGTCAGCACGAAACGCGTTAGGCTTCAATGTTGCGAGGTATCCTGCCTACTCTGTTGCAGCTTCCAGATGAAACGAAGATTTCAAACTTACCAGTGTTGTGGCTCGTCTAAGGGGGCAACTCTTTTTGTGGATAGAATACGGCTGGCCCAGTCATGGACGGAGCCCCACCGCAAGGATGCGGTCCGTTGGTGACGCCAGTTGGTGATCAGCAATTCCGGACAGGAGGTCGTTCTGGGAGTTCTACAGTGCAGCTCGACACAGCAGGACATTTACGCAAACCCACTGGGGCATTATAATGTTGAATGTCGGCAGCACATAGCACCTTATTTGAGGAACACTACGAGCACTACAGGTACCAGCAGGCTTAGCCAGCGGCCACTGGGCAGGTGCCAGAAGTTTAAAAGAGTGCCCAATACGCTCTGCACTGTTGAACAAACTTGCCTTTGACAAAGTGCGTGTCAGCACAAAACGCGTTAGGCTTCAATGTTGCGAGGTATCCTGCCTACTCTGTTGCAGCTTCCAGATTAAATGAAGATTTCAAACCTACCAGTGTTGTAGCTCGTCTACGGGGGCAACTCTTTTTGTGTGGATAGAATACGGCTGGCCCAGTCGTGGACAGAGCCCCACCGCAAGGATGCGGTCCATTGGTGACGCCAGTTGGTGATCAGCAATTCAGGACAGGAGGTCGATCTGGGAGTTCTACAGTGCAGCTCGACACAGCAGGACATTTACGCAAACCCACTGGGGCATTATAATGTTGAATGTCGGCAGCGCAAAGCACCTTATTTGAGGAACACTACGAGCACTACAGGTACCAGCAGGCTTAGCCAGCGGCCACTGGGCAGGTGCCAGAAGATTAAAAGAGTGCCCGATATACTCTGTTCTGTTGAACAAACTTGCCTTTGACAAAGTGCGTGTCAGCACGAAACGCGTTAGGCTTCAATGTTGCGAGGTATCCTGCCTACTCTGTTGCAGCTTCCAGATCAAATGAAGATTTCAAACCTACCAGTGTTGTGGCTCGTCTAAGGGGGCAACTCTTTTTGTGTGGATAGAATACGGCTGGCCCAGTCGTAGATGAAGCCCCACCGCAAGGATGCAGTCCGTTGGTGATGCCAGTTGGTGATCAGCAATTCCGGACAGGAGGTCGGTCTGGGAGTTCAACAGTGCAGCTCGGCAGAGCAGGACATTTACGCAAACCCACTGGGGCATTATAATTTTGAATGTCGGCAGCGCATAGCACCTTATTTGAGGAACACTACGAGCACTACAGGTACCAGCAGGCTTAGCCAGCGGCCACTGGGCAGGTGCCAGAAGTTTAAAAGAGTGCCCGACATGTTCTGCGCTGTTGAACGAACTTGCCTTTGACAAAGTGCGTGTCAGCACGAAACGCGTTAGGCTTCAATGTTGCGAGGTATCCTGCCTACTCTGTTGCAGCTTCCAGATTAAATGAAGATTTCAAACCTACCAGTGTTGTGGCTCGTCTAAGGGGGCAACTCTTTTTGTGTGGATAGAATATGGCTGGTCCAGTCGTGGACGGAGCCCCACCGCAAGGATGCGGTCCGTTGGTGACGCCAGTTGGTGATCAGCAATTCCGGACAGGAGGTCGTTCTGGGAGTTCTACAGTGCAGGTCGGCAGAGCAGGACATTTACGCAAACCCACTGGGACATTATAATGTTGAATGTCGGCAGCGCATAGCACCTTATTTGAGAAACACTATGAGCACTACAGGTACCAGCAGGCTTAGCCAGCGGCCACTGGGCAGGTGCCAGAAGATTAAAAGAGTGCCCGATATGCTCTGCACTGTTGAACGAACTTGCCTTTGACAAAGTGCGTGTCAGCACGAAAAGCGTTAGGCTTCAATGTTGCGAGGTATCCTGCCTACTCTGTTGCAGCTTCCAGATGAAACGAAGATTTCAAACTTACCAGTGTTGTGGCTCGTCTAAGGGGGCAACTCTTTTTTTGTGGATAGAATACGGCTGGCCCAGTCATGGACGGAGCCCCACCGCAAGGATGCGGTCCGTTGGTGACGCCAGTTGGTGATCAGCAATTCCGAGACAGGAGGTCGTTCTGGGAGTTCTACAGTGCAGCTCGACACAGCAGGACATTTATGCAAACCCAATGGGACATTATAATGTTGAATGTCGGCAGCGCATAGCACCTTATTTGAGGAACACTACGAGCACTACAGGTACCAGCAGGCTTAGCCAGCGGCCACTGGACAGGTGCCAGAAGTTTAAAAGAGTGCCCGATACGCTCTGCACTGTTGAACGAACTTGCCCTTGACAAAGTGCGTGTCAGCACGAAACGCGTTAGGCTTCAATGTTGCGAGGTATCCTGCCTACTCTGTTGCAGCTTCCAGATGAAACGAAGATTTCAAACTTACCAGTGTTGTGGCTCGTCTAAGGGGGCAACTCTTTTTTTGTGGATAGAATACGGCTGGCCCAGTCATGGATGGAGCCCCACCGCAAGGATGCGGTCCGTTGATGACGCCAGTTGGTGATCAGCAATTCCGGACAGGAGGTCGTTCTGGGAGTTCTACAGTGCAGCTCGACACAGCAGGACATTTACGCAAACACACTGGGGCATTATAATGTTGAATGTCGGCAGCACATAGCACCTTATTTGAGGAACACTACGAGCACTACAGGTACCAGCAGGCTTAGCCAGCGGCCACTGGGCAGGTGCCAGAAGTTTAAAAGAGTGCCCGATATGCTCTGCACTGTTGAACGAACTTGCCTTTGACAAAGTGCGTGTCAGCACAAAACGCGTTAGGCTTCAATGTTGCGAGGTATCCTGCCTACTCTGTTGCAGCTTCCAGATTAAATGAAGATTTCAAACCTACCAGTGTTGTGGCTCGTCTAAGGGGGCAACTCTTTTTGTGTGGATAGAATACAGCTGGCCCAGTCGTGGACGGAGCCCCACCGCAAGGATGCGGTCCGTTGGTGACGCCAGTTGGTGATCAGCAATTCCGAGACAGGAGGTCGTTCTGGGAGTTCTACAGTGCAGCTCGACACAGCAGGACATATATGCAAACCCAATGGGGCATTATAATGTTGAATGTCGGCAGCGCATAGCACCTTATTTGAGGAACACTACGAGCACTACAGGTACCAGCAGGCTTAGCCAGCGGCCACTGGACAGGGGCCAGAAGTTTAAAAGAGTGCCCGATACGCTCTGCACTGTTGAACGAACTTGCCCTTGACAAAGTGCGTGTCAGCATGAAACGCGTTAGGCTTCAATGTTGCGAGGTATCCTGCCTACTCTGTTGCAGCTTCCAGATGAAACGAAGATTTCAAACTTACCAGTGTTGTGGCTCGTCTAAGGGGGCAACTCTTTTTTTGTGGATAGAATACGGCTGGCCCAGTCATGGATGGAGCCCCACCGCAAGGATGCGGTCCGTTGGTGACGCCAGTTGGTGATCATCAATTCCGGACAGGAGGTCGTTCTGGGAGTTCTACAGTGCAGCTCGACACAGCAGGACATTTACGCAAACCCACTGGGGCATTATAATGTTGAATGTCGGTAGCACATAGCACCTTATTTGAGGAACACTACGAGCACTACAGGTACCAGCAGGCTTAGCCAGCGGCCACTGGGCAGGTGCCAGAAGTTTAAAAGAGTGCCCAATACGCTCTGCACTGTTGAACAAACTTGCCTTTGACAAAGTGCGTGTCAGCACAAAACGCGTTAGGCTTCAATGTTGCGAGGTATCCTGCCTACTCTGTTGCAGCTTCCAGATTAAATGAAGATTTCAAACCTACCAGTGTTGTAGCCTGCGTCTACGGGGGCAACTCTTTTTGTGTGGATAGAATACGGCTGGCCCAGTCGTGGACAGAGCCCCACCGCAAGGATGCGGTCCATTGGTGACGCCAGTTGGTGATCAGCAATTCAGGACAGGAGGTCGATCTGGGAGTTCTACAGTGCAGCTCGACCTTAGCAGGACATTTACGCAAACCCACTGGGGCATTATAATGTTGAATGTCGGCAGCGCATAGCACCTTATTTGAGGAACACTACGAGCACTACAGGTACCATCAGGCTTAGCCAGCGGCCACTGGGCAGGTGCCAGAAGTTTAAAAGAGTGCCCAATATGCTCTGCGCTGTTGAACGAACTTGCCTTTGACAAAGTGCGTGTCAGCACGAAACGCGTTAGGCTTCAATGTTGCGAGGTATCCTACCTACTCTGTTGCAGCTTCCAGATTCAACGAAGATTTCAAACCTACCAGTGTTGTGGCTCGTCTAAGGGGGCAACTCTTTTTGTGTGGATAGAATACGGCTGGCCCAGTCATGGACGGAGCCCCACCGCAAGGATGCGGTCCGTTGGTGACGCCAGTTGGTGATCAGCAATTCCGGACAGGAGGTCGTTCTGGGAGTTCTACAGTGCAGCTCGACACAGCAGGACATTTACGTAAACCCGCTGGGGCATTATAATGTTGAATGTCGGCAGCACATAGCACCTTATTTGAGGAACACTACGAGCACTACAGGTACCAGCAGGCTTAGCCAGCGGCCACTGGGCAGGTGCCAGAAGTTTAAAAGAGTGCCCGATACGCTCTGCACTGTTGAACGAACTTGCCTTTGACAAAGTGCGTGTCAGCACAAAAACGCGTTAGGCTTCAATGTTGCGAGGTATCCTGCCTACTCTGTTGCAGCTTCCAGATTAAATGAAGATTTCAAACCTACCAGTGTTGTAGCTCTGTCTACGGGGGCAACTCTTTTGTGTGGATAGAATACGGCTGGCCCAGTCATGGACAGAGCCCCACCGCAAGGATGCGGTCCATTGGTGACGCCAGTTGGTGATCAGCAATTCCGGACAGGAGGTCGATCTGGGAGTTCTACAGTGCAGCTCGACCTTAGCAGGACATTTACGCAAACCCACTGGGGCATTATAATGTTGAATGTTGGCAGCGCATAGCACCTTATTTGAGGAACACTACTAGCACTACAGGTACCATCAGGCTTAGCCAGCGGCCACTGGGCAGGTGCCAGAAGTTTAAAAGAGTGCCCGATATGCTCTGCGCTGTTGAACGAACTTGCCTTTGACAAAGTGCGTATCAGCACGAAACGCGTTAGGCTTCAATGTTGCGAGGTATCCTACCTACTCTGTTGCAGCTTCCAGATTAAACGAAGATTTCAAACCTACCAGTGTTGTGGCTCTTCTAAGGGGGCAACTCTTTTTGTGTGGATAGAATACGGCTGGCCCAGTCATGGACGGAGCCCCACCGCAAGGATGCGGTCCGTTGGTGATGCCAGTTGTTGATCAGCAATTCCGGCAGGAGGTCGTTCTGGGAGTTCTACAGTGCAGCTCGGCAGAGCAGGACATTTACGCAAACCCACTGGGGCATTATAATGTTGAATGTCGGCAGCGCATAGCACGTTATTTGAGGAACACTACGAGCACTACAGGTACCAGCAGGCTTAGCCAGCGGCCACTGGGCAGGTGCCAGAAGATTAAAAGAGTGCCGATATGCTCTGCGCTGTTGAACGAACTTGCCTTTGACAAAGTGCATGTCAGCACGAAACGCTTTACTCTTCAGTGTTGCGAGGTATCCTGCCTACTCTGTTGCAGCTTCCAGATTAAACGATGATTTCAAACCTACCAGTGTTGTGGCTCGCCTAAGGGGGCAACTCTTTTTGTGTGGATAGAATACGTCTGGCCCAGTCGTGGACGGAGCCCCACCGCAAGGATGCGGTCCGTTGGTGACGCCAGTTGGGGCTCAGCAATTCCGGACCGGAGGTCGTTCTGGGAGTTCTACAGTGCAGCTCGGCAGAGCAGGACATTTACGCAAACCCACTGGGGCATTATAATGTTGAATGTCGGCAGCGCATAGCACCTTATTTGAGGAACACTACGAGCACTACAGGTACCAGCAGGCTTAGCCAGCGGCCACTGGGCAGGTGCCAGAAGTTTAAAAGAGTGCCCGATACGCTCTGCGCTGTTGAAGGAACTTGCCTTTGACAAAGTGCGTATCAGCACGAAACGCGTTAGTCTTCAATGTTGCGAGGTATCCTGCCTACTCTGTTGCAGCTTCCAGATTAAAGGAAGATTTCAAACCTACCAGTGTTGTGGCTCGTCTAAGGGGGCAACTCTTTTTGTGTGGATATATATATATATATCAAAGCTCCAAGGTTCCCACCAGTTTGAGACGCACTCTGACATCCACTACAGCAACCTTCATGAGGTAAAAGCCGGATCGGCGGGCGGATCCAGTTTACAGCATGCCTGTCGATTCACGCCTGACGCGTTTCGTGCTCATTGCACTCTTCAGAGGCGCGACAGTCAATTGGGCATAAAGGCCACACCTCCCACTTATGATATGAGCCCTCCAATGGGCGACTCAAATGAGTCTGCGTTGGTTTGTGGGTCTTGTAGTGTGTGCCTTAGTTATGTGCCACTGTCTGAAACATTCCAAGCCCACCAATGGGCCTCCACTCGCTCCTCCGGCTTGTCAATCCTCAATGGATGCCTCCACATTAAGACTCCGTGATTCGGAGCCCTGTGGCCCCAAATTTCCAGGTGGTGCGTCTCCCGCGGCTGGGAGGCCGCGTTGTAAATCAAAGCTCCAAGGTTCCCACCAGTTTGAGACGCACTCTGACATCCACTACAGCAACCTTCATGAGGTAAAAGCCGGATCGGCGGGCGGATCCAGTTTACAGCATGCCTGTCGATTCACGCCTGACGCGTTTCGTGCTCATTGCACTCTTCAGAGGCGCGACAGTCAATTGGGCATAAAGGCCACACCTCCCACTTATGATATGAGCCCTCCAATGGGCGACTCAAATGAGTCTGCGTTGGTTTGTGGGTCTTGTAGTGTGTGCCTTAGTTATGTGCCGCTGTCTGAAACATTCCAAGCCCACCAATGGGCCTCCACTCGCTCCTCCGGCTTTTCAATCCTCAATGGATGCCTCCACATTAAGACTCCGTGATTCGGAGCCCCGTGGCCCCAAATTTCCGGGTGGTGCGTCTCCCGCGGCTGGGAGGCCGCGTTGTAAATCAAGGTGTGGCCTTTATGCCAAATTGACTGTCGCGCCTCTGAAGAGTGCAATGAGCACGAAACGCATCAGGCGTGAATCGACAGGCATGCTGTAAACTGGATCCGCCCGCCGATCCGGCTTTTACCTCATGAAGGTTGCTGTAGTGGATGTCAGAGTGCGTCTCAAACTGGTGGGAACCTTGGAGCTTTGATATATATGTAACATAAATAACAAACCGTCAATCTGTACGTGGAGACCCACTGGGGTATTATTTGGCACATAAAATGACTCCGTTTGTAAGCAGATCCCACTTGGGAAAAACACAGCTTGAGAATTACAAAACTACAAGCACCAGCATGCTTAGAACCGTGATTCACTCGAAAAGTCCACTGGGACTATTTAATGAATGCATGCAGTAGGTGCTGTGACGAGCTTTTCAGCACACTTGGAGCAGCCTTCCTATGAGTAAGGAGCGATTGCCAGCTCCGAAACGCGTCAGGACTTTTGAACTTTTCCAGTGTCTGTATTGCCGGTTTGAAGAGATTAAAAGGTTGTAACCTTCAGCTGCTGTGTCCTTTCCTGCATCAGGGCAAAGTTTGGTTGGATATATATATATATATATATCTATATATATATATATATATATATATATATATATATCTATATATATATATATCCCTGCTCCAAAAATTTCTTGTTTAAAGAAATTATAGCACTCACGGGGTCGGCAGTCAGTTGATCTTTATTTTCTCAACATTGTATCAACAAACGCGTTTCGGAACCAGTCCTTCATCAGTGTTTACACATCATATTGTAAAGCGCCATTTTTAAAGAGGCAAAATCATAGAGACAAAAAGAGGATGTGGCGCATATTTACTAGGCCCCATTTCTAAGTGGTGAGTTTTAAAGATTCAAAAATCTGATCTATTAAACTAATTAATGTGAGAACCAATGTTCATACATACAATTATTTACACGAAAATTGACCATTATTTACAACATATCGCGTACACCACCATTAAACCACAATCTCGCCGTGGATCGGCATCAGGCAACCTCCAAATGGAGATTGCCCCTATTCCTCTGTTACATTTCGCCGTAAATCGCAAGTCTCATATTGATATTATATGCAGTAGCAGTGTGATCTTAATTCCATTCACGTCATTACTATTCTCCTATTATATATATATATTATCTACTGGCGGTCGCCAGTAGATAGTTATAGTTAGGACCTATTTTCCATAGGAAATCCGCAACATTCTATTTGAAATAACGTTGGCGCCGGTTGACGAATCTTCGCGAAAGTTTCCAACTTGTTGGGGCGCTCCGGTCCGCTCCTATCCTGAAAGTCTCGGGGTGATTCGTCAAGCGGGGGCCGAGAAAAAAGGGGGGTCCCAAAACACGTTTTCCCCATTCATTTTTCCATAGGAACCTTTAGTCGCAGCTACAGCCCGAACTGCTGAACGGAATTACACCAAATTTGGCAAAGAGGTAGCCCTTGGTTCAGTGTCGTGCCTTTTTCTTAAATGGTGTAAATCCGTTCAGTAGTTCCTGAGAAAATCAAAAGTAAAGTCACATATATCTATGGCCGAGTAGGGTCCGCGTACCCTCCCGATCACGAGCTGCATGCTAATTGGCTGTCAAGTGACTGTCAACACTCCAAATGAGGAAGTGTTGGCAGCCATTTTGTCCCTCGGTAGAACCGAGGGACAGAAACAAGTGCGCAAAGCGCAAAAAGGGGGCAGGGTAGAAACACCCTGACCCCCTAGGTCTGCTCAGGGGGACCCACAAGGACACCCTGGGCAGAAAAAAGCATTTTTTTTTTTTGAACGGCGGAATGCGCTTAGGGTGCGCGTATCCCGCCGAATAAAAAAAAAAACACAAGAAACAAGTGCACAAAACGCACAAAGGGGGCAGGGTAGAAACACCCTGACCCCCTAGGTCTGCTCAGGGGTCCCACAAGGACCCCTGGGCAGAAAAAGCATTTTTTATAAAAAATCGGCGGGATGCTCTCAGGGTGCGCGGATCCCGCCGATAAAAAAAAAAAATCGAAGCGCGGGAGACCCCCGGGTGGCCCAAGTTTCGGGGGCATGCGGGGGTGGGTTTATGTTTTATATGGGGGGCCTCTAAGGCTTTATAAAAAAAATGGTGCGGGAGGGCTCTCCGCCCTCTCGCAGCCCCGGGGACCGCCATCCCCCGGGGCTTCTATTTTTAATTTTTAAGAACCTGTGGGGGGCTCCAGCCCCTACATGCCCCGGGGACCACCACCTCCCCGGGGCACTTAGAAAATAAATGTGGGGGTCCGTTACGGACCCCAGAGCCCCGGGGACCACCACCTCCCCGGGGCTGTGCAATTGAAGGGAGGGGGCCGCGCGGCCCCTCCTGGAGCCCTTGATGGCCCTGGGGACCGCCACCCCCAGGGCCAGCTCCTGCAGTGTCCCGGGGTGCCTACCCCGGGACACTGTAGTTTGCTATGGCAGGGCGGGAGCCTCGTGGCTCCCGTCCTGTCATAGCAAACTGCTTGGATTTTGGAAGAGAGAGCAGGGAAACCTGCTCTCTCTTCCAAAATTCAAGCAGATTGCTTTTCCACACGGGGAGCTGCATCTTAGCAGCTCCCTATGTGGAAAAGTAATGCCGGCTCCCGAGGGACGCGGGGAGCCGGCAGGACTGTGGGGGCATTGGGGACCCCCCCACAGTCCCCAAGGGAGAGGGCCAGCCCCGGGGGATGGGGTCCCCGGGGCAAGTAGTTGCCCGGGAGGGGGGCCACGCGGCCCCCCTCCCCAAAAATTACCCAAAAACTTTGTTTAAAAAAAAACGGAAAGGCCGGCCCCGGGGGATGGGGTCCCCGGGGCCTTAAATGGCCTGAGGAGGGGGGCCACGCAGCCCAACTCCAAATATTTAAAATTTAAAAAAAGAGGGCATGCCCTGGGGGATGGGGTCCCCGGGGCCAATATAGGCCCAGGGAAGGGGGGCCACGCGGCCCCCTTCCCGTTTTATTTTAATAAAAAAAAAAAAAAAAAATCCTCATGCCCCGGGGGATGGGGTCCCCGGGGCCAAAAGAGGCCAAGGGAAGGGGGCCACGCAGCCCCCTCCCATACAAAAAATAAATAAAAAAGACCAGCATCGTGCCGGAGGCTCCGCCCCCACCCTGCAGCAGTCTGCAAACGCGTCCCCTGGCGCGTTTGCAGATGGAGAACGAATTCCCCTTGAATACTGGGGTCCCTGGGGCCAACTAGCCCACCAGGAACCTCCAGTATGCGCCAGGGGCTGCGTTGCAGAGAGGTGTACAGAGGCCATGCCCCTTTTACACCTCTCTGCAACGCAGCTCTGTGGTGCTTTTGGAGGTACATGGTGGGCTAGTTGGACTCCAGGGACCCTCAGGATTCAAGGGGACTTAATCCCCCAACTTAAAATGCGCCACGGGGCGCGTTTGCACAGTGGTGAAGGGAGGGGGCGGGGCTTCAGGTGACATGTGTGCAAGCAGGCCCCGTGGCGCATTTTAAGATGGGGAATTAAATCCTCTTCAATCCTGAGGGTCCCTGGGGGCCAACTAGCCCACCAGGTACCTCCAGTAAGCGCCACGGAGCTGCGTTGCAGAGTGTTGTAAAAGGGGCGTGGCCTCTGTACACCTCTGTGCAACGCAGCCCCTGGCGCATACTGGAGGTTCCTGGTGGGCTAGTTGGCCCCTAGGGACCCTCAGGATTGAAGAGGAATTAATTCTCCAACTTAAAACGCGCCACAGGGCGTGTTTGCAGACATGTCACCTCAGGCCCCACCCCCTTCCTTCACCATTGTGCAAATATTCCTCTAAAATCAGCTGAACTACGAATTCCGATTTACTCACCTGTTATCAGGAGAGACCACAGTGCTGCATCTTTGAGCCCAGTACTAATCCTGAAAAGTAATTTTAACCGTACTTACCAGTAACTTGAATTTCCTTCCATAGGATATCATTGCCTGCTTTTTGCTGAAAAAGTTTCTGTGTCGATTTTTGAAACTTAGAAATATTCCTCTAAAATCAGCAGAACTTCGAATTCCGATTTACTCACCTGTTATCAGGAGAGACCTCAGTGCTGCATCTTTGAGCCCAGTACTGATCCTGAAAAGTAATTCTAACCGTACTTACCAGTAACTTGAATTTCCTTCCATAGGCTAACATTGACTGGTTTCACTTGGAAATTCTTTTAAGTGTCGATTTTTGAAACTTACAAATATTCCTCTAAAATCAGCAGAACTACGAATTCCGATTTACTCACCTGTTATCAGGAGAGAACCCAGTGCTGCATCTTTTAGCCCAGCACTGACCCTGAAAAGTAATTCTAACCGTACTTACCAGTAACTTGTATTTCCGTCCATAGGAATCCATTGTCTGGTTTTCAGCAGAAAAGTTTCAAAGTGTCGATTTTCACAAACTACAAATATTCCTTAAAAATCGCCTGTATGACTTAAACGCATTCTTTCAACTGTTTACAGGAGATGCACCAGTGCTGGATCCAGGATCCACCACTGAGTAAGAAAAAGTAACGATAACACTACTTACCTGCTAAGTGAATTTCCTCCCATAGGATAACATTGGTGATTCTATGTGAAAAAGTTTCTGTCAACTTTTAAAATACAATAATATTCCTTAAAAATCACTACTGTAACCAAAACGCTTTTACTCAACTGTTTACAGGAGATGTGCCAGGACTGAATCTAGGATCCAGTCCTGTGGTTAGAAAAGTAATCCATAAAGTAACTAATTGCATTTAAGTAGAAATTCACATTGAGCTCAATGTTGCATTGTGTTTGAAATTGTGTTGCCCATTGCAACAACTGTAACTACTGTACTTAAAAGTCTATTGCCTATTTGCAAAGTATTTAAACTAAAGTAATTCATTCTGAGAAAGTATATTTTGTAATGTAATGTATAATGTAATTACAATGTAATTTAAAAGATAAAATATCTAAAAATAAATAGTTTAAAAAAATGTAGTAAATCAGTATCAAAAAAATAAATATAACAATTAATACATTTAAAAATTGTCATTTACAAAACCTTTGAAATTCACTGAAAAAAACCATAGGTTTCAGACATGTTATAGTTAGGAATTAGCACTTAAAAACCTTTGAAATTCACTGAAAAAACCATAGGTTTCAGGCACGTTATCGTTAGAAATTAGCATTTAAAAACCTTACAAATTCACTGAAAAAACCATAGGTTTTAGGGACAGTTATAGTTAGTTGGATATTGCACTTCGTACAAAACCCGTGAAATTCCCCCGTTATAGTTAGTTCAGGTAACTATAACTTGCGCCCCGCAATGCACTGCTGATGACGTCACATATTACATCACTCATGACATGGTCAGTGACATCACTGATGACATCACTGATGACATCTCAAATGACATCACTGATGACATCATCCATGTGATAATTTCATGCATCTTCTCACACCCTAATATAACTTTTGATACACCCACTCTAAATTACAGACTGCCATTCTCAAAACCATACACACTCCAATATCAATAACTACATACCCACTCACTGATTCTTAGGTCTACACACACACATCTACTCACTCACCCGTACAGTCACTCATACTTACAGTCACTCAGTACAGGACTATCATATGCACTCATACACCTATATAAACACTCACACACCGCCACTCATCCATAGAGGTACTCACACACCTAGTCAGTCATGCACAAAATTAATCACACACCCATTTACTCACCTATACAGTTATACACACACCAGCTCACTTACTCATACAAATACTAGCACATTCTTATGCTCTTATACAATAACTGATACAAGCACACACGCATCCATACAGCCACTCTCACAATCACACACTCTCACGTATAGCCATTTAAATACTCTAACACACATATATACTGCCTTTTACATATGTAGCTACTCGCACATGTACCACTCAGATATGCATTCACTCACTAACACACCCATACACACACTCACCCACCCAAGCAGTCCATCACAGATGCACTCTTCAAATCATGCAACCAGTGAATCACCCACTCACACATCTATGTACAGAGTCACACACACCCCACCCACACAAACACTCAGGCACCCATACAGATACTCAGAGAACCAACCAATAACCCATATAGACACTCATGTAGCTATTCGCAAATCCATGCATCCACTTACACACCAACAGACAGACGGATACAGACATTCACATAGTTTAGTCACTAACCCATGCATTCAGTAAGATACGTTTAATCACTCACTTGTAGAGTCAGTCACGCACGCACTAAATCATCCATTCAGACACTTATACACCCACTCATTCTTCAATACGCCTTTCCCTATATATATTAAACATATTTAAACTTTACAGAAACACACAGTCACTGGATGATGTCATCAGTGATGTCATTTGAGATGTCATCAGTGATGTCATCAGTGATGTCACTGACCATGTCATGAGTGATGTAATATGTGACTTCATCAGCAGTGCATTGCGGGGCACGAGTTATAGTTACCTGAACTAACTATAACGGGGGAATTTCACGGGTTTTGTACGAGTGCAATGTCCAACTAACTATAACTGTCCCTAAAACCTATGGTTTTTTCAGTGAATATATATATATATATATATAT
This sequence comes from Calotriton arnoldi, assembly GCA_963921515.1. Taxonomy (NCBI): domain Eukaryota; kingdom Metazoa; phylum Chordata; class Amphibia; order Caudata; family Salamandridae; genus Calotriton; species Calotriton arnoldi. The sequence continues at coordinate 2,052,107 of CAWUFW010002130.1, read as the reverse complement.
ATATATATATATATATATATATATATATATATATAATATACAAAAAGAGTTGCCTCTAGGTGGGATGCACTCCCAGGTGGAAATTACGCCAGATTGCACATCTGATTCGCAGCATTCCCTATGGGGGAAATGCTGCGAATCAGAAGGATTTGTAGCGTAGAATCGGAATGAGTTTCAGCCCAATTGGAGAGCAACAAACATTTCGTGGCCAGGGGTTATACTGCTGAGATGGTGGATAAAGCCATCAGCAAAACTGGTATAATTACTAGATCATAGGCCCTTGAACCTAAGAGGACGAATCAGCCTTCTGATAGCTTTAAACTGATGAATGAATCACCACGCCTGATTCTAACTTACAATAGGCAGCACCGCACGATACGTAAGTTAATTAACAAGAATTGGGTTGTGGTCCGCAGTGATCCAACAATAGGTGAGTCTCTCCCAAAAACTCCTGCAATCACGTTTGGCAAAGCTCGATCGATGAGTGACATGCTGGTCAAGAGTAGTCCAGAGATTCTAACAACTAAATCTTGGCTTCAAAATGTAAAAGGCTTCTTTCGGTGTGCCACATGCAAAGCGTGCAAATATGGTAAGAACAAAACCACCTTAATCAGCCCATTTAAGGACATGCCCATCACTATATCTAGGAGGTTAACATGCAAAACTGAATATGCTGTATATGTGCTGGAGTGTTCGTGTGGCCTGCAATATGTGGGTAGTACCAAGTTGCAGGTCCACAAACGAATACTCCAGCACATGAGAGCAATCAATAATAGCGATGCAGCATATCCAGTTGCGCGACATTTTAAAGATGTTCACGACAATTGTCTCGACCATCTTAGTTACTTTGTGATTGACACTGTGCCACCACTGAGACGAGGAGGTAACCGTGAATCTTTATTGAGAAAATTAGAGACGAAATACATACTGGAATGAGATACTAAGGTGCCCAATGGGCTTAATTCCAGTGATGACCTATATACATGTATGTGAGTTAACATGCAACTCGTTGAGCAGCAATTCCTGTACTTTTATAGTCAAACTCCTCCTCAGATTTTTTACATTTAATGTTTTTCCCCTTTCCCTAATTTTTAAGATAACACATGTGGATTCACTACACACATTTTTGCACATTTGCACATATATGGTTTTTTATCTGGAATACGGGTTTCATTGGTATTATGGTGTAGATTTAGTCTATAGATTAAGTCATTGGAAGTAAAGGAAGGCCAAATATTGTTGTTATTGTTTGCCACCGAGCAGTGATGCAACCGGGTAAGAGGCAGAAGTGTATTAGTAAGAGATGGTGTCTTACCTGTAGGACAAGTCCAACTATCTGTATCTTACCATGGTAGATTAGGCCCACTTGGGCTTAATTGACTTGAGACGGGACATAGGTAAAAGTACGTCTTGGCCTATGGATACCGCAATATGTTTGGCTCAGCAATAATTTTTGAAGCTGTACATATACATTTGTATTTTTATCATGATTCTTAACTGGTAATTTAGTTCTGTGTTTTTTAATAATAAGACATGAACAAGAGTATGAATCTTGAATGTATTAGTCAAGCATATTCTGCACAAACTCTATTTGGCACTATCACCTAGCCAAGGGCACTTTGTGATTGGCCCAGGTGAAATAACAACTCTTTTTGAATCTGTTTTAAAGTGTGTATGATTTTTATATGCAATTTTTAAAACGTATTTAATTGCGGGGTTTGCACATTAATAGTAACAATGTATGCTCTGGTTAATGTTATATTGCATTCGCAATTATATTTTTTCCATTTCTATTATGAGCCCGTGGTCACATGGTTACTGCACTGTCACTTTAAAAATGTACGATCACTCCTCATGGCGTCATGTGATCAAGGCCTTTCTGAGGCCGAAACGCGTCATGGCAGCAGTGCGTGGTTGAAGAAAACAAACTCTATGCACTGAATTTGGGTCCGTACCGTCCTTTCTACAAGTTGGATTTTGTGGCGGATTGCGTGTGTATATATATATATATATATATTCACTGAAAAAACCATAGGTTTTAGGGACAGTTATAGTTAGTTGGACATTGCACTCGTACAAAACCCGTGGAAATTCCCCTGTTATAGTTAGTTCAGCTAACTATAACTCGCGCCCCGCAATGCACTGCTGATGACATCACATATTACATCACTCATGACATGGTCAGTGACATCACTGATGACATCACTGATGACATCTCAAATGACATCACTGATGACATCATCCAGTGACTGTGTTTCTGTAAAGTTTAAATATGTTTAATATATGTAGGGAAAGGCGTATTGAAGAATGAGTGGGTGTATAAGTGTCTGAATGGATGATTTAGTACGTGAGTGACTGACTCTACAAGTGAGTGATTAAACGTATCTTACTGAATGCATGGGTTAGTGACTAAACTGTGTGAATGTCTGTATCCGTCTGTTTGTTGGTGTGTAAGTGGATGCATGGATTTGCAAATAGCTACATGAGTGTCTATATGGGTTATTGATTGGTTCTCTGAGTATCTGTATGGCTGCCTGAGTGTTTGTGTGGGTGGGGTGTGTGTGATTCTATACATAGATGTGTGAGTGGGTGATTCACTGGGTGCATGATTTCAAGAGTGCATCTGTGATGGACTGCTTGGGTGGGTGAGTGTGTGTATGGGTGTGTTAGTGAGTGAATGTATATCTCAGTGGTACATGTGCGAGTAACTACATATGTAAAAGGCAGTATATATGTGTGTTAGAGTATTTAAATGGCTATAAATGAGAGTGTGTTATTGTGAGAGTGGCTGTATGGATGCGTGTGTGCTTGTATCAGTTATTGTATAAGAGCGTAAGAATGTGCTAGTATTTGTATGAGTAAGTGAGCTGGTGTGTGTATAACTGTATAGGTGAGTAAATGGGTGTGTGATTAATTTTTGCATGACTGACTAGGTGTGTGAGTACCTCTATGGATGAGTGGCGGTGTGTGAGTGTTTATATAGGTGTATGAGTGCATATGATAGTCCTGTACTGAGTGACTGTAAGTATGAGTGACTGTACAGGTGAGTGAGTGGATGTGTGTGTAGACCTAAGAATCAGTGAGTGGGTATGTAGTTTTTGGTGTTGCAGTGTCTATGGTTTTGAGAATGGCAGTCTGTAATTTAGAGTGGGTGTATCAAAAGTTATATTAGGGTGTGAGAAGATGCATGAAATTATCACATGGATGATGTCATCAGTGATGTCATTTGAGATGTCATCAGTGAGGTCATCAGTGATGTCACTGACCATGTCATGAGTGATGTAATATGTGATGTCATCAGCAGTGCATTGCGGGGCGCGAGTTATAGTTAGCTGAACTAACTATAACAGGGGAATTTCACGGGTTTTGTACGAGTGCAATGTCCAACTAACTATAACTGTCCCTAAAACCTATGGTTTTTTCAGTGAATTTCAAAGGTTTTTAAATGCTAATTTCTAACTATAATGTGTCTGAAACCTATGGTTTTTTCAGTGAATTTCAAAGGTTTTTTAAATGCTAATTTCTAACTATAACGTGCCTGAAACCTATGGTTTTTTCAGTGAATTTCAAAGGTTTTTTAAATGCTAATTTCTAACTATAACGTGCCTGAAACCTATGGTTTTTTCAGTGAATTTCAAAGGTTTTTTAAATGCTAATTTCTAACTATAACGTGCCTGAAACCTATGATTTTTTAAGTGAATTTCAAAGGTTTTTTAAATGCTAGTTTCTAACTATGCCAACAGAGGTAGGACATGTGAAGAAAGAAGAAAAAACGCACAGAAAGAAGCAAAAGATGTGCAGAAAGAACCAACAGAGGAGCAGAAAGAGGCCTTGTTGCAAAATCATCCTGTGCCCACAACTTTTTCAGACGGGTACTGGTGGTAACTGACTCTGACTAACCAGAGCCAGTGCGCGTTTGCACAGTGGTGAAGGGAGGGGGGGCCTGAGGTGACATGTGTGCAAACGCACCCCGTGGCGTGTTTTAAGTTGCGGGATTAAGTCCCCTTGAATCCTGAGGGTCCCTGGGGCCCAACTAGCCCCCCAGGTACCTACAGTTAGGACCACAGAGCTGAGTTGCAGAGAGGCGTTCCGAGGCCACGCACCTTTTTTCACCTCTCTGCAACGCAACTCTGTTGTGCTTACTGAAGGTACCTGGTGGGCTAGTTGGCCCCCAGGATTCAAAGGGAATTAACTCCCCAACTTAAAACGCACCACAGGGCGTGTTTGCGCACATGTCACCTGAGGCCCCGCCCCCTCCCTTCACCACTGTGCAAACGCGCCCCATGGCGCGTTTTAAGTTGGGGGATTAGGTCACCTTGAATCCTGAGAGTCCCTGGGGCCCAACTAGCCCACCAGGTACTTCCAGTAAGCACCACAGGCCTGCGTTGCAACGCCTGTAACAAATTGTGCAGTTGTGTTTAGGTAGTGAAGAGGGTCGTGCTGGGGGTAGTGTTTTAGGGTTTAGGGTAGTGCAGTGGTGTTTGGGTAGTGTAGGGGGTCGTGCTGGGGGTTAGTGTTTTAGGGTTTTAGGGTTTAGGGTAGTGCAGTGGTGTTTGGGTAGTGTAGGGGATACTGCTGGGGGTAGTGTTTTAGGGTTTAGGGTAGTGCAATGGTGTTTGGGTAGTGTAGGGGTACTGCTGGGGGTAGTGTTTTAGGGTTTAGGGTAGTGCAGTGGTGTTTGGGTAGCGTAGGGGGTACTGCTGGGGGTAGTGTTTTATGGTTTAGGGTAGTGCAGTGGTGTTTGGGTAGTGTAGGGGTTCGTGCTGGGGTAGTTTTTAGGGTTTAGGGTAGTGCAGTGGTGTTTGTGTAGTGTAGGAGGTCGTGTTTTAGGGTTTAGGGTAGTGCAGTGGTCTTTGGGTAGTGTAGAGAGTCGTGCGGGGGTATTGTTTTAGAGTTTAGGGTAGTGCAGTGGTCTTTGGGTAGTGTAGGGGTTGTGCGGGGGTAGTGTTTTAGGGATTAGGGTAGTGCATTGGTATTTGGGTAGTGTAGGGGGTCATGCGGGGGTAGTGTTTTAGGGTTTAGGGCAGTGCAGTGGTGTTTAGGTAGTGTAGGGGGTCGTGCTGGGGGAGTGTTTTAGGGTTTAGGGCAGTGCAGTGGTGTTCGGGTAGTGTAGGGGGTCGTGCTGGGGGAGTGTTTTAGGGTTTAGGGCAGTGCAGTCGTGTTCGGGTAGTGTAGGGGGTCGTGCTGGGGGAGTATTTTAGGGTTTAGGGTAGTGCAGTGGTGTTTGGGTAGTGCAGGGGGTCATGCTGGGGGTAGTGTTCTAGGATTTAGGGCAGTGCAGTGGTGTTCTGGCAGTGTAGGGGGTCATGCTGGGGGTGGTGTTTTAGGGTTTAGGGCAGTGCAGTGGTGTTCGGACAGTGTAGGGGGTCGTGCTGGGGGTGGTGTTTCAGGGTTTAGGGCAGTGCAGTGGTGTTCAGGCAGTGTAGGGGGTCGTGCAGGGGTGGTGTTTCAGGGTTTAGGGCAGTGGTGTTCGGGCAGTGTAGGGGGTCATGCTGGGGGTGGTGTTTCAGGGTTTGGGGCAGTGCAGTGGTGTTCGAGCATTAAAGGGGGTCGTGCTGGGGGTGGTGTTTCAGGGTTTAGGGCAGTGCAGTGGTGTTCCGGCAGTGTAGGGTGTCGTGCAGGGGGTGGTGTTTCAGGGTTTAGTGCAGTGGTGTTCGGGCAGTGTAGGGGGTCGTGCTGGGGTGGTGTTTCAGGGTTTAGGGCAGTGCAGTGGTGTTCGGGCAGTGTAGGGTGTCGTGCTGAGGGGTGGTGTTTCAGGGTTTAGGGCAGTGCAGTAGTGTTTGGGCAGTGTAGGGGGTCGTGCTGGGGGAGTGTTTTAGGGTTTAGGGCAGTGCAGTCGTGTTCGGGTAGTGTAGGGGGTCGTGCTGGGGGAGTATTTTAGGGTTTAGGGTAGTGCAGTGGTGTTCGTGTAGTGTAGGGGGTCATGCTGGGGGTAGTGTTCTAGGGTTTAGGGCAGTGCAGTGGTGTTCGGGCAGTGTAGGGGGTCGTGCTGGGGGTGGTGTTTTAGGGTTTAGGGCAGTGCAGTGGTGTTCGGGCAGTGTAGGGGGTCGTCTTGGGGGTGGTGTTTCAGGGTTTAGGGCAGTGCAGTGGTGTTTGGGCAGTGTAGGGGGTCCTGCAGGGGGTGGTGTTTCAGGGTTTAGGGCAGTGCAGTGGTGTTCAGGCAGTGTAGGGGGTCGTGCAGGGGTGGTGTTTCAGGGTTTAGGGCAGTGGTGTTCGGGCAGTGTAGGGGGTCATGCTGGGGGTGGTGTTTCAGGGTTTAGGGCAGTGCAGTGGTGTTCGAGCAGTAAAGGTGGTCATGCTGGGGGTGGTGTTTCAGGGTTTAGGGCAGTGCAGTGGTGTTCGGGCAGTGTAGGGGGCAGTGCAGGGGGTGGTGTTTCAGGGTTTAGGGCAGTGCAGTGGTGTTCGGGCAGTGTAGGGGGTGGTGCAGGGGTGGTGTTTCAGGGTTTAGGGCAGTGCAGTGGTGTTCGGGCAGTGTAGGGGGTCGTGCAGGGGGTGGTGTTTCAGGGTTTAGGGCAGTGCAGTGGTGTTCGGGCAGTGTAGGGGGTAGTGCAGGGGTGGTGTTTCAGGGTTTAGGGCAGTGCAGTGGTATTCGGGCAGTGTAGGGGGCGGTGCAGGGGGTGGTGTTTCAGGGTTTAGGGCAGTACAGTGGTGTTCGGGCATTGTAGGGGGTGGTGCTGGGGCTGGTGTTTCAGGGTTTAGGGCAGTGCAGTGGTGTTCGGGCTGTGTAGGGGGTCGTGCTGGGGCTGGTGTTTCAGGGTTTAGGGCAGTGCAGTGGTGTTCGGGCAGTGTAGGGGGTCGTGCTGGGGCTGGTGTTTCAGGGTTTAGGGCAGTGCAGTGGTGTTCGGGCAGTGTAGGGGGTCGTGCTGGGGCTGGTGTTTCAGGGTTTAGGGCAGTGCAGTGGTGTTTGGGCAGTGTAGGGGGTCGTGCTGGGGTGGTGTTTCAGGGTTTAGGGCAGTGCAGTGGTGTTCGGGCAGTGTAGGGTGTCGGGCTGAGGGGTGGTGTTTCAGGGTTTAGGGCAGTGCAGTAGTGTTTGGGCAGTGTAGGGGGTCGTGCAGGGGGTGGTGTTTCAGGGTTTAGGGCAGTGCAGTGGTGTTTGGCCAGTGTAGGTAGTCTTGCTGGGGGTGGTGTTTCAGGGTTTAGGGCAGTGCAGTAGTTTTCGGGCAGTGTAGGCGGTCGTGCTGGGGCTGGTGTTTCAGGGTTTAGGGCAGTGCAGTGGTGTTCGGGCAGTGTACGGGGTTGTGCTGGGGCTGGTGTTTCAGGGTTTAGGGCAGTGCAGTGGTGTTCGAGCAGTGTAGGGGGTCGTCTTGGGGGTGGTGTTTCAGGGTTTAGGGCAGTGCAGTGGTGTTCGGGCAGTGTAGGGGGTCCTGCAGGGGGTGGTGTTTCAGGGTTTAGGGCAGTGCAGTGGTGTTCGGCCAGTGTAGGTAGTCTTGCTGGGGGTGGTGTTTCAGGGTTTAGGGCAGTGCAGTAGTTTTCGGGCAGTGTAGGCGGTCGTGCTGGGGCTGGTGTTTCAGGGTTTAGGGCAGTGCAGTGATGTTCGAGCAGTAAAGGGGTCATGCTGGGGGTGGTGTTTCAGGGTTTAGGGCAGTGCAGTGGTGTTCGGGCAGTGTAGGGGGCAGTGCAGGGGGTGGTGTTTCAGGGTTTAGGGCAGTGCAGTGGTGTTCGGGCAGTGTAGGGGGTGGTGCAGGGGGTGGTGTTTCAGAGTTCAGGGCAGTGCAGTGGTGTTCGGGCAGTGTAGGGGGTCGTGCAGGGGTGGTGTTTCAGGGTTTAGGGCAGTGCAGTGGTGTTCGGGCAGTGTAGGGGGTCGTGCAGGGGGTGGTGTTTCAGGGTTTAGGGCAGTGCAGTGGTATTCGGGCAGTGTAGGGGGCGGTGCAGGGGGTGGTGTTTCAGGGTTTAGGGCAGTACAGTGGTGTTCGGGCATTGTAGGGGGTGGTGCTGGGGCTGGTGTTTCAGGGTTTAGGGCAGTGCAGTGGTGTTCGGGCAGTGTAGGGGGTCGTGCTGGGGCTGGTGTTTCAGGGTTTAGGGCAGTGCAGTGGTGTTCGGGCAGTGTAGGGGGTCGTGCTGGGGCTGGTGTTTCAGGGTTTAGGGCAGTGCAGTGGTGTTCGGGCAGTGTAGGGGGTCGTGCTGGGGCTGGTGTTTCAGGGTTTAGGGCAGTGCAGTGGTGTTCGGGCAGTGTAGGGGGTCGTGCTGGGGTGGTGTTTCAGGGTTTAGGGCAGTGCAGTGGTGTTCGGGCAGTGTAGGGTGTCGGGCTGAGGGGTGGTGTTTCAGGGTTTAGGGCAGTGCAGTAGTGTTTGGGCAGTGTAGGGGTCGTGCAGGGGGTGGTGTTTCAGGGTTTAGGGCAGTGCAGTGGTGTTCGGCCAGTGTAGGTAGTCTTGCTGGGGGTGGTGTTTCAGGGTTTAGGGCAGTGCAGTAGTTTTCGGGCAGTGTAGGCGGTCGTGCTGGGGCTGGTGTTTCAGGGTTTAGGGCAGTGCAGTGGTGTTCGGGCAGTGTACGGGGTTGTGCTGGGGCTGGTGTTTCAGGGTTTAGGGCAGTGCAGTGGTGTGCGGGCAGTGTACGGGGTTGTGCTGGGGCTGGTGTTTCAGGGTTTAGGGCAGTGCAGTGGTGTTCGGGCAGTGTAGGGGGTCGTGCTGGGGGTGGTGTTTCAGGGTTTAGGGAAGTGCAGTGGTGTTCGGGCAGTGTAGGGGGTCGTGCTGGGGGTAGTGTTCTAGGGTTTAGGGCAGTGCAGTGGTGTTCGGGCAGTGTAGGGGGTCATGCTGGGGGTGGTGTTTTAGGGTTTAGGGCAGTGCAGTGGTGTTCGGGCAGTGTAGGGGGTCGTCTTGGGGGTGGTGTTTCAGGGTTTAGGGCAGTGCAGTGCTGTTCGGGCAGTGTAGGGGGTCCTGCAGGGGGTGGTGTTTCAGGGTTTAGGGCAGTGCAGTGGTGTTCGGGCAGTGTAGGGGGTCATGCAGGGGTGGTGTTTCAGGGTTTAGGGCAGTGGTGTTCGGGCAGTGTAGGGGGTCATGCTGGGGGTGGTGTTTCAGGGTTTAGGGCAGTGCAGTGGTGTTCGAGCAGTAAAGGGGGTCATGCTGGGGGTGGTGTTTCAGGGTTTAGGGCAGTGCAGTGGTGTTCGGGCAGTGTAGGGGGCAGTGCAGGGGTGGTGTTTCAGGGTTTAGGGCAGTGGTGTTCAGGCAGTGTAGGGGGTGGTGCAGGGGTGGTGTTTCAGGGTTTAGGGCAGTGCAGTGGTGTTCGGGCAGTGTAGGGGGCGGTGCAGGGTGTGGTGTTTCAGGGTTTAGGGCAGTACAGTGGTGTTCAGGCATTGTAGGGGGTGGTGCTGGGGCTGGTGTTTCAGGGTTTAGGGCAGTGCAGTGGTGTTCGGGCAGTGTAGGGGGTCGTGCTGGGGCTGGTGTTTCAGGGTTTAGGGCAGTGCAGTGGTGTTCGGGCAGTGTAGGGGGTCGTGCTGGGGCTGGTGTTTCAGGGTTTAGGGCAGTGCAGTGGTGTTCGGGCAGTGTAGGGGGTCCTGCTGGGGCTGGTGTTTCAGGGTTTAGGGCAGTGCAGTGGTGTTCGGGCAGTGTAGGGGGTCGTGCTGGGGTGGTGTTTCAGGGTTTAGGGCAGTGCAGTGGTGTTCGGGCAGTGTAGGGTGTCGGGCTGAGGGTGGTGTTTCAGGGTTTAGGGCAGTGCAGTAGTGTTTGGGCAGTGTAGGGGGTCATGCAGGGGTGGTGTTTCAGGGTTTAGGGCAGTGCAGTGGTGTTCGGCCAGTGTAGGTAGTCTTGCTGGGGGTGGTGTTTCAGGGTTTAGGGCAGTGCAGTAGTTTTCGGGCAGTGTAGGCGGTCGTGCTGGGGCTGGTGTTTCAGGGTTTAGGGCAGTGCAGTGGTGTTCGGGCAGTGTACGGGGTTGTGCTGGGGCTGGTGTTTCAGGGTTTAGGGCAGTGCAGTGGTGTGCGGGCAGTGTACGGGGTTGTGCTGGGGCTGGTGTTTCAGGGTTTAGGGCAGTGCAGTGGTGTTCGGGCAGTGTAGGGGGTTGTGCTGGGGGTGGTGTTTCAGGGTTTAGGGCAGTGCAGTGGTGTTCGGGCAGTGTAGGGGGTCGTGCTGGGGCTGGTGTTTCAGGGTTTAGGGCAGTGCAGTGCTGTTCGGGCAGTGTAGGGGGTCGTGCTGGGGCTGGTGTTTCAGGGTTTTGGGCAGAGCAGTGGTGTTCGGGCAGTGTAGGGGGTCGTGCTGGGGGTGGTGTTTCAGGGTTTAGAGCAGTGCAGTGGTGTTCGGGCAGTGTAGGGGGTCTTGCTGGGGGTGGTGTTTCAGGGTTTAGAGCAGTGCAGTGGTGTTCGGGCAGTGTAGGGGGTCTTGCTGGGGGTGGTGTTTCAGGGTTTAGGGCAGTGGTGTTCGGGCAGTGTAGGGGGTCTTGCTGGGGGTGATGTTTCAGGGTTTAGGGCAGTGCAGTGGTGTTCGGGCAGTGTAGGGGGTCTTGCTGGGGGTAGTGTTTCAGGGTTTAGGGCGGTGCAGTGCTGTTCGTGCAGTGTAGGGGGTCATGCTGGGGGTGGTGTTTCAGGGTTTAGGGCAGTGCAGTAGTGTTCGGGCAGTGTAGGATGTCGTGCAGGGGGTGGTGTTTCAGGGTTTAGGGCAGTGCAGTGGTGTTCGGGCAGTGTAGGGGGTCCTGCTGGGGGTCGTGTTCCAGGGTTTAGGGCAGTACAGTGGTGTTCGGGCAGTGTAGGGGGTCGTGCAGGGGGTGGTGTTTCAGGGTAGTGCAGTGGTGTTCGGGCAGTGTAGGGGGTCGTGCTGGGGCTAATGTTTCAGGGTTTAGGGCAGTGCAGTGGTGTTCGGGCAGTGTAGGGGGTCTTGCTGGGGGTGATGTTTCAGGGTTTAGGGCAGTGGTTTTCGGGCAGTGTAGGGGGTCTTGCTGGGGGTGATGTTTCAGGGTTTAGGGCAGGTGGTGTTCGGGCAGTGTAGGGGGTCTTGCTGGGGGTGATGTTTCAGGGTTTAGGGCAGTGCAGTGGTGTTCGGGCAGTGTAGGGGGTCTTGCTGGGGGTAGTGTTTTAGGGTTTAGGGCAGTGCAGTGGTGTTCGTGCAGTATAGGGGGTCGTGCTGGGGATGGTGTTTCTGGGTTTAGGGCAGTGCAGTAGTGTTCGAGCAGTGTAGGGGGTTGTGCAGGGGTGGTGTTTCAGGGTTTAGGGCAGTGCAGTGGTGTTCGGGCAGTGTAGGCGGTCGTGCTGGGGCTGGTGTTTCAGGGTTTAGGGCAGTGCAGTGGTGCTCGGGCAGTGTAGGGGATCGTGCTGGGGGTGATGTTTCAGAGTTTAGGGTAGTGCAGTGGTGTTCAGGCAGTGTAGGGGGTCGTGCTGGGGCTGGTGTTTCAAGGTTTAGGGCAGTGCAGTGGTGTTCGGGCAGTGTAGGGGGTCGTGCTGGGGCTGGTGTTTCAGGGTTTTGGGCAGAGCAGTGGTGTTCGGGCAGTGTAGGGGGTCATGCTGGGGGTGGTGTTTCAGGGTTTAGGGCAGTGCAGTGGTGTTCGGGCAGTGTAGGGGGTCGTGCTGGGGGTGGTGTTTCAGGGTTTAGGGTCAGTGGTGTTCGGGCAGTGTAGGGGGTCTTGCTGGGGGTGATGTTTCAGGGTTTAGGGCAGTGCAGTGGTGTTAGGGCAGTGTAGGGGTCATGCTGGGGGTGGTGTTTCAGGGTTTAGGGCAGTGCAGTGGTGTTAGGGCAGTGTAGGGGGTCGTGCAAGGGGTGGTGTTTCAGGGTTTAGGGCAGTGCAGTGGTGTTCGGGCAGTGTAGGGGTCGTGCTAGGGGTGGTGTTTCAGGGTTTAGGGCAGTGCAGTGGTGTTCGGGCAGTGTAGGGGGTCGTGCTGGGGGTAGTGTTTTAGGGTTTAGGGTAGTGCAGTGGTGCTTGTGTAGTGTAGGGGGTCGTGCTGGGGGTAGTGTTTTAGGGTTTAGGGTAGTGCAGTGGTGTTTGTGTAGTGTAGGGGGTCAGTGTTTTAGGGTAGTGCAGTGGTGTTTGTGTAGTGTAGGGGGTCGTGCTGGTGGTAGTGTTTTAGGATTTAGGTTAGTGCAGTGGTGTTTGGGTAGTGTAGGAGGTCGTGCTGGGGGTAGTGTTTTAGGGTTTAGGATAGTGCAGTGGTGCTTGTGTAGTGTAGGGGGTCGTGCTGGGGGTAGTGTTTTAGGGTTTAAGGTAGTGCAGTGGTGTTTTTGTAGTGTAGGGGGTCATGTTTTAAGATGCAATGCTCCAATACCTGACCAGTCTGCACTACATAAAACTGCAAAAAAACTAAAAATAAAAAGTGTTTTGCACACTTTTGTCATTGGGCTATATGTGGGCTACATCTGGGTAATATTTGTGCTACATTTGGGCTCTTTTTTCACTGGTGGCCATCTTGGAAGACTTCTTTGTTATGAAGTTTCCTAATTTCTTCATTTACTGCAGTCTTCTCAGTAGGAAATGCTTTCAGTTTTTACTTTGATTCCATCAAGAAGGCATTCAGATGTGTCTCACATCTGCCATAAATTCAGAATGTTAGCACTCTAGTTGCTCATTAGATCACTGGAGTAAAGCTACTGCTCACCAGGGAGTTAACTGGTAGTCTGCTGCTGGTATTGAAAGTGATTGTTTCAGTCTGCATGTCAGAATTTTCTAATGAAATAGAAGAGGATATGAGATCTCACTTAAAACATGCCCTAATTTTTCTTTCTGCAGCACTAACCATAATTTCTATTTCAAAAAGAACCCCTCATTTTGTTCCTTTTTAAATTAAATGTTTTAAGTGTTACCGGTTTATTCCAATCAAGATGGCTTCAGGTGTGCCATACTTTTGTCATAAGTAAGGCTGTTAGTGCTCTAGTCGTTCTTTAGAACACTCTGGGAAGCTACAGTAGAACACAAAGGCATCAACTGGCAGGCTGCTCCTGTTGAAATATAACAGGAAGATATTTGAGATCACACTTGAAATATGTCCTAATTTTTCTTTCTACAGCACTAACCATAATTTCTATGACAAAATGAACCCCCTCATTTTGTTCCTTTTTAAATTAAATGTTTTAAGTGTTACCAGTTTATTCCAATCAAGATGGCTTCAGGTGTGCCATACTTTTGTCATAAGTAAGGCTGTTAGCACTCTAGTTGTTCTTTAGAACACTCTGGGAAGCTGCAGTAGAACACAAAGGCATCAACTGGCAGGCTGCTCCTGTTGAAATATAACAGGAAGATATTTGAGATCACACTTGAAACATGTCCTAATTTTCTTTCTACAGCACTAACCATACTTTCTATGACAAAATGAACCCCATCATTTTGTTCCTTTTTAAATTAAATTGTTTAAGTGTTACCAGTTTATTCCAATCAAGATGGCTTCAGGTGTGCCATACTTTTGTCATAAGTAAGGCTGTTAGCACTCTAGTTGTTCTTTAGAACACTCTGGGAAGCTGCAGTAGAACACAAAGGAATCAACTGACAGTCTCTGCCCTTGTTGGATGTACATGTTTTACTGAGAATGTCAGACTTCATTCTCACATGAGTGAGAAAGATAATGTGAATTTACAGAAAATATGCTCTCATTTTAGCTTCTGGAGCACCTTCCAAACCTCCATGGGACAAGCATGAGAAAATAGTGTTCTCTCAAACATGATTCATGATATCCCAGCAGAAGGTTTTTCACATGGTAAAATCACCTTAGAATACACCACAATTCCTAAAATTAGTATGGTACCATCAACAAATAAATTCTAATGTAACTAAAGCCTGTTATCACCCTTTATAGTTCTCCTTTTGGTGACCCTCAAAATCTTCTATTCACTACAATGCATTTCAATGAGGTACTATCATTTATATTGGTCCCAAGATGGCTGCCAGCAATTCCAGGATGAAGTGCTGACAGCCAATCAGATCTCACGATGACATGTGTGGTTAGGCTCCGCCCAGATATATATGTGACTTTACTTTTGATTTTCTCAGGAACTGCTCAACGGATTTACACCATTTAAGCAAAAGGCACGACACTGAACCAAGGGCTACCTCTTTGCCAAATTTGGTGTAATTCCGTTCAGCAGTTCGGGCTGTAGCTGTGACTAAAGGTTCCTATGGAAAAATGAATGGGGAAAACGCGTTTTGGGACCCCCCTTTTTCTCGGCCCCCGCTTGAAGTATCACCCCGAAACTTTCAGGATAGGAGCGGACCGGAGCGCCCCAACAAGTTGGAAACTTTCGCAAAGATTCGTCAACCGGCGCCAACGTTATTTCAAATAGAATGTCGCGGATTTCCTATGGATAATAGGTTTTAACTATAACTATCTACTGGCGACCGCCAGTAGATAATATATATATATATATATATATATATATATATATATATATAAAATATAATATACAAAAAGAGTTGCCTCTTGGTGGGATGCACTCCCAGGTGGAAATTACGCCAAATTGTGCCCTTGCTTTGGCGTAATTTCCACCTGGGAGTGCATCCCACCTATAGGCAACTCTTTTTGTATTATATATATATATATATATATATATATATATATATATATATATATATATATATATATATATATATATATATATATATATAGCTAGCTATGCTTAAGAATACAATGCTGTGTCATTATTGTAACAAGTTGGGCCATTGGAAGTAAGTTTAGATCAAATCTGAATCTAATGCAATTTGATGGCCAAGTGCCTAATGTGAATGTTATGCCAGCTCAAAACACGAAAATGCCAAGACCTTCGAATCCTAACATGATCCAAACCCCATTAATGCAGCATCATTTGAACACTCTAAGATTAATGAAAACTCAAGCCCCAGAGTTCAGCAGACCCCCTTCCCAAATTTTGACAGTGACAGTTTAGAACAATTCCCAGTCTTCAATAGTTTCAGAGGTCCCAGTTCTGATCAATCACAATGATGGTGCCTGGCAGAGGAGGAAGCTTGTGTGCTTGGTACACTCTGAGGTAGACCAGATTGGCCCATATGTAGATGGAGAAGTGAATGACCTTGTGCCATTTCCTATTGACACTGGTGCTCCCTGCTCTACTGTTCTCTCGGTAAAACAATTCCAAGTTGGATGCATTGCAAATAAGCAGATAGTGAATCCTGTTTCTATCAAAGTCTCTCTGAAGATAGGTCTCATTGAAGAGGACTATCAGTTTGTGATATGTGATTCCAGCCCCGATAATCTATTGTGTAGCGACTTTTTGTGGAAGTTGAACTGTGTGATTTACTGTACACCTGATGGTGTCAAGTTCCAAATGCATGATGAGAATACAGATTTTAAAATGAGAACTCAACAGTCAGCTGTTAGGCTGTTCCCCATTTTAACAAATGAAGATTTACCCCCTACTTAAAAAACTCTATGAATGAGGAAATCTGAGATCATTCTTGCAAAGACATTGACTTGATTAAAGACATTGTACCTGTAAAGATAACAAAAAACCAAATGCAGAATTTCCCCGAATGCCTTGGTACAACCTCTCACCAGAGGCAGTGACTGGAATCACCCTTGTAATTAAATCCATGTTAGAGCAAGGCATCTTGAAGGTAAAGTTAGGCAGTCCTAGTAACTCCCTGATCATGGACCAGCAGAAACCAACTAAAAAGTTGTGGGTCAAGTAGGACTTGCAAAAGATTAATAATATCCCTATCATATGTTGTCCTGTTGTACTGAATCGAGGCATGATATTGTTCCAAATACCCTGTAATGTTGAGTCGTTCACTGTCATCGAGCTGTGCCAAACATTCTTTTCCATTCTTTGCATGAAGACAGACAGTTCCTCTTTCTGTTCCGGTTCCAAAATAAAGTTCTGGCATCGTGCTGAGTTCCTCAAGGCTATACAGAAAGTCCCTCAATCTTCAACCAGATACTGCAAAAGAATCTGGAGAGCCAGCAGTTGCTGTGCAACTGAGTTCTGGTCCAGTATATTGACAACCTATTGGTTGCGTCAACTAAACAAGAGGCATTCAGAAAAGACATCATTGCTTTGTTGAATCATTTAGCCAAAAATGGATATAAGTTGTCCCCAACCAAATTGCAGTGCTGTCAGAAAGAAGTCCAGTATCTAGGACATCACATTGAGAAAGTAACAAGAAAGGTGTCTCAAGAGAGATTCTGTGCCATATTGAAAAAGAATCCTCCTACAATGCAGAGATGGATCTGGACGTTTATGGGAATGATGGGTAATCAGTAGATACCCAACTTTTCCCTAGTGGCCAAGGGGCCGATTCACAGAACTAATCTGAGACAAAATCCTAAACTTACTACTTTTGGTACTCACAGAAGGCATTTAGTAGGAGTAAAGTTAGGACTTTTGGGACAAGAGGCGGTGTGACTCCTCAGTCAGCACAGAAGAGCTTCTGATGTAATGAATGAATATTCCAACAAAGAAATATTTAATTAAAGTGGCTGATTGCTTAATGAAATATCCCTAGGAGTCATTGGGATGCCTTAATGAAGGTGAGATTAATATCACGGAGTCGGGTTTATCAAATTGCCGTAATGGATCGTGTAGGGAATGCCACGCCTCTTACATGTGCACTTGCGGTTTTGGGGTGGTGGTTCCATGTCCTTCTCACCCCTGACGTTTTGAGGTGACCATGATAGACAGGGCCGGGGCCCAGAGTTGCTGCTAGAGGTCCAACAGCATAAAGTGTCCGCCAGGCCAGGCGCATTATGCCTTATTCGTAACTAAGGAGATTAAGTGTCTTCATTGCCCTGATTGGTGGAAAATGAGTCATTAACAAGAAGGAAATGACCAATAAACTTCCAACAAATGTGCTATTTTCCATCAGTTAGATTTTGCTTTCTTTTCCTGTTCTTTTGTTAAATGGAGAATTGTTGATTGGTGATTACTCTATGTAATGGGCAGTCATTAAAAGCTACATGGTCCATATATTGGTGGAGAGGGGTAAAGCCAAGTGACTGCAGGGGGATAGTTTCACCAAAGACAATTGGCATAAAGAGATTACTGTACACATGGACATTGTGTATAGATTCCTGTCTTACCAAACACAGGCTACTGATAAAACAATACAGGTACGGGGCGAGGTAGAATAATGATACCTTAGGCACATCAGAATTACACAGATTTGGGGGGCGTGGCTTGGCAAGCCAGCATGGCGGACGTGTGCTGAGTGAGCTCCGTCCAGCCCGCCATATATCCTGCATATATCCTGACTCCCCGATGCTCGAGTGATCACTACGACGACTCAGCAGTCTCGGGGCATCCGCAGTGTCGCCATATGTAGGTTTGGAGCGCCTACGGAGACCTCGAGCCTCGGCCGGTGCGGGACCTTGAGGGGGCGCAGCCTAGCTGACGGCGGCGGAGCCGGGACATCACGCTCAAAACTATCGGAGGCGGCCGGAGCGAGAGGGGCGGCCTTGGCGCCATTTAACTGTGCAAGGGCGGATTTCTCTGGAGGGCAGAGACAGCTGGCAGAGGGTCGATCATTGCTCCGTGACGAGGCCTGAGACAGAGCCCGACGGGGAGACTCGGCGGCTGGATCGAGCCGCGAAGGTGAGGTGTGGCGCTGGGGAGCGGGAAGTGCGGTCCGCAAGCAGGTCGCCTGGCCACTGCGGTGCGCCCACTCCATGTAGCTCCGGCAGTGATTGTTGTGGAAGCGGTGGTGGCAGGCAGCGTTGGCAGCTGGTGAATTGGAAGCGGCCTGACCTGAATTGAGGTGCTCCTCCCCCACGGTCTGCACTGTAGCGGGAGATCGGCGGCAATATCGGGCCGCGGGAGGGGTGACCGAACGAGCTGTAAGGAGCTGGAGGGATTGCTGAGAGGCCTCCGGGCTCCGCCGGGGGGCCCCAGTGGATGTAAGCCTTCTCTCTCCCCCCTTAAATCCTTCCGGGGCCTAGGAGGGTGCTCAACTCGGCGGCCGATCGGACCGCGTGGGCACCTCAGGGGTCCCTGAGACTGGTGGCTTCAAGTGCGTGCCAAGAGGGGTGTGCAGCGTGGGAGGTCTTGGACCCGGGGGATCGCAGGCGAGTGGGGGCCCTCACGCTGACCCAGAACACTGCCGCATCGGCGGTCGGCCGGACCGTGCGGGCGCTACTGGGGGGCCCTGACGGGGTTTGGCGTGGGGTGGCCCCTGGGGCGGCTCATTGGCCCTGGTGCGGGGACAGCTCATCCCGGGTTCCTGTTCGGCGGTCGGGTCGGACCGCGGGAGCTTTTTGTTGGGGGGGCTCCGCTCACACACCCTCCCCGATACAGTCCAGGCCTCCTGGGGAGTCCAGAGGGCAGCCATGACGAGGGACAAAGGTGGCAATGGCCCGGCCAAACAAGGCCCCATAGATAAATTCACTGGTCCAGGAGCGGCGGCTGGGGCGTCTGGAGGTCCATCCGGGGCTCTGCCGGATAATGCAGCACTCATGGCTGCTATCACCCAATCCAGAGACACGTTGGACACCAAAATAGGGGCAGTTGGGTCAGACGTTATGCTGTTGCGGCAAGACTTGCGCAATGCGGTGTCACGCATCACCGAAGCTGAGACCTGTATCTCTGGTGTGGAGGACGATGTTATCTCACTTAAGCAGAAGGTGGCTGCTATGGAGTCTGTGCAAAAAGGGCTTGCACTGCGAGCGGAGGATGCGGAGGGAAGGGCCCGACGCAATAACCTTCGCTTTGTTGGGTTTCCAGAGGGATGTGAGGAGGGCAACATGGAACGCTTTCTTACGCAGTGGCTGGAGAGCTGGCTTCCTCCGGAGGCCTTGTCCCGTTGCTTTGTTGTGGAGCGGGCCCATAGGGCGCTCATGCAGAAACCCCCACCGGGGGCTCGCCCGCGGCCAGTCATAGCGAAACTCCTGAATTATCTTGATCGTGACGCAATCCTGAAGCAGGCCCGGGCCAAAGAACCCTTGCTCTATGACAACATGCACATTCTTATTTTTCCTGATTACACGCGGCAGGTGCAGGTACAGCGACAATCGTTCATGGCAGCGAAGGCCCGCCTAAGAGACCTTAAGCTCCCCTATGCCCTCCTGTTTCCTGCCCGGCTGCGGGTGGTATATCGCTCCAGCACTCACTTTTTTGACACTCCGGAAGAAGTCTTTAAATGGACAGATGAAACGGTGCGGGTGAGGGCACACACACCGCCTGGGAGAGAGTCGGACTCCTCATCGAGCGAGGTGTCCCGGAGAGGCCCCAGGGGGCAGCAGCAGAAGGGTAACAGACGGTCACGGTCCCGGCGGCGCTCCCAGTCCTGTGGTGCCTCCTCTCGGGGGGGCCCCACCTCTGGGCGACAGACTTTGGAACATTAATCTATGGGCCTGCAAAGTACTGCTGAGGCCAAGATTGCTGAACGTGCATCGGAAGAGACTTGGCGTGGGATGGTTTCTCTGTCCGGCCCGGGCTGGTGGGGAACATGCCCAGAGGACATGGGCTGTAAGTTGGGGATCCATTGGTCGGGGCGGCCCCCATCCCCCTGTTGGAGATTGAGGACCAGCCCCGCCGCAACAGATGCTGCAGTGTTTTTGAGGTATGGGGTGGGGGGTTTGTTGGGTGGGGGTTGTTTATGTTCACAGGTTGCACTTCTGCTGAGGGTCCGCTATTGTTCACATATACACCGACACATCCTAAGGCCAGTTATGGTAATGGAAATACCCCCAAATGGCTAGTGTGCCCAGTGGGAGACAGGTGACCCCTGGTACGCTCCGTATTCTTAGCTGGAATGTGCGCGGTGCTCTGGACAAAATCAAACGTGGGGCCATGCTTCATCAGGCCAAACGAGCTGGGGCCGATATCCTTATGTTACAAGAAACACACCTCATGGGCACGAAGGCCATTTGCCTACAGCGGTATGGGTTTCAGCAGGTATTTCACTGCGGCTTTACGAGGGGTTCATGGGGGTAGCGATCCTGGTGCACCGCAGGGTCCCCTATACTCACGTACAACAGTGGACTGACACGCAAGGGCGCTATTTGTTTATCCGGGGTAAGATTGGGGAAGATCCCCTGGTGTTGGGTAGTGTCTATGCTCCTCCCCCCTTACAATGGAATTTGGTGGAGAAACTACTCGCTCTATGGGCTGATATGCCAGATGTGCCGTCTGTGGTGGGTGGGGACTGGAACGACATTATGGATCTGGCCAGGGATAGATGGAGGGCTGGGGGTAGCTCCGTGGGTAGCCGTTCCACGAAACTGCATTCCTTAGTGACGGGACTTGACTGGGTTGATGTATGGCGGCGCCTCCACGGTGATCGCCGAGAATTCACCTACCTCTCGGCGGTCCATGAGTCATTTTCCAGAATTGACTACCTCTTTGTCCCCCGAGCTGCGGTTGGTAGGGTGGTGTCGGCGGAGATTCTGCCTCGAGGCCTCTCGGACCATTCCCCGGTGTCCCTTGAGATCCACATAGGTAGGCGGAGGCAACCGTTCCGGTGGCGCCTCTCAGTATGGCATTTACAGAATGATGAATACGGGGCACATATAAGCGACGCCATCGACCACTACTTGACGTTTAATGTGGGGTCCGTTTCTAGCGCTGAGACCGTGTGGGAGGCACTGAAGCCCACACTGAGGGGTGTAGATATCTCCTGGTGCGCGGCAGCGCGTGGGAAGCGCAGAAAGGAACTGATTCAAGCTGAGGTGGATGTTGAAGCCCTCGAACGTCGGTGTCGGGAGGCCGGAGGGAGCCAGCTCAGAAGGCAACTGCTGTTGACTCAACAGAACTACGCTGCCCTTCTGATGGATGAAGCTCGCCAAGCCTGGCTGGCGATGCGTAGCAGGGTCTACCAGTGGGGGGACAAGTCCGGCAAGATGCTGCACCGACTCTGTCAAGGCACCTTCCATTCCCAGGCCCTACCGGGAGTCTTGGGCCCGGCAGGTGAGCCGATTACGGATCCCCCGGCCATAGCGGAGAGCTTCGCCGCTTACTATGCGGATCTATACGCTCCTAAGGAATGCTTGTCAGTGGCCACCATAGATAAATTCATAGCTGATTTACCACCTGAGACGGTATCGGATGCGGTGAGGGATCAGTTGGAGCTGCCCTTGACAGATGAGGAATTGGGTACGGCCCTAGGGGAGCTTAATCCCGGGAAAGCGCCGGGACCCAATGGGTTCCCAAGTGAATTCTTCCGGCGCTACTCCGTGCAGCTGGCCCCTCATTATCGGGCGGTAGTGGAAGAGGCACGGGAGAGGGGCTCTCTCCCCCCAGACTGGAGGCATGCGGAGGTGGTGGTGTTCCAAAAGCCCGGCCGGCCCCCGGAGCAACACGCCTCGTATCGCCCCATTTCCCTCTTAAATGTGGAGGCGAAAATCTTGGCCAAAGCACTAGCCAATCGCCTCTTACCCCACATCTCCGCCCTTGTGCACTCTGATCAGGCCGGGTTCATGCCCCAAAGGGCGACCAGACACAACATTAGGCGAGCACACGTGGCAGTGGCGGCTATCCGGCAGTTGGGGGAACCAGCGGCGCTCCTCTTGGCTGACATAGATAGGGCGTTTGACTCCCTGAGCTGGGTGTACCTATTTGCATTGCTGCGAAGACTCAACCTGGGCCCGCGTTTCCTCTCCTATCTAACACTCTTATATACGGATCTGACGGCATCGGTATGGATAGCTGGTGCGACCTCATCCACCTTCTCTATTGGGCGGGGTACGCGGCAGGGCTGTCCCCTGTCTCCATATTTGTTCGCCCTAGCCATGGAACCGTTGGCTGCGTGGGTGCGCATTGATGCGCAGGTCCGGGGATTTGAGTGGGCTCCGGGCCTATCCGACAGGATCGCATTATATGCGGATGATGTTCTCTTTTTCCTCACAGCGGTTGACAGGACGGGGCCGCGGCTCCTGCGCATCATGCAGATCTTTGGGGAGACATCGGGCCTCTATATGAACCCCCGTAAATCCACATTATGGGCTCTGGGGGATCGGATGAGGATGGGCACGTGGGTTTCATCGGTTCAGTTGGCGGTGGGGGGACTGAAATACCTGGGTGTGTTTCTTTCCGATGTGCCTGCAGTCTCTTGGGAACGTAACTTGGCCCCAGTATGGGAGCGGATCCGTGCGGACCTCAAGTCCTGGTCCCGTATGCCCCTGACACTATATGGTAGATTGGCAATATTCAAGATGGTGGCGCTTCCCCGGCTCCTTTATCAGCTACAGAATCACCCATACCCGATCCCGCTCCGATGGTTTCGGCTGGCGAATGCTGCGCTTGGGCAGTTCTTGTGGGAGGGGGGCAAAGTGCGTGTAGCATTGCGCACATGCTTCCGGTCCACCTACTGTGGGGGGCTCGCGTCCTCGGATATTCTCTCCTACTACCAGGCGTCACATCTGCTGGTCCTAAATGAGTGGTGGTACGGCGATAGGGGAGACCCGGCATATGCGCTCGAGCGGCAGCTTATGGGACGCCACTCGCTACATGCAATTCTTTATTCGGCGCCGCTGCGGGGCGGGTTGCCGTCGGCCACACGGGTGGTGTTCCTGATTTGGAAGCAGGCATTGCGACGAATGGGATGGTGGAATACCCTGACTCGGGATACTCCCCTCTGGGATAATGGACGCCTACCTCAGTTGGCGGCCCTGCAGGGTTTCCGGGGTTGGGATGACATTGGCATTTCAGACCTGGGGGATGTTATGAGGGGCCAAACACTTAAATCCTTCCAAGATCTCCAGAAGGAATTCCTTATGCCACAGTCTCAGTTTTATCGTTATCTTCAATTTCGTCATGCTCTGTCCCCTAGCATAGAGGGTCTGGGGTCTCTACCTGAATTTAGTCCGCTGGAAGCGAAAGTCTTTATGGGGGATCTGAAGGACAGGAAAATTTCCCGGATCTATCAGACCCTGGTTACCCATTGCTCCTCCACACTTCGGAAGCTCCGGGAGGACTGGGAAGGGGATGTGGGCACGATGGAGGAGGAGGACTGGACCGAGGCCTTGGCGGCTCCGCGGGGGGCAGCCATAGCGATGCGACTCCGTCTAGTCCAGTTCAAATATCTCCATAGGGTCTATTTTACTCGGGCACGCTTGTGGCGGGCGGGGCTGATCGCTTCCCCGGAATGTCTTCGCTGCGGTCGAGAAGAGGGCACGTTCATTCATACCGTCTGGCAATGCCCCTCCCTGGACCGTTTTTGGAGGGGGTCTTTGCTTGTCTCTCGGAGGTCCTGGGGTGGGAGCTCCCCCGCACACCGCAGCTGGCTCTGCTTCACATTGTGGAGGGGATAGGGGGAAATGTCTACAAACGGCATCTCATGCAACTGGGTTTCACACTGGCGAAAAGGGACATCGCCCAGGCGTGGAAGGCGCCGCGGGCCCCATCGGTGGCCGCATGGAAGAATGGCCTAGACTTCTGCATGGGGCTGGAACAACCTATCTTTATGGCCAGGGGGTGCCCGCGCAAACACTACAAAATCTGGAAACGGTGGGCGGATTATCGGGACCTTTGGCTAGACCCTCCAGCTGCAGCAGAGGCTCAATCACTGGGGTAATTTGCAGGTACATAGTAGGCTTACGGAGATGCTATGCGGGGGCCGGGGGGGGTATTCTTGTTGTTATGTATACAGGTTGTGGACAGGACTATGCGGACATTGTGCGACTAAGGGGGGAGGGGTGGGGGAGGGCGGGAGTTGTGGGTTCTCTATATCATTTTTTTTATTGTTTGTATGCGTTTGTTGATTTCACTTGGAAAAGTCGACTGCAATTATACTTGTATGGTTTGATTATGCAGATGTCTCTGGTGTGCAGAGCCCTGCGATATATGCGTAACTTGACAAATAAAATCTGTTTAAAAAAAAAAAAAGAATTACACAGATTTACCAACCCAGATAACAAATTAAAAATCTTTTCTCTTGGATTACAGAAATTAACATAACATTGCAGTCAAACCTGGTAAAGGCGCCTAGAGACAGTCCTATACTCACTGTGTGCTAAATTAGAATTTCACCACCTTGTTTTAGAAAGCGCTTTGACTCGGAAGCATGGTAATACTTACTGTCTAGGAGGAAGATTATCATCAGCCCCAGGGCCGCCAGTACCAGCGTCTTCAACATTCAGCCTCTTCTGTGTTCTGGGTTTCTTCAGTGCGCTGTTCCTCTTTCACCTCTTTCTCTCTTGATCTCTTTTCCTCTCTTTCCCTTGTACCCTCTGTTATGTTCTAACCCTTCTGCCTTCAGCTCCCTGCCCTCTTCTGCGGCCCTCACTTGACAGGGCTTCGATTTAAAGTGCTGTGGGTAGAGGTGGGCAGGGAGGAGGACTGGAGAATGGGGGGAGATAAGGACACACCTGGAGTTCAGAGTTTCCCAACCCAGTGGACTCTGCTTCAGTGTAAACGCCTCCTTATCGTTGCTGATAAACCAGCTCACTTTTGGGAAATCTGCGGCTTAGAGGAGCTCCAAAATTAACCGAAGCCACGGATAAAAACTATGCAAATGTGCAGGCATCCTTCGTTTGGGGAGAGTACTGCTAGCAAAGGAGTCTTCCAGTGAGTCAGGCACCCCAAAAGGGCCTTCAGATAAATAGGGCCTTAGGGGGTCTCATACCACACTAAGATATCCTTACATAAGGAGCACTCCAATTAATGGCTTCATGTGGATCTTAAACAACATCTGAGCCTGGCATGGCAGTTCAGGCTGAACTGTTCCCATGAGGAACAGGGTCAAGACTGATTTGCATAGGGCTGGGTCCAAACTGGGGTGGCATAGTGAACAAAATAACGCTGGATCAAACCAAGATCTCTTGACTGGGGGTGAGTGGTTGAAATGTTTCAGCGCTTCATCCATCATCTTGTTGTGTTTGCTATATTCGCTCTTTGTGGCCAAGGTTATGCCCAGACATGGGTCCCTTGCTTGCTGTGCCACTGGATTCAAGCTAACCTGGCTGATGAGGGGTGAAACCCCGAAACCGGTCCCAGGATGCTTGTTTCCTGTCCAGGGAGGACCTGGAATGGCAGTTCGGGCTGGACTGTTCCTACGAGGAACAGGGTCAAAACTGATTTGCATATGGCTGGGTCCAAACTGGGGTGGCACGGTAAGCAAAAGAACAATGGATTAAACCCAGATCTCTTGACTGGAGGTGAGCGGTTGAATAGTTTCAGCACTCCGCCCATCAGCTTGTTGTGTTTGCCATAGGCTTCAATGTGTCTCCGAGCATTTGGATGACCATTATGTTGAGCAAGGACTGCTCCCAGCTACACCAGGCTTGCATTGACTGCGATCTCAGTATGTAACTTGGGGTCAAATAGGCCATATTGGTTGTATTTTCAATCGCATGTTTTATTTTTTTGAAGCTTGTATCATATTCAGCAGACCACTTGAAAGGCACATCTCATTTTGTCAAGTCTCTAAATGGTGCACTCACAGTAGCAAAGTCATGAATGTACCTTAAACAATAACAGGCCATGCCTAAGAAGGATCCCAGCATGGTGACATCTTGTGGAGGGGGCAAGTATTCAACAGTACTTTCACTTGATTAGGGTCAGGAGTCATTCCCCCATCAGAAAATATGTGTCCAAAGAATTTGAGTTTGGTCTTCTGAAACTCACACTTTGCTGCATTCAGAGAGAGGCCTGTATCGGCAAGTAACTGGCACACGTGTGTAAGAGCCTTTTCATGCTCCTTTTACGTTGCCCCAAACACCAGTATGTCATCACTGTAATTAAAAGCATGAGTGACAGGTTGAATTATGTGAATTATAACATCCTGAATTATTTCTGCAGCTGATGACACTCCAAAACCCAACCTTTTGTATCTGAATAAACCAACATGAGTCCAAAAAGTAGTGATGTTCCTGCAATCAGTTCTCTTCCAACTCCAGTTGATGGTATTTATTCATTCAGGTCAAGATGGGAGAAGACTTTGGCACTGTTCATTTGCATGATCATGTCCGCTATGTGTGGACCAGGATGTCTTTCTCTCTTGATTGCTTTGTTGGCCTGGCACATATCAACACAGATGTGCACTGGCACCACCACTATGGGCGAGATCCATGGCGTAAGACCGGGGGAGCGCTCAATGATGTCATGCTTCAACAACGTTTCTAGTTCTTTCTCAATAGCTTCTTGAAAGTGGAAAGCAAATCTGATGTGTCGCTGGGCAACAGAGCGAATGCCCTAATTAATGTGAAGTTGCACTTTCATTGCATTGAGCCTGCCTAGGCCATGAAATAATGACAGGAACTGACTCACAACTTCAAATTGAGTGTGGAGGTTGCAATTGAGAGATATCAGTGCCATGCCAGAAGCGGTGACAAAACTGAGTAGGCATGCACTGGATGAGGCTCCTTGAAGAACTTGAATTGCTGCTTGCACTGATACTGTTTTATGTCTCATGATTGCTATGAATGACTCTTGACTCTACAATGGTTTAGAAGCAGCCCAAAAGTACACATTCTTGTTTGACGGGTTATGGCGTGCCACAAGAGATAGGCTGTTGAACCTTTTGACCGGCATGATGTTAATCGACATGCCACTGTCTATGATAAAGGTTGTGGGGCAACCATTGACCTTTATTGCAATCTTGGGGCAATGTCCAAATGAGTTCTGCTATTTTGTGTGGTGGTTCACCTTTGTCTTTTGTTCTTCTTTGTAAGCAGCCAAACCTACATGTGCCTGTCATTCCTTGCTCAATGCCATCATCGCACATCCAGCTTCTTCACTGGCGCTTGATAATGATGTTAATGTGCCTTTGTAGGATGAACTTGATGACGATTGATCTTGTCTGGTTTCTACTTTTCGTGACTGCTTTGTGACATGGCAAGAATGCTGCTGGAACCTTCTATTTTAAAAAAATATATTTTTATTGATTTTTTCCATTACAAAAAAATTATTTAGTACATGTCATGGCAATTCTTAAACATTAAAAAACCATAGAAAAAGCAGGAATAAAATAAAGTGCAAGATTGTCAATTAAAACCATACAATTCATTCAGTATTTACAGGGAATAGAAGCACATATCTCCCCACCATTATAGCTTACAGAGAAGAAAGTGCCCGTGCAATAAATAGAGTAGTCTGATATCCAATTCATTGATTCACTTCTTAATATAATCAGGAGGCATCGCAGGATACAAACAGAGTTACGTTGTCCCTACCTGTATTTCAAATTTGTTTTACCTGGTCGTTATTGATTCACCAGTCCTGCAATAGGAGCCCAGATCCTCTGCCCCAACTCTTTTTTCCTTCATCCTCTTAACTTATATACTGAAGATTCTATATTATAAATAGCCAGCATCCTTGACTGCCAGCTGGAAAAGATTGGGGGGTCACTACTTATCCATTGGGAGGTGATACATAAGCGGGCAATGGCCATTACAATAAACAAAAACCCTATCTCTGACCTCGCCCTCTTCTTTGACTCTGTATAATTTTCTAATCTCAGGATTAGAAGAGCTGGAGTTATTGATACCGAAACCCCTAAAACTGTAGTTAAGAAAATTTCAACATCCTGTAAAAATAATACCCATTTTAGGGCAAGAGTAAAACATGTGTATAGTAACAGCCGCCTGCAAACCACATCTATTGCATTTCCCTCCCCTCGTTCCCCCCGTTTAGCTATCTTTGCTGGGGTGTAATAAAGGTCAAAGACAGACATAAAATGTTGGCTCCTGAGACTTCCAGTTATCAGTATCTGATTCGATAGTTCCAATGAATCTTCAATATTAATTACTGCCTCCCCAAACCTACTCTCCCATTTAGCATTCTGAACACCCATATCATCTGGGAAAGCTTCGAGCCAATTTTGATAGATTTTCCAAATCCGGGACTTCCTTCGTACTATTTCCACCAAAGGTATCTTTTCTAAATTTAAAGCCGATCTGTGCCTATTTACCCCCAGAAAACTCCGAATCTGCAAATACTTGAAGAAATCTCCCTTGCCCAACCCAAACTCTTCCTGCAGATTCGTAAATGATACAAATTGGCCTTCCCTATAAAAATCACCCAAAGAGTAAATTACATTGCTCCCCCATCTAAAAGTGACTTGATCCTGAAAAATTGGTGGCAGGGTATCTGAAGCAGAGAGTGGAGTATATACATTCAGGTTTGGGATCTTCAGTTTCTGCCGTATCTGTCTCCACACCTTATAAGCAGCTTTCAGTATTTTAAATTTGGTCTTTTTAAAATAGCTGGGTTACAATATCCTGACCAAACAACCCTTAGCTTCACTTCCCAACCCTAGTTCATATATAGTCAGTCTAGCTTCCAACGGGATTTCAGCCTTATCCCCCACTAGTAGAATGCCTATATGTTGTAAAATAGATGCCCAGTAATATAGAAGGAAACTGGGTATGGCCCATCCACCCCGTGTCTTGGGAGGGTCATCCATTTAGCCGCTCTTCTTGGTCTGCGATACCCCCAAAGAAATCTAAAACATATCCTCTCTATCCTTGCTAGGCAAGACGAGGAAAATTCCAGAGGGATAGTCCTGAAAAGATATAGAAATTTAGTGAGGACCGACATTTTGATTACATTGCTTCATCAATATAGGGAAAGGTGCAGATGGTCTAGTCTCTCCAACTTTTTATTAACATTTTCTATTATTGGGGCAGTATTTATATCAGGAATTTTGTCCACCACAGCTGTAATTTTGACCCCCAGATAAGTTGCTTCTGGAACAACTGGAAATCCTACAGGGCACATATTCCCTGAACAAAGGATCTGAATTTCATCCATATTTAGTTTATTCCCTGAAAGGATACCGAACTGTTCTGCTACAGGCTTCACCTCTGGAAGTGCCAAGGCGACATCACTGGTAAGTACCGCAATGTCGTCCGCATATGCCAGTGCTCTATAAACGACATCATTGACCCTCTCCGCCTTAATGTTCACATTCAGCTCTAGTTTTTTGAGAAAAGGGTAAATATATAGAGCGAAGAGCAAAGGAGAACACGGACACCCCTGCCTGGTACCTCTGCTGATATTGAACAGATTTGACACCTGCCCTGAAATACGAATCGCAGCCTCTGGAGATAAATACAGTGACTTGACAGCCTGGATAAATTCCCCACATATCCCCTTCCATCGTAGGACAGACCACAGAAACTGCCAGGAGACCCTGTCGAGCGCTTTCTCAGCGTCCAGCAGGATTACCCCCAGCAGTGATTCCGTGGCCTGGGCCCAGTCAAGAAGGGCTATGACACGACGTACATGATCTGTCGTATCCCACCCCGGGATAAACCCGTGTTGGTGCATTGAAACCAGAGGAGTGATGATCTTTCCTAACCTGGTTGCGAGTATTTTCGAATAGATCTTACTATCACAGTTTATAAGTGATATGGGTCTATATGAGGCTGGAATGAGTTCTGGCTTGCCCTTTTTTTTAAAATACAACTATAGTTGTCTTCTGCCATGAATTGGGGATATAGCCCTTTTGGGCCTGTTGGAATAGATGTGTAATATCTTGCCGCAATGGTTGCCAAAATGCTCCATAGAACTCCAAGGGAATGCCGTCCGGGCCCACGGCTTTACCCGTAGCTAGAGAGGTTATGGCAGCTTCCAATTCTTCCCATGTTATCGGGGCTGCGAGGACTTCATTTTGATCGTGTGTGACCTCTGTTGTCTCTAGATCTTTAAAAAAATCTTCCGGGCATTCTGCCCCTGGCATAGTCACTCCCTCAGTATATAGTTGTTTATAGTAGTTTTGGAATACATTCAAAATTTCTACCGGGGAATCCTGAACCTGCTCTAAATGATCTTTAATTTTACAGATTCGATTGGTGACTTCCCGCTGTTGCAGCCGTTTTGCCAAAACCCTCCTTGTGTTTTCTACAAGTTCATATAGCTCTGCCCTATATTGCATATACTTAGCTGCCACCTCTGCACCAAAATGCTGATGGATTTTAGATTTAGTGATTGCGATTAGCTGTTGACTTTCCTCTATATTTTGACCCCCCATTATTCTTCTGATAAGTTCGAGCTCGGCTGTCCTTAACTGCTCGACCCAATTCTTAATTTTCTCCTGTAGTACTTTCTGTCTGTATATAGAAAAACTCAAGGTCTCGCCTCGAACACCTGCTTGAAAAGCATCCCAAACAGTAATTTCAGAGGCTGTATTTCTGTTAATATCGAAGAATTCCCCAATCCACTTAGCCATGTGCTCACAGTATGATTGATCAAACAGAAGCTTCCTTTGAAAGGTCCAAGCCCTCTGCGCTCTTGAGATACCGCTCATTGGTATTTCAGTCACTAAAGGATTGTGGTCTGAGATAATCCTCAGAAAGGTCTCAATTTTGACTGTTTCGGCCAGTTGATTAGAGATAAAAAAATAGTCCAGCCAGACTAGTTTGTTATGAGGGGCCGAATAAAAAGTAAACCCTGGATCAGCTGATCTATGTGTATACCAAGTATCAGCTAGCCCATGTTCCCTCACCAATCCTTGATGGGCCTTAAAGACTCTAACGTTCCTTCCTTGATATGGCAGGTCAGCATTCAAATTGAAATTGCTGTCTAAGTGGATGTAAAGATCACCACACAGGATCAAAGGTTATGGCCATAAGGCCAATTCTACACTTAAGTGATTTAAAACATTGGGATCATCTAGATTAGATCCGTAAACAGAGCAAATTGAGACAGGGGCGTTAGCAGATTTAAGATGGCCGCCGGGTGAGGAGCTCCAGCCGGGAGCTCCTCCGACTGGAGACTGCCTTTGGCACTTGTCCCGGGATTTTCTCTCTTCTTCTGCCGACTACACCAGCGGTAATCTACTGACTGTGCTCCAGGGTTTTTCCTTTCCCCCCCGAGCGATTTTTGAGGCCTGCTGCTCACCCTCTGAATTTCCCGAGAGATCGCCTGGCCGCTGCTTCGGCTGGGCTGCCTCGCTGCTGAGAGGATATGTGTTGACGGATCGCCCCGCCTGCCGCTACCTACTGTCCGGACTCTACCTTTGTGCTTGGCATCCCGCGGTCCCCTCCCGGTACATCCCGCGAAGCCTTCCAGGACTGCCGCTGAGACACGCCACTGACGGTACAGCAACGAGAGTGCAGGGACGCTGCCGCACTGTTCCCCCAAGCCTTTTTTCCGATGTGAGGTCCGAATGGCCCAGACCTTGTCCTGCACGGCGAATTCCGATTGAGCGCGCCTTTCCGGACCCCATGGCTGCCTTCCTTGTCCGGGGTTACAGTCTGGGCCCCAGAGCCCTGCGGAAATCTTCGGAGCCCCGCCTTTCCGGGACTACGGCTGGGCAACACGAGTCCGATCCTGCTGACAAAGCAGCAATGAGAATGATGCATCGCTGCTGCCCTGTACCACAGAGTTTGTTTTCGCCTTCACCACAGAATTCTGTTTTCCCCTTCATCTCTCGAGTGGGTGCGCCCTCCTGACCCCGCAGCTGCCTTCCTTTTCTGGGACCGCTGCCTGGGCTCTTAGCGCTGACCTCCCTGGACTACGACGACCCGAGAGATTTCGGCGTCCTACAGCCTTTTCCTCCTGCAAGATCTGGTGGCTGCCCTCCGTCATTTAACCCTGCGCCTGGTTTCATTATTGGCTCTGCGACCGGATTTGTTTACCCATTTCCCCGCCATTTCATTACAAATTTACTGGGGTCCATGTCCTGGATCCTCCATCTTGCGATCTCGACAGTTTTCCCGGATCGACTCCTGCCGCTCGTCCGGGCCTTGTTCTCTCTAATCTGACCATCTCCTTAATCGACCCCCTCTTGGAACCTCCTCACCCTTCTTTCCTGGTATGGTCAATGTGAGGCACCCCTTCGCCCTCCTTTGGTCCCGTTCCATTTCTAATGTGACCCAACGCAGTGAGGGAGTCTGGCCCTGGATGTTGTTCATCTATTGGACCCTTGCCGGTTTGGTGACTCGCATACTTTGACTCTTTGGTGTTCCCCTGTAGTACTACCCTCGGTTGGCCAGAACTAATCTGCATTCCTTCTCCCTTTCCATTCCCCCACTACTCCCTCCGCACCTGAGGTCCTGTCTACTATGCTATTTATTACCCAAGCAACGTATGTAATTATGAAACACGGTTTATCTTTGCCATGCTTTAACAGATGTAAATATATAATCTCTGCTCTTTTCCAACTCTAACCTCATGTAATGCTCTCTGATACCTCCTCCCTACCTTCTTCCCCTTTTGACCTGTGTCTGTCCCGACTCTTTCCCGACATAATTCTCTTTGCTATGTTTATGCTCCAGTAACATATGTAACCCTGTAACCACTGTACGCTTTCCTCATGTTAAGCGCTCTGATACCCCCAGGTCTAGCCAGCGCTATATAAAACTCTTCTAATATACTCTTCATGGTGCCTGAGCAACCTTGGCCGATGCCCTGTGGAGCTGTCCTATGCAGCTATAGAGGAGTCTGGCTCTGGTTCACCCCTCGGCCGTCACCTACCCAGCCGGACATCGGACATTGTTTTCCTCGTCTCCCCATTGTGTTTCCTACCTGCACTCCTTATCCCTGTTTTTACCATTCCCCCTCTGCCTTTCACTCCCCACAAGACGTGTGTCTTGGCTATGCTACGCGTTAATAACACACATCATTGTGTAATCTCATGTTTCTCTCCTATGGCTATACTCTGCTCTTGTAATTGATGTAATTTTGTTACCTGTAACTCGCTGATCCTCATGTAAAGCGCTCTGATACCTCCGGGTCTAGCCAGCGCTATATAAAACTTTACAAATAAATAAATATTAACCATAAATTCTATAACAACACAGCGCCCCAGCCTGTCTTCTTTAACTCGTTTACAGATTCTGATTCCATGTCATACTAAGATTGACACCCCTTTGGTTGTTGTACCCTGCCGAATTAAAGCTATCATGACAAAACCCAAATCCCTCAGCCACCCACGTTTACTCCAAGGTATATGGGTCTCCTGAAGGCATATAAAGTCAATCTGCATAAATCGAAGATTCTTGGCCAGCATGGCCCTCTTTTTTCTGTCATGAATGCCACATATATTTAATGATCAGATACGCATTTTACCCTTCATCCTTGTGTTTGACATTCTCAATACCAAATCTTTCCATACAGTACAATTGATTATACACAATTATAGAAGTCATTTCATTCTTCCTTATATGAATAGAAGTGCCATGACACATGAAAAAGAAAAAAAACTCAACCCACACCTGCTTGGCCCTCCACCTCCTCCACCTCCTCCCCCTAACCACCCACCCAGCCCCTAGCAGACCTCCCCCCATTCCCCCCTCCCCTGCTCGAACCAACCCTCACAAGCGACTAGACCTTCCAGGTCCAGTGATGAAGGGGTGACCCTCTCGTCTTCCCGCCCCGCCCGCGATTCTGCCAATAAGTATAAGGGGAAAAAGAAAAAAGGGAAACTATTTTATAGATAAGAAAGAAGAGAAAAAGCAGCTCCAAGGTTAGTATTCACCCCCCCTAACATTAATAGAGTTTATCCAAGGGATTGCAGAAACTCCTTAGCTTGGATTTCTGACGAGAAAAAATGAGGAGATTCTCTCCAAATTACTTTGAGCCTGGCTGGATTCAATAAAAAGACCTGAGCCCCCTTATTTTGAAAAGGTTGAATCAGCTGGCGTAGTCGCCAGCGACATTCCACTGAGGAATGGCAATAATCTTGCCTTACAAAAAAAGCATGCCCACTAAAGGAGCGCTGTCGATCTGGCCGGGCTCGGTCAAAGATTGCCTGACGCAGGAGAAAATTCCCTATATAGATCAAAATAGCTCGGGGTTTATTTCCTGCTGAAGATAAGGACTTCTTCTGTCTAAACGGGAACCTGTGCGCACGCTGTATTTCTTGAGCCCAGTCCCAGTTTTCTAACTCAGGGAGAGCTCCCTTAAGGAGATCAACCATAAACCTTAGGGTATCACCCCCCTCAGCCCCCTCTAGAACACCCAGGACCCTCAAGTTATTCTGTCTCATTCTGTTTTCAAAGTCCTCTAATTTCCAGCGGGCGTCTGACATCTGATTTTCCAATGATACTGTCATTTCTCTGTGAGTTGAGGCTTCATTTTCCAGCGTGTTCACTCTGCTCTCCACCTCAACCATTCTTTCAGCAAACTCGGAGCAGGTCTTAGAGATCTTTTGAATGGCTCCCTGCATCTTCCTACAGGCTGTCTGGACTCTCTGACTCAATGTGTGTCTCTTCCCTGTGGGCCATGATGCATTGGTATATGGATTCCAAAGAGGTAGGTTCTGCTGTCCCTGTCGTGTTGTCTGCTGCTGAAATATTCCCTTCTAAGGCTGGAGAGACAGAATAGTCCCAGAGAAGACCACGAGTCTTTATTTCATCTTTTTTACCGCTTCTACCATGAGGATTCCTCCCCTTTTTTACTGTAGCAGTGTCTGCTGGAGCCTTATCTCGCCCCTCATTTGAGTTACTAGAATCCGACACATGGCCCTGGCTATCTGAGTCAGGCCAATCTGAAATGTCTGATAGGGAGAAAAATGTATCACCGCTTTCCATTTCATGCCCCCGGCTGATTACAAGTTCTCCATCTGGCCCATCCACATCTACCTTATCAATGGGAGCAGACGCCTGAGACAGGTCAGATCCCCCTGCTGCAGCCAAATCATCTTTATTGAGTTGAGGGCATTCTCCCCCTTCGCGCCCTGCCTCAGCGGGAGTCTGAATTGCCCCTTATCCCACTGAGATTTCAAGGCTTAAAGGGTGGCTCACCTCTAGATCCATGGGGGTCAGCTGTGGAGTTATTTTAGAGGGCATACCATCCGTTAAGCGAGGATTACCGGATCCATTATTTGCATCTTGTGGGACTGCATTCGCCGAATTTACAGGGGAAGGGACATCTGGCGCCAAAGATACTTTCCTATTCGGCATGTTCCCTGACTCCTTCATGGTAGTGCGTGGGTTTTAAAAAAAAAAACAGGCCAGGTACCTTCCAATTCTGGTGCTTCTGTAGTTCCCTTTACAGTAGAGCCCAAGTCTACCTTCACTGCAGTTTTCTTTCTGGCTGAGCCTGCCTCCGAGCGGGGTTTAACAACTTTAGCCGCCTTAGGTGGAGGCATTGCCGGGAGATCGACCACAAGTATCCCTTTTCCAGCAGCAGTGATGTCGTTCGCAAGGGAGACCAGCTGATCGGCAAGGCGGCTCCAAAAGCGGCAGACTTGGGCTGCGCAAACGAAGAAGCGTCCGAAAATTCTCCAGCCGCGGTCCGTTTGGTTCATGGAGACGCTGGTTACTCTCTAGGACATGCTGCGCGGCAGGAGAGAAAGAAAACACGGTCGCGGGATGGATCAGACGGGAGGGCTCCGAGCGGCCGCGATCACACAGCCGCCATCTTGCCGCACAATCCCTCGCTGCTGGAACCTTCTGGCGTCCATTTTCTCTTCTTGCTGTGATGTAGTTAGTTTCTCTTTCGCTTTGCAAACTGCTATTAAGTGGTTTTCTTTACTGCAACCTTTGCATGGTTATCCTATGGCTGGACATTTGCCTTCATGGGGAAATGAAAACCCACATCAGAAACAGAACTTATTCTTCTTAGGAGACGTTGACTTGCATGCATCTACCTTGTACTTGTACTTACTTTTCATCATCACCAACGCTGATTTATTTTTTGCTGTACCAGCTTCCATATTAGCTGCTTGTTGATCTGCTCTTTCCTTGGCCCTGGCAACCATTAGTACTTTCTCTAAACTAAGCGTCTCTCTCACTTGCATCTTCTGAAAAAGTCTGACAAACAGCTATTAATAACTCTAAGGCGTATGGCTTCTTCATCATTAAATTCACTAAACTTGCAGAGTTTGATAAGCACATCAAGTATTTCAACAAACTCATCCATAGTTTCACCAACTTGTTGTTTCGCTTAATTGAAAATTTACCTTTCATAGTCGACACTCGGCATTGCATTGAACTAGGTTCCCAATGCTTCTTTGATTTGACAATATGATACTAAATCAGCTTGTGATTTTTTTTTTATCACTTCTTTTACTCTGTCACCGGCAAGGCTCTTCAAATACTTAATGATTTTCTTATCCTCTACTTCTTCCAATGCATCTATGAAATAATCAAATGTCTCAATCCATGCAGTCAACCTGGTGCCAATATTCTGCTTCTTTGCCGTGTTGAATGGCGGTGGTAGTTTCAGGAATGTGGCTGCACCATACTTCGTGCTCCCTTTTGCAGCCATTGAAAAATGTCACTTTTCCTAGGGCCGTTGGGTGCACTGGATGCCACTTGCAACTATGCACGCATCAGCGGCTCAACTGTGCCTGGTCATTACACTCAATTTGAGGTTGTCTGGCACTTCCCTCGCTCTTGATGGTAAGTACGTTTGCATTTTCATACCTGGTTCTCACTCCCATTAGCATTTGCATTGCTTTGCATGGATACTAGCTCTGGGTTATGGCGCAATGCAGTATTTCTTCTTTGAGACTTTCCAACCAAAGATTCTTCAACTTCTTTGAGGGCTGGTTATGGGCTGGAGTGAGGCTTTGATTCTACATACCCACCTTCAAAGTATGTCTCATCGATTTGGGTGCATGTGGCACTCACGAGCAGTTTGCTGTAGCCCTGCAAACTCTCAGGGAGAGCAGCTTCATTTCTTCGAGGCACAGATCCCCTACTTGTGGCCAGTTGTAGTGTCCTCCCCCGGCTGGAAGCATGCAAATGAATACATCACACATGGAGCTCTGGATTGTATGTCCTTATTCCTCAGCATACAATCACACACTGCACTCTCATTATGTCACAACCATTAATAACCACACTGTAACACCTGCCAGCAAGTAAAATAATTCCTTGTTGAGTCCGCCCAGATCTCCAAGGGTACGAGCACATAGTCTCACAACACTACAATGTCCATCCCTATGTTCAAAGATAGCCACAGTCCCACCTGGACTCACATCAAATAACTCAGTAGTGATATCTTCTAGGAAAGGGCTTGTGTTAACTTTGAATGGTTCTTTGCAACTGTCACCACACTCTCATTCAGTGTGTTGGTCTAGAAGATCCCGCAAGATTTTTACGGGCCATGCAAGATTATTTATGAGTCTATTACACTATGCCATCACACCTAGGAAGGTGAAGACACATTCTGAGGAGCATTTGCTGGTTTAATTCCTTGTATATTTAAAGGTCTTCAATAATCACATCCGCTGAAAAGATATATGCCAAGAATTCCAGCCACAACTTCATGAATTCACAATTATGTTGTGCCTAATAAAGCCACACCCTCGTAGTCTTTGGTGGTTTTCCATGATTCTTATAGACAAGGACATAACACAGTCCCTTTTGTTCCAAGGGAGGAAGGCAACCCTTCAGGGGGACCCATTCAGCCCAAGGCCATTGGATATCTGTGATGTATGGGAGACTCCCCGGTCCCTCATGACATTCTGCTGAGGAGGCGCATCACTTTGTGTTATGCCACTGCTGATTAGGTGTTACTACATATATTTGGGTATCATCACTGACAGAACTCCATCAATAGCTGCAGCCACATGTTGAGCTCATTCAGCAGCTGGTGAAACACGTCAGCTCAAAAGCATGCACTTTCCTAGCTCCAAGACGACCAAAAGGTTTGTAATGCAGCATCACCTTTCATGCATCTCGAGTTAATGGAGTCCATGTTGAGGGACAATTTGAAAAATCAGTTAGCTCCACTTTAGTCTTCGAAGATGTCACACTGATTGTGGGGGTGTTGCACCACTCCCTTTAATGCCTCAGGTGGGCATCCGCATAAGTACCTTTGATCCAGCGGGTTACTAGCAACAACCATTCATACACTGAATACTCACCTGGGCCCATACATTCATACTACGCTAGCAATTTCCGCTGGTGGGTCAGTTGTACTCTTTATCAAATCCCTGCTACTAATTACCTTTCTGATTGAAGAGTAATGACTTACCAATGGACCCTTTGCTAATTGGGAAGTTTAAAATGAGTGACATTCATTACAATTCATAATCCTGAAATAATCACTGAGTCAGGAAGTTTTAAAATGTTTATCTAAAGATTCACCACAGTAAAATACAGAACCATATGATACTTAATCGTATATCAAGGATGAAGCATAATAATCAATTATCGATCAATGACGGTCCCTCAGAAAGGAGAAGATAGAGACAGCAGCGCAACTAAGAGTTGCATTTATATTTACCTAAAGGTGCGAGAACCAAACCCCTTGGCCAAGGAGTTTGAAAAGATGAGACCCAGGAAGGATGAAGAGCAAAGACCTCCTCCAGGTTCAGGACAGGACCAGTGACCTCTCTATCAACGACGCCTGCGTCGTTCCCTCTCTGATACTTAACTTCTCCTTGCTTCTCTCAGGTCGTCTTCTAAGGTTCCGCCGCCCCCACCTCAGGACTTCTCTGGACAGCGGTTCAGTCTGCAATCAATCAGCTTGTCATGGATCTCGAGCCTCGGACTCTGTGCTAGCATCTCTGACTAATTAGCTAATTCTATATCTATTATACCCTTCTACGCCCATGTACCTCCCCTTAATGTTGCAGAATTTTGGGCCCACTAATTCTGATTGGACGGGGACAGGGGGTTGATCCTCACACCATGTCGATTTAGTTCAATTTCTTTAAGCCCATTGTCTTTAAAATACCGCCCATCACAATTAATACATTGGCTTTATTTCCCACCCATTTCCCATTGATTCAGCAACAATTTTTATATACAATTGTATCGAGTGCAGGTACATTGTGGGTGAACTTGTGAACCAGGCTCCTCGACCTTGGAGGGCTTCCAAGTTGACTTCATCGCACTCTCTGGTCAGCCTTTCAGGGGCATGTGCAGAACCAATGTCTCTCGAGCTGTAGTTCAACCAACCGAGGCCCATTTACAAACTAATAAAAAGTCAAAGAAGAAAATATTAAAATCACAGAATAAATGATCTCACTGTATACCCACTAGGTCTACTCTATTCCCGTTTTAATTCAAATTCTATCCCGCATTAATAGCGTTAAAATACCACAGTTTAATTGTAACATATAAGCAAGCTGTAGCGCGTGAAAATATTAAGCAGCCATTTTAATACACACTGCGCAGAAGCAAGAATTTCCCTCCAAGCAAAGAAAGACGTAACACCACGTGATATGGTTGACACATGCGCAATAGGTTTCCCGCGCTTTAGCGGCCATTTTAGATTAGACAAGCGTTATTTGTTAGTTTAAACACATAGGCAAGCTTCCTTCTACTTGTATTCGTGTGTGTATTTGTTATTACAGACATTACAAGTTTAATAAATTAATACTGTGAGAAGATTGCCTCAGAGCAAGTCTCATTGTGAGTCCTTGCTCCATCAATCCCCTCTCTGATGGCGTTTCTGAGCCATCAAATACTACCCACAACCAGATGCCAACTTTTAGCATAAAATTTTCTCAGCTTCATTTTTACACTTTCTATTTTTATCGTCTCCTTTCAGTTTCTTGTATAATTCGCTTTTCAGATCTTCCAGTTCAATTTCATCAAACTTTCGTTTCTTTCCTTTTCCTGTCACTCTATACATCTCATTCTTTCTACAACATTTGCACCATATTATAATTGACATTACTATTATTGCTATCCCTGCTAAGGGTACTAATATTTGACCTATAAGTCCTTTTCCTATATTAGCAAACCAGGTACCAATTGACGTAATACTATTTGTCAATCTTTCCCATACACTATCAACTTCCAGTGGTTTTAGTTCCTTCTCAAGTTTGGTTATATTCTCTATATATGTTCCAATTTCTGCACTTTTATCAGGTATGTAAGTGCAACAGTGTTTCGTCTTCAATAATTTACAGACTCCGCCCTCTTTTGCTAATATTATATCAAGAGCAAGTCGATTCTGCATAACCATAGATCTAATCGCAACCATCTCCGCATTAATCATTAGAAATCCTCCAGCAGTGTCCGTTGATAAACGATCAACTACTGTAGATAATTTACATATTTTCCTTGAGTTCAGAATTATTCCCACTGAAGGTATCAATGCACCAAATATATCACCTACAATTTCAGAAAAACTAGCTCTTTTACTACGTGTTAATTTACTACTATTTTCATCGCCTCCAGAGTTTCTTTTTACGTGGTATATCTTTGGAAATACTATTCCAAAATAACAACTTCCATACCACCGTGCAGGAAGCCTAAAGTAAGCCTTATTCCCACACACATAATAGATTCCAGGAAAAACTGAATCTGTTCCTCCTTTTAGTCCCCAACCACCAAGAATTAAGAAATTATGTTCACGTTCACTGGTACCGATAAACACATTGTTATAATCAGTCTTTAACCTATGTAGACAAATTTTCCCTGTCTTTACAAAATCCAGAGCTATAGCAGCTTGAGCCTTGCCAGGTGTGTAACTACCCTCTTTCTCAGCCCAAGGTGGCAGATGAGCCTTATGCTCCGATGCTTTCTTTTGGAAATCTTGTCTCCTATCTTCTACTAAATTCAAAAATATCTTTTCTTCTTCATGTAACGAACATGTTAGATTGCTTCTATGTGCATGTGTTATCTCTATCGATTTCATTGTTAGGAAAAATTCTCCCATAAACTGTGCGTCTTGACTACTAAGCACTGGGTTCATATTCTTTCGGATCGGAACCTCAGAAAATATCACATCTATGTTTGAATAGTAATACTGAAGTCTCCCTGTTTTATAGAATAAACTAGTCAATACACTACATGATATGCCATAAGTTAATGGCAAATGATGATATGTTAACCCTTCTGCTACTGATTCTGGTAACTTCATACAGACATAACAATTACTAACTTCCATGGTATCTACATATTGAAACAATAATTTTGTGAAAACATTCAAACTAGTGTCGTTATCTGTTACTTCATGATGAAACTCTGGTTCATCTTCTGCCTTTAGTTCTACTCTAATACTTTTCAAGTTATCTGTCCTTCCCTTCGTTTCGTTGTTAATCTTTTTATCCATTATCAGAAGGTAAGGAATTGCTACGATCACAACTAACCATACTATAAGCACCACTACCAGACTACATATGCATATAGCACAGCATCTTTTACAACATTTCTGTTTTGGTCTCCCAGAAACTCTATCGTCAGGCATTTTTGACAAGGAAGATTTCTCTTCTTATCTTTATTTCAAGTCTCTTTACGTTATCAAGGTGGTTTTATTTCTTTCTCCTAAGTCAGTTCCGCACTTGTTCCTTCGTCACCACTTTCACTTGACTCTGAGCTCTCGTAGTCTTCAAGGATGATATAGGTCCAATCAGGACCTTTAAATTTGTTGTTCACAAGTTTCAGTCTTTTGCTTTTTCGTTTTTCAATTCCACTTGTTTGTCCCGTTAGGCTTGTCACTTCATTTACTTGTTCTGGATCTTCACTTCTTGTTGTTATGTGGTATTTTACTCTTTTAATGACACTAGGCCAACGATCACCTTTCCTGAGCTTCTTTGTTTGCACTGTCACTTCACTTTTTATTTCTTCTTCTGAAATTCTTTTATTTTCAAGTTGTGGCACAATTTGTTTTTCTTCGATTTCAGTTTCTTCTTCTATTTGTTCTTTTTCAGGTCTTATTGGTTTCTCTTACGCTGCTCCACTGTGAGTTTCCAGTAACTGACCTTGTTCAGGATTTACGTCTTCATGCTTAAGATTCTCGTGATCTTCTTCTTGAATGTATTTTCCTAGACCTAACTGGTTCTGATCAGGGCTTATTGCACTTTGTACTTCTGCAGCCTGACCGGGTTCTTCTAGACCTGTCTGTCCCTGCTCATAATTTGTTGTTTCATTGTTGATTTGAGCCCAATTTCTTCTCCCTATCTGATCCTGCTCAGGTTCTCTTATTGTTTCCTCTTCCTCCTCCTGAGCTGCTTCTTCTTCACCTATCTGATCTTCTTCAATTTCTTCCAAATTTGTTTGACTTCTTGTTCTGTTGTAGACTTCAGGTATTTCCACCACCGGTATCCAGTCCTGACTTGTGCTCGGTTGTTCTTCTTCAGCTTCCCTGGAATCTCGTACCTGAGATTCTTCAGCTGGGCAACCTTCAGCTTCCTCAGTTATCGATGCTGTCTGAGGATTTTCTTCTTCAGGGTCTGGTACTCTTTTGGTGTGGCTTACATGAATCCAATTAGGCAATCCTGCACATTTCACTGCTGTGTTCGTAATTAGTATGACCTGACAAGGTTCGCCCCACCTGGGTGATAGACACGTTTCTCTGGTGTGATGCTTCACAACCACCCAGTCTCCGGGATTCAGATCATGCTCTTGCTCAGGCTGCCTGGAAACTGCGTCTTCCCCAACCTGGTGAGAGACAGAACGCACTAGGTCAGCCAATCCTTTGCAATAATCCAGAACCATATCATCAGTTATATTCAGCAGTTTATTTGTAGGAACATGTGCTTGTCTCATTGCTCTTCCCATGATTATTTCATGCGGACTCAATCCGGTATTTCTATCAGGAATGCTTCTGAGTCCCATTAGAACAATTGGCAAGGCATCCGGCCAATCTAATGATGTTGATGCCCACATTTTTGCCAATCTGTATTTTATTGTGCCATTCATTTGTTCAACCACTCCAGAAGCCTCTGGACGATATGCACAGTGCAATTTTTGCTCAATTTGGAATGCTTCACAGATTATTCTAATCACATCATTGTTGAAGTGTCCTCCTCTATCTGATTCCAAAGTTACTGGGAAACCAAATCTAGGAATGAGTTCTCGTAACAACAACTTTGCGACTGTAATACTGTCATTCCTCCTGGTAGGGTAAGCCTCCACCCACTTCGAAAACAGACACACTATGACAAGTACGTATTTCAGTCCTCTACATGGTGGTAACTGAATAAAATCAAGCTGTAATCTCACAAATGGACCCTCTGCCTTTCCAATTTTCCCAAACCCAATTATTGTTTTTCTTCCTAGATTATGCATTTGGCAAGTTAGACATCTCTGGCAAAGACTCTCTGCTGCAGCCCTAAACCTTGGATTGTACCAATTTTGTCTGAAGAGTCTAATCATTGCATCTCTCCCTACATGTGTGTCTCCATGATACATTCTGGCCATTTGTGAAATCAGACATTCGGGCATGACTGGTCTGCCATCTGCATAAATCCATACATCGTCATCTGCCCTTTGAGAACATCCCATTTTAACCCATGCATTCCTTTCACTCTTATCAGCATCATCTTGGAGTCTTTTCACATCATTCCATGTTTCAGGAGGTGCATACAGCATAAGTTGGCAGCTGATTCCCATTCTTTCAACCCTTTTATTGACTGACTACCTGTTTTTGGCACAGTGTTGAGCCACAAAATCTGCATATCTGTTACCGACTACCACCCAGTCATCTCCTGACTGGTGTGCGGCACATTTCACCACAGCCAATTCTTTTGGTGATTGTATTGCTTCCAGCAATTCCTTTACAAACTGTCCATTTTTAATGGGGGATCCTGATGAAGTCATAAAATCCCTCTGCATCCATAGTTGGCCAAAATCATGCACAACCCCGTAACCATATTGACTATCTGTAAATATAGTTACTTTCTGATTCTTCCCAATTTTGCAGGCTTTTATTAAAGAAATTAATTCAGCTACTTGTGCAGATTTTACTCCTGGTAAATAGGATGCTTCGACTATTCCAGTTAATTCACATACTGCATATGCTGCACTTAGTTTACCATCTTCATGCCTTTGGCACGAACCATCAACAAACAGCTCCCTGTCTAGCTCCCTGAGGGGTAGTTCTTGTATGTCAGGACGTGGTTTTGTGCACAATTCTGTGACTTGTAAACAATCATGTTCCTCTTCATCATCTTTAACTTCCTCATGATACGGGTCTGGTAGTAAGGTAGCAGGGTTTACAATTGTACACCTTACAATAGTCACATTTTCAGCACCTAAGATTATTCTCTCATATTTAGTCAGCCGACTAGGAGTAAGATGCTGAGTTCTGGTTCTTGTCAACAGAATCACAACTGAGTGTGGGACAAACACCTTTACAGGATGTCCCATTACAATTGATTCACTTTGTTCAATGCTCAAACAGGTAGCAGCTACTGCTTTTAAGCAGCCTGGCAACGCGGCTGCCACTGGGTCCAACGTAGTAGAAAAATATGCTATAGGACGTCTGTCTAAACCATGTCTCTGAGTTAGGACTGAAAGTGCACAATTTTCTCTTTCATGACAGAATAATGCGAATCCTCTTGTATAGTCAGGCATGCCTAAGGCAGGTGCTTCGCATAAAGCACTTCTCAATTTTACAAACGCACCTACGCTCTCATCATCCCATTCGACTGGATCCTTTGCCTTCTTTTTCGTCATTTGAATCAATGGTTTTGCTAGCAGAGAAAACCCTAGTATCCATTGTCGACAATAATCCACTATTCCAAGGAACATTCTTACTTCTCGTTGGGATACAGGCATTTGCATTTTCTTGATTAATTTTACTCTTTCGGAGGTTATCCTTCTTTTTCCCCTCTCAATTTGGTGTCCTAGATACTTAACTGCTGATGTAGAAAACTGTAACTTTTCAGGTGAAACTTTATGCCCTTCTTCAGCTAAGTGATTTAATAGTGCAATGGAGTCAATAACACAGTCCTCTCTGGTGTTAGATGCCACCAGTAGATCGTCTATATACTGTACTAAGACTGAGCTTCCTGGCATCACTAGTTTCTCTAAGCATTTTTTCAATATCTGATTAAAGATGGAAGGACTTTCCGTGTACCCCTGAGGAACACGATTCCATACATAGACTTTGTTTTCAAATTTAAATGAAAAAAGATACTGACTATCTGGGTGCAATGGTATTGAAAAGAATGCTTGGCATAAATCAATCACAGTAAACCATCCTGCACTCCAAGGAATCTGGTATAGGATTACTGCAGGATTTGGCACTATAGGACAACAAGGTTCAACAATCTTATTTATTTTGCGCAGATCTTGAACAATCCTATACTTTCCACTAGGTTTCTTCAAACCCATGATTGGTGAATTTCAAGGGCTACTCATTACTTCTTTTAGTATGCCTTGTTTTACCATTCTGTTAATTTCCTCAATAACTCCTGCCTTTACTTCTGCACTCATTTTGTACTGCCTGGTATTTGGGAAAATTGCACCTTCCTTTACAGTGATTTTAACTGGGTCTATTTTGGCCATAAGTCCTACTTCTTTCACCGTAAAATCCCATACCATGGAATTTACTGCAATTTTTAATTCTTCTGGCAATTCGTCTTTTGTTATCAGAGAAAACATTTCATTTACT
Organism: Calotriton arnoldi; assembly: GCA_963921515.1. Classification (NCBI taxonomy): domain Eukaryota; kingdom Metazoa; phylum Chordata; class Amphibia; order Caudata; family Salamandridae; genus Calotriton; species Calotriton arnoldi. The sequence goes on along the minus strand of CAWUFW010002130.1, from coordinate 2,007,126 downwards.
TCTATACCTTGCTTTGCAATCATAATTTTATATACATGTTCTTCATCTGGGGTCTGAACTGCCACACCATCCGGTGTGCAGAAAATTGTGCAGTTCATTTTGCACAACAAATCTCGGCCCAATAAATGTACTGGCCTGGAATCGCACACTACAAATTGATGCATTTCTCTAAAATTTCCAATTTTTACTTCCATCGGTTCGGTAAGCGCTGTTCTAATCTTACGATTAGCTACACCCACAACTTGGATAGCTTCTCCAGAGAGAGGAAGGTCTGGGATGTCTGCTGTTCTCACAGTAGACCTGGTAGCACCAGTGTCCAAAAGGAAAGTAATATCGTTACCTTTCACGTTGCCTTCGACATATGGACCTGACTGATCTACCGGTAAGGATGCGCCAAGTACGCACTCTTTCTCCCCCTCTCCTAGGCACCGTCATTGACTATATGGACAAAAATCATCCTGTAAAAGAAATTGTGAGGTTACATAATCATTCTTACCACTTCCTCCTTGATATCCGACGTCTGTACCGTGCTTTGCTCTGCTTACATTACCCTGTATAGGTGCAGGTGGCAACTGACTCTGAGGATTTACACCCTGCTGTGAGTCATTCTGCGTCTGTGGATTTAAATTTTGATTTGGGCCATTATTATTTCGAATCTTTTTACATTCATCCTTCCAATGCCCCAATTTTCCGCATCCATGACAAGGAAATTTCTTTTTAGCCTCTTCTCTACTCATTCGTCCTCTCACTTTACCACCATTTCCTGCGTCACCATTCGTTCCAGAATCTTTTCCCTGATTATCAGCTGGATTATCCAAATTAATTGTCGCTCAGCCATTCTCACCTGAGCCCACATCACTTTCTCTTGCAGTTTCTTGTGCCTATCCTCAATGTCGTCTCCACAATAGTTGGCATATTTCAAAATTTCATCAATCGGCTTCCCTTGCCAACACAGCATGTGCTGCTTAATCATCTGACAAATTTCTGGCTTTAAACCATAAACAAATCGGTAAACAAACTGACTCATGTTTTTATCTCCAATGTCCTCAAATCCACTATACTGCTTGAATACTTGCAATAAACGTTCATAATAGGCATGTACTGATTCACTGGCTTCTTGGGTAGTCCTGTCTATTTTCACCCAATCTGTTTCTTTTGGTGGTATTTTCCCTTTCAGGTAAGTTATCACCTGCTGATACTTTTTCATCACATCACTTGATGGGGCACTTGTCTTTGGATCTCTAGGATACTCTTCACTCGTCCAGTCAACTGTAATTTTACAATCTGTCCACAAATCGGCAGGTACCACTATGTCGAACAAACCATCCAAGTTCTTCAACAATACCTTTGACACTTTCACAAACCTCTCAACCTGCTTGTACCATTCAATTGGTTTTTCTCTCAACTTTGGAAAATCATTCGTAAATTATTATTATTATTATTATTAATTAGCATTTATAAAGCGCATGGCTACCCTGAGGCATCCCAGCGCTAGCGGCAGTTAAGGCTGATAAGGGAAGGCTAGCAATTACTCTTCTGGAATAGCCATGTTTTAAGACCCTTCCGGAAAGAGAGGTGGGCAATTTCATGTCGGAGATTGAGAGGGAGGGAGTTCCACAGTCCAGCTATATTATATGAAAAGGAGCGGCCTCCACTCCATTTTAGGAGTGCAGGCTAAATTTAAATTCTCCGAGCGAAGAGATTTCCTGGGGAGGTAGGCGGTGATCAGAGGCTGATTAATTCGGGGGCAATGTCATGTAAATGACAAGATATCCTGTCTACTCCATGGAACATGAACATAACCTCCTCCAGGAACTTCTCGCATCGGGTACATTTGATCTGCTTTCCCTGTTTCCTTCATTAAATATTCAGAAGTGGTCCTACTGTACCGTGCCTCTTCCTTTTTCTTTGTCCATCTAACCTTCCATTTATCTAGGTCTCCCCATTTCTGTAAAACTGTCATTAATTCCTTTACTTGTAATTTTCGACCAGAGGCATTCATGTTTTCTAAATCTTTGTCCGAAAAATCTGCTCTATAGGGTTTCTGTAGTACTTTTGACTTCCCTATTTCAATTCCCATCTGCAAAGCCAAATCTGATAATTTTTCATGAAATATTTTTACATTTCTAGTGATACTCCTGCATACAAACAATAGTTCTTCTTCATCGTAAGTATTTAGACGATCTACTCCTACATTACCTGCTATCATTTCTTCTAACTCAACCTTTAATTTGTAAATATCCATGATCTTTGGGGGTGAACTTTGTTTGTCTGATCCTTGTGCCCACCTTTCTAAGTCTTCTGGCATTACTACTGTGGCACTTTTGGTTCCCGATGAGGTTACTATATTTACATCTTTGGAGCAACCAGGTGTTGTTCTTCTAGGAGTACTATTTATAGATCCTCGAATAGGTAAATCCATTAATGATATCATAGATTCACAATCACTGAATTGATCCTCAATTATTACAGGTTCAGGTTTTGGGATTTCTACAGGTGTGGGCATTGCTAATGGTTTTGGATAATTCACCTTATCACCATATAAAGGAACCACTGGACCAATTGTTACAGGTATGGTCAAGGAATCAGGATGTGCATTCAACTGTGTTATCTTCTGTATCAATTCTGCTCTATTTCTGTCTATAGCTTCCTTTTCCTTATCCTGAAGTACCCTATTTACCGGGGGATTATGCAATATTTGCGGTACCAATGGTGTCTTTAACGGTGGTGCACTTGGGGTGCATTCACTTGTCCCTTCCTGATATGGTGGCGGGTTCTTTAATATTTCTTCCATAAACTCATCTTCCGAATCCCCAAATCCTGTCACATGTTTTGTCTTCTCTGTGCATTTGCTCCCTGACGATTCTTCTGCCATTAATATTGGATACAAACCCTCTGTAAGCATCGCTCTTCTCCACTGTTTCATCTGACCATCCCTTGACTCATTTTGGTATCTAGGAAAAAATCCCCGATAACCCCTACTACTCTTCTAATGCTTCATATTGAGTTAATCTTGGTCTGGGTTCTAAGTCATTCATCCTCAATCTCAAATTTTGAAGAATTCTCCCATTGAAAGTGCCATTCTCTGGGAATGCCAATATTCCATCATTTTTGGTATATTCTATCCAATTCTCTAACCATACGCAATTATGATAACCTCTTTCCATCATCATGAATGAAGCGGGCGTTTTAGCTGGTGGAATGATAATTCCCTCGCTAGTTTTGATTGGTTTATCCTTCTTAAAATAGTTCTTAGTCTTTTGTAAAAATGACATCTTCCTCTTCTCTCTGTACATTTTAGGTAAATATCTATGTATAAAATTATATTCTGCAAAACCTAGGAATCTCCTATCCGGACGAGTTCCTATTAAAGTTGGATCGCGTTTCAACATACAATCTCCACTATCCACTAGGATTTCGACTTCTATGGTAACAACCAATCAAATTCCACCTAACTTTTGTCTCTGAACAAATCCTAGCGTGGCCCTTTTGTGACGTTTGTCTGCCAACCCCTCCTTTACAATCTGCGCTTCTCTGTCCCTCGCTGTTTCGACCAATCCCAGCGCGGCACCTGTGACGTCAGTACTACTCCTGACTACTGACCCCTCCTTTACAAGAGTCGTTCCACACCCGCGGTTTCAACCAATCCCAGCGCGGCACCTGTGACGTCAGCTTCCTCTCCGGCAGCTGACCCTCCCTTTACAAAATCGTACGCAAACTTTATTTTCTCTACGCTTCTTATTAAAATTCAGTAACAACATAAAACATTCGCTATCGTGTCAGTTTCGCTAATTTGAAAAGATAGTCTCTCTCACACTTAGTAAAAACCTTTCCGTTTACTAAACATACACTAGGAGTAAAACCCTTCCGTTTACTCTTCACGTAAGCTTCAGAAATACCTGCTACTTCTTTAATGTTACCCTTTCTAGGTGATATAACATCAAATTTTTTACCAGCGTATTCCTTTTGCTATTACTCTCATGCATAGAGTCCCTAACAAGTACTGATAGCCCTACTTAACTTTTCAGTACTATTTCTGCCTGACAGATAACCTCACTGCAGTATGGCTTCCACTTACCATCCGCTATTCAATTTTCCCCGGGGAATTCTGGACAACATAAAACAACTTTGAACAAACGGATGTTAGTTTATAGAAATAAAACTCTCATTACCCAATTAACAAAGTACAACCATCCTCTGATAACCAGAAAACTGATCCAGCGGGTTACTAGCAACAACCATTCATACACTGAATACTCACCTGGGCCCATACATTCATACTACGCTAGCAATTTCCGCTGGTGGGTCAGTTGTACTCTTTATCAAATCCCTGCTACCAATTACCTTTCTGATTAAAGAGTAATGACTTACCAATGGACCCTTTGCTAATTGGGAAGTTTAAAATGAGTGACATTCATTACAATTCATAATCCTGAAATAATCACTGAGTCAGGAAGTTTTAAAATGTTTATCTAAAGATTTAGCAGAGTAAAATACAGAACCATATGATACTTAATCGTATATCAAGGATGAAGCATAATAATCAATTATCGATCAATGACGGTCCCTCAGAAAGGAGAAGATAGAGACAGCAGCGCAACTAAGAGTTGCATTTATATTTACCTAAAGGTGCGAGAACCAAACCCCTTGGCCAAGGAGTTTGAAAAGATGAGACCCAGGAAGGATGAAGAGCAAAGACCTCCTCCAGGTTCAGGACAGGACCAGTGACCTCTCTATCAACGACGCCTGCGTCGTTCCCCTCTCTGATACTTAACTTCTCCTTGCTTCTCTCAGGTCGTCTTCTAAGGTTCCGCCGCCCCCACCTCAGGACCTCTCTGGACAGCGGTTCAGTCTGCAATCAATCAGCTTGTCATGGATCTCGAGCCTCGGACTCTGTGCTAGCATCTCTGACTAATTAGCTAATTCTATATCTATTATACCCTTCTACGCCCATGTACCTCCCCTTAATGTTGCAGAATTATGGGCCCACTAATTCTGATTGGACGGGGACAGGGGGTTGATCCTCACACCATGTCGATTTAGTTCAATTTCTTTAAGCCCATTCTCTTTAATATACCGCCCATCACAATTAATACATTGGCTTTATTTCCCACCCGTTTCCCATTGATTCAGCAACAATTTTTATATACAATTGTATCGAGTGCAGGTACATTGTGGGTGAACTTGTGAACCAGGCTCCTCGACCTTGGAGGGCTTCCAAGTTGACTTCATCGCACTCTCTGGTCAGCCTTTCAGGACGCATGTGCAGAACCAATGTCTCTCGAGCTGTAGTTCAACCAACCCAGGCCCATTTACGAACTAATACAAAGCCAAAGAAGAAAATATTAAAATCACAGAATAAATGATCTCACTGTATACCCACTAGGTCTACTCTATTCCCGTTTTAATTCAAATTCTATCCCGCATTAATAGCGTTAAAATACCACAGTTTAATTGTAACATATAAGCAAGCTGTAGCGCGTGAAAATATTAAGCAGCCATTTTAATACACACTGCGCAGAAGCAAGAATTTCCCTCCAAGCAAAGAAAGACGTCACACCACGTGATATGGTTGACACATGCGCAATAGGTTTCCCGCGCTTTAGCGGCCATTTTAGATTAGACAAGCGTTATTTGTTAGTTTAAACACATAGGCAAGCTTCCTTCTACTTGTATTCCTGTGTGTATTTGTTATTACAGACATTACAAGTTTAATACATTAATACTGTGAGAAGATTGCCTCCGAGCAAGTCTCATTGTGAGTCCTTGCTCCATCACCTTACTTCTACCTAGCCTGGCTGAGTATCAAATATCCACAATTAGCATTCACTTGGAAGTCAAAGTGCATCGCCAGCACCAATCCCATTGTTTGTGAGAAATCACTGTATTATCACTTTGTTGGCGAGGGTTGTAAAAAGCTTCTGCACATCATCACCTGTGATGTGGTTTAAAATGGACCATTTTGGCCTGCTAGTTGTCTTTTTCGTTGCTCTCAGGTAGTTGTGGAGGCATTCCATACACATTTATAAATCAAGTTTATTAATTCTGTAAAAATATAAAAAACTATCCCTAATGTATGAACCTCTTTTAGTTTCATTTAGCGTTTCCTACTGGATCAAAAATCGACCTACCTCATTATTTATAATAAGGTAGGTCTCAGTTTGCGACCCATTGGGAATAGCAGCCATCACAGGGATGGTGGCTTGCTGGGGTCAGCAGACCATCATGTCTGTGATTGCTTTTTAATAAAGCAATCTTATTTTTTTATTTTTATGGAACTCGTTTTCCTTAAAAGAAAGCAGGATGTGTTTCAAAAAAGTAAATTATGGGGCATATTTATGAGAGCTTTGCTTTTTGCTTGCACCATGCAACATGGTGCAAGCGTGATGCAAACCTCTAAGTCATATTTTTTAAGCCACGCAAAGCCACTTTGTGTGGCTTTGAATGGCTTAAAAAATATGGAGTAATGTAATGCAGGGCAATTCGCTGTGTTGCATTACTCTGCACAAGGGAGGCGTTCCATGGGTGCTGCGGTGGGTGTTCCCACGCAACTCCCATGGTTTTTTACGCATTCCCAGATTTATCAAACTAGGTAAACCTGGGTATGTGCCAAAAAGATACGCCTCCCCTCCTCTCCTTGTCTTTTCCTTGGAGTTCCGCGAGTGGGCACAGTATTGCTCGGCCACCCCAGCTCCGACTTCCTGAAAAATCCAGACTGGCAGATTGTGAGCAGTCGCCCTACCCAAATTCCTAACCTGTCAGATATTGATCCGGGTCTTGTATTTGTACTCCTTCCATGCATATTTCCTCCCCTAGGGCAGTCATCACACTGGTTGCCACTCTCTCCAGCCCCCCCTTTATGTTACTGGCACACAGCAAGCACCATTCCTGGCTCCGTAGTTAATCACAGGGTGGAGCTGGTGACACCCTAAACATGAGTGGGGCAGAGGAGTGAGGTTTAAAGGAGGCCGGTGCCAGGTGCACTCTCCTCGCCTTTGTTTGCTGGCATTTTCAGTGGCATGTCTGCGTGTTGTCATGCACCCGGGCAGCACCTCTATCTTCTAGGCTTACACAGGGAAGGGCAATGATGCCACATTTGCCACCAGCAAGCACCTGACAAGATGTATCTGAAACCCAGTGTCCAAACCTAAGGCATGCCTCCCTCATCAAGTGAATGTGGACTCCAATGTGCCCCCATTGTCTGGCGCAGAAAGACGCATCTTTTAGTCCCATTGTTTACATAGATGTCTGTGAGTGAGACACTCTGCATCCTAGCATGTGCATGGATGCCTCAAGTTTAGTGATTAGTAAACATGGCTCTAAACCAGACGTGTTACCAGACGACTCACATCACCAGGGACACACCGCTCCAATCCTGGGCTTTCTTTTTACAAACCACTGTAACCCTGTGCTTTATTCCAATAGGTTTATCGATTAGCATCAAGCCTGGGAATAACACAATGCATACAATTGTTAAATATTAGACCTGGTTAAGAGAATAGTGTCCTTGGTGACGTGGCATCATCTGGTAACCCATACAATAATAAAGCATTAATGTGCTGTATCTCGTCAGAGAGAGGCCCAGCCTTGGTAGGAGAGTAGTAAGAGCTGATGATCCCATGCTTTCATGAAGGTAGATCTCTCCTGCAGTCACAAGAGTTCACTCCTGCTTCGAATCAGTAATGTCAAGGAGCTGCAGAGGTGTAGGTGCACAGCTCTCTTACTATCAGATGCAGCAGCTGTTCCATTTCCTCTTGGAGCCAGGGGGATGTGTCAGCCTTTACTGCTGCCCGGTGCTCATGTCAAGGAGCTCCAACTACTCCACTGGTATAGTGCAGTCCTCCATTACTGACGCCTCTGCCCTGCAACTGCTCATCGTCGCTCGATGAGGTCATAGCTCTGCACATTGCTGCTGGAGGTTAACGCCGGCTGGACTCAACCAATAGAATCACACAGGGGTGCCGCACTGAATCGAAAACTACAAAAGGGCTGCAAGTGAATGATGCCGTCACCTGTCTTCTCTGCAGTTCGTTTCCATGTCGCACTCGCAAAACCAGAATGAAAGCATATTGGGCTGCCTGCCTCTGTGTAATAGCAAGGACTTCAGGGGAGTATTTGGATGTTTCCACCCCTGGAGCCAGGCTCTTAGTCCAGCCTGTGGTGCTTCCCATTCTGGAACGCGCAAAGCAAACACTAGTCCTAGCAACGGCAGAGGCAACGCCTAATATACAAGCTCCAAAACCCAGTCAGAGCTCTCAGAAGTACCAGAATTAGGGGTGCCCTGACTGTGCTAGGAAACGCCCCTCCACCCACGGCTGGCAGAGTTTTTTTGCTAAACTCTGTGATTCAAGCTGATCTCAGACTGCTCAAAACTCCGCAAACTCTGCGGACGGAGTATAGTTTGCCGCCCACTGGTGCTTTTAAACACTGATTACAAAATACTTGCAAAGATACTGGTGGATTGCCTAGCCCCTCTGGTACTGCACTTGGTCAATTCGGACCAGAATAGCTTTGTGTCTGCCAGAAACACCTCCGCAGATATCCGCTCCTTCTTCAGAGTATTCACATATGCACTGCAGCATTATCCTCACTGGGGATGTATGGTCCTAGACCTCCATAAACTGTTTGATTCACTGGAATGGCCTTTCCTGTTTGAGGTACTGCAAAGGGAGCCGTTTCCTCCGACTAGTCATACTATTATACTAATCCCACAGCACAGGTGTGAATTGGCTGTCAAATTTCAGGTCCTATAGCGATACAGCGAGGGACCCGCCGGATTGTCCACTGTCCCCACTCTTATTCTCACTGGCACTTGATCTGTTAGCGCACCATCTGCGCACACAAGGGCAGAACTGGGGGATCGTGCTGGGTAATAGTGTACATTCACTATAGCTCTATGCGGACGATATGCTTCTCTACCTAAAAGATGTGCGGTCCATTCCCACCACTATTGCCACATTGCTCACTGACTTTGCCACTATCTCTGGGCTTGGGAGTAGCTGGTAAAAGTTCAACTTGTTCCCTTTTAACACACAGACTCCATATCCTGCATATACGATAAATGGTGTACAGCTAGAATGGCAGACCGTAACATTTCGATACATAAGGATTTGCATATATCACACACTGGAGGACCTTTTAGATGGTAACCTGACCCGAGCGATCTCAGCAATATGTGCGCAGATGTTGTTTTCGCAGACACAACCACTCTCTGTGGTGGGCCGTGTGGCCCTGACGAAGATGATGGTCCTGCCGAGACTAGTATTTCGTCAACCTTCCAATCTTTATTCATTGTCCCTTTTTTTGTTCCCTCGAATGCATGATGGGTGACCTCATTTGGCACAACAAGCGCCGCAGAGAGGCCCCGCGAAAACTCTGCCTTTCCATGGACAACGGTGGGCTTAATGTCCCCCACTTTGAGCATTACTACTGATCCAGCGCGGCTAATATAAATTTCTCCTTATGACACTAATCCAGAAAAACACCTACGCAACCTTTATCACTTAAAACCTATGTTGGTGGGGCCCATGACCCCGCATACATACATTCATTCAATTTCTGGATTAAACGCTAAGGAGAATGAGCTGCTGGACAAATGGGATACCTTGTTAAAATTGACAGAATAATAACCTATACATTATATACATTAACTTTGGATCCTGTCGGTTCTAAACATCAAGGTACTCCGCTATTCGGTCGATGGACCAACTAGTAGAATTAGTTGATGGCGATTAAGACCAGCTCAATCACAATCAAAACCTTTAACATTTATTAATCATAAATCTATTAAAGAACCACAGACTCATTTTAGAGTTAGAATATAACTTTATCTAAAATTCTTCGAGCAAATAAGTAAAATTCTTTATTAAGTAATACATTTAGAAATATCAAAAAAACATTTTAAGAAAGATTTTTAGGAAAAGATGAAAAATTACTCATTACCCTCGGCCATAGGGCGATGACAAGAATGGTTCACCAAAGGAAGATGAACCGTAGATCACAGGATAGGACTCCCAAACTGACTGACTGTCCCGCTAACCTCCTTGGACGCAATCACCTCCCGGGCAAAATTCCCGCAACGATCTCGTTCCTTCCCCAGTCAAAGTCCAAAATGACAGAGTCTCTCGCAGTACCAAGCTGGAAAAATGAAAAGCAAGTTTTTTCACAACGTAAGAGCAGACTCTCTTATACCCTATTTTCTGGCTCTCTACACTTAAAAGTTGAAATCTTTAGGGGCAAGAATCACGCTAATTGGTCCATTGGTGGGGTGGTGATGGTCACCTCATCGCCCTCCTTGTTCGAACCGGTTTGGGGACAATAAAGCACACAATAAGTCTCATGATCACGGTGTCCAAAAGTAGTCCAATTTGTTAATCCATTTTGTAACAATCTTTGATGGTCACATATTAGTTCATCCCCTGTCGCTCGATTTTCCCATCCGTCCCCAGGCATATATGCTGAACACTTGGCACGCTCCTCGTTGCAGGTCAGATTGGCCTTGACATCTCTCACTCCGAGCACAGGCCGCATACACGTGAATGGAGCATTCATACTGAGTCTGCGCAGGGCCATCTTATTCAGCGCACGCGATCTCGTCCTTTCCATCGGCCATTTTAGAAGCATGGCCTAGCAGGCCCGAACGAAACTAATATAAGAACAAACACAATAGAAATTAAAATATGGAAAATAAGCCTTTCTGTTTACCACCCGCCATTCTAAAGACCCGTGTTAGATATTGCCTAGCAGAAGCGACATTTAAAGCCATTTTACTTACCATCTGCATTCTTTGCCACAATACAATTCTATTACGCAACACAAATCATGCAATTTATTCCATTTACTATGGAAATCAGAATACTCACGTTAATTAGCTTCACATTTGTAAATAAATTAGATTTTGCAACATTTAGCAAGTTGCCCATGTGTAATGTCTACTAAAAAGGTGTATTTTGTTGATTAGTTCTATGCATTTCAAACGATTAGTATCATTAATGGTTATGGGGTTATTAACTTCCAAGGGGTACAAAATTATTTCGTTTCCCCTGCTCCATCAATTCCCCCTTTGGTGATTTTTAACATCACCACTAAAACCTATCCCTACAAACGTTATCAGATAAATGTTTCTTGTCCACTTGCATTTGTTAATTTAGACAATCGTGTTCTTTTCATCCTGTCTTTTTGACCTTTTGTACATGTTCTCTTTAAACTCTTCCAATTCGATCTCTCCCATCTCCCGTTCTCTTTTTTATTTTTCTCATTTTCTCTTTTTGCTTTATTTTGTCTTTTTCTTCTTTTAACACACACATATGCTAATCTCAATATTGATATTATCACTATTACTAAGGTCACTGGAATGAGTATTTTCCCAATAAGAGAACTACGTATTTCTGTGAACCATTTCTTCATTGAGGAAAAACTCTTTCCTAGTCTCTCCCAAGCACCTTCAACCTCCAGTGGGGCAATTTCTTTATGCAAATCAGTAATGTTCTTTATATACTTCTGTATATTCTGACTTTTGTCTGGAATGTAAGTGCAACAATGTTGTACCTTCAGCATTCCACAGACTCCACCCTCTTTTGCCAAAAGAATGTCAAGGGCAAGTCGATTTTGCATTACCATAGCTCTCATGGCAACCATTTCGGTATTTACCATCAAGAACCCTCCAGCAGTAATCGTTGATAAACGATCTACTACTGTAGACAATTTACGAATCTTGTATGCATTCAAAGATATACCCACTGCTGGTATCAATGCTCCAAAAATGTCACCTATTATTTCTGAGAAGCTTTCCCTCCTCCTACGGGTTAATGGTTTACCTATCTCGTGAATTCCTTTCGTTCCTCTTTCCACGTGAAAAATCTTTGGAAAGACCAGGCCTAGATAGCATGTTCCGTACCAATGGTCCGACAACCTATAATAAGCTCTATTTCCGCAAATATAATAGATCCCTGGAAATACTGGATCTTTTCCTCCTTTAAATCCCCATCCCCCTAAAATTTTGTATGTATCTCGCCACTCACTAGAACCCACGAAATAGTTATCATACATAGTGTTATCTCTACTAATACACAATTTTCAATGTTGGGGCCAATCTAGAACCATAGCTGCATTTGTTTCGCCTTTGTCATAACTTCCCTCTTCAAACGCCCAAGGTGGGGTTTTTGTCTTTTCTCCTGCTGCCTTTCTTTGAAACTAACCCTTCTGTCTTCTACCATGTCTAAGAAAACCTTTTCTTCCTTTCTTAACCCACAAGTAAGATTATGTCTAAATACATATTCTAATGTTAATTCTTTTATTGCTAAGAACAATTCTCCAAAAATCTTTGCAAACTTCACCTTATTTAGTTCAGGGATTACGGGAACTTTAGCAAAAACAGCATCTGTGTCAGTGTAGTAATACTCTAATTTACCTGTTTTATAAAATAAGCTAGCTAAAACACTACAAGTTATTCCATACGTCAAAGGAAGGTGATGATACGTCACACCTTCTGTTACAGACGCAGGTAACTGCATACAGACATAACAATCTCTCACATCCATTGTCCCCACATATTCGTACAAGAGTTTCGTGAAGACATTCTTAGAGAAATCAGTTATTGACTTGTCCTTATGAAAATCAGTACTATCTATTAATGTTGCAGTGTTCTTTATGTTAGATTTCTTGTCACTATTCGTGTCATTCATAATTGCAGATGTATCTTCTACAACTAATCTTAGTGGAATTATTATTGCCAAAATGAACCAAATAAGCATTAGAAAGCCTGTACAATAGAAACACATCTTACACCATCTACGGAAAAACTCACATCTAGATCTTCTATTCTCAGTGTCTACCATGTTGAAATATTATCTAATTATATGTACAGAAATGTGTTTCCACACCTCAAATGACGTAGTGTTGACTAGGATCAACTGCCTTTTGGCGCACCTTTCGGTCGTTCAGAAATTTTCTTTGACTTTATCAGTTTGTGTGTCTAGTCCGGTTTTCTTTCTTTGTCTTTCAGGATTGGCGCAGTTCACTCTCACCCACTTGTTCACAGTCTTTGTCTGGGTTCTCGTGACTGCTATCCACTTCTTTAATGTCAGACAGTGCTATGTATACCCATTCAGGTGACTTGTATTTCAAGTTAGGTCTTTTCACTCTTTTGGGTCTCTGCAATTGTCTTTTATCTGTTTTTCTTTGTCTTTCCTGACTTTTTATTTCATTTACTTGTTCTGCATTGTCTTTGTTCAAATTTATTAGTTTATATCTCAGTCTTTTAATTTCGTTGGGCCAATTGTCTCCTTTTCTTGGCCTTTTCAGTTCACTTTCTTTTTCTCCTTGTTCTGCTCTCCAAGTTCTCTTTCTTGGTCCTATTCTTTGCCTTCTTTCTTCTTCACTTTCTTCAGATTCTGTCTCAGATCTCACTTCACTTCCTCTAACTTTGAACTTTATGATCTCAGTCTCTTTGTCTGAATCCGAATCTTCTTGTGTTTCTTCTGCTTGAAATTCTGAGTCTAATCCTCCTCATGTTTCTTCCGCAATTTCCCCAATCTCTCTATCTGAATCTAAATTTTCTTGAGTTACCTCTACAATTTCCGGAGGGATTTCCCCAAAGCTTGTACTTGGCTGTTCATTGTCACTGTTTATTAGTTCGGTTTCTCCTGTTTCAATATCAGTTCTTTTGTTTTCGGATTCTTCCTTTTGTCTTTCACTGGATTCAGGTTGGTCTGTTTCAGATGCCGAACTGGTATCTGATATTTCCAGATGTCGACTTACATGTCGAGCTTCAGGATCTGGAACTCTGATTATTTCAGATTCTTCTTCAGTTGTCAAACTGGTACCTGATTTTTCCAGATGTCGACTTACAGGTCGAGCTTCAAGATCTGGAACTCTGTTTGTTTCAGTCTCTGCTTCAGATGCTGAGCTGGTATCTGATATTTCCAGATGTCGACTTACAGGTAGAGCTTCAGGATCTGGAACTCTGATGGTATGACTGGCATGAATCCAATTTTTCACACCTGCACACTTTACTGCAGTTGTTGTCACCAAGATCACTTGACGTGGCTTATCCCAGCGTGGAACCAAGCAGTTTCTTTTTCTGTGGACTTTTATGCGGATCCAGTCTCCTGGACTCAGATCATGAGCTGGTTTTCTTTCAAGAGTGGTCGCATCCGGCCCAACCTGATGAAACACAGAATGCACCACATCAGCCAATCCTTTGCAATAGTCCAATACGAGATCATCAGTTATAGTCAGCAGTTTGTTGACAGGTACGTGTGCTTGTCTCATTGCTCGTCCCATGATTATTTCATGAGGACTCAGACCTGTTTTTCTGTCAGGTATGCTTCTTATGCTCATTAACACCAGTGGTAAAGCATAGGGCCATTTGAGTCCTGTGGCTTGACACATTTTCCCTAACCTATTCTTTATTGTGCCATTTACTTGCTGCACCACTCCAGAAGCCTCTGGTCTGTAGGCACAATGCAGCTTTTGTTGAATGTCTAGTGCTTCACATATCAGTTGGATGATTTCATTTTGGAAATGGGTTCCTCTATCTGTTTCTATCGTTGCTGGAAAGCCATATCTAGGAATGAATTCTCTCAGCAGGAGCTTAGCTACAGTAACTCCATCATTCCTTCTTGTCGGATAGGCTTCCACCCAACGAGAAAACAAACAGACGACCACCAGGACATACCTCAATCTGTTACTTGGGGGCATTTCAATAAAATCTAATTGCATTCTGGTAAAAGGACCTCCTTCACATCCTATTGTTCCCAAACTCACTACTGTCTTCCTTCCAGGATTTATCTGTTGGCATATAAGACATCTTTGACAAAGTCTTTCAGCTATAGCCCTAAACTTTGGGTTGTACCAGGTCTGTTTGAAAAGTCTGATCATGGCATCTCTACCTATGTGTGCCTGTCCATGGTACATCCGTGCCATGTTAGAGATCATGCTATCAGGCATAACTGGTCTTTCATCCCTGTAAACCCAGACTTCATCTTCCTCTCTTTGTCTGCAACCTGCTTTTATCCAACCATATTTTTCCTCATCACCTGCCTCTTCCTGCAATTGTTTTACCTCATACCATGTTTCAACTGTGTTACTAAACAGCAAGGGACATGAAACATTTTCTTTTTCCCTTCTCCGATTCATTGAGGTCATATTTCTGGCACAATATTGAGCTAATTCATCAGCAAAATTGTTACCCACCGCAATGTAATCAGTTCCGTTTTTGTGAGCAGTGCATTTTACCACCGCAATCTGTTTAGGCAGCTGTATCGCCTCAAGCAATTTTTTCACAACCTCACCATTCCTAATAGGAGACCCTGAGGAAGTCAGGAATCCCCTCTGGGACCAGATCTGTCCAAAATCGTGGACCACTCCGAAGCCATACTGGCTATCTGTGATCACAGTAATTCGGAAATTCTTTCCCAGTTTGCACGCTCGAATCAGAGCAATCAGCTCAGCAACTTGGGCTGAACGTATTCCTCTCAAACAGGATGCTTCCATTATGGTTGCCACCGTACACACAGCATACGCAGCACTTAAAACTCCTTCATTTGTCCTCAGGCATGACCCGTCCACAAACATCACATAATCTGACTCTTTTAGAGGTTCATCTTTAATGTCTGATCGGGGCTTTGTGCAAAATTCAAGCACATCCAAACACTTATGATCAACATCATCTGACTTCTGCATTTACTTCATCTGGCAGTGAAGTGGAAGGATTCACACTCGTGCATCTTACAATGGTTACATTGTCTGCACCCAAGATCACTTTTTCATACCTAGTCAGCCGTATGTGTCATGAATTGGGTTTTTGTTCAGGTCAGAAGGATTTTAACTGAATGTGGGACATATACTCTCAAAGGATATCCCATCACAATGCCTTCACTCTGTTCCAGACTCACACAAGTAGCAGCTACTGCTTTCAGACATCCAGGCAACGCCTTTGCTACCGGGTCTAAAACATCTGAAAAATAGGCTATTGGTCGTTTCATTTTTCCATGCCTTTGCACTAATACTGAAAGTGCACATCCGCCTCTCTCGCTACAATACAGCTCACATTCTTTCTCATAATCAGGCATTCCCAATGCTGGTGCCTCACACAAACTTGTTCTCAGTTCCTCGAAAGCCTTCATTTCCTCCTCATCCAATGCAATCGGATCTTTGACATCCTTCTTTGTCAATCGCTGTAAAGGTTTTGCAATGAGAATCCACTTATCCACTGTCGGCAATAACCAACCATTCCAAGGAACATTTTCACCTCTCTTTGTGTCATTGGGGCTCTCATTCCTTTAATAATCCCTATTCTTTCTGTTGTCACTTTTCGCATCCCTTTCTCAATCTTATGACCTAGGTACTGTACTTCCTGTTGACAGAATTGCAGTTTTGATGGGGACACCTTGTGTCCTCCTTCTGCCAAATGATTCAATAAAGCAATTGTGTCCGCAACACATGCTTCTCTGGTCTTTGATGCCACCAATAGGTCATCAGTATATTGGACCATCACAGATTTTTCAGGCATTTTTAAATCTTCTAAGGATCTCTTCAGAATCTGATTAAAAATAGAAGGACTTTCTGTATACCCTTGAGGAATTCGGCACCATGCCAAAATACGCTCTCCGAACCGGAACGCAAATAATGGCTGGCTGTCAGGGTGCAATGGAATAGAAAAGAATGCATGGCACAAATCAATAACTGTGTACCATTCTGCATCATGTGGGATTTGATACAGTATTACAGCAGGGCTTGGCACAATTGGGCAGCAAGGAATAACAATTTTGTTTACCTTTCTCAAATTTTGTACTATTCTATATGTTCCATTTGGCTTTTTCAATCCCATAATAGGAGAATTACATGGGCTGCTCATTATTTCTCTCAAAATCCCTTGTTCAATCATCTTATTAATTACAGGTGTTATTCCTTCAATAATTTCTGGCGTCAGTTTGTACTGCGGTGTGTTTGGGTAATTTGTTCCTTCTTTTACAGTAATTTTTACAGGATCAACTTCTCTCATTAGTCCAATATCTTCTCCTGTGAAATCCCACACATCAGACCTGACTATTCCTTTCAATTCGATAGGGATTTTCTCCGCATCAAACACAGGACACATATCATTCACTCCCGGTTCTAGTTCTGCCATTGTCATTTTATACAGAACATCCTCATCTGGTGTCTGGAAAGCAATACCATCTGGGGTACAATAGATGGTACAATTTATTTTGCAAAGCAGATCGCGTCCTAATAAATTTACAGGACTACAATCACACACCACAAAGCGATGCATCTCTTCGAATGGTCCAATTTCCACCTCTATTGGTTTTGTAAGAGGGGTTTTAATCTGCCTGTTTGAAACACCTACAACTTGGATATATTCTCCTGAGAGAGGAAGTTTTGGAATTTCCACTGATCTAACAGTAGAACGGGTAGCACCAGTGTCCACAAGGAATGTAACATTTACACCATTCACTTTTCCATCCACAAATGGACCTGACTGATCTAGCTCTAGAGTTGCGCCAAGCACGCACTCCTCTTCCTCTCCTAGGCACCGTCAAAAGCTTTCATCCGATTCATCTCCATCCTGCCGTAACCAATACTGCGAAACTGCAGCTGCGCGCGGCAATTTTGTTACCTGCTCTCCTCCGTAGAATCCTGCCTCTGTACTGTAACTTTGAGGATTTACACTTTTTGGAAGAGGTGGTTGCGGCACCTCACACTGTTGAGTAACTACCTGCGGCTGTTGCAACTGTTGGTAACTCACCTCATTCTGCACCTGTGGATTCAATGATTGATTTTCGGCATTAACTTTCGGAGGGAATTTACACTCGTTTCTCCAGTGCCCTAATTTTCCGCAATTATGACATGGCCATTTCTTTTTAGCTTCTTCTATACTCATCTGACCTTTTCCCTTACCAATATTCGGTTTGGACCTGGTCTGTCCTGCATCACTAGACTGATTATTCATCTGAGCTTCTTGCTTTTCTGCAACCTTTACTTGTGCCCACATTGCCTTTTCCTTGAGTTTACGCTGTCTACACTCAATATCGTCACTACAATATTTCGCATACCGTAATACCTCATCTACTGTGCTATTCTGCCAACACAACATATGCTGCTTAATCATTTCACTTATCTCAGGTCTCAGACCATATACAAATCTATACACAAAATGACTTATGTCCTTTTCACTCAAATTCTCGTATCCACTATACTGTTTAAAGACCAGAAGCAATCTCTCGTAATAGGCATGTACAGATTCCTTACTCTCCTGAGTTGTTCTATCAATCTTTACCCAGTCCGTTTCTTTTGGCGGAATTTTATTTTTCAGAAACGTGATTGCCTGTTCATATTTTCTCATTACTTCTGAACCTGGGGCTCCTGTTTTTGCATCTCTAGGATATTCTTCCTTTGGCCAGTCAATTGTAATTTTACACTCTGTCCATAAATTTGCTGGAACAACAATCTCAAACAGGCCATCCAAATCTTCCCACAATACCTTTGAAACTTTTACAAACCTTTCTACCTGTCTATACCATTCTACAGGTTTTTCTCTCAATCTTGGAAAATCATTTGTAAATGACAATATATCTTGTCTGGACCATGGGACATGTACATAACTTCCTCCTGGAGTTTCTCTCATTGGACATTCTATTACCGTTAGTTCTTTCTCTTTTACTGGAAAAGCCAATGATGCTTTATCAGTTGTTCCCTCCTTTCTTCTTATCCACATACTTCTCCACTTGTCTACATCTCCCCATTTTCTCAATAAAACAATCAGTTCTTTTATTTGTGTTAGTCGTCCTGAAGTGTTCAGATTTTCTATGTCCTTTTCACTAAAATCTACCCTGTACGGTTTCTGCAATCCTCTAATTTTTCCAAAATCTACTCCTAGTTCGTTCGCTGTTTCTTCCAATTTTTCATGCAAATTCCTAGCTCTCCAAGTGACGCTTTAACACATAAACATTAATTCATCATCTTGATAGGACTTCAATCGATCTGTACCAATAGTTCCTAGAATTAATTCTTCCATATCTATCTTTAATCTGACCACATCCAAAAGTTGTGGTTCGGCATCTTTTTTCTGCAAGCTCCTCACCCAATCATTTAATTCCTCTGCAGTCGGACCCACAGGGGTTTTGTTTACTTCTGCCCAATTTACACTTCTCTCCAGAGTTTAAATTCCTGACTCAGTTCCCATAGGAATCCTATTTATCGGACTCTCATTAATTGTCAAATTTACAGGTGGACTTGACCTAAATGGACCAACAGAATCTTCTTTCTCTCTATTTTCTGGAATTATCCCTTCTCTTACTTTTTGCATACTGGAATTTAATGGAATTGTTAAGGAGTGTTTATCTATCTTTTGGTTTTCAAATACTGGGATTACTGGCCCTATAGTTACTGGCACAGTCACGGCTTCCATATTCTTTGTCAGTTCTCTTATCTTTTCAGTCAACTCTCTTGTGGTTCTGGCTAATTCAGCTGTATTACCATTATCATGTTTCACAGTCTGTGGTGTTTCTAGTTTATTAAATGGACTATTTATTTCAGACATTTGTTCAGGACTTTGATTTATTACAGTTCTCATTGGCGGTGCATTTGGTGTCACCACCACAGAATCCTGTTGATATGGAGGGGGTCTTTTATTTAAAATGTCCTCCAGCAACTCATCCTCTGTGTCGCTAACTCCATACCCATATCTTTCTGTTACTGCATGCTTCTTTTTCTCCGTACACTTTTTCCCTGTAAATTCTTCAACTGTTCTGACAGGAAACATGCCATCCGTCATGTTAGCATACCGCCATTGTCTCATCCTGTCTTCATGATTCAAACCCCATACTCTTCCATGAACTAAACTATAATTCTTTGCACCTCTGTGTCTTTCCCTTTCATACATCTCATCTTCCCATTCACCTAAGGCTTCGAAATGTGTCGGTCTAGGTCTCGGTTCAAGTTTCATCATCTTTTCCCTCAAATTTCGAAGTACCGCTGTGCTAAATGATCCATTTTCTGGAAATTCCAATACTCCATCGTCTTTGGTATATTTCGCCCAATTTTCCAACCAAATGCAAGTATGATAGCCATATTTCAACATCATATGAGATGCTGGCGTTTTCGGCGGAGGAAGTACTTCTCCTTCCCTAGTCACAACCTTCTTATCTTTCTTGAAAAAGTTTTTAAGCTTCGCAAACCATGACGGTTTCTCTCTACCATACTCATTATAATAAGCCATATTTCACTGTTCTTTTTCCCAAAACAAATTCACGCAATTCTTCACCACTCTGTTCTTTCTACTGCTCGGCTATTCAGACCGATCCCAGCGTGTCTCACACCAACGCACCAATCAGAAAGCTTTTACGTCACTCTCACACTAACCTATCCCAGCGCGTCTCACACCAACGCACCAATCAGGAAACTCTTTGTTCTTCCACAACTAGCCAATCCCAGCGTGGTTATTGTTGACGTCAGTTCTACTCATGCTTCTACTGACCCCTCCTTTACAAAAATTATCGGCAGTTTTCTTAGCTTTTCTTTTCAACTAAATCGATTAGTTACAACGTAAAACACATTACCATTGTCTGTTCCTCTAAACAAAAGAGATAGTTTATTCTAACTTACAAGAATACTGTTTCGTTCGATAAGTGTAGCACTTCTCTCTACCTTACCCTTCTCTCAAGCAAGAGGTAAACCCGTTTCTCTGGGGATAAAACACATGTGGAGACTACACTGCTCCTGAGAATTAAGGCCAAAGTTTCACAAGAAAACCTGTTGCTATTTCACTCAAATGCAATTCATGCGTGAAATTTCCCTAACATAACACAGTCCTGTGTTATCACCAATTTTGAAATCAGACAATGCACATTTCCGTGTGACTTCTCTTGCCACACGTGTCCACTTCCTACTTCCCGGAAGCTTCAAAATTTCGACTTACACATAACATAATACAAACTCAACATAGAGTGTTAGACACGAAAAATCAATAATCAATAATCACCAAACTAATCTATAGTAACCATAACTCTGCTACCAAGAAATCTGATCCAGCGCGGCTAATATAAATTTCTCCTTATGACACTAATCCAGAAAAACACCTACGCAACCTTTATCACTTAAAACTTATGTCGGTGGGGCCCAGGACACCGCAAACATACATTCATTCAATTTCTGGATTAAACGCTAAGGAGAATGAGCTGCTGGACAAATGGGATACCTTGTTAAAATTGACAGAATAATAACCTATACATTATATACATTAACTTTGGATCCTGTCGGTTCTAAACATCAAGGTACTCCTCTATTCGGTCGATGGACCAACTAGTAGAATTAGTTGATGGCGATTAAGACCAGCTCAATCACAATCAAAACCATTAACATTTATTAATCATAAATCTATTAAAGAACCACAGACTCATTTTAGAGTTAGAATATAATTTTATCTAAAATTCTTCGAGCAAATAAGTAAAATTCTTTATTAAGTAAAACATTTAGAAATATCAATAAACATTTTAAGAAAGATTTTTAGGAAAAGATGAAAAATTACTCATTACCCTCGGCCATAGGGTGATGACAAGAATGGTTCACCAAAGGAAGATGAACCGTAGATCACAGGATAGGACTCCCAAACTGACTGACAGTCCCGCTAACCTCCTCGGACGCAATCACCTCCCGGGCAAAATTCCTGCAACGATCTCGTTCCTTCCCCAGTCAAAGTTCAAAGTCCAAAATGACAGAGTCTCTCGCAGCATCAAGGTGGAAAAATGAAAAGCAAGTTTTTTCACAACGTAAGAGCAGACTCTCTTATACCCTATTTTTCTGGCTCTCTACACTTAAAAGTTGCAATCTTTAGGGGCAAGAATCTCGCTAATTGGTCCATTGGAGGGGTGGTGATGGTCACCTCATCGCCCTCCTTGTTCGAACCGGTTTGGGGACAATAAAGCACACAATAAGTCTCATGATCACGGTGTCCAAAAGTAGTCCAATTTGTTAATCCATTTTGTAACAATCTTTGATGGTCACATATTAGTTCATCCCCTGTCGCTCGATTTTCCCATCCGTTCCCTGGAATATATGCTGAACACTTGGCATGCTCCTCGTTGCAGGTCAGATTGGCCTTGACATCTCTCACTCCGAGCACAGGCCGCATACACGTGACTGGAGCATTCATACTGAGTCTGCGCGGGGGCCATCTTATTCAGCGCACGCGATCTCGTCCTTTCCATCGGCCATTTTAGAAGCATGGCCTAGCAGGCCCGAACGAAACTAATATAAGAACAAACACAATAGAAATTAAAATATGGAAAATAAGCCTTTCTGTTTACCACCCGCCATTCTAAAGACCTGTGTTAGATATTACCTAGCAGAAGCGACATTTAAAGCCATTTTACTTACCATCTGCATTCTTTGCCACAATACAATTCGATTACGCAACACAAATCATGCAATTTATTCCATTTACTATGCAAATCAGAATACTCACGTTAATTAGCTTCACATATGTAAATAAATTAGATTTTGCAACATTTAGCAAGTTGCCCACGTGTAATGTCTACTAAAAAGGTGTATTTTGTTGATTAGTCCATGCATTTCAAACGGTTAGTATCATTAATGGTTATGGGGTTATTAACTTCCAAGGGGTACAAAATTATTTCGTTTCCTCTACTCCATCACTACTCAGCATCACAATTGCACTGGTTTGCTGGCCAGCATCTTGCAGATACTGCTTCACTTCTCCCCTCTTGGGACGTGGAGCATATCCACGCCCTGTTCCACCCATTTGCTAAAGTTCCGCCATCAGAAATCCCCCTTTTACTTGTGGCATATCAGTGTTTTCGTATAACATTATTTATCACTGATCAACTACACCCTATGCTCCGGCACTGCCACTTCTTGGTATGCCACGGGGCACGTAACTACCACCCTCTGAGAATTAAGGCCCTGGGATGCGATAGGCTTGCACACTGCAGGGGACCTGTACACTGAGGACTCTTTCCTTCCGCTGGAGGAACTTACAGCTGACACAGAGCTCCTGCTTCATCAATTCTTATTGCATGCCTCCTGTATTGCCACACTGACTCAAGCTTGGGGTGAGATGCAGCAGGAACCCATGCAGCATTTGGTCATCCAATACTCCACATATTGGGCACGGTTGGAAACCAAACTTGTTGGCATGACGGTGCCTTGTGCATGCACACTGCACTACCTCTTGCATGACTATAGGACCACTGGGGCGTGGATTTTGGCCTCGCCTGTACTGACAGTGATTGGCAGACTGTTCTGATATACCCTTCCACAGTGTCCAAAAATGCCCTGTTTAAATTAATCCAGTTTTAAATTCTACACCGGGCATACTTAACCCCCAGCAATATAAACAGCTATTTTTGCCGCACTGATGCTGCACTGCCTAACTCCAAATGTAAGGATAGTGCACATGCTTTGGTCTTGTTCTGTGCTGGATATATATTGGAGGGAGGTTACAACTCATTTGGCACACTGCAGATGCACTATCCTCCCTTACACTTGGGAAGTATGCCTTCTGGGGTGCTACAGACGCACCAAAACGTTACAGAGCCGTGATGAAGTTTGCTGTCCAGGCCCTCCTCTTGCCAAAATGACTCATCACTCGAGAATGGAGGGTGGCAAACCCACCGGTGGCCTGGAAGAAATAAAAGATCTCCATAAATATCCTACATCCGAGCTTTGGGGTGTCCTTCTAAAGAAGTTCCAAGAGAGGGAGGCACCACTCAGCTCTCTCCT
This sequence comes from Calotriton arnoldi, assembly GCA_963921515.1. Classification (NCBI taxonomy): domain Eukaryota; kingdom Metazoa; phylum Chordata; class Amphibia; order Caudata; family Salamandridae; genus Calotriton; species Calotriton arnoldi. The sequence continues at coordinate 1,983,384 of CAWUFW010002130.1, read as the reverse complement.
TGACCAAACACACCAGAAGTAACTTTTGCTTTCCCCTTATTGAGAAATTACCCTACCAGACCCCACTGACCCCATCCTGGCTTGGAGACATTAGTGATGCATCATCCTTCTTCAGAAATGAGTGCCGTCCCCCTTTTTTCTCTTTTTTATTTTTATTACTTTTCCTTATGTTTGATGTTTCAGTGTTTTTTTTCTTTTCTACTTACTGGCATTCTTGTTGTTCCATTGCATTTACATCTGAATCTTTTTTCTTCAGATAACAGTCATCCTACTTACTGCTTATGTCATTATTTTTTCTTTTTGCTTGCTCATGGTTGACTTACCTGTAATGTTTGCTTCATTTTTACAATGCCTTAATTATCCTTCCCTCTTGCTTTCTGTATGCTATATTATTTGCAAAGTGTTAGATATGTACTTATAATGAAATGCCAAATGAACATTTATTAAAAAAAAAGTGCGAGGGCCGTAGTGGCAGCAAATAAGGCATGGAGACTTGTGGTGCTTTTCAACTTTCCGGGTGCACTTAGTGCGCGGGCAGGGCTTCCCCTTCTTTTCTAGTGCCTGTGACCCCACATGTGAGGTCAGGGTGTGAATGCACGTCAGCATGACGTCACAGGGTGTGACCCTGTGACATACTACATTTCTCCAAAACCTTCAAATGACCACAAAATTGCTTATCAAGTTACAACAACATTTGAAGTCTAATCGAGGCTGAACTAGCACCCCTGGATTTACTCACAGATATAGGGCCAGACGTAATAACATTTGGAATGCTGATTTCCAAATTGCGATTAACTCTGAATCACAATTAGGAAATCGGTATTCCTAATGTATGAAACTCTTCTGAGTTTCATTAGCGATTCCTAGTGGGTCCCAAATAGACCTACTTCATGTATATTAATGAGGATGGTCGCAATTTGCAACCAATTAGGAATTGCAGCCATGACAGGAATGGTGGCCTGCAGGGGTCAGCAGACCACCATGTCTGTGATTTCTTTTAAATAAAGTAATATATATTTTTAAAATGCAGCCTATTTTCTTTAAATGAAACCTGGATGCGTTTAAAACGTTTAACTTTCATTTTGTAAGTCTAGGTAGTGGTCCATGGGACCACTGCCTGCGTTAAAAAAATATTTTTACAACATTCTCAAAGGGGAAGGGGCCCCCAGTGGACCTCCCCCCATTTGCGAATGGGTTACCACCTCTTTTAAAATGGTAGGAAAGTATTACTGTTTTGCAACTGGAATTTGGTCGCAAAGCAGTAATACATACCATACCAATTCAGTATTTGGAAGGGATGCTCAAAACACAGCCCTTTCAAAACCGAATCACAAATGGAAATTGGGGTTCGGTAACAAGCAACCGAATTCCATTTTGCAAATCTGAAAAAGTATTTTCTAGTCGCAAACGGCCCGATTCTGGAAATCGGGCCATTTGCGACTGGAAAAATGCTATGTACATCTGGCCCCTAGTCCACTGTCCTGAGTTCAATTTAAAAAAAAAAGGTATAAGGCTGGTAGGGGGATTCCAGAGAAACCCCCCTCAGCCCCCAGAAACAAAATTTAAAAAAAACACTGCGATCCTGTGGGCCTTCCGCAGGTTTGCAATTTTTAAAAAAATTAAATGGTGGCCCGGGGCCAGCTGAGAATAACAAAGGGGAGGGAGGTGTACAGCCCCCCTCCTCAAGCCTCTCCAAAGGCCCGGGGATCAAATCCACCAGGGTCGAAATGTAAGAATAAGGGAGGGGCCATGTGTTCACCCTCCCCTGGGCCATTCCTGGCTCCAGTGAACCCATCTCCAGGGGCTTGGCACAATATGAAAGGGGAGGGGGCAGGCAGCCCCCCTTCCCAAGCCTCATCAGGGCTGATTTAAAATGAAAGGAGTGGGGGGCATGCAGTCCCTCCTGGAGCCTCTAAAGTCCCCGTAGACCCCATCCCCCGGGCCAACATATAACTATAGGGAGGGGGGTGTGCGGTCCCCCTCCCAAAGCCTCTAAAGGCAGCAGGGACCCCATTCCCTGGAACCGGCTCTACTTTGGTGTCCCAGGGAGCCTACTCCTGGGACACCGTTTCGCTGCCTGCAAGAGTGTGAGCAGGGGAACTTGTCTGCTCCTACCTGGCTGGAACTTTTAAAATGCTCCTGCCGAGTGAGAGCAGACTTTTGTTTCACTTGCCAGTGCTCCTGCGGGAAAGGAAACTCAGATTGCTCCTGCTTGACAGGAGCAAGCAAAAACAGCTGCTTCGGCTTAGCTGGAGCAATGCCGGCTCCTGCAGCACCCAGGATTGGTGCATGCATGGAGCCAGTGGGGCAGGCTAATATTTGTTGCTCCTTTGACATAGCTCCCCATAATGTCCTGCAAGATTTTTATTTAGCATTTTTTTTTGCATTTTTGGACTTGGTGGTGCCCTGAGAAAAGGGTGGAGGACCACCATGACCCCAGGAGAACTTATCATATTTATTTAAAGCATTCCTAGCTGGAGCCTATGCTCTTCAGTTGTAGTACAAATCCCTCTTGTGGTTGTTTTTATGATGGGATTTTCTGACATGTTGCTTTTATCTTATCTTTTTAAAAACCAATATTTCTCGGACAATTTATTTTAACATTTTTCACCCACAAAATATAATAATATAAACTATGTTTAAAGAAAGAGTTGCAGACTTTTTTTTAATTAAAACTTTATTAAACATTTTTATAATAATTAATATTAATAAACATTGCATTGTGTGAATTACTGAAATATACAATAGATTAAAAATATCGTGATATCGTGATCCAAAATATCGTGATTTTTGGACAAAGATAACGGATCTGCTTTATTTATATTGAAATGCTCACCACTTGATAAAGCGAACAGGCTCACTTTTTGTATTTTGATGTTGTGAATCTTTGACAAAGTCAGTCAGTCTGCTTGAGTGAGGGCAGGACCTACGAGACCAACCACACGCTGAGCATGCCAAAAGGCTGTGTGTGGTGTAGGGTTGGCTGCTCGTAGGTCCTGACCCTGCAGCCAACCCCATGCAGCCCAGCCCACAGCCCTGTGCAGTGGGTGTTGGTTGCCCGTGGGGGTTTGGCTGCAGGGTCTGGTCGCAGGACAGGCCCTTGAGGCCAACCCCAGGGCACGCACGGCCAAAGGCTGTGAGCAGCATGGGGTTTGGCTATACGTATGGTCATAAAATATTACTTATGCTAAAAACCTCTAGAAATTCACTGAAAAAAACAAAGGTTAAAGTAATGTTATAGTTAGGTAAAAACTTAAGTGAAAAGTTAATGTTTTAAACTAAAAAAAACACTATAATTCACAAGTTATAGTTATCTCAATGAACTATAACTCATGCCCTCAGCATAAACAGCTAATTACCCCACATATTACATCACTAATGACATGCTCTATAACATCACTGCATGAGCTATAGTAAAATTATTTAAATTATTTAATTTATTATTTAGGTTTCTATGGGGTGTTACAGTAAGTCCCTGTCTCCGTTACTTTCTTTTTTTAATTTAAACTCTTTATTAACAGTTTCCAAGAGACAAATTAGTAGTATAGCGTACAGTACAGTAGTATCATTCTGCTGCAATCCTTAATAAAGCACAGTCTAAAAGCTACTCTGGCAAGCAAATATCTCAGCACGTAAACAGCCCCTGTGTTCCAGCTTCTCGCAGTAGAAAAACAGTATCGTAGGCTAGCCTCAGCCCCATCCACAATTTTTACATTTGATGCCCTCCTTTCTGCCCCGTAAATACCCTGTGCAACCCCCTTCATTCAGGCGTATCTGACTCAATTTCTTTATCTAGTAGCTCAGCAGTGCTTGTGTCTCCTCCATCTAGATGTACTGTTACAGCGTTCACAGTCGCATTGTCCCCCTCTGCCCCAATTAGTTTAGTTTGAAGATATGCTGTGTATAGTGCCCAGAAGTTCTTGGGTCTGCTACGCGGCGGGAGCAGTTCGCTGTAATTCTCGGTCTGAGTGGTGCAGTATAGCATATCGGTTGCCCAGCTAGCTATCGTAGGGAGAGGGCCCTTAGCCCAGCTAATTGCTACTCTGCGCCTGGCTAGTAACAATGCCATGTCTACTAATCGTCTGACTGCCTTAGCTATGGGTTTGGTATATCCTAACAGGGCCGACAGGGGATCCGGCGTCAGTGTTGTATCTATGATCTCTCCCAGCTCCCTGAATACCCCCAACCAGAAAGTGGCGACACCCGGGCAGAACCAAGCCAAGTGTAGAAAATCCGCTATGTCTACCCCACAACGCTCGCATTCTGCTGTGTCTCGGAGCCCATATCTGCAGAGTCGCTCTGGAGTGTAATACACCCTATTTAAGAACTTAAAATGTATTAACCTATGCCTGCCATTCAGGGATATCCGCTTGGTGCTCTCACAGCAATATTTCCACATTAGATCGTCCAGTTCCTCACCTAAGTCCACCTGCCAAGCAAGCCGTGCCTTCGTGTAGTGATTTTTCCGGTAGTCCTGGGACAGTTTATATATCGTGGACACCATCCGAGCAGGAGATTCAGTTTTGATCACATACGTAAGGGGGGCCAGGTCCGGGGGTTCCGCTAAGTCGTTACCCAGGATGTTAGCCATAGCGTGCCTAACCCTGTGGACTTGGAATTTATGTAACAATGTGGGACTATCTGCCGTGGCCGCTATCGCTTCCCAAGTCTTGACTACGCCCTCCACAAACATGTCTCCAATCTGCCGCATATCTAAGTCGTGGAGGGCTTGTACAACCCCACGGTCCCTGCACAGGGGTAACCAGTGGCACCATTCAATCGGGGTCAGCGGGGAGTATGCTATAGCTTCAGCTTGCAGCTTCAGCAGGTGTTGCCATGCCTGCGTGGTCGCATTGATGGAGTCCATAATTCCCGTACGTCGGTCTGGCATCTTGTACAACAGTGCAGGGAGTGGGTGCGGTGCCGCCACCACTCGCTCTATCCGCAGGTGGGGTATATCGGGCGAACCGTGCATCCAGAGGTGAGCATGTGCGCTTTGTGCCGCCCTATAATATAGGTCCAGGTCTGGTGCCCCCAGACCCCCCATGCCATATGGGAGCGTGAGGACGTCCCATTTAACTCTAGCCTGTTTCCCTGCCCAGGCTAGCTTAATCATTAGGGAGGTCAGTGTGCGGAAAAAAACTTTTGGCATCACTATAGGTATATTGGCGAAGAGGAATAGGAAGCGGGGTAGTACCACCATTTTCATTATCGCAATCCTTCCTATCAATGACAGCGGCAACCTTATCCATTTATCTATATCGTCTTCAAGTTTACTTACAGCGACCCCGTAATTTTCCCTGAACACCAGCTCCGAGTCGGTATGTATTTTAACGCCTAGGTATCGTACAGCGTCAGTCGTCCATTGGAGGGGATAATCTGGTGTGAACTGTTTTGTATGCGGGTAAGTGGAAAAATTCGAGATTTTGTCCAATTGACTTTTAGACCCGAGACAGTGCCAAATTTCACTACCTCTCTCAGAATTGACGACAGATTGCTATCAGGATCCCTAACATACAACAGTGTATCATCCGCATATGTGGAGACTATGAGTTCATACCCTGGGAAGCGTATTCCCTTGTGCCGGTGGTATTCTCGAAGTGCACAGGCCAACGGTTCTGCTACTAGTGCATAGAGGAGCGGGGATAGTGGGCAACCCTGCCTTGTGCCCCTAGATATTTGTATTGGAGCCGTAACTAAATCACCAATTTTTCTTCGAGCCGCGGGAGAGTTGTATAAAACCCCAAGCATTTGCAAGAAGACACTCCCAAGGCCCATTCTGGTCAGCACCTGCCTCATGAACCTCCATTCGACGGAGTCAAATGCTTTTTCCATATCAAGGAACACTGTCACTGCCTGAACATCCTGTTTAGTATGCTGCATTGCCCCAAATACCGTCCTTAAATTATAAGTTATATTTCTGCTGGGGACGAATCCCGCCTGCTCTGGGGCTACTAGTAACGGGATCAGAGGTGCTAGCCGGGCCGCTAAGACTTTGGCATATATTTTGGTGTCTACGTTAAGCAATGACAGTGGTCGGTACGATGAGCACTCGGAGGGTGGTTTATCAGGTTTTAAAATGGCAACTATCACAGCCTCTCTCATGGTTGGCGGCATAGCCCCTTCTTCACACATCTCCTCAAATAGGGTTGCCAGGTGGGGGACTAGGAGGTCTTTGAATTCTTTGTAGAATTGGACAGTCAATCCATCTACACCCGGCGCGCTGCCCGCTTTCATCCCCGCCAGTGCTGCCGTTATCTCCTCAAACGACAGAGGCCTCATAAGGTATTCCCGGTGCGTATTGGTGAGCCAGGGCATTTTGATATACGTCAAATAATCAAGTATTTCCTCGTCCGAGCTAACATTCTGGGAGCCATACAGGGTCGTATAGTACTGCCTGAAACGCTCCGCTATGTCCACCCCCTCAGTCAGGACCTCGCCCTCTGCACTGTGTATCTCAGCAACTACGTTTGTGTCTCTGCGCTTCCTCATAAGGGAGGCCAGGATCGTACCAGGACGTTCGCCTTCACCGTATGTACGGGCCGTGGCGTACTTGCCAAGGTGCTTAAGTTCCGCGTCTGCTTCCTCGTGATATTCAGCAAGTAGCTTTTTAATTTTATCTACGGTTTCTTCATCTGCCTGAACCTGTAGTTGCCGCTCAAGCGTTTTAAGGGATCTTTCTAACGTCACTAATCGACCACGGATAGCCCTAAGGACACCAGAATGTTTAGACATGGCAACACCTCGAATATGCAAAACACACAAGATGATGGACGGAATGTTGCACAATGGCAAACATTCACCCCCAGTCACAGATCTGGGTTTAATCCATCGTTATTTTGCTTCACCACGCCACCCCAGTTCAGACATGGCCATATGCAAATCAGTCTTGACCCTGTGCCTCATGGGAACAGTCCAGACCGAACTGCCAAGCCATGTCTTCCCTGGACCGGAATCAAGCATCCTAGGACCGGTTTCGGGCATTCAGCCCTCATCAGCCAGGATAGCCTGACTCCAGTGGCGCAGTGAGCACGGGACCCACGTCTGGGCATACCCTTCCCACTTGGGGCGAATTGCAAAACACACAAGATGATGGACGGAATGTTGCACAATGGCAAACATTCACCCCCAGTCACAGATCTGGGTTTAATCCATCGTTATTTTGCTTCACCACGCCACCCCAGTTCAGACATGGCCATATGCAAATCAGTCTTGACCCTGTGCCTCATGGGAACAGTCCAGACCGAACTGCCAAGCCATGTCTTCCCTGGACCGGAATCAAGCATCCTAGGACCGGTTTCGGGCATTCAGCCCTCATCAGCCAGGATAGCCTGACTCCAGTGGCGCAGTGAGCACGGGACCCACGTCTGGGCATACCCTTCCCACTTGGGGCGAATTGCAAAACACACAAGATGATGGACGGAATGTTGCACAATGGCAAACATTCACCCCCAGTCACAGATCTGGGTTTAATCCATCGTTATTTTGCTTCACCACGCCACCCCAGTTCAGACATGGCCATATGCAAATCAGTCTTGACCCTGTGCCTCATGGGAACAGTCCAGACCGAACTGCCAAGCCATGTCTTCCCTGGACCGGAATCAAGCATCCTAGGACCGGTTTCGGGCATTCAGCCCTCATCAGCCAGGATAGCCTGACTCCAGTGGCGCAGTGAGCACGGGACCCACGTCTGGGCATACCCTTCCCACTTGGGGCGAATTGCAAAACACACAAGATGATGGACGGAATGTTGCACAATGGCAAACATTCACCCCCAGTCACAGATCTGGGTTTAATCCATCGTTATTTTGCTTCACCACGCCACCCCAGTTCAGACATGGCCATATGCAAATCAGTCTTGACCCTGTGCCTCATGGGAACAGTCCAGACCGAACTGCCAAGCCATGTCTTCCCTGGACCGGAATCAAGCATCCTAGGACCGGTTTCGGGCATTCAGCCCTCATCAGCCAGGATAGCCTGACTCCAGTGGCGCAGTGAGCACGGGACCCACGTCTGGGCATACCCTTCCCACTTGGGGCGAATTGCAAAACACACAAGATGATGGACGGAATGTTGCACAATGGCAAACATTCACCCCCAGTCACAGATCTGGGTTTAATCCATCGTTATTTTGCTTCACCACGCCACCCCAGTTCAGACATGGCCATATGCAAATCAGTCTTGACCCTGTGCCTCATGGGAACAGTCCAGACCGAACTGCCAAGCCATGTCTTCCCTGGACCGGAATCAAGCATCCTAGGACCGGTTTCGGGCATTCAGCCCTCATCAGCCAGGATAGCCTGACTCCAGTGGCGCAGTGAGCACGGGACCCACGTCTGGGCATACCCTTCCCACTTGGGGCGAATTGCAAAACACACAAGATGATGGACGGAATGTTGCACAATGGCAAACATTCACCCCCAGTCACAGATCTGGGTTTAATCCATCGTTATTTTGCTTCACCACGCCACCCCAGTTCAGACATGGCCATATGCAAATCAGTCTTGACCCTGTGCCTCATGGGAACAGTCCAGACCGAACTGCCAAGCCATGTCTTCCCTGGACCGGAATCAAGCATCCTAGGACCGGTTTCGGGCATTCAGCCCTCATCAGCCAGGATAGCCTGACTCCAGTGGCGCAGTGAGCACGGGACCCACGTCTGGGCATACCCTTCCCACTTGGGGCGAATTGCAAAACACACAAGATGATGGACGGAATGTTGCACAATGGCAAACATTCACCCCCAGTCACAGATCTGGGTTTAATCCATCGTTATTTTGCTTCACCACGCCACCCCAGTTCAGACATGGCCATATGCAAATCAGTCTTGACCCTGTGCCTCATGGGAACAGTCCAGACCGAACTGCCAAGCCATGTCTTCCCTGGACCGGAATCAAGCATCCTAGGACCGGTTTCGGGCATTCAGCCCTCATCAGCCAGGATAGCCTGACTCCAGTGGCGCAGTGAGCACGGGACCCACGTCTGGGCATACCCTTCCCACTTGGGGCGAATTGCAAAACACACAAGATGATGGACGGAATGTTGCACAATGGCAAACATTCACCCCCAGTCACAGATCTGGGTTTAATCCATCGTTATTTTGCTTCACCACGCCACCCCAGTTCAGACATGGCCATATGCAAATCAGTCTTGACCCTGTGCCTCATGGGAACAGTCCAGACCGAACTGCCAAGCCATGTCTTCCCTGGACCGGAATCAAGCATCCTAGGACCGGTTTCGGGCATTCAGCCCTCATCAGCCAGGATAGCCTGACTCCAGTGGCGCAGTGAGCACGGGACCCACGTCTGGGCATACCCTTCCCACTTGGGGCGAATTGCAAAACACACAAGATGATGGACGGAATGTTGCACAATGGCAAACATTCACCCCCAGTCACAGATCTGGGTTTAATCCATCGTTATTTTTGCTTCACCACGCCACCCCAGTTCAGACATGGCCATATGCAAATCAGTCTTGACCCTGTGCCTCATGGGAACAGTCCAGACCGAACTGCCAAGCCATGTCTTCCCTGGACCGGAATCAAGCATCCTAGGACCGGTTTCGGGCATTCAGCCCTCATCAGCCAGGATAGCCTGACTCCAGTGGCGCAGTGAGCACGGGACCCACGTCTGGGCATACCCTTCCCACTTGGAGGCGAATTGCAAAACACACAAGATGATGGACGGAATGTTGCACAATGGCAAACATTCACCCCCAGTCACAGATCTGGGTTTAATCCATCGTTATTTTGCTTCACCACGCCACCCCAGTTCAGACATGGCCATATGCAAATCAGTCTTGACCCTGTGCCTCATGGGAACAGTCCAGACCGAACTGCCAAGCCATGTCTTCCCTGGACCGGAATCAAGCATCCTAGGACCGGTTTCGGGCATTCAGCCCTCATCAGCCAGGATAGCCTGACTCCAGTGGCGCAGTGAGCACGGGACCCACGTCTGGGCATACCCTTCCCACTTGGGGCGAATTGCAAAACACACAAGATGATGGACGGAATGTTGCACAATGGCAAACATTCACCCCCAGTCACAGATCTGGGTTTAATCCATCGTTATTTTGCTTCACCACGCCACCCCAGTTCAGACATGGCCATATGCAAATCAGTCTTGACCCTGTGCCTCATGGGAACAGTCCAGACCGAACTGCCAAGCCATGTCTTCCCTGGACCGGAATCAAGCATCCTAGGACCGGTTTCGGGCATTCAGCCCTCATCAGCCAGGATAGCCTGACTCCAGTGGCGCAGTGAGCACGGGACCCACGTCTGGGCATACCCTTCCCACTTGGGGCGAATTGCAAAACACACAAGATGATGGACGGAATGTTGCACAATGGCAAACATTCACCCCCAGTCACAGATCTGGGTTTAATCCATCGTTATTTTGCTTCACCACGCCACCCCAGTTCAGACATGGCCATATGCAAATCAGTCTTGACCCTGTGCCTCATGGGAACAGTCCAGACCGAACTGCCAAGCCATGTCTTCCCTGGACCGGAATCAAGCATCCTAGGACCGGTTTCGGGCATTCAGCCCTCATCAGCCAGGATAGCCTGACTCCAGTGGCGCAGTGAGCACGGGACCCACGTCTGGGCATACCCTTCCCACTTGGGGCGAATTGCAAAACACACAAGATGATGGACGGAATGTTGCACAATGGCAAACATTCACCCCCAGTCACAGATCTGGGTTTAATCCATCGTTATTTTGCTTCACCACGCCACCCCAGTTCAGACATGGCCATATGCAAATCAGTCTTGACCCTGTGCCTCATGGGAACAGTCCAGACCGAACTGCCAAGCCATGTCTTCCCTGGACCGGAATCAAGCATCCTAGGACCGGTTTCGGGCATTCAGCCCTCATCAGCCAGGATAGCCTGACTCCAGTGGCGCAGTGAGCACGGGACCCACGTCTGGGCATACCCTTCCCACTTGGGGCGAATTGCAAAACACACAAGATGATGGACGGAATGTTGCACAATGGCAAACATTCACCCCCAGTCACAGATCTGGGTTTAATCCATCGTTATTTTGCTTCACCACGCCACCCCAGTTCAGACATGGCCATATGCAAATCAGTCTTGACCCTGTGCCTCATGGGAACAGTCCAGACCGAACTGCCAAGCCATGTCTTCCCTGGACCGGAATCAAGCATCCTAGGACCGGTTTCGGGCATTCAGCCCTCATCAGCCAGGATAGCCTGACTCCAGTGGCGCAGTGAGCACGGGACCCACGTCTGGGCATACCCTTCCCACTTGGGGCGAATTGCAAAACACACAAGATGATGGACGGAATGTTGCACAATGGCAAACATTCACCCCCAGTCACAGATCTGGGTTTAATCCATCGTTATTTTGCTTCACCACGCCACCCCAGTTCAGACATGGCCATATGCAAATCAGTCTTGACCCTGTGCCTCATGGGAACAGTCCAGACCGAACTGCCAAGCCATGTCTTCCCTGGACCGGAATCAAGCATCCTAGGACCGGTTTCGGGCATTCAGCCCTCATCAGCCAGGATAGCCTGACTCCAGTGGCGCAGTGAGCACGGGACCCACGTCTGGGCATACCCTTCCCACTTGGGGCGAATTGCAAAACACACAAGATGATGGACGGAATGTTGCACAATGGCAAACATTCACCCCCAGTCACAGATCTGGGTTTAATCCATCGTTATTTTGCTTCACCACGCCACCCCAGTTCAGACATGGCCATATGCAAATCAGTCTTGACCCTGTGCCTCATGGGAACAGTCCAGACCGAACTGCCAAGCCATGTCTTCCCTGGACCGGAATCAAGCATCCTAGGACCGGTTTCAGGCATTCAGCCCTCATCAGCCAGGATAGCCTGACTCCAGTGGCGCAGTGAGCACGGGACCCACGTCTGGGCATACCCTTCCCACTTGGGGCGAATTGCAAAACACACAAGATGATGGACGGAATGTTGCACAATGGCAAACATTCACCCCCAGTCACAGATCTGGGTTTAATCCATCGTTATTTTGCTTCACCACGCCACCCCAGTTCAGACATGGCCATATGCAAATCAGTCTTGATCCCTGTGCCTCATGGGAACAGTCCAGACCGAACTGCCAAGCCATGTCTTCCCTGGACCGGAATCAAGCATCCTAGGACCGGTTTCGGGCATTCAGCCCTCATCAGCCAGGATAGCCTGACTCCAGTGGCGCAGTGAGCACGGGACCCACGTCTGGGCATACCCTTCCCACTTGGGGCGAAGTGCAAAACACACAAGATGATGGACGGAATGTTGCACAATGGCAAACATTCACCCCCAGTCACAGATCTGGGTTTAATCCATCGTTATTTTGCTTCACCACGCCACCCCAGTTCAGACATGGCCATATGCAAATCAGTCTTGACCCTGTGCCTCATGGGAACAGTCCAGACCGAACTGCCAAGCCATGTCTTCCCTGGACCGGAATCAAGCATCCTAGGACCGGTTTCGGGCATTCAGCCCTCATCAGCCAGGATAGCCTGACTCCAGTGGCGCAGTGAGCACGGGACCCACGTCTGGGCATACCCTTCCCACTTGGGGCGAATTGCAAAACACACAAGATGATGGACGGAATGTTGCACAATGGCAAACATTCACCCCCAGTCACAGATCTGGGTTTAATCCATCGTTATTTTGCTTCACCACGCCACCCCAGTTCAGACATGGCCATATGCAAATCAGTCTTGACCCTGTGCCTCATGGGAACAGTCCAGACCGAACTGCCAAGCCATGTCTTCCCTGGACCGGAATCAAGCATCCTAGGACCGGTTTCGGGCATTCAGCCCTCATCAGCCAGGATAGCCTGACTCCAGTGGCGCAGTGAGCACGGGACCCACGTCTGGGCATACCCTTCCCACTTGGGGCGAATTGCAAAACACACAAGATGATGGACGGAATGTTGCACAATGGCAAACATTCACCCCCAGTCACAGATCTGGGTTTAATCCATCGTTATTTTGCTTCACCACGCCACCCCAGTTCAGACATGGCCATATGCAAATCAGTCTTGACCCTGTGCCTCATGGGAACAGTCCAGACCGAACTGCCAAGCCATGTCTTCCCTGGACCGGAATCAAGCATCCTAGGACCGGTTTCAGGCATTCAGCCCTCATCAGCCAGGATAGCCTGACTCCAGTGGCGCAGTGAGCACGGGACCCACGTCTGGGCATACCCTTCCCACTTGGGGCGAATTGCAAAACACACAAGATGATGGACGGAATGTTGCACAATGGCAAACATTCACCCCCAGTCACAGATCTGGGTTTAATCCATCGTTATTTTGCTTCACCACGCCACCCCAGTTCAGACATGGCCATATGCAAATCAGTCTTGACCCTGTGCCTCATGGGAACAGTCCAGACCGAACTGCCAAGCCATGTCTTCCCTGGACCGGAATCAAGCATCCTAGGACCGGTTTCGGGCATTCAGCCCTCATCAGCCAGGATAGCCTGACTCCAGTGGCGCAGTGAGCACGGGACCCACGTCTGGGCATACCCTTCCCACTTGGGGCGAATTGCAAAACACACAAGATGATGGACGGAATGTTGCACAATGGCAAACATTCACCCCCAGTCACAGATCTGGGTTTAATCCATCGTTATTTTGCTTCACCACGCCACCCCAGTTCAGACATGGCCATATGCAAATCAGTCTTGACCCTGTGCCTCATGGGAACAGTCCAGACCGAACTGCCAAGCCATGTCTTCCCTGGACCGGAATCAAGCATCCTAGGACCGGTTTCGGGCATTCAGCCCTCATCAGCCAGGATAGCCTGACTCCAGTGGCGCAGTGAGCACGGGACCCACGTCTGGGCATACCCTTCCCACTTGGGGCGAATTGCAAAACACACAAGATGATGGACGGAATGTTGCACAATGGCAAACATTCACCCCCAGTCACAGATCTGGGTTTAATCCATCGTTATTTTGCTTCACCACGCCACCCCAGTTCAGAGGGCACAGGGTCAAGACTGATTTGCATATGGCTGGGTTCAAACTGGAATGGCATGGTGAGCAAAAAACGATGGATTTAGGCCCAGATCTCTGTACTGGGGTGAATGTATGACATTGTTCTGCATTCTGTCCATCAATTGTTGTTTTTGCATTTGTCACCCGAGTGGGACGGGTATGCCCAGACGTGGGTCCCGTGCTCTCCATGCCACTGGAATCAAGCTATCCTGGCTGAAGAGGGTGAAACCCGAAGCCGGTCCTAGGATGCTTGTTTCCAGTCCAGGGAGGACCTGGCTTGGCAGTTCGGGCTGGACTGTTCCCATGAGGCACAGGGTCAAGACTGATTTGCATATGGCTGGGTTCAAACTGGAATGGCATGGTGAGCAAAAAAACGATGGATTTAGGCCCAGATCTCTGTACTGGGGTGAATGTATGACATTGTTCTGCATTCTGTCTATCAATTGTTGTTTTTGCATTTGTCACCCGAGTGGGACGGGTATGCCCAGACGTGAGTCCCGTGCTCTCCATGCCACTGGAATCAAGCTATCCTGGCTGAAGAGGGTGAAACCCCGAAACCGGTCCTAGGATGCTTGTTTCCAGTCCAGGGAGGACCTGGCTTGGCAGTTCGGGCTGGACTGTTCCCATGAGGCACAGGGTCAAGACTGATTTGCATATGGCTGGGTTCAAACTGGAATGGCATGGTGAGCAAAAAAGCGATGGATTTAGGCCCAGATCTCTGTACTGGGGTGAATGTATGACATTGTTCTGCATTCTGTCCATCAATTGTTGTTTTGCATTTGTCACCCGAGTGGGACGGGTATGCCCAGACGTGGGTCCGTGCTCTCCATGCCACTGGAATCAAGCTATCCTGGCTGAAGAGGGTGAAACCCGAAACCGGTCCTAGGATGCTTGTTTCCAGTCCAGGGAGGACCTGGCTTGGCAGTTCGGGCTGGACTGTTCCCATGAGGCACAGGGTCAAGACTGATTTGCATATGGCTGGGTTCAAACTGGAATGGCATGGTGAGCAAAAACGATGGATTTAGGCCCAGATCTCTGTACTGGGGTGAATGTATGACATTGTTCTGCATTCTGTCCATCAATTGTTGTTTTTGCATTTGTCACCCGAGTGGGACGGGTATGCCCAGACGTGGGTCCCGTGCTCTCCATGCCACTGGAATCAAGCTATCCTGGCTGAAGAGGGGTGAAACCCGAAACCGGTCCTAGGATGCTTGTTTCCAGTCCAGGGAGGACCTGGCTTGGCAGTTCGGGCTGGACTGTTCCCATGAGGCACAGGGTCAAGACTGATTTGCATATGGCTGGGTTCAAACTGGAATGGCATGAGTGAGCAAAAAGCGATGGATTTAGGCCCAGATCTCTGTACTGGGGTGAATGTATGACATTGTTCTGCATTCTGTCCATCAATTGTTGTTTTTGCATTTGTCACCCCGAGTGGGACGGGTATGCCCAGACGTGGGTCCCGTCTCTCCATGCCACTGGAATCAAGCTATCCTGGCTGAAGAGGGTGAAACCCGAGACCGGTCCTAGGATGCTTGTTTCCAGTCCAGGGAGGACCTGGCTTGGCAGTTCGGGCTGGACTGTTCCAATGAGGCACAGGGTCAAGACTGATTTGCATATGGCTGGGTTCAAACTGGAATGGCATGGTGAGCAAAAAACGATGGATTTAGGCCCAGATCTCTGTACTGGGGTGAATGTATGACATTGTTCTGCATTCTGTCCATCAGTTGTTGTTTTTGCATTTGTCACCCGAGTGGGACGGGTATGCCCAGACGTGGGTCCCATGCTCTCCATGCCACTGGAATCAAGCTATCCTGGCTGAAGAGGTGAAACCCCGAAACCGGTCCTAGGATGCTTGTTTCCAGTCCAGGGAGGACCTGGCTTGGCAGTTCGGGCTGGACTGTTCCCATGAGGCACAGGGTCAAGACTGATTTGCATATGGCTGGGTTCAAACTGGAATGGCATGGTGAGCAAAAAAGCGATGGATTTAGGCCCAGATCTCTGTACTGGGGTGAATGTATGACATTGTTCTGCATTCTGTCCATCAATTGTTGTTTTGCATTTGTCACCCCGAGTGGGACGGGTATGCCCAGACGTGGGTCCCGTGCTCTCCATGCCACTGGAATCAAGCTATCCTGGCTGAAGAGGGGTGAAACCCCGAAACCGGTCCTAGGATGCTTGTTTCCAGTCCAGGGAGGACCTGGCTTGGCAGTTCGGGCTGGACTGTTCCCATGAGGCACAGGAGTCAAGACTGATTTGCATATGGCTGGGTTCAAACTGGAATGGCATGGTGAGCAAAAACGATGGATTTAGGCCCAGATCTCTGTACTGGGGTGAATGTATGACATTGTTCTGCATTCTGTCCATCAATTGTTGTTTTTGCATTTGTCACCCCGAGTGGGACGGGTATGCCCAGACGTGGGTCCCGTGCTCTCCATGCCACAGGAATCAAGCTATCCTGGCTGAAGAGGGGTGAAGCCCGAAACCGGTCCTAGGATGCTTGTTTCCAGTCCAGGGAGGACCTGGCTTGGCAGTTCGGGCTGGACTGTTCCCATGAGGCACAGGGTCAAGACTGATTTGCATATGGCTGGGTTCAAACTGGAATGGCATGGTGAGCAAAAAAACGATGGATTTAGGCCCAGATCTCTGTACTGGGGTGAATGTATGACATTGTTCTGCATTCTGTCCATCAATTGTTGTTTTTGCATTTGTCACCCCGAGTGGGACGGGTATGCCCAGACGTGGGTCCCGTGCTCTCCATGCCACTGGAATCAAGCTATCCTGGCTGAAGAGGGGTGAAACCCGAAACCGGTCCTAGGATGCTTGTTTCCAGTCCAGGGAGGACCTGGCTTGGCAGTTCGGGCTGGACTGTTCCCATGAGGCACAGGGTCAAGACTGATTTGCATATGGCTGGGTTCAAACTGGAATGGCATGGTGAGCAAAAAACGATGGATTTAGGCCCAGATCTCTGTACTGGGGTGAATGTATGACATTGTTCTGCATTCTGTCCATCAATTGTTGTTTTTGCATTTGTCACCCCGAGTGGGACGGGTATGCCCAGACGTGGGTCCCGTGCTCTCCATGCCACTGGAATCAAGCTATCCTGGCTGAAGAGGGTGAAACCCGAAACCGGTCCTAGGATGCTTGTTTCCAGTCCAGGGAGGACCTGGCTTGGCAGTTCGGGCTGGACTGTTCCCATGAGGCACAGGGTCAAGACTGATTTGCATATGGCTGGGTTCAAACTGGAATGGCATGGTGAGCAAAAAACGATGGATTTAGGCCCAGATCTCTGTACTGGGGTGAATGTATGACATTGTTCTGCATTCTGTCCATCAATTGTTGTTTTTGCATTTGTCACCCGAGTGGGACGGGTATGCCCAGACGTGGGTCCCGTGCTCTCCATGCCACTGGAATCAAGCTATCCTGGCTGAAGAGGAGTGAAACCCCGAAACCGGTCCTAGGATGCTTGTTTCCAGTCCAGGGAGGACCTGGCTTGGCAGTTCGGGCTGGACTGTTCCCATGAGGCACAGGGTCAAGACTGATTTGCATATGGCTGGGTTCAAACTGGAATGGCATGGTGAGCAAAAAACGATGGATTTAGGCCCAGATCTCTGTACTGGGGTGAATGTATGACATTGTTCTGCATTCTGTCCATCAATTGTTGTTTTTGCATTTGTCACCCCGAGTGGGACGGGTATGCCCAGACGTGGGTCCCGTGCTCTCCATGCCACTGGAATCAAGCCTATCCTGGCTGAAGAAGGGTGAAACCCCGAAGCCGGTCCTAGGATGCTTGTTTCCAGTCCAGGGAGGACCTGGCTTGGCAGTTCGGGCTGGACTGTTCCCATGAGGCACAGGGTCAAGACTGATTTGCATATGGCTGGGTTCAAACTGGAATGGCATGGTGAGCAAAAAAGCGATGGATTTAGGCCCAGATCTCTGTACTGGGGTGAATGTATGACATTGTTCTGCATTCTGTCCATCAATTGTTGTTTTTGCATTTGTCACCCGAGTGGGACGGGTATGCCCAGACGTGGGTCCCGTGCTCTCCATGCCACT
The DNA here is from genome assembly GCA_963921515.1 of Calotriton arnoldi. Taxonomy (NCBI): domain Eukaryota; kingdom Metazoa; phylum Chordata; class Amphibia; order Caudata; family Salamandridae; genus Calotriton; species Calotriton arnoldi. The sequence goes on along the minus strand of CAWUFW010002130.1, from coordinate 1,965,341 downwards.
GGAATCAAGCTATCCTGGCTGAAGAGGGTGAAACCCCGAAACCGGTCCTAGGATGCTTGTTTCCAGTCCAGGGAGGACCTGGCTTGGCAGTTCGGGCTGGACTGTTCCCATGAGGCACAGGGTCAAGACTGATTTGCATATGGCTGGGTTCAAACTGGAATGGCATGGTGAGCAAAAAAACGATGGATTTAGGCCCAGATCTCTGTACTGGGGTGAATGTATGACATTGTTCTGCATTCTGTCCATCAATTGTTGTTTTGCATTTGTCACCCCGAGTGGGACGGGTATGCCCAGACGTGGGTCCCGTGCTCTCCATGCCACTGGAATCAAGCTATCCTGGCTGAAGAGGGTGAAACCCCGAAGCCGGTCCTAGGATGCTTGTTTCCAGTCCAGGGAGGACCTGGCTTGGCAGTTCGGGCTGGACTGTTCCCATGAGGCACAGGGTCAAGACTGATTTGCATATGGCTGGGTTCAAACTGGAATGGCATGGTGAGCAAAAAACGATGGATTTAGGCCCAGATCTCTGTACTGGGGTGAATGTATGACATTGTTCTGCATTCTGTCCATCAATTGTTGTTTTTGCATTTGTCACCCCGAGTGGGACGGGTATGCCCAGACGTGGGTCCCGTGCTCTCCATGCCACTGGAATCAAGCTATCCTGGCTGAAGAGGGGTGAAACCCGAAGCCGGTCCTAGGATGCTTGTTTCCAGTCCAGGGAGGACCTGGCTTGGCAGTTCGGGCTGGACTGTTCCCATGAGGCACAGGGTCAAGACTGATTTGCATATGGCTGGGTTCAAACTGGAATGGCATGGTGAGCAAAAACGATGGATTTAGGCCCAGATCTCTGTACTGGGGTGAATGTATGACATTGTTCTGCATTCTGTCCATCAATTGTTGTTTTTGCATTTGTCACCCCGAGTGGGACGGGTATGCCCAGACGTGGGTCCCGTGCTCTCCATGCCACTGGAATCAAGCTATCCTGGCTGAAGAGGGTGAAACCCGAAACCGGTCCTAGGATGCTTGTTTCCAGTCCAGGGAGGACCTGGCTTGGCAGTTCGGGCTGGACTGTTCCCATGAGGCACAGGGTCAAGACTGATTTGCATATGGCTGGGTTCAAACTGGAATGGCATGGTGAGCAAAAAACGATGGATTTAGGCCCAGATCTCTGTACTGGGGTGAATGTATGACATTGTTCTGCATTCTGTCCATCAATTGTTGTTTTTGCATTTGTCACCCCGAGTGGGACGGGTATGCCCAGACGTGGGTCCCGTGCTCTCCATGCCACTGGAATCAAGCTATCCTGGCTGAAGAGGGGTGAAACCCCGAAGCCGGTCCTAGGATGCTTGTTTCCAGTCCAGGGAGGACCTGGCTTGGCAGTTCGGGCTGGACTGTTCCCATGAGGCACAGGGTCAAGACTGATTTGCATATGGCTGGGTTCAAACTGGAATGGCATGGTGAGCAAAAAAACGATGGATTTAGGCCCAGATCTCTGTACTGGGGTGAATGTATGACATTGTTCTGCATTCTGTCCATCAATTGTTGTTTTTGCATTTGTCACCCCAGTGGGACGGGTATGCCCAGGCGTGGGTCCCGTGCTCTCCATGCCACTGGAATCAAGCTATCCTGGCTGAAGAGGGTGAAACCCGAGACCGGTCCTAGGATGCTTGTTTCCAGTCCAGGGAGGACCTGGCTTGGCAGTTCGGGCTGGACTGTTCCCATGAGGCACAGGGTCAAGACTGATTTGCATATGGCTGGGTTCAAACTGGAATGGCATGGTGAGCAAAAACGATGGATTTAGGCCCAGATCTCTGTACTGGGGTGAATGTATGACATTGTTCTGCATTCTGTCCATCAATTGTTGTTTTTGCATTTGTCACCCCGAGTGGGACGGGTATGCCCAGACGTGGGTCCCGTGCTTCCATGCCACTGGAATCAAGCTATCCTGGCTGAAGAGGGTGAAACCCCGAAACCGGTCCTAGGATGCTTGTTTCCAGTCCAGGAGGACCTGGCTTGGCAGTTCGGGCTGGACTGTTCCCATGAGGCACAGGGTCAAGACTGATTTGCATATGGCTGGGTTCAAACTGGAATGGCATGGTGAGCAAAAAACGATGGATTTAGGCCCAGATCTCTGTACTGGGGTGAATGTATGACATTGTTCTGCATTCTGTCCATCAATTGTTGTTTTTGCATTTGTCACCCCGAGTGGGACGGGTATGCCCAGACGTGGGTCCCGTGCTCTCCATGCCACTGGAATCAAGCTATCCTGGCTGAAGAGGGGTGAAACCCCGAAACCGGTCCTAGGATGCTTGTTTCCAGTCCAGGGAGGACCTGGCTTGGCAGTTCGGGCTGGACTGTTCCCATGAGGCACAGGGTCAAGACTGATTTGCATATGGCTGGGTTCAAACTGGAATGGCATGGTGAGCAAAAAAACGATGGATTTAGGCCCAGATCTCTGTACTGGGGTGAATGTATGACATTGTTCTGCATTCTGTCCATCAATTGTTGTTTTTGCATTTGTCACCCCGAGTGGGACGGGTATGCCCAGACGTGGGTCCCGTGCTCTCCATGCCACTGGAATCAAGCTATCCTGGCTGAAGAGGGTGAAACCCGAAACCGGTCCTAGGATGCTTGTTTCCAGTCCAGGGAGGACCTGGCTTGGCAGTTCGGGCTGGACTGTTCCCATGAGGCACAGGGTCAAGACTGATTTGCATATGGCTGGGTTCAAACTGGAATGGCATGGTGAGCAAAAAAACGATGGATTTAGGCCCAGATCTCTGTACTGGGGTGAATGTATGACATTGTTCTGCATTCTGTCCATCAATTGTTGTTTTGCATTTGTCACCCCGAGTGGGACGGGTATGCCCAGACGTGGGTCCCGTGCTCTCCATGCCACTGGAATCAAGCTATCCTGGCTGAAGAGGGTGAAACCCCGAAACCGGTCCTAGGATGCTTGTTTCCAGTCCAGGGAGGACCTGGCTTGGCAGTTCGGGCTGGACTGTTCCCATGAGGCACAGGGTCAAGACTGATTTGCATATGGCTGGGTTCAAACTGGAATGGCATGGTGAGCAAAAAACGATGGATTTAGGCCCAGATCTCTGTACTGGGGTGAATGTATGACATTGTTCTGCATTCTGTCCATCAATTGTTGTTTTTGCATTTGTCACCCCGAGTGGGACGGGTATGCCCAGACGTGGGTCCCGTGCTCTCCATGCCACTGGAATCAAGCTATCCTGGCTGAAGAGGGGTGAAACCCCGAAACCGGTCCTAGGATGCTTGTTTCCAGTCCAGGGAGGACCTGGCTTGGCAGTTCGGGCTGGACTGTTCCCATGAGGCACAGGGTCAAGACTGATTTGCATATGGCTGGGTTCAAACTGGAATGGCATGGTGAGCAAAAAACGATGGATTTAGGCCCAGATCTCTGTACTGGGGTGAATGTATGACATTGTTCTGCATTCTGTCCATCAATTGTTGTTTTTGCATTTGTCACCCCGAGTGGGACGGGTATGCCCAGACGTGGGTCCCGTGCTCTCCATGCCACTGGAATCAAGCTATCCTGGCTGAAGAGGGGTGAAACCCCGAAACCGGTCCTAGGATGCTTGTTTCCAGTCCAGGGAGGACCTGGCTTGGCAGTTCGGGCTGGACTGTTCCCATGAGGCACAGGGTCAAGACTGATTTGCATATGGCTGGGTTCAAACTGGAATGGCATGGTGAGCAAAAACGATGGATTTAGGCCCAGATCTCTGTACTGGGGTGAATGTATGACATTGTTCTGCATTCTGTCCATCAATTGTTGTTTTTGCATTTGTCACCCGAGTGGGACGGGTATGCCCAGACGTGGGTCCCGTGCTCTCCATGCCACTGGAATCAAGCTATCCTGGCTGAAGAGGGTGAAACCCCGAAACCGGTCCTAGGATGCTTGTTTCCAGTCCAGGGAGGACCTGGCTTGGCAGTTCGGGCTGGACTGTTCCCATGAGGCACAGGGTCAAGACTGATTTGCATATGGCTGGGTTCAAACTGGAATGGCATGGTGAGCAAAAAACGATGGATTTAGGCCCAGATCTCTGTACTGGGGTGAATGTATGACATTGTTCTGCATTCTGTCCATCAATTGTTGTTTTTGCATTTGTCACCCCGAGTGGGACGGGTATGCCCAGACGTGGGTCCGTGCTCTCCATGCCACTGGAATCAAGCTATCCTGGCTGAAGAGGGGTGAAACCCCGAAACCGGTCCTAGGATGCTTGTTTCCAGTCCAGGGAGGACCTGGCTTGGCAGTTCGGGCTGGACTGTTCCCATGAGGCACAGGGTCAAGACTGATTTGCATATGGCTGGGTTCAAACTGGAATGGCATGGTGAGCAAAAACGATGGATTTAGGCCCAGATCTCTGTACTGGGGTGAATGTATGACATTGTTCTGCATTCTGTCCATCAATTGTTGTTTTTGCATTTGTCACCCCGAGTGGGACGGGTATGCCCAGACGTGGGTCCCGTGCTCTCCATGCCACTGGAATCAAGCTATCCTGGCTGAAGAGGGGTGAAACCCCGAAACCGGTCCTAGGATGCTTGTTTCCAGTCCAGGGAGGACCTGGCTTGGCAGTTCGGGCTGGACTGTTCCCATGAGGCACAGGGTCAAGACTGATTTGCATATGGCTGGGTTCAAACTGGAATGGCATGGTGAGCAAAAAAACGATGGATTTAGGCCCAGATCTCTGTACTGGGGTGAATGTATGACATTGTTCTGCATTCTGTCCATCAATTGTTGTTTTTGCATTTGTCACCCCGAGTGGGACGGGTATGCCCAGACGTGGGTCCCGTGCTCTCCATGCCACTGGAATCAAGCTATCCTGGCTGAAGAGGGTGAAACCCCGAAACCGGTCCTAGGATGCTTGTTTCCAGTCCAGGGAGGACCTGGCTTGGCAGTTCGGGCTGGACTGTTCCCATGAGGCACAGGGTCAAGACTGATTTGCATATGGCTGGGTTCAAACTGGAATGGCATGGTGAGCAAAAAACGATGGATTTAGGCCCAGATCTCTGTACTGGGGTGAATGTATGACATTGTTCTGCATTCTGTCCATCAATTGTTGTTTTTGCATTTGTCACCCCGAGTGGGACGGGTATGCCCAGACGTGGGTCCCGTGCTCTCCATGCCACTGGAATCAAGCTATCCTGGCTGAAGAGGGGTGAAACCCCGAAACCGGTCCTAGGATGCTTGTTTCCAGTCCAGGGAGGACCTGGCTTGGCAGTTCGGGCTGGACTGTTCCCATGAGGCACAGGGTCAAGACTGATTTGCATATGGCTGGGTTCAAACTGGAATCGCATGGTGAGCAAAAAAACGATGGATTTAGGCCCAGATCTCTGTACTGGGCTGAATGTATGACATTGTTCTGCATTCTGTCCATCAATTGTTGTTTTTGCATTTGTCACCCCGAGTGGGACGGGTATGCCCAGACGTGGGTCCCGTGCTCTCCATGCCACTGGAATCAAGCTATCCTGGCTGAAGAGGGTGAAACCCCGAAACCGGTCCTAGGATGCTTGTTTCCAGTCCAGGGAGGACCTGGCTTGGCAGTTCGGGCTGGACTGTTCCCATGAGGCACAGGGTCAAGACTGATTTGCATATGGCTGGGTTCAAACTGGAATGGCATGGTGAGCAAAAAAACGATGGATTTAGGCCCAGATCTCTGTACTGGGGTGAATGTATGACATTGTTCTGCATTCTGTCCATCAATTGTTGTTTTTGCATTTGTCACCCCGAGTGGGACGGGTATGCCCAGACGTGGGTCCCGTGCTCTCCATGCCACTGGAATCAAGCTATCCTGGCTGAAGAGGGGTGAAACCCCGAAACCGGTCCTAGGATGCTTGTTTCCAGTCCAGGGAGGACCTGGCTTGGCAGTTCGGGCTGGACTGTTCCCATGAGGCACAGGGTCAAGACTGATTTGCATATGGCTGGGTTCAAACTGGAATGGCATGGTGAGCAAAAAAGCGATGGATTTAGGCCCAGATCTCTGTACTGGGGTGAATGTATGACATTGTTCTGCATTCTGTCCATCAATTGTTGTTTTTGCATTTGTCACCCCGAGTGGGACGGGTATGCCCAGACGTGGGTCCCGTGCTCTCCATGCCACTGGAATCAAGCTATCCTGGCTGAAGAGGGTGAAACCCCGAAACCGGTCCTAGGATGCTTGTTTCCAGTCCAGGGAGGACCTGGCTTGGCAGTTCGGGCTGGACTGTTCCCATGAGGCACAGGGTCAAGACTGATTTGCATATGGCTGGGTTCAAACTGGAATGGCATGGTGAGCAAAAAACGATGGATTTAGGCCCAGATCTCTGTACTGGGGTGAATGTATGACATTGTTCTGCATTCTGTCCATCAATTGTTGTTTTTGCATTTGTCACCCCGAGTGGGACGGGTATGCCCAGACGTGGGTCCCGTGCTCTCCATGCCACTGGAATCAAGCTATCCTGGCTGAAGAGGGGTGAAACCCCGAAACCGGTCCTAGGATGCTTGTTTCCAGTCCAGGGAGGACCTGGCTTGGCAGTTCGGGCTGGACTGTTCCCATGAGGCACAGGGTCAAGACTGATTTGCATATGGCTGGGTTCAAACTGGAATGGCATGGTGAGCAAAAAAACGATGGATTTAGGCCCAGATCTCTGTACTGGGGTGAATGTATGACATTGTTCTGCATTCTGTCCATCAATTGTTGTTTTTGCAACACCTCGAATATAGACTTTAAATGCCTCCCACACTGTTGCGAACGAATCAACTGAGCCCACATTACATACAAAAAAGGTTTCTGTGGCCTCAGCCATGTCAGCCCTGAAGGCAGAGTCCAGTAGCGAGAACGGTGGGAAGCGCCATGTAAAGGGCGGGATGTGTTTCCGTGGGGTATCTATTTCTAATAACACCGGGGAGTGGTCTGATAGAGTGCGGGGGAGGACAGCACATTGCCGGATTTGACCATACGTGGTCCTATCAGCTAGCCAGTAGTCAATCTGGGTGTGCAGGTCATGGTAAGCCGAGAAGTGTGTGTAACCACCCTCAGTCGGTCGGCGCTGCCGCCACACATCGCACAAATCTAATTGTGTCATAGCATCAGCTATTATGCACGCCGAAGCTGCGGGACGTCGGTCTGGGCCTCCAGATCTATCTAATTGCGGATTCAATACACAATTGAAGTCTCCTCCCCAGAGCTGGTTGCCCCCTTCATATCTACTCATTTTTTCTAGCAGCAAGGCATAAAACTTCGGGTTGTCAAAATTTGGACCATATATATTTACTATTGTCAAATCTACTCCTTTTCCCCGACATCTATAGATGACATATCTACCCTCCAAGTCCGTTTCTAGGGGTTCCAATTTTAAATGTGATTTGGGGTTTACCCAAGTAATAACTCCGCGCGCGTGTGTGGTATAGCCCGCAGCATGGACATTGCCCTGCAGCCCTCTACTATGCAGCATAGCGCACCCACTAGGTAAGTGCGACTCCTGTAGCAGCGCGATATCGATATTATGCCTTGCTATATATGCCATGACTTTCCTTAATTTTCTGTGGTCATTGAAGCCTCTAACGTTCCAAGTCATGACTCTAATCTTACTGCCGGTGTTCTTGCCGTCAGTGGTATGATCCTCCATCACGTGGGCTGCTCTACTGATCGCAGTCTGTGCCCTGCCTTGTGATCGCTGTAGATACCTCTCTGCTTCTGCGCCGCCACGATCGTACGAAACATCTTACAGTACTTTTGTCTCTGAGCCCTCCCTCCCCCCACCCACGTCAAGCAGCCCCCAACTCTGCACTGGCGAAATCCCCCCCTACAAATCCCATTAATCATAACTGATCTTTACATTCAGCAATAATAAACAACAAAAAACAAAAGGTGGGCCCCAGGGTGTGGTGTTCACACGCGGGCGGATGTTGCCGGCCCTCTTTACTAACTAGGCTTAGGTGGGTTGCCTTCCCAATCAGTCAGCCATCTCAAACATCTAATGCATCAGGAATTCAGTTTGCCGTTTACAGGGACTCCAAACTGCCCAACTATCTTTTACCCTGGAGGGCACAGACTCAGGACCCTGCCATGGCCCCCGGGCATAACTATTTTCGCCGCCCCACAGCTGCAAATAGGGTTAACTGCCTATGCGTCATATCTCCCCTTAAAAGTCCAAACTTCTTATCTGAATTTGAGTCCATTTCGAGCATCAGTCCTGGTCATCAAGGTCGCCCCAGCCGCTCCCTCTGCGTCTCGTTGCATAGGACTGTGTGGCTTCTCCTTTGACCACTCCTTCAGGGCTTTCTGCAGCTGCTTTGGGTCCACGAATATCCTGGATTTGCCTTGTCTGTTGACTCGTAGTCTTGCCGGATACAGCATGGCGTAATCGAGACCTTGTTCCCGCAATTGGCGCTTAAGGGGGACAAACTGTCTGCGCGCCTCCTGGACCCGGATTGTGAAGTCCGGATAAAGGGAAATAGCAGAACCCTCATAGTGTAATACCTGCTTTTCTCGTGCGGCTTTCAGCGCCGCATCCCTGCCCCTGTAGTTAAGTAGTTTGGCTATTATAGGACGCGGTGGTGCCCCAGGATTTGGCCGCGGGCCCAACGAGCGATGCGCTCTTTCAACCACGAACATCGTTGAGAATGTTTCCGCGCCCAGCAGGGTGACCAAAAGACGTTCTACAAACAGCTCCATATTCCCAATTGAAGTCGTCTCCGGAAGGCCAGTAATTCTTATGTTACTTCTCCGCGACCGCGCTTCAAGATCTTCAGCTTTCTCTTGCAGGTTTTGTAGCGCTATTCCCATCCGCTTACGTTCGGTATCCATTTCTGTTTGCGCTTCCTCAACTTCTGTGACTCTGCGCTCCGTCATGTCGGTGCGTTCTACCAGTTTGTCCATTCTTTCCGTCATGCGGTCCATGCGATAAGTTAGTGAGTCCAGTTTAGTGTCAATAGCAGACAAACTTTTTTGCATGGCAGCCAGTATGGTCCGGATGTCGCCATCCACCTGTTCAGGCGTCTCCCCCTGTTCTCCCGAATGGCTCTCGGGTGTGCCATCTCGAGTCCTTGATTTCCGCTGCTCGAAGGAGAGCTTGGGCTGCGCTCTGTCGACTTTGCCCATAGTACTGTCTCCGATGTGGGCCTAGTGTGCGTATGCTCTCAGGAGCCTGCACGGGGTCAGTATCAGCAATTCCAACAGGCCACCAGCCGGCACACCCCACGCTACAGTCCAGCCCGCTAACAGGGACGCTGGGGTCCAGGGGAACGGCCCGTTGGTGGCGTCCAGTATCGCACTCCCCGCTGGCAGCCACCGAGCAAGTAGGTAGTAGAACTAGGCCCAACCCAGGCAGGTAGTCAGCAGCAGCACCCTCACACTCCTCAGTCGTTCCCAGGAGCTATATTCAGCAACCTCTCCAGCTCCTGCTTATTCTCTGTCCGAGGAGGTCCTGTGACCTATGCCGCGTCACGCGACGCACTTTGGCCCGACTGGTGCGCAACTTCGCTGATCAGGGCACTCTGCCCATTGCGTGCCACCACTATGCCCAGATCTGGTGCAGGGAGTAGTCCGGTGATGCCTCCGCTCACCCGGGATCCCCAGGCGAGGCGGAGGGCCGCAATCCAAATCCCAAACATGTGGCACTGTGCAATATGGCCGTGCCCAAAGTTCGCCGCCTCCGGCTTAAGGGATTAGTAGAAGCCGCTCAGTCGCTCACTCCCCAGTCACCAGTCGATCCCCTCACGCCGCCGTCGCCATGCAAGACAAGACTATCCAGGGGGAGAGAGGCCTCCGTCCATGCACCCCTTGCAGACTGCCTCCACGGCCCCGGTGCCGGGGACCGCACCGCGATGGGAAGGTACAGCCCAGGAAGGCCTCGCCGCTCTCCCTCGCACACCGCAACACTCACCGCAGCCGTCCGGACGGGTGCTCGTCCCCTCTCCGGACCTGTGGCGTCCCACAGACTCCACGCCAGCAACCCCGTCGCAGGTCAAGCACCTCGGGCACACTACTTCAGGCTCCCGCCGCCGATCTTCAGGCCGGTAAGCGCGGCACCGAGCCGCCGCAGTTTAATGGCGATATCTTCGCTCCAGAGCCGTCGCAGCAGTCGCGGGGAGCACCTTCGCACGCAGTTCTGTTTCCGACGTGTGGATTGTCGGTCCGTGTAAATTAATATCGCCCCAATGCAGGATTATGAACGGATAGTCTAGATGGCTTGACGGAGCTCTCAGTTCAAGCGGCCATCTTGAGCCGTGGCAAGCTCCGCCCCCTCTCCGTTACTTTCTATGGGAATGAGTTGAGGTGCCTGTGAGTGGCCATGTGTAGTGCTAAACATACTACACGGTTAAGCTAGGTATATTTATTAGTGTTCTGAGACCTTTTTAGCTGTAGTAGCTTTAAAAGTTAGCTTTAACTGTTTGTGATTAGCAATAGGCTTAGGGCCAGATGTACAACCTATAAAAATTGCGACTCGCAAATTGCATCAAATTGCAACTCACAATTTGCGAGTCGCAAAACAATACTTACGTACCAAAGCGGTATCATGGTTGCGAGTCGCTAATGACTCGCATTGGTATTTCGTGTTGCGGCAATTTGCGAGTCGGTAAACGTTCGCAAATAGTTTCCTCGTTTCAAAAGTCCATTTTGCATGCACAAATAGCGAGCGCGGCAGAAACGAGCCCATTTTGCGCACGCAAATTGCGAATGCGAAAAAAAATATGTGAAAACAATTCCTGGTAGAGCTGAAGGACCCCAAAGCAGGAAGTGGTGTCCCAGGAGATTCCTGAGCAGATTGTCTAGCAAATGGTTAGGTGCAGCAGCATAGTCCAACACTTCAGGCAGGCTCACTGAAAAACCATGAGCAGCAAGGCCAGTGACAAGGGTGGAAAGGAGTGGCTGAGGAAACTCAAATTCTCTGAAAAGGAGATAGAAATAAGAATAGAGGAATGCTGCAATAATCATGAGGAGCTGTTTGGGAGGGCATCGCACAGTGTCCCTGAGGCAGACAAATGTAAGATCTGGAGAGGAATGCAGCAGCGCATAAATGCCCTGGGTGTGGCACACAGGTTCCTGGACCAAGGTGTCCTGCAGTCCCAGACACTGCTGCAGCGACATCATCACAGGCTACAGCCAGTGTGACACAAGCATCACGGCAGACAGCAGCATTAAGATGCACTCCTGTCACCAGGGTCAGGCTAGTGCGTCCAACCCATCAGTCCGTACAGCGTATGCAAGCCAGTCTGCATACTCAGCCCCCTGCTGGAGCACCCAATCAGGCATTGTTTGGAGGCCAGGAACAGGCGATGCTCAGGATCCAGCACCTGCAACAACAACAACAGAGGCAGATGAATCTTAGGCTGATCCAGGGATTCAGGGACATCACACAAAAGATGACTGATAACCAGTGCCGGCTGGAAGCTAAATTTGATGCCCTCACAGGTGCCATTGTCAATCTGTGCAAAGAATTGGCAGAGGAGAGGGGCAGCATAGATGCATGGAGCGCAGCAGGGGACACAAGATGGACATTTTGACCAGGGCCATTGGGAGGCTAGCACATGCTACTACCCAACATATGAAGCGCACCCTAGGTCTCCAGGTAGAGATAGGCCACTAAAGGGATGATGTGGCACGCAGCCTGCAACAGATAACTTCAGCAGTGGAGACACTGCAGACCAACATGTTTGCCAGTGGTGGTGCTACAGAGAGTGTTGACAGTGAGGTTTCCAGCCGCAGTAGCGTCCCTGCTGCGGACACACCAATTATGCATAGGAGCAGCAGCATCCAAGCTGAGATTCCAAGTGGCAGCTCTAACCACGCGGGATGTAGTGGCAGGAAGTAAATTGTGTAGAGTTACTGCACAGTCGTTGCCCCACATCTCATTCAAAATTTGTGGTGATGTAACCACAATACAGTTACGCATTTGTCTTAGAATGCGTTTTGTGATGGACAGGTTGCCCTGATTTTGTTTGTGCAAGCTTGCACAATAAAGCACACATTCAAAGTTGAATTCACAATTTGTACTGTCATATGTAGAGGGTAGTGAGTCATTACTTTTGACGTACCTTTAAAAATAATTGTTAGCTATCTGTTCCCTGTGCCTTTTCCCTTCTGCTGCAGAGCTTCCATCCCACTGCTGTTGGGCAGGTGGTCCTGGGTCATCATCCTCCGATTCAGAATGAGTTACATCCATGGGCAATCCACCCCTGCAGGCCATGTTGTGAAGCATGGCACATGTTCCCACTATTTTGCAGACCGTCTCAGGTGCATACTGCAGGAATCCGCCACTCTTGTGGAGGCACCTGAAGCGCAATTTTAGGATGCCAAATGTCCGCTCAATCCTGGTTCTGGTCCGCCGATGTGCCCTGTTGTACCGCCGTTCATGTGCATTGTTGGGAGACAGGTAAGGTGTCAGGATCCATGGCTGCAGGGCATACGCGCTGTCACCTGGTGAGAGATATATGATGGTGAGACAACATGCAGACAGACATTACAGTGCAAATTCATGTCACTGTGGACATGTATATTCAGTACCTAGTAGGTATCCTTCATCAAAGTCACCTCTTTCTCATTTCTGGTATATGCCACTGTGTCTGAATATGTATGAGTCATGGGCGCTTCCAGGATATTTGGCAACAATGTTTGTGATAATGTTGTTTGCGTCACAGACAACTTGGATATTGAGGGAATGTGTGCTTTTCCTATTATGGAATATGTACTCTATGCGGGATGGGGGACATATGGGCACATGGGTCCCATCTATGCATCCTATGACCTGTGGAAACCTTGCTATTCTGTAAAATTGCAGTTTTGTATTTTCAAGTTCCTTATCATCCCTGGGAAGGTAGATGTGTTTATGGATGTGGTGTAGCATGGCATCTAGGAAATTGTGAAACAAAAGCAAAAGCGCACTCTGTGGCACACCTCCGGCCAGTGCAATGACATCTTGGTAGCTATCAGTGGCCAATAAGTGGAGGGAGCACAACACCTGCACATGTGTGGGGATTGCATTGCTGCACAAGGTCTGGCTTTCCAATTGTGGCTTCAAGGTGTCTATGAGGTCTAGGATGACAGTGCTACTCAGCCTGTACTGGGCATAAATCTAGCCTGAAGCCTAAAGTTAGCCTGACTCTGAATATCCTCTCCTGTCTCCTCCTACTCTGCTAAGCAGCCAGTATCCACATCCTCCTCGCTATCACATACAGTGCAGCCATTGTGGAAAGATTTCTGATGCATTCTGGGTCTGTTTTTATAGGTTGTACCTGGTTACCTCCTGGTTCTGGTTAGTGGCAAATTGCATGCGCAAAGGGGCCATTTTGCTCATTTTCGCCCTTTGCGACTGTTTTGTGCATAATAATTTGGTCGTACATCTGGCCCTTAATCTTTTGTGGGTGGGAGTTTATCTTTGTATGGTTCTCCATAAACCTATCCTTACCCTTCCCTAAATCCCACCCAATAAAAAGTAAGTATTCCCCATTTTTCCGTTCCTCCCACATTTACTACCAAAACTTATAACTACATGTGTGGAGACCTTCTCGCATGTGGCAGAGATGTTTGCACAGTATAGATAGGAGTAGCGCGGCCACACATAGGTTAGAAAATATTATTTTGTAGTATGTGAGTAGTACTGCAGTATTAACACTTTACATACTGCAAAATGCAGTTTGTGAGCCAAGTCCATAATGTATGGGTCTATTCTAGCACGTTAAGCACCTATTACTCGTTCTGGAGGACCAAGTCTGACAAAACTGGCGCCTATTATATCCCTTAACTTCTGGGCCGCTGCCTCTTTGTTTTAGTTAAACATAAAATGGACACCGCACCTCGAGCTTTTCTGAGAGAATTGCTTGCTGGGAGGAAGATGATATCGAAACACTTTCTATGTCTGCTTTCAACTATCAGTCCTACACTGCTGAAATGTACTTAGGGGCTTATTTATGAGCCCTTGCGTCACTTTTACGCTGCCGGTGCGTCACTTTTTGTGACGCACCAGCAGTGTAAAAAATGCGCCATGGTGCGTCATATTTACAAAGTGACGCATCTAGGTAGATGCGTCACTTTGTATACCCCTGCGCCACATTATACCTGCGCAAGGTATAATGTATGCAGGGGGGGCGTTCCGACGCAAGAAAGGGTCGTAGAAGTGACGCAGTGAAATCTATAAGATTTCACTGCGCCATTTCTTTGACCCTAATGCGTCAATATCTTACGCCTGCCTCATGGCAGGCGTAAGACTGACGCAGAGCCCTTTCACATGGGGCTTGCCCCATGTGAAAGGACACATTGCTGGAGTTGCGTCACTTTTGTGACACACTCCAGCAATGCGTCATTTTGCGCCTACAGATACGTCAGAAATACTGACGTATCTGTAACTCCTTGCGACATGATGCGTCATACTGTAAATATGACGCATCATTGGTGTCGCAGGGAGAGCGCAGTGAAAAGTGACGCATCGCTGTTTTCACGCAGCGATGCGTCACTTTTCATAAATAAGCCCCTCAATCTTTGGCCATGTGCAAAATGAACCGATTTGGTAACCCCATTTTTTAGAAAGGGTAAAAATAAAATAGTACTACCTGTGCAGACCTACAGACATCTTAGCAATTCCATACCATTCGCAGGAATGTCTCTTCTGTAAAAGACACTGATAGTGGTGTGGGTCCATTGAACTGCAAACATTTTGCAACATGCTTCGCAGTAGAGGCTTTCCTGCTCACCACCCTGAGGCAAAACAGCACGAGCAATCAGTGTGTCAACCTTGTTACCTTGAACATACTATGGTAAGAAAAACACGGAAATCTCACTTACATCAAAAGGAAAGGGCTCATGAGAAAGGCTTCCTGTGCTGCCTCATCACTATTTAAAGATATGAAATACATCCAGCTCTAATATTTTTCTAAACCCAAGCATGCTTTGGAGCCTTGATAAATCATTTCCACGCAAATAGGTTTTAAAGTTGGAAACATGGCTTTGCAACCTTGCAGCTGACACCAAGCAGCATCAGACAGAAAACAATATGTCACAAATGTGACTTTCATTAGAAGCCCAGCTTCTTTCAACAAGGGTCATTATGGTGAACAATGCTCAGGAGCATTCTGGCAACATAAGTAGAGCGAGGGATCAAAACACATAAAATATAATATTGAATAAAATATTAGCCATTCTGGAAATAACTACATAATTGCATATTACTCTGGCATGTCATAGCCCATGAAAAAGAAATATGAATAGTATAAATGTGCCAGTCTTCGTCTAAGAAGTTACTTTTATCCATTAAAAGTTGATATCACATTTAAAAGTTTTAACCTGTGTAGATTACTCTGCCGTACTTTCAATCTAAAGGTAAGGCCAATCAATGGATGGTTGAGGTGGGGTGGAGCCTCCTATGATATGATGGATTTGGATGATCAGAAATACCTACTGGTGGAGTAGTCTGGCTTTGAGGAGCTAAATGGATAGCCCTTGCTCTAAACTGTCCATGGTAAATTGAAATGTGACTTAACTTTTAAACAATAGCTGGTATTGTTATTTCAAGCAAAGGTTCTCATGTTGTCAAACTTAAAAGTAAAAACGCTTAGCTGATTCAAAAAGGTGACTCCCATGTATTAGCACGTTTCTGCAGCAGCCACTCAACCTATGCGCTAAGTGGTATATACACAGGGCCTGAGTCACAGAGGTAACTTATGCTTTTGAGTAATTTACACTTTAGAGTAAGTTTACTACTTTTCAGTATTCACAAACATTGGGCCTGATTCACATATGTAAACTTACACTTTTGTGTAATTTTACTTTTCTTTCAGTATTCACAAACTACGATTTAATAGTAACTTTATGACTGCAGAGATTCCGCAAATGGGGTGGAGAACTCTGCACATAAAAAGATAGGACAATCCTATTTGTGAATTCCAAAAACAAGTAAACTTGCACAAAAGCGTAAGTTTACCTTTGTGAATCAGGCCCTTCATGAGTAAATTTACTACATAACTCTAAGTCTTGATCCCCTGTGTAAAGCAGTTGCCTTACTCTGGTGTGGGTGGGTGAGGTCCCTCGTTAAACCACTCCATTACCTTCCTTCAACCCCTTTTGCTCCCCTAATCCCATCCTCTTGAGAAGAAAGTCTGTCCCTTTATCCACCCACTCCTTCCAGTCCCTCCCACATTTACAACTAAAGCATACACTTATGTGTGTGGAGTTTCATCAGTTGGGTGCAGAACTCTGCACACCCAAGTATAAGTAGGGTAGAGGCATAAACTGCATGGACTGGAAGATTTATTTACATCTCATGGAAAGCAATGTAGCAAGGCAACTTGCTGTGCTGCATTGAGTGAAAGGGAGAGAGCAGGAATGAGCCATACTTACAAAGATGTGGAACTTTCCTGCAGTCTCCTAGTGCTGGCACACTGTGTGCTACCTAGCACCTATGCAGGCACCCTTGCGTCATCCTGCAAGGGAGCACTGCATTATGGGCAGGACTGATTTAGTGCAGGAATGGACACTTGTCTGCACAAAAACAATGGTTAGAGGCATATTCCTCTACTTATATGTGCTGCAGACTGCAGCATGCATAAAAAGAGGAAATAACGAGGAGAAATAAAGATATTTCTCCTCGTTATGCCTCACTGGGAAAATCGTAGTATTTTCACAGATTCCCAGGTTTACTAGCTTAATTTAATCTGGGAATAAGCCAAAATCCATAAGTGGATGCATGGTAACGCTTATGCTCCACCCATGGAATGCCTTCCCAACGTAAGGTAATGCAAGGCAGTGCATAGGGTTACTTTGTATTTACTAAACCACGCAAAGTGGCTTTGCATGACTTAGAAAATACCAAAAACGATTTTGCATTGGGGCTGTGCCACAAAAGTGACACAACTCTGACGCAAAATCTTAGTAGATCTGCTGGATAGTTGGTAAATAGCACTTAGTAGTACGTTTTGCAGTTTGTGAATCAGGCACCCGTGGCCCATGCAGGTAAGAGCAGTGGGGCGTCGGGGCCGGGTGGGGGGGATTTCGACAGACGACGATGAGGGAAAATGTATTATTTATTTAATTTTCCCTTGTCGTCGTCTGTTGAATTCCCCCCACCCGACCCCACCGACCCACTTCTGGAATCGGCCCCTTTGTCTGCAAGAAACTATCGAGACTCGTTCAGGGATGTAATTTCGGCTGAAGTGCAGTGGCGGCTCCTCCACTAAGCCGGAGGAGCGTCGCTCCACTACTCTGCAGCAGCAAAAGAAAGGAAAAAATAAAATGATAATACCTAATGTTATTATCATTTTATTTTGTCCTCCTGCTGCAGCAGCTTGTGTGAGGGGGCGGGGCTGCAGGGGAGGAGTGGTACAACCCTCCTAAGGGCTGCCCAAAACAATCATGCGCACTTTCCCTGTTCTCCACCCAGGCTGCATTACCTGCTGCCTGCTGTGATTGGTCTGAGCGCTGTGTGACGGCGCTCAGACCAATCACGGCAGGAGCAGAGACGCGTGACCCGGTGGCAAGGTAAGTTTTAATTATTTTATTTTTTCATTGTACCCCGCGCCCCCACCCTACCTCCCCGCGTGCGAGCCTGCCCTGCCACCCTTGAGCCGTGCCGGCCGCCACTGCTGAACTGTTGCTGAGAGCTCCAATGAAGATACTGAAGCTTTGCCAAGTGAGTGCCATGTGAGATGCATTTGCTCAACTAAGTTATTTGTTTTCTGAAAACAAACTCCCAAAGAATCAATTTGTTTACAGGAACAGAAAAACAGTTGCTATGATGCCTTTGGAGTTTTCTCGCTGAGCATGCTGATCATTGTGAATTTTCCCTACTTCTTGCCACCAAGCTGTGCATGGAGGTCCATGGTAGTGAAAATGAGTGACCTGATGTCCCTGCGGGATTCGGCCATCAGGTTAAGAGTTTTGGCTGGCGGAGGCAGCTGTGGCTCTCCCGGTGTAAATCCACCACTTCTGTCAACACCTTCTATTTACAGTGGTGCTTCTGCTCTACTAAAATCTAAACGACCCCCTCAGTCCTCTGATTCAAGTTCAATGTCTCCTGGGGGGTTCTATTATTCCATGAGAATGAACTTTTTGTTGTTGTTGCAAAAATCCATTTATTTTTGATTGGGCATTACATTTGCAAAAATGATGGTCTGTAGTTTCTCCTTTCGACAAAAGCCTATGTGGACATGAGGTCAAGCTCATTCAATGGGCGAAAAAGGATGTAAGGATAAGCGGCTGTACAATAATAAGGAGTCAGATCATAGGAAATCACCATGTCGATAACAGTAATAATCTCAGACATTAACTACTGTAAATTGGCATTGTTAAGACACATGGAACTAGGTTTACAAATATTTTGCGCTGGATTTGAGTCAATAAAGTGACACACCCAGCTCAATTTGTTTGTTATTTACTGTCCAGCGCAAAACTTGCTTTGAGCTGGAAAGTTGCCTAAAATTAACACAATGCAGTGCAAAGTACTGCTTTTAGCGTCAAGGAGGCTTTACAAGGGTGGTACATGGGCTTCCCGATGCAACCACCCATACTTTTCGACGCAAAACCCCATCTACCAAAAATTTGAGACAGGGCTTTGTGTCAATAATTAACACCACTTGCAAGCAGGTGTTAAAAGGAGAAATGTTTTAATTTCTCCTTTCTTTTCCGTCTTTGTATGCGTTGCACAGCCAACATACAAAGTAGAAAAAGTTGTAAAAGTTGTCTAGGAAGCCTTCCAGTACAAAACCCATGCTAGATATCATGGACACACCCTTGCACCATGGCGCAAAGGTGTGTGCATGGCACTTGGCAGCAAAATTCTGTGCCATCGCTAGGGAGAGGGGAGGAGAGAGCCATGTAGAAATGGCACTCTCCTGCTCTCTCCTTCTCACACAACGCAGCGCAGCATTTTTGGCTGCTGTGCTGTGTTGCATGAGAATTTATTATATGTGGCCCACAGTCCATCAATGTCCTGAGTCATACTTTGCGAGCTATTGAAGCAATGCAGGGTACTGAATGAACCATTCCCACGAGGCTAGAGTGATAGAGACCGCTGAATGTGTATTTACACAAAAGGCAGTAATTAAGAGAAGGTCAGAGGTTGCCAGGCATTGACCTCTTTTGCTTATGGCTTTTATATCCTGCCTTTGTATGTAATATCCCGAATTAATTATGGTAATACATTAGCAAGCTTTAATTATGTGCTTTTTTCTGGGCGCTAAAACCACAAGCTAGAAATCATAAAAAGTTTTAAAAAATCAGACTGCTTAGTTAAATGTTTAGTTCGTTGTTGGTCAGCTTACCGTTGTCATTTTAAATTGATATTGCTTTCTTCTTTCTTTACAGAGCCTACAATTTGAAAACTCTTAATTTCAGTTTAACATCAACTGTCTTCCCAGCAGAGAGGAAATTGCAGAAGAAAGATAGAAACGTTGATCTAATCAGCAAATTGCAATGAAAGAAGTTGCAAAATTGAAATCGAGCGAGGAGTCAATTGTACAGATGAGGAGATTCAGAATATAATTACCTGTTTTAGGCATTTCTATCATCAGCACAGCTCCTCACAACCACAAAACAAAGGCGCATCCATGTACAAATCAAAACGTGTAAACAGAGCAGTGAGTGCACAGTGCCTTCACAATCAACATGAAATTAAATTTTTGGCTGCTCCAGAATTTCATCTCTAAAAATGCTATGGGGCAAATTTACAAGGAATTGGCAACAGACAACGCCACAAGTTTTTTTTGTGCGCTGCCCCATGCAAATTCAAAAGGGCAGGAATACACCTTATTTACAAGATGCGGTGCATTCCTCTCCTTTTTTTTCTCCACCCAGCGGCGGCGCACAATTAGCAGCCATGCGCCAATGCAGGCACCCTTGCACCACTGTGTTGCTGGCAAGGTTGTTTTAGTGCAGGATGGGACACCTTTCTGCTCAAAAACAAGCATTGGAGGAGTTTTCCTCTTTCTATGTGTGCTTCAGAATTCAGCACACAAGGAAAGAGGAAAAACAACGAGAATGTTATGCCACTCCTGGGGAGGCACAAGGTTTTAACGCATTCCCATATTTACGCCATCTTGTACATTTGGGAATGTGTCAAAACCTATGGGGACACCGACTACAACGCCCATGGCACGCCTCCCCGATGCACAGTGAGGAAACGCAGCGACTTGCGCTCTGTTGCCTCACTCCATATCTACAAGGCCATGAACAGCCATGCAGAGTGGCTCTACGTGGCCTTGTAGATATGGCTAAGCCATGTGCGCCTCAGGAACGTAAAAAAAATGACGTTCCAGCGGCACACAAGACTTTTGAATAAGCCCCTGCAGGCCTCATTTATGAGGAAATGATGCAGGGTGGTGCCCCAATTCATCTTGCTGCACCATGCTGTGTTATTTTAAGAGCGCAGGGATGCATCTTATTTACAGCAATACGATGCATCCCTGTGCTTCCCTCTGTGCTGGCGCCCAATTGGCTGCATAGCGCTAGCGCAGGCACCCTTGCACCATGGTGCAAGAGTGCCTGCATTGCAGGGATGATTGCTGTTGTGCAGGAAGGGACGCCTTCCTGCGCAAAAACAATAATTGATGACATTTTCCTCCTTCTAAGTGTGCTGCAGAATTCAGCACACATAGAAAGAGCAAGAAACGAGGAGAAATAAAGATATTTCTCCTCATTGCGCCACTCTTACTTCTTCCCTGGGAAGGCGTAGAATTCTGACTCATTCCCAGGTTTAGGAAACCTTGTAAATCTGGGAATGTGGCAAAATCCATGGGTGTTGCATGGGAGCACCCACAGCATCACCCATGGAACTCCCCTTTCATGCAGAGTAATGCGTGAAAGGGGGCCATATTTACAAGGCCATGAAAAGCCACATAAAGTGGCTTTGCGGGCCTTGTAAATATGGGCCAGCACACTACACTGCTGGTGCATCAAAAAGTGATGTACCGGCGGCACAAGGGGCTTGTAAACAAGCCCCTATGTTTCTAAAATGCGATAGAGTTTTATTTTGGCTACTGGGTGACGACTACATTATATACGCATTTCACAACAAATACTATTTAAGTCCCAGGTCACAAAATGTGCTAAAAGAAGTATATTCAGGCCTACTCACTTGAGTTGCAGAGTCTCGCTCAGTTGTTTTGGAGGGGCTCCAAAAACATACCTTTGGCTCGGCATGAGACTACAACCTGTGTCCATGGCCATGTACACTGAGGGAGGATGGCAGAGTACCATACTGTTAGTGATCATTAGCTGTACAGGCCTTTTTATGTGTTCAGGAATATGAGAGCGAGGTCCTCAGGCCAGGTCGTGTAACATTCAACTTACATGCCATAACCAGAACGCGGGCTAACATCCCTTTGTCAATGTCAAGTGTAGGTGCATGTGTGGTGTATAGTAACAGGGCAGGACTTTATATTGTTTGTGAGTGTGTATGTAGGCTGTACCAGTGATATCCCTTTTGGTCTGACATGGCACAAGATGGAAGTGGTGAAACAGCCTCCAGTCAGTGAAAGTGTACTGCTTGCATTCCTGAGGAGGAGGGTGTAATTCTTGTCACAGAAGTGTGGAAGGATGGAGACCGAACTGCCCTTAAAAATTGAATGCGATTTATTTTAGCAAGGGATTGCATATCAGTCCTTCCTGAGCACTACCATCTGGTTGATGGTCAGGGAATGGGGTGAGTCATCAGAAATAGTTGCCAGTGAAAGAGAAGTTTCTGGGGTGAGCTTGGTTGTTTATGTGTCTTTGAGTGACCTGTCCTGGAAAGCTGATGAGACCCAGGTGCAGAGCTTCATATTTGTTTTGCTCATGTTGTGGGAACTCCTGCCTGAAGCCAGTATCGCCACTACCTTTGTGAGGAGCGATCATCTTGCACAAAGAACCTTTCTGCACTGCAGAAGAAAAATAAACTAGGAAAGGAAACCAGTCCAAACCAGTTTCAAAACCAATACAGTGGTTCCACACCTATGGAATGAAAAGGCACTGCAAAACTGGGTCCCTAATGTCCCCGCATGGTTCCAGTTCAAGGTGCTTCACTGCCCAAAGAGAAGAGCAACTGTGTTCTGGGACTGGTATTGCTGTAGGCTAGTCTCCTGAAGGCAAGAGAACATCACCTGGCTTCTACAAGCCTTGCTGGATGAAGGTGTGGGTCTGTCAGTGACCCTGAGATCTGCCTGCCATCTGAGAAGAAAAAAGAGGGAGCCTTTTCCCACAGGAGGTTGCCTGCCCTTAGGCGAGGACCTAGATGCAAACCCATTGTTAGAAGCAGCTCTGAGGGAGCAGAGCAAATGTGGAAGAGTGCCAAGAAGACCCTTGAAGGGCTTAGTGTCCCCTAGTCTCCCTGCTGACTGCAATGTCAAGTCTGACTAAGGAGAGATGAAGTATAACTTCCCCTTATCAAACGCAAAGAATAGAAACCCAATTCAGAGACCACAGTGGTGAAAGACGCAGATGTCCTGCGCTGACTGATTTCGTTGCAGTGATTAATCCAGAGCATTGGAGTGATAGAGGAAGATCCCTTCACCATGACCAATAGGGCAGTCTGTTGGGGGTGCCTTTGAGAGCCACTGCAATTCCAGCCCGCTGACCCCAGAGAGTAGAAGGTGGCGTTACTCAAACAAATCCCATGAGCATGACAGCTCACCCCATTCCCCATCCTCTGGCACAACCATGCTTGGTATTCCTGAGTAGCCACCACAACAGGAAATTACATGTGCCTAAGAGACATTGACTGTGAACTTTGGCTAGCAGAATTTGATGGAATGATTTATAGAAAATTGCCATAGACGAGACAAGAACAGAATGGTAATTTGCTAAGGAATGGCCTACAGGCCACAGAAGGCTTGGAAACTCCTCTGCTGCAACACAGTGAGCCAGAACATGAGCTTTGATTGTGATTATTTCCATGTTTGTATTCTGTAGAGAACCCCATAAACCACATAATGGAACTCTGCAGTGGTGCTCAAACTGTGTGTATCATATTAATTTCTGTTGCAATTAAAATACTTATCTTTTTATCTTTTTCTAACAAGACATGCCTCCATTATGGAGATTATGTTACTGTATCTTTTGTGTGAGTGCTTGTAGTCTGATTCTCTATTTTCCACACAACCTCCCTTGTCTATAGTACCCTTTGATTCAAGGGCGGGAAGGGTGTACTTGGCTGACTTTGCAGAGCCATAGTAGTTTGAGGCCCAAGACACCAGTGACAATGACCAAAACCACAACCAGTTGGGGCCTAGTTTCACCTGTAAGCTCAATGGTCCCCTTGTTATAAGTTTGCCGTCTTTCCAAAGGATACATTAGCTCCCTTCGACTGCCCAGAGCCTGTAGTTTATTCTGTAAACAATTCCATTCTCATCTCATTAATGTTTTGGATGTCAAGATTCAGTCTTATCGAGTTTACAAGGAGAACCCGGTGTTGAAATTGAAATATTATTATCCTATTGCTCATGCTTCGTTCTGCACTAAGTTAGCATTCATGGCTCCATTTTATTAATGGAACCCGTTTTGTCTTATTGACCGAAGCTCATTTCTGCTCTCTCAGCTAGAAAACTGCTGTGCTGTATTTGTGTCTCCAAGGTTAGGCCTCGCTGAAAGCATGAGAAAGTTGCACATTAGCACATACCTTCCCCTCTAGATAGAGGTTTGCTCCCACTATTCCAGCTGCGGGCACAGACAGAATGACCTTGCCAGAGAGATGGTGTGTGCCCGGTCTCAGACTCTTAGCTCATACTTGTGTGCTCCTTTGTTTAAACTGTCTCCCTGTGGAAAGTTACAAGGTGGGCGTGTTCCTGCCCAGTTGCAGAATGTATAATTGTGACCTTTATGCTTGTGAAAGGCAGTCCCTCGGCAGTCATCTCAGGAGACTGGTCAGACTGGGCTCCGCTGCAGCGCAATACTAATAAATAATCTGGTTTGTATTCTCTACTGTCTGATCAACTCTTCTTTGTTTGGAAGGCAGAGAGGCGGTCGTGAGTGACCCGGGTGGCCCTAATCGGGTCACTTCCTTCAGATGGCACCCGAACAGGGACCCACCGGGTGGCCCATCCTCGCCCGCAACCGGGTGTGGAGGACGGGGCCGCGTCAGGTCGTATGAGCGGATTGGGGATCCCCACAAGACAGAACTTAGTTCTCGCAGCTGCCCCGCCTGTCTGATCGGGTGGTGCCTCGCCCAGTGGTCATCCCGGCTGGGTCCTGAAAGGCGAAACCCTTGGATCTGTTATGTTATGTTATGTTGGTGAACCATTGGTTTGTTTTCGGTACGGTCTGAGGACTGTCTTTTGGGAAAAGGCACTTGCAATTGCTTTGCCAGGCAAAATAATGAATTTGGCCCCTTCTTGAAAATGCCTGGAATGAGATTAATTTGGTCTCTTGTTGTCGTTGTTGCTCTGCAGATGCACATTGGAAGAAGATCAGCCGGCGCCTCCAGGAGGCACTGTTAATATTGATGCGCGCGAAGAATGGTTTTGGCCCTATTATGTTTAGTACACTATGGCACAAATATATGAGGGACAATGCCGAGTTGAAATGGCCGATGATGGGCCCTTTTGAAAAGAAAAAAAATAATAGTAATAATATATATATATATGCCTGTTTTTACATAGGACGAATGGTTTAAGAAAGAAAGAAGGAATGTACAAAAAGCGATGAATGCAAAATCAGAAAGTTATAGTGCATGATGAAAAAGAAAAAAAAAGAAAAAAAGAGGGTACTAGCTAATTAAGGTGCTCAGTGGATTCTTGTGGTAGGTGTGTTGAATGTGATAACAATTAAGAGCCTTTTGTGCAACAGCTTGTCCTTAGGAATATGACGGTTGTATTACTTGGTTTCTAGGAGCAGTGTTTTCAAAGATGCTGCGCTGCAGATTTTGTGTGATATTAACAGGGATACTTATTTTGCTGGGCCGCATTGTCATGCATTTGGGTTCTCTTATTCCGCAGAGAAAAAGGATGGGGGTAAGTTAACGGTTTGTCGCCAGAGGATAGATGAGAGGGTGTCTGATGTCGTTCTTTTACTTGACTTGGCGGTGTTCCTAGATTATAATGGGCAGGAGTTGCCTCCTGAAAGGGGATTTGGTTGTTTGTTCACAGACTCGTTTCTAATGTGTTTTTTGAAATAGCGACTTGGTTGTAGACATTTGAGAATATTTGGTCTGCATTGCCTCTTTCTGTTACATATTTAGCATAGCACGATATTATGAGTGTTTCTGTGGTTTTTTTCGGATGTATTAGCTGTGACACACATTTTGCGCCCTCTTGCTTTGTCTATTGGTCCTTTTACTGTAAATTCTCCATTTGTGTTAATGTCTAATGGTGGTGAGAATGTGATGGGTTTGGCATCCTACTACTACTGCTCTCCGGCAGGTGAATGTATGATGATGGGTCTTAATGTAAGTAGTGAATAGTGTTTGTCCCCTCCCCCTGAGTTTTGCAGATGCGCCATTTCACTCTGTGGGCAACGGGTGATGCAAAGATGGGATTGCTACAGATATTGCCGGTGTTGGAAGTTGGAGTCCCCGTCCCGCACCACTGTCACCAAATGCGAGACCCGGGACTCCTCCCTTAATGCTAGGCAAATTAATGACACCGTTTGAGATAGCCCTGCTCACCCCCTTAGTAGCTTGGCACGAGCAGCCAGGCCTATCTCCAAGGCACGAGTGTACAGTATGTGCAACCACACTCACAACAACTCACTAGTGACACCACAAATGGACTCCACACGAGTTTGATAAAACGAGTATAAACTTTATGTAAAAAGATATATGATCAGACCACACGATACATAAGCCAACATGTAATAAAGGGTAATATTCGTTCTGGGTGGTTGGTAGGTTCAAATCCCAACCACTGCTTTCAAAATGCTATGCTGGTCGCAATGCTAGAATCACACACGTTGCAATGGACAAACAATAGTGCGCTGTGCAACGATACAATCCTGTGCTGGGCAAAGGAGAAATAATACAATGCGTAACGATACACCCCGGTACCTGGCAATGGGAGAAATAATGCAATGCGTACCGCTACAATCATGTACTGCGCAATGAAGGAATAATGCAATGCGTCACACCCCAATCACGTACTTTGCAATGAAGAAATAAGGTAATGCGCGCTGCTACAATCATGTACTTTGCAATGAAGGAATAATGCAATGCGTAGCTACAATCATGTACTCTGCAATGAAGAAATAATGCAATGCGGGCCGCTACAATCCTGTACTTTGCAATGGAGAAATAATGCAATGCGTAGCGCAACAATCGTGTACTTCGTTATGCAGAAATAATGTCAGGCGTCATAAGACAGTCCGGCAGTTCGTTAGCAGCGATATTGGCAATGTGTATTACGACAGTCAGCCTCTTCGATAACAGTTGCCCCCCACATGTATCAACGATGACATAAAGTACAGCTTCTCACTCTGGCCCCAGTACTGCCACTACTGAATGCAGTACGGGCCCCCAATCTGAGCCGAAGCAAAGGCTCACGTCGCCAGAAGGACTGAGAGGCCGAGAGAGTGTCCCTCTGAGCCCGCGCCCCACCCAGGCAGTGATCCACGTTACGGGGGGGCGTGACCCCACTCTCCTCTCCTCCTTCAGCGAACTGGGCCTTCCGTGTAGAACTTTCTCAATGGGCCTCAGCGGCTCGGCCTGGCAGCTCAACTCCTCTGGGGCTGCCGGTCCGGGCCGCAACTGCTAGGAAGGTCTCAGGCGGCCGCAGGGCACATGTACCCCACGCCCCTGAGATTACGTTACTCCGGGTGCACGTTCACCACAGCACCCTCCGGGTCTCCTCTGGCACGAAGCCACACACACAACGCTAATGGGACTTCATGTTGACTCTGAATGCACGTTCACCAGGCACTCCTTCCTGCGGTCCCGGTTGGCACCAAGACACGCACACTGCGCTGCAGAGACTCACTTTCTTCCGGTGCACACGATGATCAGCCGATCACCTCCACATTCCCAGGTTGCACCAAAGCACGCACACTGCTTCACTGAGACTTACTCCAACTCCGGTGCCCCGATATCCAGGCGCTCTTCACCAACGCCTTCGGCCGCACCCCGACAAGCTCACTGTGTCCGAGCCTCACTTCTCCTTCGGTGCACTCGATGACCAGGCGCTCTTTACCAGGCGCTCTTCACCAACGCCTCCTGTGCACCATGAAACGCACCCAGCATGTCCGAGTCTCACTTCTCCTCCGTGTGTCCAAGATCACAGGGCACACCTTCCGAGGGTCTCAAGCTGCCACAACACGCGCCCACTGTGTCACTTGAAACTTCTCCGGAAACTTTCATGTTCCTGTGTTTCCAAACAGGGAGCCAGCTCACCTTGGGCCATTGGGGTAACAAGACACAGCACAAAGCACAGTCTTCTTCAAGCAGGGGCACCCAGCGCACAAAGCACAGTCCCAACAGCCTCTTCCTTGGTTAAAACAGCAAACTGCAGACCAGCCCCAGATCACGAAGCAAGGGTTGGTCCTTCCCAGCAGTCTCTTCAGTTGTTCCTTCCTTAGCAGAGGTTCCTCTTGACCACAAAATGGGTCCAAGCCTTTTCAGTCTCAATCCATTTCTATTCCAACGTTCAGGGGTCTCAGCTCTCATAGTTATACCCCTAAATGTCTTTGAAGTTCATTGTGCTCAGGGGTCCCTGACCCCTGCCTAAATCAGTTCTGGGTGTCTCCCTCCCAGTGTCACCTTTCTCCCTTTGATACTGGGGGTTTGGATCCTTAATCACTCAGCAGGAGATGGGTCAATTGTTTTATAGCCTCAACCCAGGCCTCTTCACCTCCCGGTGCTTTTCCTCGCCTACTCTTCAGATGCAGGTCAGCCTGGTGCCATCTCAACCCCTCCCTGGGTCAAGACCTCCCCCAGCTCCTCTCCCCTCTCACATCCAGACAGTCAATCCACATTCAGCAGAGACACACAGAAATGCTTAAAGCACAAACTCAGCCACTTTCTAAAAGAGTGGCTTCTGAACACACAGTGACAAAACCACTTTCATAGAAAGATGTGTTATGACGCTGTGAGTTCATACATACTAAACTTCACCTCTCCATTTTAAACTTATGGGAAACTAGGCTAACAAACACAATACCCAGCCTCCCCCATTCTCTCCTATGGGCAGGATGGCCTTTCACCAGTGAAAAACGAAATGGAGTGTTTTTCACTGTCAGGACATAACACACACCTCAGTATATGTCCTGCCTTTTACTTACACTGCACCCTGCCCAGGGGTTACCCGGGACCTACCACAGGGGTGCCCACTGTGTACGCAAAAGGGAAAGTAAGGCCTGACAAGTGGTTGCACTTGTCAGGACAACATGCTAACTTAACAAACTGCGCGTAGGCCCTACACTGCAGGCCTGAGTTCCCTTCTCCACGCACCTTTGCATTACTAGCCCTGGCACACACAGTGCACATCACTAGGGACTTAACTAGTAAGGCAACATACCAATCATGGCCAACCAATTACCATTACACTTTACACAGGGAACCCTTGTACTTTGACACTGATCAGCAGTGGCAAAGTACCCAAAGCATCTAAAAGCAAAGGAGGGAGAGGCAAAAAGTCAGGGGTATTCACCCCAAGATATGCCAGGTCTAACAGCCGGTTTGGATCTAAGCAATAGGCAATGCTACTTTGCCTTGTATCCCTTACTGTCGGATACAATGGGAGGGGCAGCGAGCCTTGTTGGGCATGTTGCAGGATTTGGTTGAGAAAGGCATGGTTGATTTAGATTGTGTTTACAATTTTGTGACTGAGTTGTGTGAAGTTAACGAAAATGTGGTTCTCCAACTTCCTGCTGCTCTAGCCATTGCTATGTTTCTGCTAATGGTTCCTCCTGCTGCTCAATATTTTTCTGTCACTGATCCAAAATACATTCTTTGGCAGTACTATTATTCCAATAAAAGGTCTTAGTCCGGATTCACATTGGATGGTAGGAGTCATAGGTTCTGCTGCGCTTCTTAGGACTATGCAGAAAGACAGAGTATCAATGGTTAAAAAAAAAAGATGTAGGGACAGTATAGTTAAATAGTTATTGCATTTAGCTTCGAATGGCCATGAAGAATGCTTTTCAAAAGGTAAGTATTTTCGACAGGAGGTCACCTACTTAGGTCACCTACTGTCGAAGGGGGGTAGGAGATTAGCTCCTTGGCGAACTAACACATTAAAGAAGTGCATGAGGTGCATGAGCCTTTATCCTGAATGCCTGAAGCAGTCTTTTGGGCAACTAACACTTGGGCAACTAACAAACTGCGCTTTCTCTGGCTCCTGTGCTTGGTACACAAATTGTTGTATGCTGTTTTGTGCTGTAAGTACACGAGACAGCTTGTTGTGCGTTTTCTGTCTTTGACGCTACCGCAAGAGCCCTCCCGAGCTGTCTAGGGGCGGTCATGACGGTGGCCGTCTCCATAAGACAATCGATTGGACTCGTTTTAGACACTGATTTCACAGATATGGTGGCCCCGACCACGCCCTTGAATAAAAAAGAGACACAGCACCTTACTAGTGCACGTCTAACTGGCTACAAATCAGCATTGTTCGCAAAACAAATCATGATTAAAGGATGTGCCACCTTGAAGTCAGCCATGTTAATGCCCCTCCCTTCTGCCAAATGATGGAATTGAAAAGGAAAAGGAGATGAAAGGATCGGTAGACTAGACTGATGTTCCCTTATCTGATCCTCAAGGGGAACTATATGTCGATGGCTCTTGTTAAATTCTCAGGTGGCACCACCACTATTGCTCATGTTACCGCAACACTACATACAGTCGTAGAGACATCATGAGTCCCTTATCATTTAGCCCGAGTAACTGAGTTGTGAATTGTAAGTAAGTGTAGTGCCCACCGGAAAGTAATTGATGATGTGAGAAGGGATAATGTGTTTGCAGATCAGACAGTTAAGGAAAATGATCAAAATGAAATGAAAAGAATGTTTGTAGCAGGCCCTGCTGGGTGGGTACCGGAAGTCACGATGTTTAAGTTGAAAGTATGGCACAATTGAAGGGACGAGGGATGGTGAATTAATAGGCCAGGGAAGAAAAAAGAATGTTGCCAGATGCATATGTATTTCCCGTGGTTATGATGAGACATTGCCCAGCCCGTGTACTGTATGGTGCGCATGACGCACAATCCTGGAAAGGGTACCCGTATGCCCCCGGAAATTTCGCACCACACATTTTTCCTTTTGAGGTTCTTCAGATGAATAATATAGGAATAGACGGATATAATAATTCAAAGGATATCCTGATTGTTCTTTAAGAGTTTAGTAAATGGATTGAGGCTTACTCCACTACTCATTGTTGAAAGAAAAAAAAATATATAAAGTTTTATCTTTGCCAGTTAACTGAAAGTTTGCATTCTAGCCACTAATAGGTCCGGGACGCCCTGCAGTCACATCAGAGGGGCCCGGACGCGATGCCCAGCCAGGCTGCTTGTTATGGGCAATTCGAAGTGAATAAGACTGAGATGGAGCTGCAGAGCAATGAAGTGCTGGACGAGGCAGTACCACCTAAAAACAAAAGAGAGAGGGGCTATCCAGGAGCCCCAGCCTGTTGGTCCACCTGTGCTTGAGTCCCAACCCATTGAGCCCCAGCCTGTGGGCTCGCTTGTGTCTGAGCCTCTGCCCCTTGGTCCCCTTGAGTCTGACCCCTTTTTTCCTGACCCCTCTGTGCCTGGAGTGTTGAGGTACAATTTGCGCCCCTACAGGAGGAACAGTGCACCAAAGGGAAAGTCCGATTAGTAGGGATGGACTGCATTGCTGAAGAATAGGGCGTACGTACCCTGCCCGTGGTACCAACGATAGCTTAGGGAAAGGGAGATTGGTGCATTGTTTGGACAGTCAATGAACAGGGTGAATGGTCTGCGTTTGTGAAGAGAAAATACCTTGCCCTGCAACGTGGGATCTGGATCTGAGCTAGACGAACAGCTCCACCGCTGGTGCTCAACAGCGCCTACGCCTGATGAACAATTGGGGTCCATCAGCGGGACCCAAATGGACGCTGGGAACTTTGTCCCATTTCCTTGCTTTACCCCCATTGACTCCATTGCATGTCCTTTCCTCTGATTCAAGAACAAAAAATGTACCCATTTGGTCGCTCCATTAGGGAGGAAGAACAGCTCTTTGCCGCCCCGCATTCCGGGAAAAATGGGCCTGTTTGGTCAGGATGGTCAGTTAAGATATTCTGTGCATTCTTTGATTGGTACGACGCCTGTTCCCTCTGAACACATGTTTAATACTTTGGCTCCTCACAGAAGGGAGCACAGGAAGACATACACTGACAATTCAATTGTTTCGATTGGTGCACATTGAATTTCTTTTTTTCTGTTCCAGATATGACATTTCTTGATTTACGCACTGCAAATGAATGTGTACATTGGGCAGATGTCTGTAATGGTGGTTAAAATGGCAGTTCGTTTTGTATCCAGGGGCGAGGGAGATTAAGGTGGGTAAGTGCACATGTGACTTCACTTATAGAATGCTTGACAACCTATGGATCACAAATTCATGTTTGGTATATGAGGGAATGGTCTGACAGATGTTGCCTCTCTTTTCTTTTTCCCCAATACTTGTTGCCTCGTCTATGTATCATACACTCTATCAGCTACAACGTGAAAGTATGTTTCTGCCCCGAGCAAAAGGGTTGCTGACACAAAAAAACATGCCCCTGTATGCATTCATCCCAGTTTGTTGCGCCCATTCTGTTAAAGTTCTCATCCCAGATTAGTTAGCGCCAGTCTGTAATACGCATGTTGTAATTGAGCTTTAGCAGGACTGCTAAAATGATTCAATATTGTTGAAGGTATTTTTGAATATTAATAATGCTTGCATAATGATATACTAGCAATGCTTTCCTTGCTATATGAGCCATTCTTGATATATTGCTGCCTATGCTCGAGCAATTTTTCCTATCTTTAGAAGTGTAAAGACCCTTACCTGATGGCAACAATAAAATATAGCATGAATGCTAAAAGGAGGGTCTGTTGGAATTTAAATATTATTATCCTATCGCTCATGTTTCGTTCTGCACTAAGTTAGCATTCATGGCTCCATTTTATTAATGGACGCCATTTTGTCTTATTGACCGAAGCTCATTTCTGCTCTCAGCTAGAAAACTGCTGTGATGCATTTGTGTCTCCAAGGTTAGGCCTTGCTAAAAGCATGAGAAAGTTGCTCATTAGCACATGCCTTTCCCTCTAGATAGAGGTTCGCTCCCACTATTCCAGCTGCGGGCACAGACAGAATGACCTTGCCAGAGAGATAGTGTGTGCCCAGTCTCAGACTCTTAGCTCATACTTGTGTGCTCCTTTGTTTAAACTGTCTACCTGTGGAATGTTACAAGGTGGGCGTGTTCCTGCCCAGTTGCAGAATGTATAATTGTGACCTTTATGCTTGTGAAAGGCAGTCCCTCGGCAGTCATCTCAGGAGACTGGTCAGACTGGGCTGATCGACCCCTCTTTGTTTGGAAGGCAGAGAGGCGGTCATGAGTGACCCCGGTGGGCCTAATCGGGTCACTGCCTTCACCGATAATGAGGTCCGAAAGACCGCAGGAGTCGAATAACAAGGGAATGGAGTTTGTGGTGTCCAGTTTCTTAGTGGTGGTAGTGGTAGCGGCGTCTATATGGCATTTGTCCCAGATAATGATGTCCAATTTCCTGTGTGCTTTGACCTAGGCTTCCCAAACATAAATAGTATCCAGTCCAGAACTGGCAGACCAAGTATAAAAGAAAAAACACTTGAATCAGCAAATTGCCTGGCTATTATGTGTCCTCTTGGGTGTCTCTCATTCGTCCAGTTCATCATCGGTCTTCCTTCTGAAAACACTTTTTTTTCCAGACTGAGGGTCTTATTTACAAAGGTAACTTACACTTTAGAGTAATTAACACTTTTGAATAAGTTTACTCATTTTGACTATTCACAAAATCAGAGTATAAGCAGCTACTAAAAAACTTAGGGGCATATTAGCAAGAAGAGGCGATAATCATCGCTAACCCTGCTTAGCGTGATTTTTTTTATTGCCGGCTATCGCTGGAATATATCGCCACGCTAACGCTGTATTAGCAACGATTAGCGCTATGGCGATGAATATTCCAGCGATAGCGGGGAAATGGGCCAACATCGCTGAAAAACCAGCGATGTTGCATGGAGAAGGGAGAACACCTTGCTGATACGACCCTGTGGTGGTATCAGCATAATCCACCCCCCATGTTAGGTATGGCTAACACCTGCTAATTGCAGGTGTTAAATAAATGGCGATGACCCCGGTTAGCGCGACTTTTCACGTCGCTAACTGGGGCCATGGCCACCTTGCTAATAGGCGATAGGCCTGTTAGCGAGTGTTTCCCAGGTTTGTTCGTCGGAACGCCCACTTTGCATGTCATTAGCGATAAATATCGCTGACATGCAAAGCGGTAAACAAACGGGCGCTAATGCCCGCAAACTGTCGCTAACTGCTGTTAGAGACAGTTTGCTGATAGGGCGATATAAATATCGCCGCTTTAGCGGCAAAAAGTGCCGCTAAAGCGGCGATAGTGCCCTTGCTAATATGCCCTTAGTAGTAAGTTCAGCACAATATATGGCCAACCATTGCTACTGTAACACTCTCACAAAGAACATAATGGTGATAGGGAATTAAAGTAAAACCCCAGAGGAAACAATGGTACATTAAAATCAATTATTTAAAAAAGTTAAAAATATAACTAGATATAATTTATTTGTTAAAAATACATAAACAAAGTACATATTTATTATTTAAATATGAAACATTTTAATACCACATCTTGAGTTTAAAAATGGATGTAACTAAATTATTTTTAATTCATTCTATACATCACTTTTAATAGTAATTAATGCTTAATAAAACATATTTTTTCTGTAGGTGGGAATTTGTTTTTTAATTTAAACAACAAAAAAGTAAAAAGTAATTTTAATTTAACTCAATATATGTCCATTAATTTAAAATGTAATTCAAAATTGAGGTAATAGTGCTGTAGCATTTTCTAATTTGTTTCACATTTAAAATAAATTTACTAAATACATTTTCAATTTGTATCCAATATTTTTAAGTTAACTAGTTTTTTGTGTTTTTCCCTATACTTTACCATGCAGATATCTTCACCGGACTACAGAGTTTTCCCCCTACCATAATATATATAACATGCTACTTCTTATGGCGGCACCTATTTTCCTTGCCATGGTCTGATAGCCAAAGTGAGGCCAAGAACAGCACAGATCCCCAAGCAGGAGATGTCCTTTCTGTCATCCAGTGTCACAGAATTTTCACTACCCCATACGCAGTGGAAAGAGAGCCATATTCCAAGTGTTCCCCCAAAGTAGAGGAAGTGCCTAGTGGCAGAGGCTGCAGGGAACCTTTACAATCTCTCCTAGGTATTAAAATGGAGTCCTAACACCTTCATGACTAACAGCCACCAAAATGGCAGTATCCGAAATGGGAGGTCCACACCAATGAGAAACTTACTAATTGAAAATCATTGCTGGTGGACATTTCACACATAAATATTGGCCTGGGAAATGATTCCTGTAAAGTGGGTTTTCATTTTCCGTGCCCACCTAACTCTTGTCCCTAATATGCTAACAGTTGTCAACCAACATTGTTGGGATGGAAAAGTCCCTTGCATGTTGATGGATGTGCACCCCTGCCCTGACTGCCCAAACTGCAATGATATATGGATCCCTGTAATGATGTCTAGATCCCTGCTGCTGATTTTTTTGTCATTGGCGAACAGGGATCATGCATGTGCGCCACGACATATGCCTGTCTCATGGATTGTGGTCTTTTTCGACCAGGAGGGGCACTCAAAGTGCTACCCACATAGTGGTGTTAGGCTACTGCATTTGTCGGGAGTTAAGCACCATGAGCAAAGGGGTGGCAGCGTACTGTGTAGTGATTGGTAGAAGTGAACATGTCCTTTAACAGTGTCACTGAAGTGAGACCTACAGGCTCACTTATTTAAAGTTCGGCTGCTTTGTGCTTAACTCATCCTTGGCCTACATCAGGTTGGTGTGTAATGCTGCACAGTGTGTGTGTGTTAATCATGTGCTGGGTGTATGTGTGCCTGTGAATGGTACAGTATAGGAATAGTGCAGTGCTGTGGATTGTGTGTGTGTTATATGCATGTGTGGTTGTATGTGTGCCTGTGAATGGTACAATACATAGAAGATTATGAATTCCATTTTGGGAGACCCATGGCTAACTGAAAGAACATGAGGAGGTAAAGGAATCATCCCAGACAGATTTGTGGATTGCTCCATTCTTATGGGTTGGGTGAAACACACTGGAGGAAGGGAAAGACTGGCTCTTCTGTACAAAGGGTGCTCTTTGATTCAGTGAGAGGTCACTGGGAAGGGGCCTGGGAACATATCAGGAAGGAGATGGGGCTACAAGTGAATCATAGTATAGCTGAGGTCGAGGGGTAAACATTTGATACACATATCAGTGTGACTGACATCCAGGGGTGGAACTCTAGTCACTCCCATGGCCTCTGTTGTGGGGCTATCAGATTTGGAGTTGATCCTGCTGCAGACTGCCATCTGGAGGAAGGACAGGGCAGAGGAGAGGGTGCTTCAAAAGTAAGTAGACCCTCAACATACCCTTCAAAGACTCAAACTCTAAATTACATTAGTGTCTGGAGATGAAGTATAAGATTAGGAACTTAAGGCCCCCAAAAATTGTCAACTGTCAAGCAATCAGTCAGGCTAAGCAAAGAAGGAGGGGGAGCTCTGCAAGACATCTGCCTGTGACCAGGACTAGGGGCCAAGGCCTGCCAGTCTCCCAGCTGAGTAAGGGGACATCACCCAGAGATTACAAGATCACCTGCCCCTGAAGCCCGGAGCACCAGTGCCTGCCTCCTTGCCAAGACCAATGAGCCCTGTGAGGAAGAAGAGAGCATTGGAGGGAGCGAGGTCCAGTAGGGGATCCTGGCGATTGAATCACTCTAGCAAGATGTGACGAGACAGCTGCTGCTACAAATATGGGGGTCGTTGCCCGTATGCAGGAAAAAGTCAGCAAGCCCTGTATGCCAGAGTGGGGCTGCCATGAAGTGAGCTGTGAAAGTTGCTGCACCGCTTGGGTCATTGCCTGTGTGCAGATTTGAAGTCGGCAACCCCGTTTGTCTGGTGGGGCTGCTGTGAAGATTACTGTCTTCTTGATCGAGCAGGAGCAGAGTGGTGAAAGTGACCCTGTATGGCGGGGAGCCACTGGTATCAAGCAAGGAGGGTGGCCTGGTTGAAACCATTGTCATGAGATGGATGTAGTTGTGGTGACCCGAGCATGCCCACGCCCCGACTGAGGACCAGCACCTGGAACGTCGCACCCCGCCATATGTGGAGAGGATCCCAATAAACTTACTAGCATCAGGAGAGCTTTGGTGCTGGAACACTTTTGATTTTAATACAGAGTCGGAGTGGCACTCTTGAGACTCAGACTGCTAATCAGTCTTAACCTGAATGTTGCCTATAGTGAATGGGGAATAACCATGACTGCTAGTGAGAGGGGAGTGGGACTTTGTGAATGTCGTATTTTACTTTGTGTTTGTATATAAATACTCCTTTTTTCATAAAAGCAAGTGTATGAGTTGACAATCCTTTATTGCTGCTGCTGAACATATTTTGAATGTGTCTGTGTTCACCCTCATGTGGCTACCTTCCCCAGAGAAGCCTTGGATTGCTCAACCCACACTACCACTGGGAGTCAAGTGCTGAAGCGATACTTGGCCTTGTTGCTCAGGACCCATAGTAGGTAGAGCCCCAGGACATCAGGAGTAAAAGGCCTTAACCCCCATGGCTCCTGCTTGACCCGTGGCATTCTGAACGGGCTTCTGGCAACCATGCTAGGGATACCATACGTCGTTCACAGCGTTTACTCTAAAAGAAAAGGTAGTGGATGAGCCACGTTGAGAAGGCTATTCATCCATCATCATCTATGCTCACAATGTCCGTGTTTGGATGCTTGTGAGCCTTCAGCACTACCCCATTAGTCTACCACCTAAAATAAAGGTATTAGAAACCCAAAATATGGTTCCTGTGGACAATAAGCACCACTACCACCCTCAAAGGCCATCAAATTCAAATCTCTACCAGTCCATGTGAGTCCTACTACAGAGGCCGCAGCCCCTTTCTTTGGTGCTCCTGGTACTGTGGCATTGGTCTGCTTTAGTCTTATTGGCTGACTTCACCTCCATTAGTACTGCAACAAACAAAAGCAGTGTGCAACACTAAGCATGATGCTTGGACATGGCCCCTGTCAGCCTTTTGCCTATGCTTCCATGCCTGTCACATAAAAAAAATGCACTAGCTCCTAGTTTAGATTCCTGTGATGCTTCAGCACTATCTCTCTCATAGGTCCTTTAAAAGAAATCCAGCTGTAGTGCATGGATGTCATTTAGGTGTCACTAGGTGTCGCACTTGCGACCCCAGGCATTGTCTTTGCAACCCCTGGCCTCAGAGGTGGCAAAATCAGTGCCTGGAACACAGGGGCAGCTCTTCCCAAAGGATGTCGGTTGGGGTTCTACTTTCCTGGTTTTTCTGTCAATTTTTTAATTACACTAATAGTGAATAATATTATTCATCATTAGTGTAATAAAAATGGAGTACAATTAGCTGGATTATTACACTATCTGGCAGCTAACGTAAGTAAAAATGTTTTTAAATGTATGTTGCATGCATGCTTGCGGGTGAGAGTGTGTTTATGTGAGAGAGAGTTTGTGAATGTGTGTGTATGTGAAAGCACGTGTGTGTGAGTCAAAGTATGGTGAAATGGCGTGTTATGTCCCTTCCGCTACCCCTGATATTTTAGTGAAATGATGCCCATGCTGCAGTGCAATTTTACTCCACACAAAACAGTTGGAACTCAACAGGAGCAGAATACTAAGCATGGAAGAAGGGGCCTGCTCTGGAGGCCTCCTGTTCTCAACAGTGTATTCAGTCAGTTTAAGGCTGGGTCTGGTTGTAGGCCCATTCTGCTCCTGACAATGTGTGCCAGAGAGAGGGCTGGAGCAATTGTAGGAAGCTGGGTTTCTGTTGCAGTAACCACCCCCCACACTTTTTGCCAGACTACTGATGCACTTTGACTTGATGTGCCCTGGGTCCCTGCCAATCAGGTGCCCAGGGCCTGTGTTCTTTCCCAAAACTGTACCTTGTATCCCCAATTGGCACCTCTCTGGCCACATGTCAGTCTCTTGTAAAAGGTACCATGGGTACCAAGGGCACTGTGGCCAGGGAAGGCCTCTAAGAGTTGCATCACTTATTGTGCCACCCTTAGAGGCCCTGTACCTTTACACACACACACACACTGCCATTAAAGGCTGTGTGTTTTGGTGCAGAACAAAGTGAAGAGTAGACATGTAACACATCCCTGTGTGCCATGCCTACAACCCACTGCCCTGGCATAGGTCAGCCACCCCTCTATCTGGTTGTACTATACCAGTGGTGAGGGTACAGGTGCATGAGCCCTGTACCCCTACAGTGTTTAGACCAATTCTTAGACATTGTAAGTGCAGTGCTGCCATTAAGAGTATATGGTGCTGGGAGTTTGTCATTACGAACTCCACAGCACCATAATGGCTTTACTGAAAGCTGGGAAGTTTGGTATCAAACTTCTCAGCACATTAAACCCACACTGATGCCAGTGTGGGATTTAATGAAAAATGCACTCAGAGATGCTCACTGAAAAACGACCAGCCTCTGGTGGGTTCCCTGACTGGTACACACCAGCCTGCCACCACGAGACATGTTTCTGGACCCCTGGGGTGGGAGCCTTCGCTCCCTGATCCCAGAAACAAAGCCTTTCCTGGGTGGAGGTGGTCATAACTCCCCCATGCCAGAAAGAGCCATCTGTGGCAGGGAAGCTTCAAAGGCCTTGCCGCCTTTGTAATACGACCCCCAGCCTCTCCTGCTATCAGGATCAGGCCCCCTTCTGGTCTCCCCTCCTTTTCGGCAGGAAGACAGGTGGGACAATTAACACAGCCCAGACGGTGTGCCCAACTCTGCCAACCCCACCCCTCAGGTGGGGGAGGCGAGGTGAAGCCCACTCTTCAGTGCCCACCATCTTGCAGATGGCAGGCACTCTCCAATCAGGATTAGGGATTGTGCCCACTCTCCCACGTGGGGTGAGCACACAAAGGGTGTAATCACCCTAAGGTCAATAGCCCATTGCCTACTGACCTTGAGACCCCTAAAACGCCCCCTAAATACAGTATTTAGGGGGCAGCCTTGAACCAAGAAGACAAATTCCCACAAACTACGAAAAAGGACGAAAGAAGACACCCAGCAGAGGAGACTGCAGAGAAGAACTGACTTGGCCCCAGCCCTACGGGCCCGTCTGCAGTTTCCAGAGATCCTGCGCCAAAAGTCGCCTTGTCCTGCAGCCAGAGACCTCCAGAACCCTGGGAGGACTGAATGCCTTCAACAAAGACCGGATCTC
The DNA here is from genome assembly GCA_963921515.1 of Calotriton arnoldi. Taxonomy (NCBI): domain Eukaryota; kingdom Metazoa; phylum Chordata; class Amphibia; order Caudata; family Salamandridae; genus Calotriton; species Calotriton arnoldi. The sequence continues at coordinate 1,925,954 of CAWUFW010002130.1, read as the reverse complement.
CTGTGAACAGCAGTTATGTTCAAAAGAAATTGCCAAAACAGACTCTGAGCCTGCTGAGGACAATGAAACCCGACGTCTGGACTCACCACTGCACCCGGCCTGAGTTTGAGTGGCCCACTGGTCCCAGCAAGGTCCCCCAGTCCACTGTGGGTTGACCCCTCTATGAGTCCCCGATATCGCCTGCAGCCACTGCACAGAGACCCCCCCAACCGCGAGTGGCCCAGTAAGGTGAAATCCGACCTCAAAAGACACCCCTGCATCCAGCCGCCCTGCACCCTGGAGAAGAGAACCCGAGGTGCACCTACGTCCCAGAGCCCTCCAACTTACCTGCCCAGCTGTTGGTTCCTTCCGGAATTCTTCCTAGTCCGAGCCTGCAGCCAAAATCCAAAACCGGCAACTCCCATTGAAAACAACCGGGCACCCGATGCCAAAACAGCACCCTGCACCCAGCAGCTCCTGCGCTGCTGCGGGTGCACCTTGTGTGCTAACTTGGATCTCCCTTTGCCCTGAGGCTAACTCCAGGAGATTTGATCCCACAACCCTGTGGCCTGCTTGTGAGCAGCCACCAACCGGAGGCCCCCTATCCTCTATTGGATAACATTGGGCCTCAGCACTCTATACCCAGCCGTCCTAGTGCCGCTGAGGGTGCTTTGAGAGTGCATCCCTGACCCTGGGGGAACCCTGGTTATAACCCCAGAATACCAACTCCCACAAACTTGTACTTACCTTCAAACCAATAACTCAATTTCCTTCCAAAGGATTGCATTGACTGCTTTTCTTGAAAATTGTTCTAAGTGTGGAGTTGGTTTGTATGAAAACTTGAAAAACTGCAACTGTAGAAAAACTGATTTACTTACCTTTTGTCTAGGAGATATCTCAGTGTGATATCTAGGCATATCACACTGATTAGCAAAAGTAACTTAAAAATTAATCTAAAAGGTAACATACAAAGTCATCTGAAAAGTAATTTCGACATATTGACTTGCCTGTATTTCAACCAACTGCATTTGAACATGCATTCAATTGTAAAACACTGCATAAGATTTTGCAAAGCATTTTTTTTCACTTACCTGTCCCAGGCTTGCTGGGTTCTAGAAAATAAATACAACTAAATAATATTTTTATACAAATCAAATTGGTCTAAGTTCAGTCTTTGAGTGTGTGACATCATTTGCTGATTGGGTGTGTACAACAAGTGCTTAACAGTACCCTCCACATTAGTAGATAACACTAATGTGCTATCTACTTTTACCTCTGCCTACCTTTGGGGTTCCACTGGACTCTGTGCACACTATACCTCCTTTTGGTATAGTATATACAGAGCCAGCTTCCTACAGCAATGGCCAGCTCTGAGGTCAGCAGCTTACCATTACACGTGACAGCAAGAGTTGGAGCAGCCTCCTACTGTGGATCTTCTTTTGCCTTAGTTGGTTTCAACTGGAAAGCAGGAACAAGAGGCAGGATCCTCCTCCAGGAAGCAGAAGTACAAGCTTCACTTACAATTGCGATCACTGAACAGACACAACACAGGCAGGAGCAGTTCAAGTTTCACCCAATCACAAAAGACAGGTACAGCCAAGGAAATAGCAGAAAAGCTTACCTTGCATACACGATGGATACAGCACAGGAATCAGCAATGCAATGTAACCTCATACAAAAAGGCATTTATAGAACAAATAGCAGCAACACACGTTTCCTTCACTAACAGAACAGGTGTAATATAGGCAGCCGAAAGCCAAAGTGGTGTGGGAATCTGCAACAGGATCTCTTGCCACAACAGCATATGTAGGCATGTGGAAGAGTAAGGGACTAACTATGTAGCTCTCTTGCTCCCAACTGTGTAATTACGTCAGGGACTGGATGCAGAGAAGGCCTTTCTCGCTCCCTTCTTGATATAACGTCTCCCAGTAGCCGTGGTTAATTAGTTCGCCTTTAAGTGAAAAAGCCACAGAGTGCAGAAAAATCTCGTTGACAATAATGGTAATTCTTGAATGTAGTTGATAAGTTGTATAGAAGTTGAAAAACAAAGCATAAAAACTTCCCTGGGACGGGGTAGAGAAAGAGTCAAGCACACATGCTTATAGACAAGAGAATCCAATAGAAAAAGTGCTGCAGAAAAAGTAAAAATTAAGGCCAATAGACCTCGAAGGTGGGTGATTAACGTATGGCTTGCATAAGAAGGAAAACTAAATATTTGACTTCTTATCCTTGATCCATCTGGTGCAGGGTCCTCCAACAAATTGCTCGCAAGCTACGGGGGCTCTCCAGCTACCTGTTAATAGCTCTCCTGTAAGCCTACTAAATTAGAAGTGTTTGCTTTGTTGAATGAATACATGAATAACAAAATTGAAAGGGGTGTTTTCTAGATGACAATGTGTGTATTTTCAGGACTCACAAACAATGTTTGGAGGAAAACGGTTGAGTATCGAATTCAACAATTCCAATCGTTGACCTGGGTTACAATAAACATTGTTATTTGAACTCCAAGATACCCTTCAGGATAAATGTGTACTTTACAAATACACGTTATGTTACGCTATATTTAAAGCTGATGTTTGAGTGATACATCATGCTGTGTTGTGGAGACTTATTACAAACTTGGTGCACTACAGCTATGGTTGTTTGTGTCCACGAAGAGGCATGCCAAACATTTAAAGCCTTTTTTACATTACTGCTGTCGACCCTGCCTGATGCACTGGGGTGATGACTGCTGATAATTTTGCATGAGTGGTCATTAATGTAATCTTGTATGATGTGGTCACTAGAAGAACGCTCACAACAATTTTCACTGACCATAAGTAGCTCTTATTACAGAAAAGGTTGGAAACGCCTGATCTGGTGTATCTGATCCTCCTTGTCCCCATGCTCATTTTTTTACTCTAGCCTACTGTCCTGGGTGACGTGTAGTGCAGACGACTGTAATCTGGAAACCTTTGAATGAGTGAATGTATAAGCCAAAGGCATGCGGGTGCTAAGGAAGCTGAAAAGAAAATACCGAAGACGATCCAGCAATCAAAAGAAAACTGGCTTATTAACTTAATTTTTTTCAAAATCATGGACTCATCCTTTTATGCAAAAATATAAGGTTTCAGTTTGTAGGAAAAATAATATGGTCTGAGATAGTACACAGCGTCAGAGTAAGCTGATTCCAGGTTTTGAAAGCTAGTACAAACCTTTCCTCCTGAACAAGCTCCCTGATGAGAAGGAATTTAGGCCATGGCTCAAGAGACAGAATGGAGCAGACGGACTGTTGGAGCCCAGGTACCATATCAAGCTGGAAACACTGCAATGTGCGCCTGTCCTCAGTGACATGGTCAAACGTATGCAAGCCAAAAAGCAATCTCAGTGGCATAACCTGAAATAATTGCAGTCTGGCTAGTAGATTTGCAGGAAGACAAAAGTAACAAGCACTGGTGTAATTCAAGCCCGAGAGAATAATGATATTCACCGCCATGGCTTAATAGTCTTGGGGATATTTTTACCTGTAGGCTTTTCCTTAGAAGCTTCAACTGGAAAGAATTAACTTCCATTTTAAGAGAGAGAGTTCAAATTTAAAACTTTCAACTTTCATCTTTCTTCTGGTGGAAGATGGAACTCTAATTTATAAGGCCAGAAATTAGCATTTATTAGGCCAGAAATTAACCTTCCAAAAATGATCCAAACATGATCAGGGCCACAGTTCAGTACCTCTATTTTGTCAGTATTTAATCTAAGGGTTAATTCCTGCTCCTGTAGGACTGAATTGCTAACAAACAAGAAGGTAAGGATTGTTGAAGTTCCTTGGCAGGACGATCTAATCTTAAGAGAAGATGGGTGTCACCAGCCTAAGACACGCATTCAACACCAAAAGATTGTTTGACATTTATAAGAGCTCACATATAGATACTAAGTAATATTGGCGACAGGAATGATCCCAGAGGGGCCTCTCATCTCACTTCATTAGGTTTGATCTAAAGCCATCATTTAGGATTGGCTACAATTAGACAGAAAAGATGAAAACAATGCCAGGGTGGTTTCTCAGAGGCCTACATCTGCCAAACATTTGATCAAGAAATTAGTGATTAACCATATCAAATACCACAGAGAGGTAAAGAAGAATGAGGCTTTGAGGTCGTCCTTCGCCCAGGCTAATTTTTAAATCATTCAACACGGAAACCAAGACTCTCTCTGTGCCTATACAAGGCCAGAACCTTGTTTGGGAAATTTATTAAGATCAACATGAGTAAAAAACCACTTGGCTAAATTATTTACCCCTATTTTTGCCCTTAAAAGGAGAAGGGAGATAGGCCTCAAATCATCACAGAAGTGGAAGCTAAGGGCATCATTAGGATGGCGGGCGGAATTTGTCCGCCCGCCATCCCGACGTACAAAGGGACCGCCCGCCATAAGTGCGGAGGTCCCGTGGGGGCAATTAGGATGCGCCCGCCACACTGGCGGGCGCATCCTGCATTTTCAACATTGCGGCGGGCGGTGCTTTTAGCACCGCCAGCCGCAATGCCAAAAATGCATGTTGTGCATTTGCATGCACAACGTGGCAGGCACCGCGCGGTGCCTGCCATGTTGTGCATGCAAATGCAGGGGGGTACCATAGGTACCCCCCATGTGCACCCCCCACCCCCCAGAATCCCTGGGGGCCTGCTACGGCCCCCAATGTAAAATACTGCATGCCTTTCCGTGGCGGCGTTGCCGCCACGGAAAGGCAAATCCCTGCATGCATCCTGATATGGATGGCGGTGTCTAACAGACACCCCCACCATATTAAAAGCTTTTCCGCCCGGTCGACTCATCGACCGGGCGGAAAACCGGCGGACGGTCTTTCCGTCCACCGGGATCCCCCCCGCCATAGTAATATGGCAGGGGGGAATTGGCATGTGGGCGGGAGAGGATGTCGGGCGGATCGCCACTGTCATGCGGGCGGTGGCGATCCACCCGACATTCTAATGGGCCCCTAAGTTAGTTAAAAAAAAAAAAGGTCTGACAACCTTTTTTCAAATCCTGAACACAAGGTAAAGATGGCAGTAATTGCAGGAGAAGCCACCTCCATTTCCTGGAGGACATTAATAGCACATATGTCATCCGGAGAGCCTGGTGCAATAGACAGGCTGCTGCAGCTATGGCCATGATGATACCAACCTGTGCTCCCGGGTGAAGCATACGGGGAATCCTTCTTGTGCAACAGGCACAGTGACCTTTCTGAGAGAAGGAGAGTACACTAGATATGTGCTTCCTTTCCTACCTGCTGATTCAGGGCCAAACGAAACCCTCCCCTGTCAGAAGATTCACAAGTATCACAAAGATAGTGGTTGCAGTGTGGAATTTCCTCACATACCAAACAGTTTCAACACAGTCATGAGTACAAGCATAACAAACATCTATAACACAAACAACAGCTACAATAATGACAGCAGCAGTAGCGCAAATTGTCTCTCATAAACACAGAGTAGGGAGATAGGAGGCAGCAGAAGGGTCAGCTTACCTCACAAACAGGACAGTCATGGCAGCTGAAGCAGCAATCTTAGTTTCCCTCACATCCAGAATAGGTATAGCATGTGCAGCCCAAAACAAATCATAGTGGCAGAGGCTGATTGTGGTGCCATCTGCCCATAACCATAAACAAAGGCAGATATGGTGTCAGCGGGCAATATTGTCTGTATATGTCACCAGGCTCAATAATAAGTTGCGTCAGTGGGCAAATAAGACCTCACCATACTGGCAGTGTCTGGGCTGTCAATTGCAGACTTCCCTACTGCATTGCTGCCTTGGTAGTCAAAAAGAGGCATATAGGCTCTCACCTTGCCCACATGAATCACCACTTGCAGCAAATTTACCTTTTCTGCATGGTCACTCCAGATTTTTGCCTTTTCCTGAACACTATGTTTTCTGGTGCTATACACCTATGCTCTATTGCATTGCGAATCTGGGCCACAGTACATGTGATCTGGCAGTAAAGTAATAGTCGTAAAATTGTTTTTCCCTAACTGGTCTTATTAAGAGTCCGATAGGACCATCGTAGATGGGGCAGAAAATGCAACCTATGGCATGAAAGTTAAATGTCGTATGTGGGTTGCAGTGTGTATTTACCCCACCCACATATAGGACAAAAATATATGTCAGCCAGGACCACCACTTTGCTCTGCCTGTGATGAAGTCTAAATGCACTGCGGTAACACATAGCAGGGAAAAGTGCCTTTGCCATGTAATAAAAGCCTATTTTTCTATACTCATAAGTCACGCGTAAAGTGTACCTTGCAGCCAAAAGGAAAGGGTGCTAACATATAAAAATATGGCACACAACATTATGGGGGTTAATGTGCTCTCACAATGAAATAAAACCAAAAAGCTACCTCATTGTTTAGGCCTAGCTAGATTTTTCATCGAACAGACACAGATGGAATTAAAAATTCCTACTGCCACTGAGGATAATGCTTGAAATTGTAATTGCAATTGCATTAATATAGTGCTTACTACTCCTGACGAGGCGTTGAAATGCTTTGTGGGGAGTAGCACACTACTCCGGAACCCAAAGTATTAGTGGTAGATTAGAATAGGGAAATATAAGTTGTTAATTTGAGTGGTGGAAATGTTATTCCGTCAGTTTGATTGAATAAGATAAAGGAGGGATAGCAACTAGAAAGTGCTGTTTGGGAGATCATAGTAGTAAGATGAGGTTTGCGATGAGTCCAAGGAGGGATAGAGGAGGGAAGAGTCTAGGAAGTGTTATTTTTGGAGATCATAATAGTAAAATGAGATTTTGGGGTGAGTCAAGAATGGATAGAGGGGGAGAGTCTCGAAATGGTCATATGGGAGCTCATATTAGTAGAATGAGGTTTGGGATGAGTCAGAGAGTGGAGGTAGAGGATATATTGAGAGGGGTATAGGATGAGACATGGAGTAATACTATGGAGGGAGATTAGTGCTTTTTTTCTATAGTGGGCATAAAGTGATAAATATATAAATACATAACTACACAGAAAGGGTATGCATGTATTAGGAAAATATTAAAGATATAGAAAGTTGTATTGTATAAATTTCCATATGGGCATGTATGGATAGATACTTAGAAACACAAACTTTCAAGTCTTGCTGCATGTAAAGCTAATTTATTTCTATATGTTTATAATTATTATTATTTTTAATATATATTTATATTATTTTTATATTTTGCTCAATATTTCAATAGTGAAACACTTATGATCATATTTACATATTGTGATAGATAACTAAAATAAAACAGAGACCCATAAGCATCTAATACAATAATTTATATGAAAACTATGCAGGGACCTACATACGTGTTAAGCACATAATAATGTATAGGTATATTTTTTTAAACCAACTAAACAAAGGACAATATCCCACTTGACCTGTATTGCTTCTTACATGCCTATATAGTGCTATGTGTTTTAACCCAGAAAACACTACACAATAACCATCTTTTAAAAAATCTTTATTTAATATTTTAACTTGCTTGATTCGATTCCATCAATAAACATTCTAATCTCATAACAATTTTACAATATTTCCCAAGTCATTTCATGCATAATTAGTGTATAACACATGTTTAACGACCAACTTCACATAAAAAATGTTAGATCCCCAATACTACACTCACTCATACAAACATCACACATACCTGTCAAACCAACCATATAATCTGCATTCCAGCACCTGCACACATACACAGAAAGAAATACAACAGGTAAAGATGTTCTGTTTCAACCGTTGTAGTATTGTGGGCTGAAAACACTCCTAAAAACGGTCAATGAACGTTTCGGTGTGGACATTTACTTTTAGCCATACACCTTCTTAAGGACCACACATGTAGAGAAAGCTTCACAAGGTGGCCATGGTGAGGGGTTGGGGGAGGTAATCTTTAGCTCTCCCAAACTTTCAAAAGCGCTGATAAACGTGCAATGCTGTTTTCCTGATGAATCATTTGTTTCCTTACTCTATAAAGGCTCTTCTAGCAGACTAAAGTAAATCCTGAAGACTCTAGTTATCTTGTATCTTTCCTCTGCAACTCTTGATTTTATATTATTTTCTTGTTTCCTTTTACGTCTGTGAGCCATCCAGACTCATATCATCTGAGTCCTTCTTTGTGAGGAACAGTCCGTGAAGGGATCTGAGGACAGCTACCAGGATGGTGAGTAGGATCCTGTCAGAGCAGTAAAGGTTTAAACCATAAGTAATCTGCAATCTGGGAGTCATCCTCGACTCGAAACTCTCCATGACCAACCAGATCAACGCCGTCTCATCAACCTGCTTCTTCACCCTCCGCATGCTCCGCAAGATCTACAAATGGATCCCCACCAACACACGAAAGACCGTCACACACGCCCTCATCAGCAGTAGACTCGACTACGGCAACGCCTCTACGCCGGAGCCCCGGCCAAACTCTTCGGCAGACTCCAAAGAATCCAGAACGCCTCCGCCCGCCTGATCACCAACGTCCCCCGCCGAGACCACATCACCCCACACCTGAGAAACCTGCACTGGCTTCCCATCGACAGAAGAATCACCTTCAAGCTCCTCACCCACGCACACAAGGCACTGCACAACACCGGCCCGGCCTACCTCAACAACCGACTGTCATTCTACGCACCCAACAGGAGACTCCGCTCCGCCGACCTCTCCCTGGCCGCCGTCCCACGCATCCACAGATCCACCTCCGGAGGCAGATCCTTCTCCTACCGCGCCGCCAAGACCTGGAACTCCCTCCCCCTCCACCTTCGGCAGACAGAGGACCCTCAGACCTTCAGGAGACTACTCAAGACCTGGCTCTTCGACCTCTAGCTGCGGCACCCCCCCCCCACAGCGCCTTGGGACCCTCACGGGTATGTAGCGCGCTTTATAAATGCCTGATTGATTGATTGTTAAGCAGACCTAAACAATGTGCCCGATTCGCAAAGATAAACTTAGACCAAAAGTCTATGTTTATGACTTTCGGTATTCACAAAGGTAAGTTACGAGTAGTATCTTTACGGCACTTGGGGTGGAATCTCTACCCTGAGTGCAGAAATTCTACTCCGCACCCGGAGTGTACTCTCCACACTCGGAGAGTACATTACGGGTGCGGAGTGGAATCTCCGCACTCTGGGTGGGGATATCACCCCGAGTGTGGACTTAAAGATACTACTCGTAACTTACCTTTGTGAATGCAGAGAGTCGTAAACTTAGACTTTTGGTCTAAGTTACCTTTGTGAATCGGGCCCTATCTATATATTTTTAAACCATAGTAGTATATATATTTGTACAAAGAAATGCGCAGATCTAAATATACATATAATTAAATTATACATGTTTACATGCACAGGCATTTGCTGTACATTTGTGTTTCAGTACGGTGGTCATGTAAGAAAGAGCAAACTTTTGAATAGTCTTCTGAAAATAAGACAGTTATCTGTGAATCAGTCGAAATACTGTCACTCAGGCCCTCGTCACTAGCCGCCTCGACTGCTGCAACGCCCTCTATGCTGGCACCTCCACCCAGCTCCTCAGAAGACTCCAGACCATAGAGAACGCCAAAAGTGTCAGACTCATCCTGGACCTCCCCAAATGAACCCACATCGCCCCCCACCTGAGAGACCTCCACTGGCTCCCCATCCAGAAGAGATGCCAGTTCAAGATCCTCACACACGCCAACAAAGTCCTCCATGACCTAGGACCTGCCTACATCAACCATCGACTGAACTTCCATCAACCCTCTAGACACCTGCACTCCTTTTCACTCGCCTTCACACACCCACCCCACATCCGTCACAGCCGCATCGGTGGCTGCACCTTCTCCTACATCACTGCCAAGACCTGGAACAACCTTTCCTTCCAGCTCTCTACCACCCCCTCGCTGGCAGACTTCAGAAAGAGACTGAAGACCTGGCTAACCGACGGAGACACAGCACCCAGATACAGCTAGGGGTGACAGTATTGCGCTTTACAAATGCTGATTGGTTGATTAATTGATTGCTGTTTGGGGGGGAATGAATTCCATAGTTTGGCTACTTGAACAGAGAAAGATGTACCACCCATGGTCTTTTGCTTGTATGCTGGGCGAGATGCTAATCTGGAGCGGAGGTTCCTTTGTTGTATGTATTTAGTGATTTTTATTCCTGATGAAATGGGGTCCTGTTCCATGTATTGCTTTGTGGGTGATACAAAGCAACATGAAGGTGGAACTAAGTAGAAGGTAACTTTGTAAACATTTACTTTAGACTACCTGAACCAGAACTGGTTTAAAGCCAGTATTGCCACTTATCAAACCTCTATAGTTGGCCATATGCCTATTACCGCAAGTATATCAGGACTAGCATTTTGTTATAGTTATTGCCCAATCTGACCTAAAACCATGGTTGGCCCTCTCTAATGTCAAGAATTACATCCAGTCTGCCAGCACCAGTTTTTTGCTATAGCTGTCCCTCATGCTAAAATTATCTCTAGTATTCCTACACCAGTATATTGTCTTGGGTGTCTCTATACCAAGAATTACCTCTAATATGGCAGCACCAGCATTTTACCCTGGATAGCACATATGGAAAGAATTTTGTACAATTTCCAATATGCCAAGAAACACCTCCAAAATCCCAAGGTCAGCAGCTGACTCATACGTATATTAGACTCTTATACAAACACACACTCTCACTCATGCCCCCTTACATTCACTTACCCACATTGATTCTCACTTACTCATACTCCCTTACTGTCACTCACTCACACTCATTCTCACTCACAAACAATCCCTTACTGTCACTCTCTCACACTCCCTCGCACCCAGCCCATCCCAGTCACTCTCACTCTCTCGCACTCACTTGCACTCACTTGCACTCACATTTAATCTTAGTCTCACAATTTCACTCTCCCTCAGTCTCACTGATTTTCACTCACTTTGACTCATTCTCACTCACTCATTCTCACTTACAGTTTCTCTCACTCATTCACACTCACTTCCCCTGTAACTCACTTTTGCTAACACACACTTATACATACACACATAGACACACTAATGCTTGCATGCTCACACACGCATACTGTTATCCGCAATCACGCACACAATAACAGGAAACTAAACGCTGAAGCTTGCACAGTACACCATGCACTGCATAGGCTTCAGCTTTCAGCCTCTTCCATTTCATCTCACCCTCCCTTATCTTGTCACAGGGTGAGGCAGAGACATTGAGGTCTGACCCCACCTCACCCTCTGATGAGATGAGAGAGTGTGAGTTGACAGCCTGATTGACATATGGCCCCAGCCACTGCAGTGCTTAAGAGTAAAACAGCCAGAGTTTACTGTATGGGTGACACTGCAGCAAGTCACAGGTGAGTGACACCAAGGCATGTCAGATCCTTGAGCCTGGGCTGGATCTTTTCCAGCCCTGGACAATCTGTCTGATGGCTGCCAAAGCGCCTCTATGCACCTGCACCAGCCATCAGACAGGTCACTGCCTTAGTCTGCTGCTCAACCTTCCTTCGCAGTGAGGGGCTGCATTTTTTTAATAATCTCAACTGAAAAAAAGTTATTATTCATATGTGGAATAATACAAAAAGAGTGAGATAACAAAGAGGGAGTGGCCTCAGTGCTTATGAGGGCCAGTCGTCACTACCACGGGCACATTTTTAAAAACATTGTACTCACAAACTGGATTAATAAAATGTATTTGGCAATTGTTTTCCTTTTCATGCTTATTTTATTTTTTTACATTGTAGTAATGGATGGCTTTTTATACCTAAATAGGATGTTTGGATTTTTAATATCATTAGCGCTGAGAGATAAACACTTCAGTACATACAGGAGAGTAATACATTGTGTTGAACATTGATGAACTAATGCAATTACCGGCAAGGTCACAGAGTCAGCTAGTTTAGAAATATCAGTAGGAAGATTTTGTGTCATTCCCTGGAGGATTGCAGACACTTTATTACAGCAGGAGGGTGAGGAGAAATGGTACATTAGGATTGATCTCTTGATCTAATTGTAGAACTCTGCCATTCCTTGTTTGACCAGGAGTGCTTAGTAAGCAGGAGGAAACATAACAAAACTAATTGAGGGACATTTCTTACAAACCGAAGGGATTGTGGAAAACAATAAGCAAATTGCTGTTTGAATACCTGCAGTGATATCCATCACGAGAGTGAAAATTGCATGCTGCTGAGGCTTTTATGTTGTAATTAGGCCACCGTTTAATCCCATTCTGCCTATGAAACGTGCTGGTTCTTTTGAAGCGATGCGAGCACATGGCAGTTGCTTAAGAGAACCAGGGGCCAGATGTACTATTTACTGATCACAAAATAGTAGTTGCAGTTTGCAACCAATATCTTTGGACAAGTAAAGAATGTTAAGAACCAACCGAAGTATTATTAGGTTGGTTCTTAAAATTCTGAATCATAGTGGGTCGGAACTGACCTACCTCATGAATATTAATGTGTTAGGTCACTATTTGCGGCTCACTATGATTGGAGCCCATCAGATGGATGTGGCCTGTGGGGTCAGAAGACCACCATGTCTGTGATTGCTTTCTAATAAAGCAAAATCTTTTTTGATGCAGACTGTTTTTCCTGAAGAGGGACTGCGTTTAAAAAGAAAAGCTTGCTTACTCTTCAATAAACTTGTTTTTTACATTACCTTTCCTTTTGGGAATGCATTAATACCTCCTTTGAGGTGTCTGTAAAATATCAATATTTTGCAAATTAATTTTGGTCAACAAACATTGATACATAAGATACCAATTTGGCAACTGGAAGGGACACCTACACCACTCCCCTTCCAGACACTGAGGGCCTCATTTATGACGCCCTTACGCCGCCATTGCGTCACTTTTTATGATGCTTTGGCAGCGTACAAAATGCGCCACATTGCGTCATATTTACTAAGTGATGCATCTAGGCAGATGCATCACTTTGTATACCCCTGCGCTACATTATACCTGCAACAGGTATAATGTATGCAGGGTGGGTGTTCCGACGCAGAAAAGCCACGTAGAAGTGACGCTGTGAAATCTATGAGATTTCACTGCATCACCTCTACGGCATCACTGCGACAAATCCTTATGTCTGCTTGAAGCAAGTGTAAGGGGTGACGCAGGCCTTTTCACATGGGGCTTGCCCCTTGTGAAATGACACATTTCTGGAGTTGTGTCTGTTTTCAGACACACTCCAGCAATGCGCCATTTTTGGGCCAACAGAAATGTCAGGATTCCTGATGTATCTGTAAAGCCTTGCTAATTCAAGTCGCATTGACTTGTCCACTATGCACATTTGCTCAATGCAGTTGCAAACTGTTTTTGTTAACATAAATTCATACAACAATTTATTTTCAACTATTTATACACAAAAAGTTCAAAATACATAAACAAAATCTGATTGTTGTAAGTTTACATTCAATCCAGAAAACAATAATACTGCGCAAGGGGTTCATTATTTTATAGCTAATCAACAATACAATGCTCAGCGCTTCGCAGAGCTTTCTTTAATCCTCTCCCCTGAATCAAAAATGAACAACCAAACTGATATAAAATATGATAAAAAAAGGTAGTGGGAAAAGGTGATGAAACAAGGTAAAAGGTCAGTAACAGGAAGAAAGAATCACCACTCAACATGTATTAACTATGCTAACTACACCAGTGCTTTAAAAATCTGTGACCTCCTACACCGTGACCAATAAATCCATACTCATGATTGGAAAACTCTCCCACTATGTATATCAGCTCTGAGAGGCAAAAACACAAGTAACTCCGTGATTAGTGCGTAAAAATCACTCCTACCCCCTTGATACCACCACCATAGGCACACGACTATACCCACCTTGCTCAATCTCTTACAACCGTGGCTCACTGTGGATATGAACTTTGTTTGTCAGCGTTCTGAGAAAACAATAACAAAAAAGCAACTCAACCACTGAACACCGGTCGTCAGTCAGAATACTCCACGTCGACCTCTACACGTAGCACTCTCACCTGTCCTGTTACCGCAAGGAATCACATCTGAATCTCCCTTCGAACAAAATGCCGTCAGCTACAAGGCGGTTTGGTCCTCAATGATCATCGACGCGTTTTACCATAACTACATCCGGAAGTGAACTATCACCTTTGCCATAAGTTGAAAGACGGACTACAGAATGTTGAGCTCAACGGGCGCCATGTTGGAAGAACTCACAAAGTCACAATTACTATCAAGATCGAACTAAGAATTGTCGCTGAAACCGGAGAAACATATCCCTACTTACGAGCATACCAAGTCCACAAAACCACAATTCCCCTGGCGGTGTAGCAACAGTTCCCTGTATGTAAAACACGCTCATGACCGAACTCCACTCCCATGCTTCGTTAGATTATCATAGGGATCCACAAAGTTAAGTCCAGTGTATATCACTCCGAAACAAGTATCAGTATGGTAAAGATGGATATGAACAAAACCAAAAAAGTGAAAGGTGACCAAAAACTATAAAAATGAAAAAAGAAAAACGAATAAAAGAAAATTGATCTGGGAGGATTGGTACAGGTTCAAACATTAGATGCAATACAACAGCAGTCTCACACAGTGAATGAATACCATTACATGTCATAAATAACAACTGTAATCAATTTATTCATTTTTCTATGACTAGAAATTGTAGTTGGGCTATGCTATGTCGAGCCTCCATCCATTGGGCTGCCAAACTACTGGTTTTGTTCTGAGTCCTGATCTTGCTCTTATGTTCTGATATACGTGTTTTGATCTTACGTTCATTTTTTCCAACGTATAACATGCCACAAGGGCATTTAATGCAATAAATTAAGTTCTGTGAGTTGCAGTCTGAATTATGGTGCAGTTTTGATAGCCCAACTACAATTTCTAGTCATAGAAAAAGTTGTCCAGATTCCAGGAAAGGATCTAACTAGATCCTTGCTCCAAAGGGAAATCTATTGGATTAGAGGGCTTGATACACAAGATCCCAAAGACATGAATGAAAAAATAGATTACAGTTGTTATTTATGACATGTAATGGTATTCATTCACTGTGTGAGACTGCTGTTGTATTGCATCTAATGTTTGAACCTGTACCAATCCTCCTAGATCAATTTTCTTTTATTTTTTCATTTTTATAGTTTTTGGTCACTGTTAGACCTGGCATCCTTGGCGTGGTTTCCCCTGACTTTTTGCCTCTACCTCCTGTATTTTTGACACTGTGCTGGAATTTGTTTTTGCTGGTTTAGATGCTTTGGGCACTTTGCCACTGCTGATCAGTGCCAAAGTGCAAGTGCTCCCTGGTTAAATTGTTATTATGATTGGTTATCCATGATTGGCTTATTTGTTTTACCAGTAGGTCCCTAGTAAAGTGCACTGAGTGTGCCAGGGCTGGTGATTCAAATGCTACTAGTGGGCCTGCAGCACTGATTGTGCCACCCACAAGAGTAGCCCTAAGATGGTGTCTCAGGCCTGCCACTGCAGTGCCTGTGCGAAGTTTGTGAACTGCCATGTTGTCCTGGCCAGTGTACACACTTGCCAGGCCTAACCCTTCCCTTTTCTTACACATTGGACACCCCTATGGTAGGCCCAAGGTACCCCCCTGGGCAGGGTGCAGTGTATGTGAAAGGTAGGACATGTACTAGTATGGGTGACATGTCCTGATAGTGAAATACTGCCAATTTCGTTTTTCACTATTGAAAGGCTATCTTGCCCATAGATTAACATGGGGAATGCTGTGTAACATGGTTACCTGCATATCTTCCCATAGCAGCAAGATAGAAAGTTGGAATCTGGTTCCCCTGAACTCAGAATTTAATTACACATCTTTTAGTGAAGATGGTTTTTAAATTCTAAGTTTGGAAATAGCACTTTTAGAAAGTGGCTATTTTCTTGTTCAACCTTTCTGTGTGCCTCTGCCTGTTTGTGAATTGACCGTCTGGTTTGTGAGTGACAGGGGCTGGGGGTGGCTGCAGGAGGCTGGGTGAGTCAGCACTAGGCTGAATAGACCTATCTACATGTAGAGTGGTGGCAGGAGTTGAACCTGGGTCTGAATAGGACTGTGCCTACCTTCCACAATGCTGGCTCCACCTCCTGCGGTGTGTCTGATGACCCTGGCCCACACTCACAAAGGAAGGAGAGGTGCCCTGGCAGAATGCACCCTGAACTGGTTTGGACTGGGTCCAGGACCCCACACACATGAAGAACAAAGACTTTTGGGGTATAAATACTACAGCTGAAACCCCTGAATTTTAGACTACTTCTGGAATCAAGAGGAATCCCTGCCAAAGAAGATCAACTGAAGAGACTGAGGAGAAGTACTGCCCTTGCTGTGCGTCTGGGGTTGGCCTGCAGTTTGCTGTTTCTACTGAGGAGAGATCTAAAGGACTTTGCTGTGTGCTGTGTCCCCTGCTCGAAGAAGGACTTTGCTGTGCGCTGTGTCCATTTGAAGAGAAAGTCTCCAAGGGCCTGAGAAGAGCTGGCCTCCTGTTTCTGAAGTCCCAGGTACAAAAGGACTTCACCCCCAGCTACCCTGAACTTCCTTGCTGGGAGTTCCAGTATGCCAGGAGGGCCTGTAACTGTGTGTGAGGCCTCACTTGCTGTGGGGAGCAGGAAGAGCGACGCAACGAGAGCAGCGTGACGCCGCCGCAGCAGCCGCTGTTGCATCATTGAGAAGCGTGTCGCTGCTGCCGCTGTTCGTCGTCGCATCACCGGAGAAGCGTGTCGCCGTCACCGAGGGTGTCGTCGCATCACCGGAGAAGCGTGTCGCAGGGCCGTCGCATCGCTGAGGAAGCGCACCGCCGCTGATCGCCGCCGCATCACCGGAGAAGCGTGTCGCCGTCACCGAGGGTGTCATCGCAACACCGGAGAAGCGTGTCGCAGAGCCTGTCGCGGCTCAGAAGTTCGCCACACAGCCGTCGGGCGTGCACGCATCGCATCTACAGTGTCGCATCGCAACAAAGACGCCATCTCATCACATCGCACTAGATCAAGCGCAACGCATCAAGGCGCCATTTTGTCGCCCCGGAGCGCAGGAAGAACCGACGCATCGCCTTCACTGCGCCCCTTTTGCTTGTTTTGCGTTACGCATCCCAGGTACTTTGAGACTGAAAGTGTCGCATTTGAGATCTACAAGTTTATTTTTGCAACAACCCTTTTTAAAGACATTTTACTGAGTTTTGTATGTTGGATTTTTGTCGTTTTGGTCTTGTTTAAGTTTAGTAAAGATACTTTATTTTTCTAAACTGGTGTAGTGTCCATTTGTGTTGTTTTCACTATGTTACTGTGAGTGTTGGTACAAATACTTTACACATTGCCTTTGGGATAAGCCTGTCTGCTCGTGCCAAGCTACCAAGGGGGTGAGCAGGGGTTATCTAAAGTGTGTATCCCCCTTACCCTGACTAGAAGCAAGGGTCCCTATTTGGACAAAGGTACCTACCTCTGCCAACTAGAGACCCCCAGTTCTAACAGTCACCTTTCACTTTTTTGGTTTTGTTCATATCCATCTTTACCATACTGACACTTGTTTCGGAGTGATATACACTGGACTTAACTTTGTGGATCCCTATGATAATCTAATGAAGCATGGGAGTGGAGTTCGGTCATGAGCGTGTTTTACATACAGGGAACTGTTGCTACACAGTCAGGGGATTTGTGGTTTTGTGGACTTGGTATGCTCGTAAGTAGGGATATGTTTATCCGGTTTCGGCGACAATTCTTAGTTCGATCTTGATAGTAATTGTGACTTTGTGAGTTCTTCCAACATGGCGCCCGTTGAGCTCAACATTCTGTAGACCGTCTTTCAACTTATGGCAAAGGTGATAGTTCACTTCCGGATGTAGTTATGGTAAACGCGTCGATGATCATTGAGGACCAAACCGCCTTGTAGCTGACGGCATTTTGTTCGAAGGGAGATTCAGATGTGATTCCTTGCGGTAACAGGACAGGTGAGAGTGCTACGTGTAGAGGTCGACGTGGAGTATTCTGACTGATGACCGTTGTTCAGTGGTTGAGTTGTTTTTTTGCTATTGTTTTCTCAGAACGCTGACAAACAAAGTTCATATCCGCAGTGAGCCACGGTTGTAAGAGATTGAGCAAGGTGGGTATAGTCGTGTGCCTATGGTGGTGGTATCAAGGGGGTAGGAGTATTTTTTACGCACTAATCACAGAGTTACTTGTGTTTTTGCCTCTCAGAGCCGATATACATAGTGGGAGAGTTTTCCAATCGTGAGTATGGATTTATTGGTCACGGTGTAGGAGGTCACAGATTTTTAAAGCACTGGTGTAGTTAGCATAATTAATACATGTTGTGTGGTGATTCTTTCTTCCTGTTACTGACCTTTTACCTTGTTTCATCACCTTTTCCCACTACCTTTTTTATCACATTTTATATGAGTTTGGTTGTTCATTTTTGATTCAGGGGAGAGGATTAAAGAAAGCTCTGCGAAGCGCTGAGCATTGTATTGTTGATTAGCTATAAAATAATGAACCCCTTGCGCAGTATTATTGTTTTCTGGATTGAATGTAAACTTTCAACAATCAGATTTTGTTTATGTATTTTGTAGATTCTAAGTCCCCGAAGAAGGGCCCTGGACCCGAAATGCATTGGGCAACAATGAAAGATTGGAATGAAATTTGAAGTTTCTGTCATCATATGATTTCGAACAGAATCATGCAAGATTTGAATTAAAAAGAACAAGTTAATGTTAAGCCACTAAGATTGTGTTGGAATTTTTTAGAAAAAGCATGAACTTTTTGTGTATAAATAGTTGAAAATAAATTGTTGTATGAATTTATGTTAACAAAAATAGTTTGCAACTGCATTGAGCAAATGTGCATAGTGGACAAGTCAATGCGACTTGAATTAGGTTGGTTCAGTTCAGGGCATGGTTCAGACAAACGTGCCCCCACTGTAGCACGCTACCTTGAGTGTTCCTATTGAATGGAAATAGTTACTTAAACAACGGAGTGCTTCACTCATCTATATACATTTCTGTAAATCCTTGCGACATGGAGTGCCATACAGCAAAAACGGCGCATCCATGGTGTCGCAAGGATGGCAAACTGAAAAGTGTTGCATCGCTGTTTCACACCAGCGATGGGACACTTTTCATAAATAAGGCCCTGAATCAGTATCTATTCAAAATCCTGGTTTTGGAATAGGAAGAACTTTTCCAACTCCTAAACCGAGATTAGTATATCAGGAAAAGCAGTTTAGCAGTCACAAACACGAAACTGCAACATTTGAGCATTTTAAAATGCTTAGCACATCTTGCCATATGTTCTTATTTATTTCTTGAATCATTTGCTGTGAATATGTATTGCCATACCTGTGCTATTTTAAACTCAAACCATGCTCTAAAGAAGTGTTTTATTCACACGGCAAATGTATACCATGGCAAAGTCAAATGCTCTGTAATGCTGTCAATTTATTGTGTTCTCCTGCCTCCACCCACCTAATTTTTCACACCCTGGTGTCTCACATTCTTTATTTCTCATTCTCTCTTTCTTTCTCATTCCTCTCTGCCATTGTATTTTCTTCTTTCACCCTCATCCATCATCTTCCCTCACCTATTCTCTCCCTTTCTTTATTTAGAGTGGGGTAGCAACATTATGGGCCCATGGCAGACCTCTTACCAATATCAGTCATTAACAAATACACTACTAGAAATACAAAATTAAAAAAACAAAGTACCCAAGGCTCGGTCCTTGGGTAGCTGGCCAAACAGATCACTGACATAATGTTGATGCATAAAATATCGAAACAAAAAATTTGGGAAATTGAATATCGATTGCAAAAATATTGACATCCTATACTTAACTATAAAAAGCACAAATATTGAGAACACAAATGTTGTAAAACATAGTGATTTTCATCTATATGGAAAACTACAATCAGAAACCAAAATATTGTTACCTTTAAATACACATATAATATAAACAAAATATTGATTCACACAATATTGACTACAATATTATTGCCAAAATAATTAAATAATAATTATTGCATTTATACAAAAACAGTTTTTACATAAAACAATTACTTTAAATTATCCAAAACTTGTTATACACTTATTGAAATTAGATATTAATATACTAAATGGATAAAATATTTTCCATTCACCTCAAAAAATTATATATCTAAAATATTAACAATAAACCCCCCACAAAAATGTAGCATTAACTATAAACATTTAGACACCAACCTAAATATTAATAAATTCATATATAAATAAGTTTACATTAAAACATATCAAACGATATAAATCATACATCAGTGGTAAAACCTAAATTAGCATTTACCATAAAAGGACTCAACTCATAAAAAAATTCTAACTAAACTAAACCAACCAATAAAATAAAACTATAAACACCTTTAAACAACAAAATCAAACAAGCAATTAAATTAACAATATAAAAGGCACAATAATTTTAACAACTAAATACTTCAAAAATGACAAATGCTGATGAGGAAACTCTGCCGGATTCTCTCACCAGACCATTAAAGAAAAAAATATATACATCTCAACAACTACTGAACCAAGTAAGTAAAACTTTTATTTAAATTGAAAAGTAACTGGTATTAAGCTTAAAAACGTAAAATAGCAAATAAATATTAACACACTGTCCAACTTCCATCTCTTTATATAAACTTCCTAAGAGAAAAAATCTACAACTTGAAAACCGATAAACTGCCAGAAAATAACAACTATAACAAACCAGCAAAAAGATATAAAATAGTAAGTATACATAAATTAATAAGAAAATATAAACGGAAATACCGAGCAAAAATAAACCTAACGACCTCAACCTCTACACACTCCCAACAAATTAGCATTTAAACTGAAACTTGTGGTTTCTTTCATCCACCAGAAAAGAAAGCACCAGCTTCACATTAAAACACCCCCAACACAAAATCTGGAAAACCTTGTGAAACGTCTAAACAGAACATAATTGTAATTATACTAAACAGAAGTAGTTGCATTTTTTTTTTACATTTTATTAACAAACGTGTAAAGGCTAAAATATAATATATATTTATACTTTTACATTACATTCAGATACAATGACAGAGGCTGCCAAATTTATTCACGGAAATGAATGCATTTACTAAATCACATGGGCTACACGTACAGCCGAGAAAGTGCATCATCAGAGAATATAAACTGGAAATGTATTAAATAATATTCTAATGCATGCTATGGGAGGGCAACTACAAAAGATGATGTTGCAATTCATGTAGAGAGAACTACCGCCCCCCCCAAATGTGACAGGAATAGAAGTAATAGAAATATTGCAGGATATAAGAGAGACAAGCGCTAGCTCCGAGGAACCCATAAGCAAAATCCTTAAAGGTATACTACCTAAAGTCCCCGAACATATAACAGGGCAATTACCTCCTATCCCCACTTTAAAACGTTTAATTGCATGAACTAAAAAAGCCACCAGTGATACTCCACTTGCCCCTAGAAGATACCAAGACATACACATACCTGAACATTGAACAATAGCACATAATGAGAAATCTTTCCTTTAACATTACAAGCTAAATGTTGAGAAATAAATCCTAATTTTCTCTACAGGAAACGTACCCAATGTCAAAACTGGATGATGGATGGAACCTTTAAATTGTGTCCCAAACCATTCACTCAGACTACAACCAAATAAACAAAACAGGACATACTATGACATTTTAAACCACATTAAACATAGAATAAACGACTAGTACCCACAAAAAATAATCACAGAATTGAAATAAGCCATGATTCAAACCATTGCAAATGTTTATCCCCACACAGCCATACAAGGCTGTTACTATCATTTCAATCAAAGCATAAGGAGACAACTTCAACAACCTGCACTAAGTGGAGCATATACTACAAATAGCCAATTTGCCTTCACAATTAAAAACATGATAGCACTATTCTATGTCCCTGTCACAGAAGTAGCCAACCACTATAATTTAATAATAGAAAGCTCTTTCTATCAACAAAATGAATGAAAACATAGTCCCCTAATGGACTATTTCGAAGACACTTGGGTTGGCAGACTGCACTGCTTCAGATACAGACGTCAACCCAAATTCCAAATACCATCTGTTAGCCAAATTGCCCCTAAACGTAGCAAACAAACAAAAAGAATGTGTGACATGCTACAATTTAAAGTCAAACTCTTCAGAAATAGCAAAGGAGTAGATTACTTAGAAATCATAGCCAAAAACATACTATAAAAAAATAGTAACCTACCAAAGTCTGTAAAAACTCTGACAAATTATAAACCAATATACCAATTTAAAAAAAAAATATATATATATAGGGCCCTGTCCGCAAGAGGTAAACTGAGATGAAAGTCTAACTTTACGACTTTCTGTATTCACAAAGGGCATTTACTAGTAGTAAAGTTAGACTTTTGTCTCAGTTAAACTCAAGGTTTGGTCTTAAGTTTAACTGAGACCAAAACTGAGACAAAAGTCAAACTTTGGTACTCGTAAATGCCCTTTGTGAATACCGAAAGGTGCAAAGTTAGACTTTCATCTCAGTTTACCTTTGTGAATCAGGCCCATATTATTTTATTAGATCAGTCAAACAATTATTTAAAATGTTTATGTTAATAAAGACTGATATAATAAAATTATATATAAATTATATTTAAAAAATGTAACCATCACCAACCAAGATAGTTGAAACCAAACTCAATCCATCATATAAACCGAACAATTCCACATAACAATCACATAATTTTGAAATAAACATAATAATACCACATTTCCCACCAAAAAGGAAAGAAAGAAAGAAAACTTTGGGGCTTATTTATGAGAGGCCTGGGCCGCCGTTGCATCACTAATTTTGACGTGCTGGCAGCACAGGCAGTACTCCATATTTACAAATAGACGCAAGTGGCCAAATGCATCAGTTTTGGTAGGCCAGCGTTAGAAAATTCCTGTGCCAGAACCGGCTGTGCCACGCAGAGACTAAAGTATTGGAGGTAGGCATTACCCCGTAAAATCCTGCGTAAAACCCACACAGTGATATTTAAGGTATTGACAATGTGTGACGCTTCGTCATCAAGCATCATGCAGAGCCTGAAATGCGTTAAAGGTTAAAATATAATATATATTTATACTTATACATTACTTTCAGATACAATGACAGAGGCTGCCAAATTTATTCACAGAAATGAAAGCAGTTACTAAATCACATGGGCTACACGAACAGCCGAGAAAGTGCATCATCAATGAATATAAACTGGAAATGTATTAAATAATATTCTAATGCATGCTATGGGAGGGCAACTACAAAAGATGATGTTGTTATTCATGTAAGAGAGAACTATCGCCTCCCCAAATGTGACAGGAATAGAAGTAAGAGAAATGTTGCAGGATATAAGAGAGACCAGCACTAGCTCCGAGGAACCCATAAGCAAAATCCTTAAAGGTATACTACCTAAAGTCCCCGAACATATTTCAGGGCAATTACCTCCTATCCCCACTTTAAAACGTTTAATTGCATGAACTAAAAAAGCCACCAGTGATACTCCACTTGCCCCTAGAAGATACCAAGACATACACATACCTGAACATTGAACAATAACACATAATGAGGAACTTTTCCTTTAACATTACAAGCTAAATGTTGAGAGCTAAATCCTAATATTCTCTACAGGAAAGGTACCCAATGTCAAAACTGGATGATGGATGGAACCTTCAAATTGTGTCCCAAACCATTCACTCAGACTACAACCAAATAAACAAAACAGGACATACTAAAACATCTTAAACCACATTAAACATAGAATAAATGACTAGTACCCACAAACAATTATCACAGAATTGAAATAAGCCATGATTCAAACCATTGGAAATGTTTATCCCCACATAGCCATACAAGGCTGTTACTATTTTCAATCAAAGCTCATGGAGACAATTTCAACAACCTGTACTAAGTGTAGCATATACTACAAATAGCCAATTTGCCTTTACAATTAAAAACATGATAGCACTAGTCTATGTCCCTGTCACATAAGTAGCCAACCACTATAATTTTATAATAGAAAGCTCTTTCTACCAACAAAATGAATTAAAACATAGTCCCCTAATGGACTATTTCGAAGACACTTGGGTTGGCAGACTGCACTGCTTCAGATACAGACGTCAACCCAAATTCCAAATACCATCTGTTAGCCAAATTGCCCCTAAACGTAGCAAACAAACAAAAGGAATGTGCGACGTGCTACAATTTAAAGTCAAACTCTTCAGAAATAGCAAAGGAGTAGATTACTTACTCTGCCACAAGACACAACAACAGCAGTTGGACACCAAGCTGGATTTCCACATGTGCTAGGTGCCATGGTTTGCACACATGTGCAACTGGTATCCCGTGCAGAAACATCACACCTGTACAGGAACCGGAAGCACACCTATTCTATCAACGTTCAGGCCATCGTGGGCCATCAGGTGATGTTCACCAAAGTGCTGGCAAAATACCCAGGGAGTGTGCATTATGTCTACATCCTCAGGCACTGCATCATAAATGAGCACTTTCAGAATGGCTGACATGGGAATGGCCTACTTGTTGGTAAGCAAACCTGAAGTACATAACAGAACTAATAGCAGTAATAAATGCATGACAAAATAGCCCTCTCTGTGTCTGTTGATGGAGATATGTCCATATATATGAAGATTGTGCTTCATACATGCACCATGCTTCATGGGACACATGTAATGCAACCCCCCAAGTCACACATGTGAGGACACACAATGCCATCTTGTGTGCCGCTGAACGGTGTAAAGGTACAGAGCAATGCAACACTGGGCAAAATGCAGTGTAACATCACTGTGTGCAAGGGGGGGGTGTTCCACGGGCATTGTGCGGGTGTCTCTATGCAACTCCCATGGTTCATGAGGCATGTCATGTATTAATTTAGAAATGTGACAAATAAATTGGTCTCCCCAGGTGATGTGTCACAAAGAAAAACAACTGAAGTCCTCCAAGTCACTCCTGCTTACTATGTGTGCTGCATCTGTGGCACACATAAATAGACGATCAGGACTCTGAGGCCTAATCATGTGCAGGTATGTGCCCCCTCCTGCACAAATAAAAATCCATATGCAATGCAGGCACCCGAGGTCCATGGTGAAGGGTGCCTGTGTTTGTTCTAGGCTGGACTTTGTGTATCAGTGTAGGCTTAAATGTGAGGATAGTGTGGTATGGTTGAAATACTGTGCCTTACAGCCCTTTCTCATTGACACAGTGCAGACAGGTGACCTGCTGCACTGAACAGTGCCACCTACCCAAATATCTGGGCCACTGCATCATGTGCACATAGTGGGAGCAACATACTGCAACATGTACACAGTGATGTCCCAAATTGTCATGCACTTACTAATTTGTCTATGGCAGGAGCAACAGAACGCCAATGAGTAGCAAATTGTAATTTCACACTGTGTGGATGGGTGGAAAAACAGCAACTGCACTGGCTAACAATTCACTAAACAAACCATGTGGCATGACAGACAACCCAACATGAGTACAAAGGCAACACAAGAGCAAAGTCTGAGATTAGTGTCGCCTCAATGGTGTACCTACTCTTGGTATCAGTCATAGGTCAACAAGGTCAGTGGTGTGAGAACAAGTACTGTGAATAGTATATACCTCTAGACTGACCTATTTAATTTGACAAGCGACCTATCAGGGTTCAAGTTACCAAAAAAAACCCTTCACAACATACATTTATTTTGAAGCCCCACAATTAAGTAGATTTGCAAACAATATAATAAACAGTGTATCTTTTTTTTTTTTTTTTAGAAAAAATTCCTTTTTATTTAAATTTGAAAAATATATTCTTATTTATCTCTGAAATTCACACAATTACATATATATATACACATCCAATAATTTTGATTTTTCTAATATTTCATCATGATACTTTTACAAACATGAATTTATCACATTAGACATCCCAAACTACGACCGCAAACTACTTTCAGATTAGAGAAATGGGAGAATTTTATCTCCTATAATTGGTGTTTTTTGGAAACTAATTACATAAATTTGTTTACAAACACCGTATAATCCACCACAGGGTCAAAAGATTCGTTTTTTCCGTCTTTTATAGTATGTTGTTGTAGTTGGTTTGTATGAATGAGAGTGTGTGATAGAATGACAGTGGTTTTGAATGAATTATGTAAGTGAGATTTTTACATTGTTTGTTTTTTATATGGGATGTCTAATGTGATAAATTCATGTTTGTAAAAGTATCATGATGAAATATTAGAAAAATCAAAATTATTGGATGTGTTATATATATATGTAATTGTGTGAATTTCAGAGATAAATACGAATATATTTTTCAAATTTAAATAAAAAGGAAGTTTTTCTAAAAAAAAAAAAAAAAAGATACACTGTTTATTATATTGTTTGCAAATCTACTTAATTGTGGGGCTTCAAAATAAATGTATGTTGTGAAGGGGGTTTTTTAGTAACTTGAACCTTGATAGGTCGCTTGTCAAATTAAATAGGTCAGTCTAGAGGTATATACTATTTTTGGTTTTTCCTTCCTCCCTCCTCTTGGACCTAAAAGTAACTTAGGGAGGGCCTCTCTTCCCCCATTAGAACAAGTACTGTGGACATGAGCAAGTGTGTCACACATGGCAGTATAAATCTAAGTTGACCAAAGTTACTGGACCAACACAGGAAGAAGTATGTGGAAAGGCCATGTGTTGCATTCCATCTCAGTTGTAGGCCCCAGACATGTGTAAGTGTCTATATTGGATAACATTGTGCCACCAACAGTCCAGAACACACATATGTCTCAGCAATATAGACAGTCTACATATACACATACACATAGGCTAATTGCCGCATTGACTGATGGAACCAGTGTGATGGCTCACCTGTTCTGTGTACTATGTAGCCCAAATGAAAAGCATATGAATCTAGCAGTGTGAAACTCACTACGTCAATTACAATGTAGTCAAACATGTTATACATCAGTCATCAATATAGAATACAATCCAACCTGGACATGGCACCAGTGTACTCAGGTTAACAATCTCAATATACATTAGCAACAGCAATGAGTAAAATATAAGGGCATAGAAGTACACAATCCCCTACAAGTAAGAATCATAACCATACATGTGTAAAACCAATGTATTGTATCTAAATTTAGATTTGACAACTCCTTGTAACATCAGTGTGTCCTACGCAATACATATGCGATACATATGTGTCAATCAAAGTGCACTGTGACAAAATTTCTTCCAAAAACAATAGTTGAATGCTGACAAGAAATAGCATAACAATCCATGTGTCATGTTTGAACTTCACCAAGTGTAAGCACCGAAATCACATGTTAAAGGAAGTGAACAATGAAACCGCTGTGCTAATGATATGTAGGCCACAAACGAAATCTGTGGTTAGCATGGAGATATGTATGTGTGGAGTGTTAAACATGCAGATTATGTCACAACCTACCTAGGGAGGCACAACTAAACAAAGTAACACATGTTGTGAAATACCGTACAAAATGTTGTGTTTGAGTCATTCAGTACTCACATCACACATGGACAGGAATGTTGCTGTAGCAGAGAGCCAAAGTATTGACTGTTGTAAATTCTGTTTATCTTGCAGCTGACCAAGGATATGGTCTCCAACCATGGGTCATGACCCCAATAGTGCATCCCCGCACTGAGCCAGAACGACACTACAACCAGGAACTGGTCAAGACCCGCAACATCGTGGAGAGAACCTTTGGTGTGCTGGTTCAGATGCCTGTACATGTC
The DNA here is from genome assembly GCA_963921515.1 of Calotriton arnoldi. Taxonomy (NCBI): domain Eukaryota; kingdom Metazoa; phylum Chordata; class Amphibia; order Caudata; family Salamandridae; genus Calotriton; species Calotriton arnoldi. The sequence continues at coordinate 1,898,239 of CAWUFW010002130.1, read as the reverse complement.
GGGGGGGAAAGTGATATACTCGCCCCTATGGTCTGCAAGATCATCCTAGTAAGTGCCATTCTCCACAACATCTGTGTGAGGATGAGAATGGAAGAGAGAACCAAAATTCAGTGGCTGGGAATAGGCGAGGCACCCACATTGTGCAGAATTTCTTCTCTTAAAGTACATGTACTATGATGGACAGAATGTCCAAACATAATAGGAAGGTCCAAAATGGAAATAAATGTTTGAAGCCAATATTTGTGTTGATGTTTATGTCACAGTCCCAGTAAACATCAACTCACCCTCATCTCGTCAAACAGAAGTAGGCCTCAAAATGTAATAAGCATGTCATCAAACATGTAAGTCTGGGCGGTGAACTCTGCTCCGCTCGCGGAGTTTGCGGAGTTTTCTGCACTTCGCGTTACGTGGAGCTCGCGGAGTTCTGAAAAACTCCGCTCCGCATAGCGGAGCAGAGTTTTTTCCTCCCGTCAACGTAAAGGTCAAGTTGGTGAGTGCGAGCGAGAAAAATCCACCTCCTGGTGAGATTTTTCCTCTATCGCGATTGTCAACATCAAGTTGACGAGCGCGAGCGTGGAAAATCAACCTCCCGGCGAGATTTCTCAACGCGGGCGGTGAGATTTCTCATTGAGAGTGATCGCGTATGCACGTGACCGCTCGCGTTGAGAAACCATCCATTCGCATTGAGAAAGCTGCTGCTCGAGTAAAAATCTACTCGAGCGGCAGAAAGGAAGCAGTGCCCGCTTGCGCTGTGCATGGTGCCGTTCGCAATGATTGCACAGTGAGGCCAAGCACCTGGCACTGAAAATCACTGCGAACGACATTTATCTAACGCACTCCGCGTAGCGCAGCAGAGTTTTTTTGCACTTCGCGGAGTTCTGCGTAGCGGAACTCCGCGAACTCCGCCCAGACTTGCAAACATGTTGAGCAACATGGGGCCATGCGTCTCGCCTTTGAAGTGCACATATACAGAAATGCAAGGTGAAGCAGTGTACTGCATCAAAGGTACAGGCCAGGCATGACACATTTGCTATTCCAAATTGATTATTACTTTTCCCTTGCACTTGAGCAGTGCAGAGCTACACAGCTCGCAGTCTTGATGTCTTGTGCAGCACCAAAGTGTACAACAGGTGGCACTCAGTGAACTTAGGAACACAAATTACCATACCTGAGAATAGCTTCACATAGTAGTCTGTCTCAACAATGTGTAAATATGCAGAATGATAGTAGTGTGCTATAAGTGATGTTGTAGCACATTCCATCAGAGATAATGAGTGACATGTTTAATTGACAAAGGCCTTGTGTCATGCGAGCGTGTAAGGGTGTCACTTGTCAAGAACACATACATGTATGTGTGTCTTACCACTAAACAAAGCACATATGAACTATTTCCTGCCTACATTGTTATATTTACCACATCATGCTACAGTAGATAAAGGACACATTTACCATGCATTACTTAGCTATGCAATGAGGGGCAGAAGCCTGTCAAAATACAATATGAGCAGATGACATTGTACAGTGAGTAAATAACCAGAGCAAAAAGACATTAGATAGGTGATATGGCAACATCAGACCATCTGAAGAATACTGAGATGTCAATACTGGGATTTCAATTGATTAAAAAGGCAGACAAAAGTGTATGGGAATACACACTAACTCATTGCACATGGTCAGAATGAGGGATTGTGATGTGAACTTCCCTTTGCATGGCAGGAGTTGTGTACCTCTGACCTGTGTGTACAAGTGCATAGTTGAGGGGATCACAAATCTTGTAGCCACCAAAAGGTGAATTGTATGTTGACTGTGTTCCATAATATATGCCAAGGAGTGCAGTATCTTTGGACCAGGAAGCACACACAAAGGCCTGCCCTCAGAGTGGATGTACTGCTACGTACGTTGACAGGAGTAAGACAGAGAACATGTGTGAATGACAGCATCATGTTAATTGAACATCACAAAAAATTTACTATTTTACCATGTTTCACTGCAGTGATGCCTAATGTCTCCCTCATCTACTTGAAAGGTCTTTTGATGTGTGACAAACTCACCCTAGACCTACATGAAATGAAATGAGAATTTGTAGATTGCACTAATGCCCGGAGACATCTAGGCGCTGCCCCAACTGAAGGAAAGACCTAAAAGCAGTGCCAGGGTTAGAAATAATGAAAGATCTATCAGACCTTTCCCGAAGGGAAGCAGTTCTGTCAGAGTTTGGAGGCATAGGTAACGAAGCTCCTGCCTCCCCATTTTGATCTTCTAACTTTAGGGACAATTACGTTACATGCGGAGGATGAGTGTAAAGGCCTGGGGGAATGCACCGGCGGAACTTTGCTTCAAGCAGTTGGGGCCAGACTTGTATAAGGCTTTGAAAGCAATACAGAGTTCTTTTCTACACATTAATTAATAAAGCATTGCAGTAGTCCAGTTTGGACGGTAGGAGGGCAGAGACCGTGATTTTCTGCATCTCCTATAGGATGAACAGAAAGATCTTCCTCAGTAGTTTTCAAGGTAAAAAAGGAAGAGGATGTGATGGCATTGATCTGACTTTCAAATGACAGGTTACTGTCAAACAAGAACCCCACATTTTTGACTTTTGAGACTAAAGCGGGTAAGTTGCAAAGCTCCTGTGGCCACCAAGTCGGGGACCAACATTAGGTATTATTTAAAAACAGAGAACCTTGGCTTTACCCGGGTTCAGCTTTAGACAGTTTTCATTCATACACATGCTGATCTGTTGCATGCAATTATGGAATCTGATGACATTGTCTTCAGGGTTACTAGCCACTGACACCACGATCTGGCTGTCATCGTTGTAGGATACTACTGAGAAATCAAATGATTTAATGAGTGGTGCCCAGAGAGGTGAAATAATATGAAAAAAACTAATAATTTCTGAAAAATTGGTGCATGATAACACCATATGAAGAACACGTGTGCCTGTGCAAGACATACCCAACAGAAAGTCAGCAATGTGTAACAGTGTGCACATCCAGAGATTGTGTGTGTTGCTACAGTGTTTTCAGCTACAGACCCTCTGCCACAGTCCAAAGGGAGTGGAGTGCCAAAGAGTGTGCAATGACTGAGTCTGTGTCCTGCCCTTCATGATGTTACTTTATGTCTGACATATGTGGATGACAGAATAGTCTACATGATGTCCTGTGAGAGTCAACAGAGGGGCATATAATGGGCATAGCCCCACAGTGCATCCCAGATAGTCTCCCTATGCCATAGCCAGTTTTCCAATCACATTATAAGAAATGTAAGATATATAGCATAACACCTTCAATATTTGCCTCTTGCCCTGTGCTGGCCCTGGATTATGTACCTAGACCCAACACAGGCACCCTTGCGCCATGGTTCAAGTGTCCCTGCATTGTATCTAGGCTGCCAAAAATGCATCAGTGCAGGGTGAAAGGACAGGAATGCACCATATACGATGAATACGGTGGAATCCTGACCTTTAACTCTGACATAGTTTAGTGCAGCGAGGTGAATTGCTGCAATGCCCTACGCCAACTGCCAGTTTAGAAAAGAGGAGCAAGGAAAGTAAAACCAAGGTGTCTTTTCCTGCATTGCACTAGTCCCTACAGTGTATCCTAGACAATATGCCACTCGCATTGGTCACAACCCACGCATCTAACCATTTGGCATTGTATTGCCTCCGTTGCGCGGGTCGTAAGCGGTGCACCTGTGCCAATCCGTGGAAGAAGCATTGTGGCTAATGCATTGTGCATTTATCATGCATTAGCTATTTCAGAACCGATGTGTCAGAAAATATGGCAGGATACAGCCAGGAAGTGACGCATTGGGTGTGGCAGACTGAAAAATTTGAAGTGTGAAGTTATTTTCACTTTCACTTATTCTCTGTTAGTCTGTGTTTGGTGTAAGAGGTTGTTTGAGAGTGTCTGAGAGTATAGTGTGTGTTTTGGTATTGTCAGTGTGTGTTGTGTCCATATTTTGTCTCTGTCCCAGACATATATTGTCCTTTGTCATTGTTTTGAATTGTTATTTGTCATTGTACTGTCGGATGTAGGCCTAGTTGAGTTTTATCTATTGGGGAAGTTATAGTCGATAGGGGGTCATTTTAGAATATATATTTTGTATTTTTAGGTAGGGAATATGTCAGGTAGGGGGTGCAATTTTTCCGAGTCTGAGTTAGGATGGCTCATATTGCTCATCGCACACTACCTCCCAAGGTCACATGGGCAACACACCTGATGAAGCACCGATGGGCAGACATTGTCTCAAGGGAGGCCTAGGTGATCAACTTCCTGGGACTTGAGATTGGTGGACCTGTCAGTCTGTCTGCATATTGTGATGTACCTTATCTGCAATCCAAAACATAAACATGGATTGTACTTCATTTGTGTTTTTCAACAATATAGTAACGTGCAACATGTATATCAGTACAAATATATTTGAGGAGATGGTGTAAAGTAAGGGAACCTAGGCCCTCATCCATGCGGATTTGGCATAGGCCAGCACAGCAAGTAGCCTCGCTATGCTGCCCAGCAAGTAGCCTCGCTGTGCTGCCCAACGCCAAAGTGTAAGGGCAGGAATGCACCATTTTCATCTAAGACAGTGCATTCTTGGCCCTTAATCCTGCACTGGCACCGTTTTGGCAGGCTAGCACCAACGCACGCCCCCTTGCACCATAGTGCAACGGTGCCTGTCTTGTTGCAAGGATTGTGTTGGAATGGACAACTACCTTCACAAAACAATCTTGTGACCCTTTCTCCTCATTCTACAACAAGGAGAAATCAAGTCATATCTCCTCGTTGTGCCTCCCCTAGGGAGCCATAAGGTCTTTGCGCATCCCCAGGTCTACACGCTTTTGTAAATCTGGGGAAGAGTCATTATACATAGGTGTTGTGTTGGAACAGCCGTCACAAGGCCCATGGAACGCCTCCCTAGCTCAAAGAAAGGCAACACAGCTGTTTGTGCTGCCTTGCCTTACTCCATATATATGAGGTCATTCTAACCCACACAAAGTGGCTTTGTGTGACCTCATATATATTATTTATTGATTAGCACCACTGGATCATCACTAAAAGTGATACTAGTGTGGTGCAAGGGGCTCATTATTAAGCCCCTTAGTTACTCCTAAGGTCAATCATGTCACCCATGTGTCACGGTACACTGGACTCTGCCATTATGCTGCCCAGCATTACTCAATCAATCACTTTCTTGACGCATGCTTCAGGCATGTCATGATGGGTACATCAGAAGTCCAACATCCAGCCTGCTCAGGCCTGCAAATGGACTAGATGCATGCAATGAGCTGGTCATATTGCCATATGTGTATTTCTGCAGTTGTGTACTCCTGAAATACTGAGATATAATAGTTTAGTTAATAAAAAGGTTAACATGTGCTAAAGCAATATTTACAATGCTATGTCCTCTTTCATGTCGCCTAGGAGCATCTCCATTCAAAGGGAGAGGAGGTGGAATCCTTCCAGCACCCCAGTGCTACCAGTAAGTGTAATTAGTATGAATGAATGAATTTATTTGTGTGGTTACTTAAAACCATTACAGTATACAACATTGAAACTTGTAGCAAAAGAAAGGTGCAAGTCATTGTTAAAATCAGATTTTTAAAAAGAGAAACTCATAATATTTGAGACCAGACCGTCAAAGTGATGTGTGCACAGGCGGTGTAGTCATAATCTTTTTTAAAAAAAAGAACATCGGGACGGGATTAAAGCTCGAAGGGCCCCAGGATGGATCAATTGTTCAGTGGGGGACAGACCTCTGGGAAGGTGAGCCTGATGTTGTGGAGCACCCGGACTGTTCATCACACTCTGCCTGTGGAGACTTGTCCCTCAAAAGTGTGCGAGTATGGTGTACAAATTTACCAAAGTTGGCCATGTTCTTCACAATGTCCAAAGTATAAAGCTGTCGAACGGCCTCCTTTGCTGTGCGGGTGCCCAGTTGAAAAAGAATAAGTCTGAGGTAAATCCTACAGACTTGCCTCAAGGCTGGACAACATAATAAGATGTGTGCCAGGGACTCTCTTTTATAATTGCAAAGATGACACTCTATAATGCCCAGCCATGCTTTCCAAGATGGATATAGTTCTTTCAAGGGGAGCGGATGTAGTCTTGCCGCTAAAATCCGATGTAATGCTTGTCTCCCCACGGACTGCGTAAGGTGAGGCTTATGAGTGAGCAAAATGTGATAGAAACATTGGGTTTCATGGAAGTCTCTGGCTGCCAAGGATTCCATGTCCAGACTGTGAGAGCATAAGCATAGTTGCCTTTTTATTGTTGTTTTAATGGTAGCGTAGTTGATTATATTGGGATCCCAATTCTCTGCCGCTAATTGCAGAAGATCATTGGCTGTAGTGAGACTGGCAGAGCAAGGGTTGCTTGGTTGTGAAAAGATGGATTTTATGACGGCCTTCATGGAATTATCAGGCTCCACAGTTGTTAAATAGAAATATTTTGTCAAGGCGGCCAGCTCTTCTAATTTTTGTTGGTTGAGGTCAAATTCAAGGAGAATCAAGGTGTTTCTTGTACAGGCTGGTAAGCAAAATATCTTTTTGTACGCTGTACAATATATTTTTCCCAAGCCCTGTGCGAACATTCCCGGAAATGCCTGTTGCGCATAATTGAGTGACAGGAGTAATTTGGCCCTCAATACTCTTTGAATTGCTGTGGTTGTTGGGCTGTCTAAAGTGGCATATAATTTGCAGAGAGCATGTGTGACCATTTTCCCTTTCTGCCGCAATTTTTGTAGGTGGACCCGTGGGCGGCCCGTCTCGCTAAGCCAGGCCCCAAGGTAGATGTAAGTTTGCCCACAGTCCAAAATCAGGGGCCCCATCCTCCACTTAGCAAGTTTTTTCTTCGGGTGGTGGCCAAAAATCTCTATTTTGGCCTTACTTGGATTGGCAACCAACTTGTTTTCGACGTTGTATTCAGACAAGGCGGTAAGTGCTTTTTGGAGGCCTATTTTGGTGTGGTCCAAAAGAACGAGGTCATCAGCTGGATCTTTGTGTAGCCAATCTTAGGAGTAGCTAGAGATGCTCCATGCAGTGCTCAGCCCAGGTCGGCGGTGTACAAATTAAAAAGCATCGGTGCCAGGACGCATCCCTGCTTTAGCCCCCGGTATGTGGCAATTTTCTCTGTGGCAGACTCCCTGGAAAGTTTGACCCTTACTAAGGTTTGAGAATACAGAGATCTAATTGCTCATAGTAATGTCGGACAGATGTTCCACCGTGCCAATTTCTGCCAAAGGATGCCACGGACTACCCCATCGAAGGCTGCGGAGTAGTCGATGAAGCAGAGGCGAAGAGCGGAGGGGAGCGATGGGCCACCGCTTGTTGGGCTAAGTATGACAGGGCTGTGATGTTGTCTACAGTTGAGCCCCCTGGTCTGAACCCTGTCTGGTAAAATGGCAAGAGACCTTCAGTGTGAACCCAATCGGCTAATTCCTGCAAGAGTGTACTCGCATATGCCTTACCCTTGATGTCCAGCAGGGCAATCATCCGGTAGTTCTTAGGGTCGGTTTTTGGCCCTTTTTTGAAGATTGGTTGCAACAGTGAGCCCCTCAAGGAATCTGGAACGTCCTCCAGAAGCCTACATTCTGCATATAGTCGTGAAAGGTTAGAGGACCAGAAATCTATGTCCTCCCTGAAGAGGGAGCCGGGCAGCCCGTTAGGGCCGGGCGCTCCATTTTGCAGAATCTTTTTTAGGACGGTACGAAATTCTGCCTCGCCTGGGAGTGTTGGATCCGCTGGGGCTTCGGGGGGCTCTGCACTGATGTTATCCGCCCGCCTCCGTGGTATAGTAGGGCAGTTTAAAGAAGTGGCTTTCTGGTCGACGGCGTACAGAAATTTTATGTGAGCTACCCATATATCCGCGTCGAGTGAGTTCTCTCTGCTGGAAGTCCCGTGGATTAAGTTATTTAAATATTGCCAGAATTCTTGGGACTTGCACGGCGCCAACAGCTCGAAGATCTTTAGCCATTTCGCCTCTGTAGATTCTCGTTTTAACTTCCAAACGAGTTGTGTGTGGGTCTTTGCTGCTAATTTCAGCTGCTTTTTGGCGGTCTCCGATTCCAATTTCTTGATGCACCCTTCGTTTAATATTTAGTTGCTTTGCACATTGCTTGATTGCTGGAACTTGACCCAGGGTGAATTTTGATTTATTTGTAGTTCTGTAAGTAGTGCTTCCTCGGAGCAGCGTGGCTAGTTCGTATGCAAATTTTTTGCCATTCACCTATGAGTCCCCGCTTATTTAGGCCAATCTGCCAGCCAGTCCATGTCGATTTCCATAAATCAAATTTGTTGATAGGCATCTGCCCCCATTTGATTCTCCTAAGGAGCCTGTGCTGTTCTTCACCCTTAGTCTCTCCGATGGGGCAGAGAATATGACGGAATTCTGCTGTGGTTGTTAAGTGCAACAGCAAGGAGGCATGGTCGCTTTCACTCCGTGGGAGCGCTGCATAACTTAGCATGTGTTTTCGTAGCCTCTAGCTTAATAAGATGTAGTCTATAATAGTCCGGTTGTTGTAAGTAGGTGCGTGGATTATTCCTGGCTTGGACTCTGTGGTTGAGAAATGAGCTATTGCCAAGTTGTATGTCCGAAGGAGGGCGTTGAATCTCCCTGTGCTGACGGAGGGGTTGCCATCATTCTCCTGTTTCCCTATATTATGCATGTTGAAGTCCCCAAGAATAATGGGTTCCATGGATGCAAATTGTGTAAGCAGAGTATCAATCTGTTTAATCAGCCGAGTGATCTGATCCTTGGGGCCCTGGCCATGGAGATTATAGTATACGTTGATTAGGAGTATAGGTAGTGGACCGTCTGCAGACTTAAGGCCTTTCAGAGTGCCGGCTAGGAACATGTTCGAGGAGTTCTTTATCTCTGTAAAGTGCAGCTTTAGGGCGTGCCTGATGTATATGGAGATACCTCCAGAGGGTCTCCCGAATAAATTGAATTTGGTTGCCGGTTTAAAAAATTCTTCATATCCTGCTAATGGGATGGATGCAGTTGCCCATGTTTCTTGGGCACAAATTAGATTGGCCCCTTCAAGGAATGTAATCGCCGATGAGCTTTGCAGAACCTTGTGCATCCCAGCAACGTTCCATGTCACAATGCTTAATGATTGGGAGCTTTCTAATGTGCTTCTATGATGGCAAGGTCCCTTACTAGGTGGGGGCCTGAATTTTATCGGCCAAGTTGGAGGCAATCCAACCCCAATAAGCCAAATTTGGGGAGGGTGGAGCACAAAAGGAGGTGAAGGTTTTAGCGATGGAAGTGACCTTTCTCCCCCCATACGAACCGTCGACTCTGCACTGGATATTCATGTTTGCTTGATCAGAGGCGCATTCTCCTCAGCTGGTCCCTCTCAGTACGCAAGCTGTAGGCATGTTCTTTGGGGGTGCCTGTAAGATGAATGGGTATTTCTAATTTTCAAGCCTCCGAATATCAATTCCCCATTCTGCGAATTGTTCTTTTCGTTGTAAACAATTGCAGCTATATTCGGGTCGGCCCAAGTTACGATGGTTTGTTCCTTCCCCAATTGCAAGGGCAAAGAGACAAATTGCACCCTGACAATGTCCCTGCTGGTAATGTGGGACAATGACTGGGTATGTTGGAGAAGTTTCAGAATGTTTGTTCCGTTGAGAGTGTCAATATTGCCTTTCGAAGTGTAAAGCGGAGTCATGCTCATTTTTGCCGAGTGACCGCCCCCTGGAGCTAGAGTATTTGGCCTAAAGATGGAATCGTTGTGGGGGGGGCCTTCGTGTTGTTGAGGTTTTGTCAACATGTTTCAGCGTGTTCTGTGATACTTGCGGGAGGCCTGCGAGTCCCACTTCAGTCCCTTGGGGTGGTCTTGTGGGTTCTGTTGACCTGAGGGCGGCATTGGCCCGATGAGGCTGTGATGTTGAACTTCCATTGTTATTGCACAGGCTTTTTATTTGGTGTTTTTTCTTGCCCGATGGCGCTAAAGACACTGATGGAGCTTGGGGCCCAGGTTGAGGGCCAGGTTGTACCGATATTCCCAATCGAAGGGACCCCCCCTAAGTCGACCGCCACCACACTGGCCTCCCTAGCTTTGTTTGTTGCTAGGCTTGTGGGCGCAGCAGGACAGAACTGAGACTGCGTTGGATCCGGACCCACTGGATAGTGACTTTTATTGTCCTTCCCTGAATCACTGTGCGGCATGCGCTGTTCGTTGGCTTGGGCGTTTGTGGCGCATGATTGGACATTGTGAATGGTAGATGTCCCAGGCTTTGTGAACTCAGCCTGTGTTGCTATGTCTCCAATCATGGTGCTCCCCATCTGTGTGGAGAAGGCCCCTGTGGCGGCCTGCACATTTGAGGGCACAATAGTTGTATGTGTTGCTGGGAGGCCTGATTCTGATGAAAGCTGGGTATGGGCGTTCTTGCAGAATATAGGGAAGAGAGGTTGATTGTTTTCTATTTCAATGGCCTGCATTGGTGGTCCTTTTTTTTGGTCCCTAGTTGGTTGGAATTCGCTGGGAGATTTTCGATAGTAGTCTCTTACACGCTTTTGTTGTTTTTTGAGATGTTTCTTCTCTCTCCGTGTCCTTAACGGGGCTGTCTGAGGTGCTTCCTGCGAGCATATGGCCCCTAAGTTGTTGGGGGTGAGATCCACTATATGGTTGCTGCCTCCCATCGTTCCCTCTGGGTGTGGAGGGGGTAGAGGCCAGATTGCTATACTTGTTGACGGCTTGTGGCGTTGGGTCGATTCGAGGTCTGCGTCCCTGCTGACTACTGTGAGATCCTTTGCACCCTCCACCGGGGTCTGAGCAGGTTTTAATACTGAATTTTAACTCCTCCACCAGCGAAGAGAGTACCGTCAGGAGCGATGCCAGTTTGTCGACTATTTCTGGACACCGGCATATAAGAGGAGGAATTGGAGGAATTGGATTGCTACTAATTGCCGCCATCCTATCAATTTTCTTGGCCATATCGGCCATTGTTGTTGCCATGACTTGGAGGGTCTCCATTTGTAATTAAAGCTTCTCTACTGCCATGTTAGAGCAATTATGGCAGTAGAGAGGGAAGTGCTGACTGACCTTAGAAGGTTGTCCAGCACTCATGAGAGTTCAAACTGCAGTAGTGATGGTGATCTGTGAGGGAATCGCTTAGCTCAGGCTCAGAGGAGGAGCCCATGGTAATGCATAATCCTTCCTTGCTCTTGTAAATTTCCTGTGGCGATGCTGCCTTTGAGTCAATGTCTATGTCGTTTTTTAGGGTATGGAAGTTGTTAGCAAGAGTTATTGAACTTTTGTGCGGACTGGCGGTATCATCCAGTGACTCCCAAACTGTAGCAGCAAGGGAGCCTCCTTGGAAGTTTGTTGTGTGGTTTAATGTATGATCGTTGATTGGAGCTGGGGAGGCTCCCAGGTTATGACAAGATTGGGACCTTTTCTTCCTCCTTCTGGGCAATGTAGTTGTGGTGGATCGGTGGGATGACTCCATCCCCATAGATGGGGGGACTGAACCTATCTCATCCTCGCCTATCCCAAAGGCGGCCTTAGGTCTTCCCTCATTTATGGTTTTAGTGGTCATTGTATCTGTGAAAGGTTCCAAGCCCTTGGGGTCTTCGTCATCCATGTTCTCGGCATCAAAGCTTGTGCCCTCTGGGCTGCTCGCTAAAGAAGAGGGATTCTGGACCCGAACCCAACTGCGCAGATCATATGTTTTGCCAAACTTTGGCTGATTGGATGCCCCCCCAAAGCATCCCTGCTTGTAGGCGTGTCTACTGCTGCAGATTTTGAATTCTGCTTTGACGTTGGCAAGCGGGAGCTTTTCTTAGTCATTGCAGCGAGGGAGGGAACCCCTACAATCGACCTCAGTGAGAGGGGAGGATAAAAGATACCTGGGTTCCGAGGGGTAGTCCCGGTAATCCTGTGTGGAGAGTTCGTACTCTAGAGGGTTAATAGGGCAGGCCAGAGGGCAGATGGACAGTTAAAACAGTTGAAAATGAGGAGGGCCAGAGGGCAGATGCGGTTAGAGCAGTTAAACTGAAGCAGCCCCCTCTGAACCCGTACCGCGACCCTTACCGTTCCTCACCCTGCCCTGCTCCACACCCCTCGGGACACGCACTCACCGACCCCCAGAGGGGGGAAGAGCTCCTGGACAAAATCCAGGCGCCACCGGAGCCGGGGGAGTGGAAGACACCAGCTGGAGTCAACAGTTCCTATATCCCCCAAGCCTTTCCTGTCTCCTCTGGATCCTCTCTCCTGTCCTCTCACCAGTGGCCGTTTGTTAGTTGGGGCGGATGGTGGATGGCAGTGGAAGGACCCTGGTAGAGGAGAGTAGACCTGGGGGAGAGGCACCAGGGGAGGGGGCAAGCGGGGCTCACAGGGCTCGATCGCAGGCCGCACCCAAGCCTAGTTGGGCCCCCTCTGCGATGCTGCCGAGGGCACACTCTTGCAGCTGCCGCCCGCTAATGGTGGCCGCGCTTGCCACTTCACAATTGCCTGCTGCCACTGGATGTTGCAGCGAGACGTGAGAGCCGCTGCACAATGGAGCAGGGAGGCCCCCACCTCCAGACCAAAGAGGAATATTTCAGGCGGGTGATCTGTGGTCGACTTGCACGGAGGAGGGAGCAGAGAGTAGAACCCGCCTCACTTCACCTCGGCACCCTCTTTCGCTGCTTGTGCTGTCTCCGCCTCAGTGCCCTCCGCTTGCAAACAAATATTTTGTCAAGGGTCCCTACCGCTCGTAGTACTTACTGTGGTCCTCTCGCCCTGGCTTGTGGTACATGTAATTAGTACAAGTATGTACCATTCTGATGTCTGTGTATGATCTATGTTGAAATGATCAATTGTGATGTTAGGTGGGAGATAACACTCAGCTACCATCAATGAGATGTCAGTCAGTGATTCACTACAGAAACTGCCAAAAAGTTTGTTTAGGACTTCTCATGGACTAAGACTGTTGAGACTGTAAGGTGTATGTAAGCAGGCCCACAGGACGTACACATTTTCTAATACGTACTTAGAGTGGCACATCGATAGTCATGTTGCTTTCGGCACAGTGAGTATCATGCAGCACACACTCTGCATGTGTTCCACATAGACACATTACCTGGCACAACAAATAGCACAAACCATAAGATCTGGAGTCAGTGTATGTCATAGCAGTGTGAAATCTGTGTTGCGAAGCAAGCCTGGGCAGGGATCAATTTTTAATGTCCTAATTTGTGCAGCTATCTGGGCCAGATGATGTGCATTATTTCTACACAGTCATTGTTACCAAGCATGGGCAAGATAGGTGTCATGGAATCAGATTCACACACAGTGTGGCCAAACATACCTGCTGTGTTACGCATAATTTGCTTGCAGAAATCTGAACTGTCCCTGTAGCAGTGTGACAAAATGGATCCAGGAATATGTCTACATGTATGTCAGTAGGACCTGGGTTGCCATCACTATGTAAACACAAAGACTATGGTAGTTGCAACATATGATTAATGCGATAGACCCACATCTTCATAAGTGATGTGTTTGGGCCATTACTGACAACCAATGACATGCCTAAATGTGTGTCTGTTCCTGTGTTTGGTAATCATAGGATGGACATTAAGATTTTCGATGTGTTATGTTGGAATAAAAATATTTTAGCTGAATTGTTAGCTGTTAGCCCGAAACCGGTCCCAGGATGCTTTTTTCCGGTCCAGGAGAGACATGGCTTGGCAGTTCGGGCTGGACTGTGCCCACGAGGCACAGGGTCAAGACGGATTTGCATATAGCTGTGTCTGAACTGGGGTGGCGAAGTGAGCTAAAGAACGATGATGGATTCAACCCAGATCTGTGACTGGGGGTGAGTGTCTGAGAAGTTTCAGCGCTCCGTCCATCATCTCCTTGTGTTTGCATTGTTCGCCCTAAGTTGGCAGGGTATGCCCAGATGTGGGTCCCTTGCTTACTTTGCCACTGGATTCAAGTTAGCCTGGCTGATGAGGGTTGTTAGCCCTAAACCGGTCCCAGGATGCTTGTTTCCGGTCCAGGGAAGACATGGCTTGGCAGTTCGGGCTGGACTGTTCCCATGAGGCACTGGGTCAACACTGATTTGCATATAGCTGTGTCTGAACTGTGGTGGCGAAGTGAGCTAAAGGACGATGATGGATTCAACCCAGATCTGTGACTGGGGGTGAGTGTCTGAAAAGTTTCAGCGCTCCGTCCATCATTTCCTTGTCTTTGCATTGTTTGCCCTAAGTTGGCAGGGTATGCCCAGACGTGGGTCCCTTGCTCACTTTGCCACTGGATTCAAGCTAGCCTGGCTGATGAGGGCTGTTAGCCCGAAACCGGTCCCAGGATGCTTGTTTCCAGTCCAGTGAAGACATGGCTAGGCAGTTCGGGCTGGACTGTCCCCATGAGGCACATGGTCAAGACTGATTTGCATATAGCTGTGTCTGAACTGGGGTGGCGAAGTGAGCTAAAGAACGATGATGGATTCAACCCAGATCTGCGACTGGGGGTGAGTGTCTGAAAAGTTTCAGTGCTCCGTCCATCATCTCCTTGTGTTTGCATTGTTCACCCTAAGTTGGCAGGGTATGCCCAGAAGTGGGTCCCTTGCTCACTTTGCCACTGGATTCAAGCTAGCCTGGCTGATGAGGGCTGTTAGCCCAAAATCGGTCCCGGGATACTTGTTTCCGGTCCAGGGAAGACATGGCTTGGCAGTTCGGGCTGGACTGTTCCCATGAGGCACAGGGTCAACACTGATTTGCATATAGCTGTGTCTGAACTGGGGTGGCGAAGTGAGCTAAAGGACGATGACAGATTCAACCCAGATCTGTGACTGGGGGTGAGTGTCTGAAAAGTTTCAGCGCTCCGTCAATCATCTCCTTGTCTTTGCATTGTTTGCCCTAAGTTGGCAGGGTATGCCCAGACGTGGGTCCCTTGCTCACTTTGCCACTGGATTCAAGCTAGCCTGGCTGATGAGGGCTGTTAGCCCAAAACCGGTCCCAGGCTGCTTGTTTCCGGTCCAGGGAAGACATGGCTAGGCAGTTCGGGCTGGACTGTCCCCATGAGGCACAGGGTCAAGACTGATTTGCATATAGCTGTGTCTGAACTGGGGTGGCGAAGTGAGCTAAAGAACGATGATGGATTCAACCCAGATCTGTGACTGGGGGTGAGTGTGAGTGTCTGAAAAGTTTCAGCGCTCCGTCCATCAGCTCCTTGTGTTTGCATTGTTCGCCCTAAGTTGGCAGGGTATGCCCAGACGTGGGTCCCTTGCTCACTTTGCCGCTGGATTCAAGCTAGCCTGGCTGATGAGGGCTGTTAGACCGAAATCGGTCCCAGGATGCTTGTTTCCGGTCCAGGGAAGACATGGCTTGGCAGTTCGGGCTGGACTGTTCCCATGAGGCACAGGGTCACGACTGATTTGCATATAGCTGTGTCTGAACTGGGGTGGCGAAGTGAGCTAAAGAACGATGATGGATTCAACCCAGATCTGTGACTGGGGGTGAGTGTCTGAAAAGTTTCAGCGCTCCGTCCATCATCTCCTTGTGTTAGCTGAATTGTTCCTGCATTGTACATCTTAAGTTAGCATTTGTGGCACCATTTTATATTCAGCCACCATTTTGAGTCATGATTGAAAATTAACTTCTGTCTCTCTGCCCCAGCTGAAAGCAGCTGCGATGTCCAAGGTTGAGTCTTGCTGTACTAATGAATACACTGTTCCTGTTAGTGCATGCCTTTCCCACTAGACAGGCCTGCTCCTACCCTTAGAGCGGCGGGCACAGGCAGAGTGACCTTGGCGTTAAGATAGCGTGTGCCCGTTCTCAGGATCGAAACTCATCCTTCTGTACCTTCCTTTGTTCACCAGCTACCAACTGGAAATTTCCAGTGAGGGCGTGTTTTTGGTGGTTCTGAATTGTACCTAATGTATTGTCATGCTTGCTGAAATCAGTACCTCTGCAGCAATCCCAGGAGGCTGGTCAGACTGGACTCCACTCGAGTGTACCTTGAATAAAATATACTTGGTTTGTATTCTCTACTGTCTGGCTAACTCTTCATTTGTATGGAAGGCTGAGAGGTGGTCGCGAGTGACCTGGGGGCCCTAATCGGGTTACTTCCTTCAGTTGGCGCCTGAACAGGGACTCCATCGGGTGACCCATCCTCGCCCGCGGGTGGGTGGGGAGGTCAGGGCCATCGTTGTGTCGGACGGGCGGACCAGGGATCCCTGCATGAGAGAGTCCTGAACTCGCAGCTGCCCCATCTGTCTGACCGGTCGGTGCCTCGCCCAGCGGTCAGCCTGACTGGGGTCCTGAACAGCGAAACCCTTGGATCTGACCGTTTGGTCCGAAGAGTCGGCAGTGGAGAATAAATTAGTTTGACCTGTGTGCACCAGGTGAGTTTGTTTGGGTTCTTTTGTGGATATGGTACCATTTTGGATTGTCTTTGGTACGTTCTGAGGACCGATTTTGGTTTGCATTTGGGACGGTCTGAAGTCCGATTTGGATACAAAGTGTTTGTGAACATTTTGCCCGGCAACATAACGAATTTGGCCTACTTTTGAAAATGCCGGTGTTTAGTCGTTTTCTGTCTTGTGTTGTCGTTGTTGTTCTGTTGATGCTCGACTGGAAGAAAGTCAGCCAGCGCCTCCGGAAGGCACTCCTAATTTTGATATGTATGTGAAGCATTTCATTGGCCCTATTATGTTTAGTACGTTATGGCACAAATATACGAGGGACAATGCCGAGTTACAGTGGCCGTTGACGGGCACTTTTAATGAACAAAAAATTAGTTTTTGACAGGAGAAGTTGTTTGTGAAAAGAAGTAGGCAGTCGATGTTTGATTCCCTCAGAACATGACAAAAAGAGGCTAAACAGAGGCGAATGAAAGCAGAGAAAGAGGTCCGGAAGGGGAGGATGCAAACATTGACTCAGAAAGCTTTAGCGCATGACAGAGAGAAGCAGGAGATGGGAATAGAACGTGAAGATAGGAAGTTTCGACTGAATATTGATAAATCTTATGTAGCCCGAGAGGAAAATTACACTTTTGTTGAGGAGCTGCTAGATGCTCGACCTCCACCTCTGTATGCCCCACAGAAGGTATATCCCGCTCTTCCCCCACAGGCCCAGCTACCCGGTTCTTCTGTCTCTGCTGTTTCTGCTTCTGTTACTATTGATCAAACTGCCTTGGCCACGGCACCTCCTGTCCTTTCTTTGTCTTCGCCGTCTGTGGCAACTGTGACTGTTAGTACTCCTGCAACACCAATTGCTTCAGCGTCTCTCCCTCCAGTTCTTACACCCACGACGCAGCCGACATTGACGTTAGTGCCTGCTCCCTCTGTTGTCACCCCCACTGTGTTCCTCCATTCCCCGACATCACTGAGTAGTGAGACACCGATGCGCGTCCCTGAGGATAGAGAGTGGAGGAAATTTAAAGAGCGCATGGGACGGACATTGGTCCAGTCTGACGTGGGAGATGCAGAGAAAAAGGTGGTGTCTAATCAGGCAGCACAGTGGGCTCGTAACCCCATTTACAGTGTGGAAGATGTGTGGAGTGTGATGAAAGATTACGAGCCTTTTGTGCAGCAACATGCCCTTAAGCTCATGTCTGCTACTTTGATTGGACTTTGGGAACAGCATTTCAAGGGTGCAGCGCCGCAGATTATATGCGATATTAGGGATCATGTGTATGTTACTGATATGGAGCCTGCTCATGTCTTTGGTAATGTTGCAACATTGGTTGCTTATCGGGGAAGGCTACTGGAGAAGAGCCCCACCCCGGTATCTCAGTACCCGATGAGGGAGGTGCATCCTATATATCATCCCGAGATACCAGAGCTACAGGATCAGCATAATAATGTGACTAGGCCAAGGGTAGAGGCCCGTTTCCAGGAACATTGGGTTTATACTCCATGGAAAAGGAGTGAGGTCTTGTCCCTTAAAACTTAGTTACCTGACCCTAGGAAAAATACTACTGCATATTACAAGGAATTGACCGAGGCCGCTTCTTCGACAGTGATGACGCTCGCGGATATCGAAATGTTGTTTGGTCTGTTGGTTCCTGTTGATATTTGGAGACAGGTACATACATAGGATCACGTTGCAGAATTGGGTGGTACCTGGGACCAAATTAAAATATGGGATCAGGACAGGAAGCCTGGTGAGAAGCCTAAGGCAGAGATACTTGCTCTGCCTGGCCGTATTGTCACTTATATGCATTCCCTTATCCCACCCGAAAGATTGATTGGGACAAGCTCTCGGCCTGTCATCAGAAGAAAGATGAGAGTGTATCCGATTTTTTCACTCGGTTTGAAAGTCTATTTTTGGATTATAGTGGACAGGACTTTTCGATTGAGGGTGGTATGCGTTTGTTTGTTAGTAGATAGTTTGTTAGTCCTTTTCGATCCAGCCCCTTCGTAATAGAGTTCTTCTATCCTCTAAGAGATTAGGGCACAGGCATAGCACGTGAATTATGTCTTCCCTATGCTGACCGCAGAGCCGACACGTATCCTGGGCACCCTCTCTTTTCCATTTCGGGAGGTGACAGGTCATAGGAATCACCCCCATTCTCAGCTTTAAGAGCTGGAGCTTGGTGCGTGCGTTAAACGTAATCGTTAAGTAGCTCTGGGGTTTCAACTGTGAATAAGTACATAGGGTCATCCAACCATGGCTCCGTGCCGAGAGGCTGGCCCTATCTTCTACTGAGGAGATTCGTTTTGCACTGAGTTTTGCTAGCCTCTTGAATTCATTTTGGCTTACATGTAGGGCCCAGAGGTTACTCAGGCCGAGAGAGCTAAGGCCTCGGGACAGATAGAGGTGCCCCGCCGGCCAACGGCTTGTATTCATCTGGGACCATAGATAATGGGCCAAGCTGCCTTCCTTGGATGCCCTAAGTTTATGGCAGCTTATTAGAAAAGTCGCCATACGGCCCAATGACTGTCTACAAATGCCAAACTCCAATATGATTTGTGCCGGTGACGTATACGGGGTAGCTGGAAGATTGATATATAGATTTTTACGACTGATTTGTCCAATTGCCCGCTGTCACGCCCTTTTAGGACCTCGCACCCATAAGTTAGGGTGGGAATGACCTTTGCCTGGGCCGCCTGAAGGGTTGGAGCGAATGTTGGGCCATTTAGTTTTTTATGAATGGAGCTGAGTGCAAAGGACAGCGCAATTCCTTTCTTTTTTAGTTCACCCAACTGGTTCGCATATCTGCCGTTGTTGTTAAAGAAAACCCCTAAATACTTGTGACAACTGGTTGCTTCAATTCTTTCCTGGTTTAAAAATCAAGCCGGATTTTTGGGACCAGATTTGCAGACCGCAAGGATTTTAGTTTTCTTGTTGTTAATCTGTAGCCCATTCTTATTAGAGTATGTAGCGGTCGCATCAAGTAGGCGTTGTAAACCTATCTTGGTATGACTAAGAAGAACCAGGTCGTCAGCATACAGTAGATTGGATAGACGAAAGTTACCCAGTTTTGGTGGGTGTGAGTTGACTAGGTCGAGGCCTGCTGAAAGGTCAGACAGGAATATATTGAAAAGCATGGGAGCAAGGACACACCCTTGCTTGAGGCCTTGCATTGTTGGTATTGGACGCAACAGTCGTGAGCCGTCCCCGATCTTAATCCTGACCCATGTATCCTCATGCAGGAGCTGCAGGGCCCTGAGTAGACTATTTGGAATATTCAGTAACAAAAGTTTCTGCCACAGCTTCTTCCTGTTGACCCTGTCAAAGGCCGATTTGTAATCGATGAACCCCATATATATCTGGGGCTCAGACTGGAATACGCCTGGTCGATCAAAAAGGAAAGTGTAATAAGATTGACCGTTGTCCCGGTGTTACTTATGAATCGGGTCTGATTTGGTGGGATGATTGAACTTGCTTCCGCCCATGATCGAAGGGAATTAAGCAGCATACCTGCAAAATACTTTGCTTCATTGTCGATTAAGGCCACCGATCGATAATTCCCTGGAGATTTTTTGTCCCCACCTTTAAAAATTGATGCGAGAATCGATCCTCGCCATGAAGCCGGGATTGAGCATTTTTCTAAAATGGAGAGGTAGAGCGGGGCTAGCTGAGTGGCCCAAAAAGCTGGATCCTCCTTAAAAAGGGCTGGTGGAATGCCGCCTGGCCCGGGGGCCCCATCCTTGCGCCCCTTTGCAATCTGCTTTTGAATTGTTTGCTCTGTGTAGAAATGACCAAGAGATGAGTTGTCATGGGACGCATGCTGCCCTCGATGTCGTTGGTCTGTTTGAAGTTCTGATTAGGCTGTGCAGGATCATTAAAGTGGTTAAATAAAAAAAGGTACCACTCTGACTCTAATATATTAGACGAAGCAACTTTGGGGGCCCTGCCCCCTAGGCTATTTATGGTGCGCCAGAACCTCGCGGAGTTGCTGGACCTTAGATCAAATTGTAATTTGGCCCAGAAAATATTCCAGGAGTTCCTTCGCTCTTCCCGTTTGGCCACCTTCAGATCTCTAAGTGCCTCTCTTAGTTTAGTTATGATTGTTGAATCCATTGGTGTCGTTTTCAGTTTCCGCCATAACCGGTTTATGCTTCGTTTGGCGATCCGTATTGCAGGAGCAGAGGAAGTCGATTGTTTAAGCCCGTTTGCTTGTGCACACTGTATCGGTTTTGCAAACCTGGCAGCTAGACTTTCCACGAACATTGTCCACTTTGTAATCTGATCCCCCTTGGCCCGGCGATGTTCACAATTGTTTGCTTTGCTTCTGTCGTCAAGAGCTGTAAGTTATTGGCTGAACACTTGATGCGTTTTAGGTTAGTAGTAAAGATATCAAACCCTTGGTCCACTGCCTGATCATGTTGCCGCAGCCTGATGTTAAGGGAGAGCTCTTGGGGACGGTGATCACTGTCCATTTTGTTCCCAAAGCCAAAAGAGGAGACCTGGTTCAGTAGGGGGAGACTGACAAATGAATAGTCAATCAGAGAGGCCCCGGTTTTAGATAAGAATGAAAGACCAGGCGGCTTGTCAGGGTAAAAGCGGCCGTTGAGAGCTCTAAGGCCGAGATGTTCCAAATTGCCCTGGAGAATTCGTCCCTTTGGGTCCGCTTTACCCCACCCGGGGCAGTCCTGTGGTGTAATAGACCAATCGCCTACCTGCGGCTTCGTTACCTCATTCAATTGAAGGTTAAACATCAGCCACGTATTAAAATCACCAGAGACCAAGATGTCAGCGTTAGGAATTCCAGTTCTCAGATTAAGTACAGTGGAAGTCATCTCATCAGTTAGTGCTGTCCTGGAAGCCGAATTTGGACGGATGTAAACATTCATCAAGATTAGTGTCCTCAGATGCCCGCTGGGGTACTGAATGAAGTACCTACTAACTGTAGCCTCTGATTATTGCTTCCTATTTCCCAGGAGCTAATTGCACTGGTGGCTGATATATAAATTACTAGACCACCACTGCAACGGCCAGGGGACTTTAATTTAGTTGCAGGGATGTAATGGGTTTTGTACCCTTCTAGATGCTGTGGTTTCAAAAGCCATGACTCTTGCAGTAAGATTATTTCGAAGGAGCGAAGATAGAATACTGTGGCTTGGTCTCCCAGTTTGTTTGCTAGGCCGTTTATGTTCCAAGAACATATCTTTAATAGGCTGCCTCCGTGGTCGTTGTGGCCTGTTTTTTGTCACCGTAGCATTCTGGTTGAGTTTAATGGCCCCGCCAGTCACGACCAGGTGTCAGCTTGCGCTGCTTCTGCAGATTGGACAGTCTGCCCACCTCTTAAGTTCTTTCGCCTGGAGGTAGGGGTTTTGCTTTGGGCGCACCTCAAGACCGAGTAGACCGGTCCTGGTAGTGCACTTGAATGCGCCACATCCTATATGTTATTAAGGATGTATGGGTAGCCTGGTTCCTTTCCGGGAGTAAGGGAAATGCCCCACTACTTGAAAATTTCCATGTGGCTCAAAATTTTGATTGCTACTTCCATAGTTCGCCAGGTGACTTTAGTGGATTCGTTTGATTGACCCAGACCTAGTGCGATAAACTCTATAGAGAGTATCTCGTGCAATGTAACTTCTTTCATCAAGCCTGTTGCTTGTATCAGCTTCAAGATGTTCCCACGATTGAGAATGTCGAAGCTACTCTTTGACTTATACTCTGGATAGAATAAGGTATATGCTGATGTTGCTTGAGCTGTCTTGATGTTCGGATGGCCATCAGGTTTCGTTACCGATGGATTGGGTCCCTTCTGGTATGGCTAATTTGACTGGGTTCCATGAGGAGTTCGCCCCACCCTGAGGCTACCCCAAGGAGCCCCAAAGGCGTCCCCACCATATTCCTGCAATGCATGAGGGGAATCCCCACAGACGTGTTGGAGACTAAAGCCAAGTTTGCTGTTTGAGAAGATGGAGAAAGTGCTGCGTTGGGGTTCCTTGTACTCCTTGGGACTGTGCCAGGGCTGGAGTGCTGCCCCCTAACTTGGGCGTAATCCAGCGAGTTGAGGCTGCCAGATGGAATTATTAGCCGGGTGCGCTTAAGCCCCTCATCTAGGCTCAGAGGAATAGAATCCAAGGCTTGTCCATGGTTGCTGACAGAGTCCCCAGGTGGGCTCCTTCTTGCTGAGGCGGCCAAATCTTTCCCGACTACTCCGGCCTTCACCACGGTAGAAGGTAAAGGAGTTAGCTGTTGCTTTTTGCCCTCGTTGGGTGTGGGAGATAGATTGAGCACTTCCTTCGCTGGCCCATGTTCCCAGATTGGATCCTTATGTCCGATCGAATCTGCTCGTGTGCGAGTTTTAAAAAGTGGGTAAAGGTCCGAGACATGTGTTCTACGGCGGGTCTTGTTGCGGCCCTTTCTCCTTTTTACTCGTTTCCCCTTGCAGTCGACATCCTCCACTACCGGGTCTAGCGGGGCGTGGATGTGGGCCCTGAGTTGTCGGCAGCTGGGGGCACGTGTGAGTTATAACTGCCACCGCAGCTGTCCAATGTGCCCAGGGGCAGCGGTGTCGCCATATGCTGGCTCCCCGTTACGCCTGGATATGGCCCCTCTTGCGAGTTGTTGGTTTGGTTTTTTTCCCGTGCCACTGACCCTCTTGCTTGGAGTGGTGAGCTTTGCATTAGTGAGTTCCTTTCGGTCTGCCAAAATCTTCGTCATCACCTCCGGAGGTGCACTTAGTTTTCCTATTATCGGTGAGCAGTCGCAGCTTTGGCGCGGATGGTCAGTAGCCGCCTGGGCCCGTCTGATCAGATTATTTAAATTTGTAATTTTGTCGTCTATGTTGGCGACGTATACGGCCAGTGTATTCAGTAAGCTTATTTGTATGTCCATTTTATTAGCTTGGAATGTCATCGCGTCAACTGACTTTTGTAAGATGTCCAGCACCGTGGCCCAGACCGACTCTGGTTTAAATTCCTCATTCTCCTCATTTAAAACCGGTGGAGGAGCAAAATGATAGATTGAATATAGGAGAGGTCCTTTCCAGGGTCCAGAGCGTCCTCATCGGGAGATAACAAAACTCGTCCCTGACCCTGCCCCTGAGGAGTTTTTGGGTCAGGCTCACTTCCTCTATCCCTGAACTGTGGTGGCTCGTCTATTGGCTCCTGAGGAATCTTAGCTGATGTTTCCAAGCTTCCCAAGCTTTCCTTGATGCAAAGCATTGGACACTTTACTGCCATAACCACCGCCTCACCCTCTCCCTCATTGGACAAACTACAAGAGCCAGGGTAGGTTTCGCCTCCTTCCTGCGTTGAATTGAGTAGAGGCTGTATATCAATCCTTGTTGGCGAGACAGTGGAAGTGGACTTGCTGTCTAGACTAGCAGGAGGGTTGACTGAGAGTATAATCGCTTCCTGTAATTGGCCTGCAGAGTTCACAATTTTGGGATGCCCTTCCGATGGTGAAACCTCCAGGCTGCCCAACGGAGTATGTGGCAGCCCCTAGTGTACGTAGCAGGCTCAACAAGGTTACTTATAGATAAATGAGTTACCGAGTTGCTAACATACGGGTTGGCATCCGTACCCCCTTGCTAACAATCACGGTTGGGTTCAGGGGAGATGGTAAGCCCTTGATGGTCATGTTGCTGGAAAAACGGCGGAACCTGCGTCTTTCAGGAAAGCGAATTTAGACGTTATTTTTGGATGCCGATGAGTATGCTTAGATCCTGCGAGACCTACGGGTCTGGCTTCCGAGGTTTGAGGGTAGAAGGTGTTTGCAGTGTGGCTGGTTGGTGAATTTAAAGACAGATCAAGTATCTGGTCAGGATCTGCTGTAAATTTCTCTTGGACCGCCCTCTGCTTCCTTTTCTTGGGTGGGGCTGCCGACCCCCTGTGCTTCCCAGATCGCATACTGCTAGAACTAAACTAGAACTGATGGGCTGCTGGGGCTTGTAAATAGATCCTGCCTGAGATAGGTAACAGAGTCATTATAGCTAGCTGTGTCTCCGTGCTCTTCCAAGTGCTCTTCCCTTATGGGCTGTCCCCCAGAAATGGCGTACGTGCAGCAGCTTCTTATGGCAGCTCTTGTATCTTTGTGCCTTTATAGGCCCCGGGAGCTGTAAAACCTACGAGGCCTAAATGTTTATCCAGCAAGGGTGAAAAAGTGCAGGACTAATAAAGGCAAAGGCAAAGAGAGAAAGCAAGGAAAGGCAGGGGGGTGAAAAAATGCGAGAGAACAGAAACCAGAGAGCAGGGCACACTGTGGGCCGCAAGCCGCACCCAACATATTTGGGCCGCTTCCGCGAACTCACTGGGCACGCACTCCGCGGCCGCCACTAATGGCGGTCACGCTCTCTTTCTTGCTCTTACCCGCTGCTGCTTGTTGCTGATTGCTGCTGCTGCTGATTGCTGCTGACCCTCAACTGCTGCTCCCCCACAGGCCTCTCCGTTCGCTCAGAAATCCAGCAGCAACCAAACCAAACCAAGCCGCTATGCAGTCCGGTTGCTGTCACGTTCGCGGTCCGCTATGCGGCTGCGGAATGCTGGTATGCCGGCCACTATGTGCAGGGAGTACTGAGGGTGCAAGACGCGCAATGAAAGCAGGATAGAGCGGAGCAGGATGGACCTCAGGAGGCCGCGACAATCGCGGATCTCGAATGCGGCCTCCTCCTTGGACACTCTACTCTGCTCCGCTCAGCTGCTCCGGCCACACCGGCTGCTCCTGCTCGTTACCGCGCTCGATGATTCCTTCTTCTGCTAAATTCTTTTCTGTCATTGACTTGAAAAATGCCTTCTTCAGTATTCCCATTCATCCTGACAGTAGGTATCTGTTCGGGTTCACCCTAGCTGGTAGAAGCTTTAGATTCTGTTGCGCTCCTCAAGGTTATACAGAGAGTCCGAGTAGTTATAGTCAGGCATTGAAAAGTCAGCTGGATTCCTTGTTGCTCCCTACAGGTAATGTATTACTCCAATATGTTGACGACCTGCTCATCGCCTCAGACACAGAACAAGGTTGCAGAGATAGCACGGTTAAGTTGTTGCTCCAGCTAGCTGACCATGGTCATAAGGTATCCCTTTCCAAATTTCAGTATTGTCGACAGGAGGTCACCTATTTAGGTCACCTACTGTCAAAGGAGGTTAGGAGATTGACCCCTGAGCGCATCAGTACCAATGTGAAAATGCCTATTCCGCAAACTCAGAAAGATGTGCGCGCTTTCATAGGTATCACTTCCTATTGCAAACAATGATACCTGGATACTCACTTCTTGTTAAGCCTCTGATTGCACTAACACTAAAAGATGTGCTTGAGCCCCTGCCTTGGACGCCAGAGTGTCAGCAGTCTTTTGAGCAATTAAAAACTGCGCTTTGCTCGGCTCCAGTGCTTGGTCCCCCTAACTATGCAAAATGCTTTGTGTTGTACGTCCATGAGCTGGGTGGTTGTGCGCTTTCTGTTTTAACACAAAAATTCAGGGATAAGCAACGACTGTGTGCTTATTTCTCTGCTGTACTTGACCCTGTCGCCCGAGCCCTCCCGAGCTGTCTAAGAGCGGTCGCGGCTGTGGCCGTCTCAATACGACAATCGGCGGGACTCGTACTCGATACTGACCTCACAGTTATGGTACCCATGCTGTGGATACACTTTTGAATAAGACAACGACAAAGCACCTCACCAGTGCACGTCTGACCGGTTATCAGCTAACACTCTTTCAAAAACACATTACGATTAAATGTTCTGCTACTCTGAATCCAGCCACGTTACTACCTCTCCCTTCTGAGAATGAGGAGATTGACATACATGATTGCATTTTTCGGACGGAGGAAGAGACGAAGGGACAGGTAGACCTGACTGATGTTCCCTTATCTGACCCCCAAGGGGAACTATATGTCGATGGCTCTTGTTTCAAATTACCAGATGGCACCACCACTGCAGCATATGCAATTACTACGCTGCACACGGTAGTTGAGATATCACAAGTTCCCTATCAGTCCACCCAGGCAGCTGAATTAGTTGCCCTTATTCGAGCTTGTGAATTGAGTAAGGGACTGGTTATTAATATTTATACTGACAGCCTGTACGCCTTCGGGGTTGCCCATAATTTCGGGCAGCTCTGGGCAGAGAGAGGGTTCCTTACTTCCCATGGGACACGCATTCAGCATGGTCCTCTTAAATATAGGCTTCTGTCTGCTCTGACACTCCCTAAGAAATTAGCACTTGTGAAGTGCAGCGCTCATAAGAAATTTACTGACAAGGTGGGTGAGGGGAACGCTTTTGCAGATCAGACAGCTAAGGAAACAGCCCGAACAAAGATGAAAAGGGTGTTTGTAGCAGGTCCAGCTAAGTGGGTGCCCAAGTTCTCCATGTTTGAGGATACACTTGAGAGTGTAAAGGAAATTCAGAGTGAGGCCACGATGGAGGAATTAGCGGTGTGGCAGGAAAGCACAGAAAATCTGAATGATGAGGGATGTTGGATTGATAAGTCAGGGAAGCAGAGATGGATGTTACCAGATGCATATGTTCTTCCTGTAGTAACAATGGCCCATGGCCCAGCCCATATCAGTGCTAAGGGTATTTGCAAACTGTTAGACTCCGTATGGCAAAATGACAACATCCCCAAGACAGCTACACACTTAGTAAAATACTGTATGGTGTGCATGATGCACAATCCTGGCATAGGTACCCCTACACCACCCGGTAATTTCGCACCTCCCACTTTCCCTTTTGAGGTCCTCCAGATAGACTTAATTGAAATGGACAGGGTCAATCATTTGAAGTATGTGTTGGTGGTTGTCTGTGCATTCGGTAATGGGTTGAGGCCTACCCCACTAAAGAAAATACAGCCATTGTGACTGCAAAGATAGTCCTGAAGGAGTTCTTTCCTCGCTTCGGGTTGCCCCGTTTGATCTGAAGTGATAACGGAAGTCATTTCAATGCCAATGTTATCCAGCTAGTTTGCGAGGGACTACACATCAGACAGAAGTTTCATGCTGCAAATCACCCCCAGTCTACCGGTTTGGTTGAGAAGTACAATGGTACTCTCAAACTGAAATTGGCAAAGATTCAGGAGACCACAGGGTTACAGTGGCCAGATGCTTTACCATTAGCTCTTTTGTTCACAAGGACAACAGCACATTCTAGGACAGGATTGTCACCCTACGAGGTCGTGTTTGGACGCCCGGCGAATGTTTGGGGCGTCCCACGACCTCGTAAATTTTCTGAGATTGAGCATCCTTTACTGACTGATTACCTGTACCAGTTAACTAGAGATTTGTGTTCTATTCACCAACAGATACACAAGTCCCTTCCACCTGTAACCGAGGGGCCCGGACATGATATTCGGCCCGGTGACTAAATCTTGGTGAAGATTTTCCAGCGGAAAAAGAGTTTGGAGCCTCGCTGGAAGGGACCTGTCCAGGTCCTCCTGGCTACCTGCTCTGCCATAAGAGTTGCCGGCTGAAAGCACTGGATACACTCCACGCACTGCCACAGAGTACCCCTGCCCTTGCCCTATGATCAGTGGGTAAGGGAAGGCATTGGGGACTCTGAGCATGTGCTTCAGTTCATCCCATTCAGCGATGCGATTCTAACGTGGACCCAAACGGATGCTGAAAATAATGAAGTGCTAAATGTGACAGTCCCCCCGGAGATCAGAGTCATTAAGGAGCCCCTTTCCACTGACCCCTCTGTGCCTGAGCCCCTCTTCGTTGACCCCTCTGTGCCTAGAGTCACCAGGTACAATTTGCGTCCTCGGGTAAAGGACAGTGCACCAAAGGAGAAGTCAGATTAGTTAGGGATGGACTGTGCAAGTCAGGGTGTACTTTGTCAGTAGTACCAACGGTGTTAGTTTAGGGTGAGGCGAGATTGGTGCATTGTTCTGACATTGGACAGGATAAATCGAACGTGCTCCCTTGGAGGGGGGATACATTATCCTGGACGACGTGGGATTCATCGCGAGCTAGGACTGAGCAGCTCCACCGCCAGTGCTCAAGAGCACCAACATTGATGAACAAAAGGAGTCTACCAGTGAGGCTCTGCCAGACACTGGGAACACTTGCCCTTGCCATCAGTTTTGTTGCATTCCTTTTTTCTTGTTTCATAATGTATCCGTTTGGTAGCCCCATCGAGGAGGAGGAACAGCCATTTGCATCACCACAATTAGCGCAACAGGGCTGGTCCAAAAAGAGTAAAATAGTTTTTGCATCAATAGTTGCAATTGCACTAATAATTGTAATGGGAATATCCTGGTTTCTGGAAGAGAAGTATCCTGTACATTCTTTGGTTGGTACAACACCCCTTCCCCCTGAACATTTTTTTGTTACCTTGGCCCCTCACAAAGGAGAGCACCGAAAGTCTTATACAGATAATGTACTTATACAAATGTTGCATCAGGCTCATGAAGTGTCTAATACCACCAATTGTTGGGTTTGTGGATTGCTTCCCTCAGTGACTCATAAAAGTGATAATTTGTTGTCCATGCCCCTGTCATACCTCAGTAGTTGCGAGGGTTGGTTTGAATTGCTCAGTATGGTGCGTCCCCATCCCCAAACATCTACTCTGGATAGGACACCTGGTGATTCTCGCACTATGGTACAGAATGTACAGTTCCATCACTGGGTCCCCCCCCGTAGGACCGACAGGACAGGAGATGTTTGGTAGACTATTTTTAAGGTCCTGTATAAACGCATACAAAACAGTAAGGAATGAGTCCTGGTTTCGAATGGAAATGTCTGATTTCCAGGGGTTTAATATGTCTGAATACTTTCAATCTTTCCAGGTTCGTAATGATACCGAGGACAAGCCAATATCAGTATCAGTGGTCAACACAACAGCTAGTTTCTGTGTCCAGGGGACCGGTAGGATAGAGGTGGGGGAGAGCAGATGCAATTCCACATATCAATTAAGAACGACCGATGGTCCGCCCTTAATATCACCCCCTAATGTCTATTTTGTCTGTGGTTCCCAAGCTTATGTCTGGCTCCCGAGGGGATGGTCAGGCAGGTGTTATCTTTCTTTTCTCCTCCCCCCTGTGTATATAGCTCCGTCCAATTATCATAAAAATCGTCAGCTACAGCGTAGAAGTGTTTACTTGCCCCGTGTTAGAAGGGTCATTGACACGAAAGATATAGATCAGACAGACACCACCCTACAACAGTTTGAGGATGCCATAAAGGGTATTGTACCTTTCTGGGGCCCCATGGCTAATAGCCTCCAGATTTGTCGGCTCACAAGAGTGCTGGAAGGGGTTATAAATACAACAACAGGGATACTGACCAATATTACTGCTGAGCTCCAGGCTACGAGGCTCGTTACTTTACAAAATCGGATGGTGCTAGACGTCATCCTTGCTGATCGGGGAGGGGCCTGTCGCGTTATTGGCAGTAGCTGTTGTGTGTGCATACCTGAACACGCCCCCAATGTGTATGCTGCCATACAGAAGTTGCATAGACTATCATCTAACATACACCAAGAAAATGGTACTTGGACTCTCTCTGGGTGGTTCTGGGGTGTATTTACGTCCTGGGGCTGGAAGATCCTTATCTTTCTGGCTGTGATTGCTGGTATTTTCTTCACATGTTGTCTTTGCGTACACTGTCTCCCGACCTGCTGCACTTATTGTATAAGAGTTCTCACTCCCAAACAGAAAAAGACAGCTCCTGACGCTAGTGCTGCCATCATGTTTCAAAAAGATATTGCCAACATGATGCAGATTGATGAGGGTATTTTTGGTGCTACATCATCCCTTGCAATGTCAATTTCCGATACTGAATATGTGAATAATTCTGAGTGTTGATGTCTTTTGTTTCTCTGCATATTGCATCTTTCCTGTTCCCAAATTCTGAAATGGTTTAGCACATGCTAAAAGGAGGGTCTGTTGGAATAAAAATGTTTTAGCTGAATTGTTCATGCATTGTACGTCTTAAGTTAGCATTTGCGGCACCATTTTATATTCAGTCGCCATTTTGAGTCATGATTGAAAATCAACTTCTGTCTCTCTGCCCCAGCTGAACGCAGCTGCCATGGTCTGCGTTTCACCAAGGTTGAGTCTTGCTGTACTAATGAATACACTGTTCTTGTTAGTGCATGCCTTTCCCACTAGATAGGCCTGCTCCCATCCTTAGAGCGGCGGGCACAGGCAGAGTGACCTTGGCGTTAAGATAGCGTGTGCCCGTTCTCAGGATCGAAACTCATCCTTCTGTATCTTCCTTTGTTCACCAGATACCAAATGGAAATTTCCAGTGAGGGCGTGTTTTTGGTGGTTCTGAATTGTACATAATGTATTTGCATGCTTGCTGAAGTCAGTCCCTCTGCAGCAATCCCAGGAGGCTGGTCAGACTGGACTCCACTCGAGTGTACCTTGAATAAAATATACTTGGTTTGTATTCTCTGCTGTATGACCGACCCTTCATTTGTATGGAAGGCTGAGAGGTGGTCGCAAGTGACCAGGGTGGCCCTAATCGGGTCACTTCCTTCAGTTAGCCTACCATGACGTTTGTCCGTTGTGATCTAGCTTCAGTGGTACTTGAGCCTCCCTCATAGGTATAGTGCACGGGTCCATGTGTCATATCAAATACATGATTCCCCCAGATGACTAGTCTGACAAGCAGACACACAACTGAGATGCTATGTTCATTTAATGATGTATGGCTCCAAAATGCAGCCTTTGGATGATGTGTGTACATGAGCATGTTTAAGTATGACTCATCATGATTTTCTGCACAAGTCTGAAGTTGGAAATAATGGTGATATTTCTGTACTATTGCCTGTGCCTAAATGTTATTAATGGCCCCCAATTATGTTCTATAGGAGGTACAAAACAATCCCATATCCATGTTTTGACTTTCTGAGTCTGAGTGAGTGAAGGCAGCAACATGTGCAGTCTTGTTATAGTCCAGATGGGGTATGCAAAGGCAAGCCACACTGCCTGTACTGTATTACCTTATCAACTTACACTTAGGTTCATGATCGATGATCAGTACATTTGCAGGATGCAACTCTAAATCCCAATATAGGGTAACCAGGACCATGTGTCAAATTGTAGATCAGGACATCTTCATGAGTGTGATTATCGATTCCATATGATATGATGTCTATCTCATTGTGAGTGCTGTTACATTTTGTGCACCCACACAGATGGCACTTGACTCAGTTTCCCAGGTTCATGTAGTGGATGTCTATGGTGAGGGAGAGGTGTGGCACAGCGGCCAGAGTGGTAGACTCTGGAGTGCGGGGCTCGTGGTTTGATCCCCAGTGGCAGCTCAGCTCAGCATCATGTGACTCTGGGCAATAGCTCTCTTAATCTCCCGACGACCCCCAGCACCTTGAAACCCTTAATGGGGATATGTTCGCGCTTTACAAATAGGAGTTATTATTATTATTATTATTATGCAGTGACAACAGATTGTCCATATATCTATCCATCCCTATTGCTGGTATTGTTCTGGTCAGGAACATTTGATTGTGTTACAAAGACTATTTCTCAGTGACGTCATGTACATGTAGTGCCTGTGCAAACTAATTATTTCTATTTTCACCCTAGACACATGACAGCTGATGATACCCATACTTTTGAAATGTGCTGGGAAAGTTACCAACATGAAAGGAGCATAGCTAAGGCATACAAGAAGATGCAGAAGCTGTCTGTCTGTGCTCGAGTGGCAGGGTCCTGGAACATTGCTAGACCAACCACACCTGCAGTGCCAACATCACCCACTGGTAAGGACAGACCATGGCCAATGCAGGACAGAGCAGGCCCAAGCCAGGCCAGAGCAGGCTCAAACCAGCCACAGCCAGCCTAAGGTATATCTACACTGGCTCACCCTGCAGCTACACAATGTCTGCCTACACAGTCCAGGAGGCACCCTCATAGGGAAACGGTATTCCACTACACCATCATCCATAAATTTAGAAAAATGAACCAGAAACTGGACGCTATCCGTGAGTAGCAGGGCAGTCAGCACATTAGTTTGTCCAACATAGAGGAGGAGGAGAAGCAGATGTCACAACTACTGTGAACATTTGTCTTTCAATTTATTTGTTCCTATATATTGTAGTGTTTTAGTTCATTAGTAGATAGTATAGGTTTAGATAATGTAGGTTTTTGATTTTTAAGATATTTGATGGTTTCAGTTCAAGTCAAAGTCAAGTCAAGTCAAAAAAG
Source organism: Calotriton arnoldi (assembly GCA_963921515.1). Taxonomy (NCBI): domain Eukaryota; kingdom Metazoa; phylum Chordata; class Amphibia; order Caudata; family Salamandridae; genus Calotriton; species Calotriton arnoldi. The sequence continues at coordinate 1,865,749 of CAWUFW010002130.1, read as the reverse complement.
CTTTATTCGGTATGTATAAAACAACCATAAAAGTGTACATAAATAAAAACTGATTGCATTACACATAAATAAGATCAGATAGTAAAAGACAAAGCAGATAGCGCTTGATATACAGCATGGGGCCAAGGTTAATCATGTCTAAAAACACATAAAGTGTTATTTTTAAAAAGCAGTACAATTTCTTAAAATCAGTATGGGGTCGACGCTATATCGGTACAACAATACTTTTGTGTGTATTAAATTCGTTTATAATAAAAAGTGCCACATTAAGACAGACCTTGGCATCACTTAGCTCGGACAAATATTTTAATGCAGCAAGATGTGATCCATTGCCGTACACAAGCAAAAATGGTTTTAAGTAATAACTTCTAAAACCAGAATAAAAGCCACAAAACAACATAAAGTGCACAGTGCTCTGCTTACTCTGTACATCACATGGCCAAGGAATCGTGTCCGAAGGACAGGTTTTCATGTTAGGAAAGGCAACTAAATGGTGGACAATTCCCAATCTAAATCTAACTTGAACAAAACGGTGCATGAGATTGGGAATATAAATTAAATAATCTTGACAGCCCGCTGTTGAAGTAAGTGTTTAATAAAATTTGACAGTTGGTTTCCTGCACTTGCGGTCAAGCCGAACTTCCCTCCTATATTCATAAAGGTTTCTCTTATATACAGCTTACTGAGTGATAATACTTGTAGGGGGTTAGTCTGGACTGACATCTTAAACAATTTACTGTACACAGAATTATTATAACTTAATATAATGTCATGGCATTGTCCAAAGTAAAACAGTCTAAAATTATTGATTTTGTAAAACTTGTTTCTTCTTTGGACCATATGGAGTGCCAGAGCAGTAAGGGGCGAGATGCAACTATATCTGTGAGGTACTTAAGCCCTACTTCTCTGTGAGTGATCTCAGATGACGCCGAAGTGAGCAGACTGAGAAGGCGTTTGAGGAAACCATTTTCCTTTGTCTTCAGCGCTTTGCTATTATGGTTACCCCACACACCAGCCCCATATGTTGCAATGGATAAAACCCTTGCCCCCCTATAAAGTGCTGTCATCTCCTAGGGGGGCGCTAGGTGGCGCACACGCAAAATGGCCGCACTACAGTGAGGCTCTTGCTGCCCGGCGTCAAAGATCCTACAAATATCCTCCTAAATGGCCATGAACTCAGCTTAAACTGACCTCCGAGATAGCTGGCGGTCTGCTGCAGCTCCGGTGTGCAGTTCGGCCGGATCGGAGCCCCCGTGCCTGAGAAATGCTAATGTCGAGGTGACAGCGCGGACAGAAGAAACGAGCCGCGGTGCCCAGGAGCGGCTTCCATTCTTACGCAAGCCCGGGGATCGCCACGAGGCGCCTGGGCCCACCAGCACTGCGAACCGTAAGTGGACTACGCCGCATACACCGGAGCCTGCCCACAGCAGGACAACACAGGTGGGGCTGCTCCTGCACACCGTCGGAGCTGACAATCCTGGTGGATGTGACGGACGACGACGAAGAGAATAGGGACAGGTGCACAATTGCTACAGCACCCCCTGTGAGCACTAGCTGACTGCGGGATCGGAGCGGCAGATGCGGCCTATGAGCGAGATAGTGTGCGAGGGCTGAGATCGGGACGGCGGAGCATGGGCAAGCCGTGAGCAAGTAGGTGCGCAGTGGGATGGAACTCATAGCGGCCGACGCTCCCCCAGTGAGGTGCCCTCCGTTGGCAGGGTATGCCCAGACGTGGGTCCCTTGCTCACTTTGCCACTGGATTCAAGCTAGCCTGGCTGATGAGGGCTGTTAGCCCGAAACCGGTCCCAGGCTGCTTGTTTCCGGTCCAGGGAAGACATGGCTAGGCAGTTCGGGCTGGACTGTCCCCATGAGGCACAGGGTCAAGACTGATTTGCATATAGCTGTGTCTGAACTGGGGTGGCGAAGTGAGCTAAAGAACGATGATGGATTCAACCCAGATCTGTGACTGGGGGTGAGTGTGAGTGTCTGAAAAGTTTCAGCGCTCCGTCCATCAGCTCCTTGTGTTTGCATTGTTCGCCCTAAGTTGGCAGGGTATGCCCAGACGTGGGTCCCTTGCTCACTTTGCCGCTGGATTCAAGCTAGCCTGGCTGATGAGGGCTGTTAGCCCGAAATCGGTCCCAGGATGCTTGTTTCCGGTCCAGGGAAGACATGGCTTGGCAGTTCGGGCTGGACTGTTCCCATGAGGCACAGGGTCACGACTGATTTGCATATAGCTGTGTCTGAACTGGGGTGGCGAAGTGAGCTAAAGAACGATGATGGATTCAACCCAGATCTGTGACTGGGGGTGAGTGTCTGAAAAGTTTCAGCGCTCCGTCCATCATCTCCTTGTGTTAGCTGAATTGTTCCTGCATTGTACATCTTAAGTTAGCATTTGTGGCACCATTTTATATTCAGCCACCATTTTGAGTCATGATTGAAAATTAACTTCTGTCTCTCTGCCCCAGCTGAAAGCAGCTGCGATGTCCAAGGTTGAGTCTTGCTGTACTAATGAATACACTGTTCCTGTTAGTGCATGCCTTTCCCACTAGACAGGCCTGCTCCTACCCTTAGAGCGGCGGGCACAGGCAGAGTGACCTTGGCGTTAAGATAGCGTGTGCCCGTTCTCAGGATCGAAACTCATCCTTCTGTACCTTCCTTTGTTCACCAGCTACCAACTGGAAATTTCCAGTGAGGGCGTGTTTTTGGTGGTTCTGAATTGTACCTAATGTATTGTCATGCTTGCTGAAATCAGTACCTCTGCAGCAATCCCAGGAGGCTGGTCAGACTGGACTCCACTCGAGTGTACCTTGAATAAAATATACTTGGTTTGTATTCTCTACTGTCTGGCTAACTCTTCATTTGTATGGAAGGCTGAGAGGTGGTCGCGAGTGACCTGGGTGGCCCTAATCGGGTTACTTCCTTCAGTTGGCGCCTGAACAGGGACTCCATCGGGTGACCCATCCTCGCCCGCGGGTGGGTGGGGAGGTCAGGGCCATCGTTGTGTCGGACGGGCGGACCAGGGATCCCTGCATGAGAGAGTCCTGAACTCGCAGCTGCCCCATCTGTCTGACCGGTCGGTGCCTCGCCCAGCGGTCAGCCTGACTGGGGTCCTGAACAGCGAAACCCTTGGATCTGACCGTTTGGTCCGAAGAGTCGGCAGTGGAGAATAAATTAGTTTGACCTGTGTGCACCAGGTGAGTTTGTTTTGGTTCTTTTGTGGATATGGTACCATTTTGGATTGTCTTTGGTACGTTCTGAGGACCGATTTTGGTTTGCATTTGGGACGGTCTGAAGTCCGATTTGGATACAAAGTGTTTGTGAACATTTTGCCCGGCAACATAACGAATTTGGCCTACTTTTGAAAATGCCGGTGTTTAGTCGTTTTCTGTCTTGTGTTGTCGTTGTTGTTCTGTTGATGCTCGACTGGAAGAAAGTCAGCCAGCGCCTCCGGAAGGCACTCCTAATTTTGATATGTATGTGAAGCATTTCATTGGCCCTATTATGTTTAGTACGTTATGGCACAAATATACGAGGGACAATGCCGAGTTACAGTGGCCGTTGACGGGCACTTTTAATGAACAAAAAATTAGTTTTTGACAGGAGAAGTTGTTTGTGAAAAGAAGTAGGCAGTCGATGTTTGATTCCCTCAGAACATGACAAAAAGAGGCTAAACAGAGGCGAATGAAAGCAGAGAAAGAGGTCCGGAAGGGGAGGATGCAAACATTGACTCAGAAAGCTTTAGCGCATGACAGAGAGAAGCAGGAGATGGGAATAGAACGTGAAGATAGGAAGTTTCGACTGAATATTGATAAATCTTATGTAGCCCGAGAGGAAAATTACACTTTTGTTGAGGAGCTGCTAGATGCTCGACCTCCACCTCTGTATGCCCCACAGAAGGTATATCCCGCTCTTCCCCCACAGGCCCAGCTACCCGGTTCTTCTGTCTCTGCTGTTTCTGCTTCTGTTACTATTGATCAAACTGCCTTGGCCACGGCACCTCCTGTCCTTTCTTTGTCTTCGCCGTCTGTGGCAACTGTGACTGTTAGTACTCCTGCAACACCAATTGCTTCAGCGTCTCTCCCTCCAGTTCTTACACCCACGACGCAGCCGACATTGACGTTAGTGCCTGCTCCCTCTGTTGTCACCCCCACTGTGTTCCTCCATTCCCCGACATCACTGAGTAGTGAGACACCGATGCGCGTCCCTGAGGATAGAGAGTGGAGGAAATTTAAAGAGCGCATGGGACGGACATTGGTCCAGTCTGACGTGGGAGATGCAGAGAAAAAGGTGGTGTCTAATCAGGCAGCACAGTGGGCTCGTAACCCCATTTACAGTGTGGAAGATGTGTGGAGTGTGATGAAAGATTACGAGCCTTTTGTGCAGCAACATGCCCTTAAGCTCATGTCTGCTACTTTGATTGGACTTTGGGAACAGCATTTCAAGGGTGCAGCGCCGCAGATTATATGCGATATTAGGGATCATGTGTATGTTACTGATATGGAGCCTGCTCATGTCTTTGGTAATGTTGCAACATTGGTTGCTTATCGGGGAAGGCTACTGGAGAAGAGCCCCACCCCGGTATCTCAGTACCCGATGAGGGAGGTGCATCCTATATATCATCCCGAGATACCAGAGCTACAGGATCAGCATAATAATGTGACTAGGCCAAGGGTAGAGGCCCGTTTCCAGGAACATTGGGTTTATACTCCATGGAAAAGGAGTGAGGTCTTGTCCCTTAAAACTTAGTTACCTGACCCTAGGAAAAATACTACTGCATATTACAAGGAATTGACCGAGGCAGCTTCTTCGACAGTGATGACGCTCGCGGATATCGAAATGTTGTTTGGTCTGTTGGTTCCTGTTGATATTTGGAGACAGGTACATACATAGGATCACGTTGCAGAATTGGGTGGTACCTGGGACCAAATTAAAATATGGGATCAGGACAGGAAGCCTGGTGAGAAGCCTAAGGCAGAGATACTTGCTCTGCCTGGCCGTATTGTCACTTATATGCATTCCCTTATCCCACCCGAAAGATTGATTGGGACAAGCTCTCGGCCTGTCATCAGAAGAAAGATGAGAGTGTATCCGATTTTTTCACTCGGTTTGAAAGTCTATTTTTGGATTATAGTGGACAGGACTTTTCGATTGAGGGTGGTATGCGTTTGTTTGTTAGTAGATAGTTTGTTAGTCCTTTTCGATCCAGCCCCTTCGTAATAGAGTTCTTCTATCCTCTAAGAGATTAGGGCACAGGCATAGCACGTGAATTATGTCTTCCCTATGCTGACCGCAGAGCCGACACGTATCCTGGGCACCCTCTCTTTTCCATTTCGGGAGGTGACAGGTCATAGGAATCACCCCCATTCTCAGCTTTAAGAGCTGGAGCTTGGTGCGTGCGTTAAACGTAATCGTTAAGTAGCTCTGGGGTTTCAACTGTGAATAAGTACATAGGGTCATCCAACCATGGCTCCGTGCCGAGAGGCTGGCCCTATCTTCTACTGAGGAGATTCGTTTTGCACTGAGTTTTGCTAGCCTCTTGAATTCGTTTTGGCTTACATGTAGGGCCCAGAGGTTACTCAGGCCGAGAGAGCTAAGGCCTCGGGACAGATAGAGGTGCCCCGCCGGCCAACGGCTTGTATTCATCTGGGACCATAGATAATGGGCCAAGCTGCCTTCCTTGGATGCCCTAAGTTTATGGCAGCTTATTAGAAAAGTCGCCATACGGCCCAATGACTGTCTACAAATGCCAAACTCCAATATGATTTGTGCCGGTGACGTATACGGGGGTAGCTGGAAGATTGATATATAGATTTTTACGACTGATTTGTCCAATTGCCCGCTGTCACGCCCTTTTAGGACCTCGCACCCATAAGTTAGGGTGGGAATGACCTTTGCCTGGGCCGCCTGAAGGGTTGGAGCGAATGTTGGGCCATTTAGTTTTTTATGAATGGAGCTGAGTGCAAAGGACAGCGCAATTCCTTTCTTTTTAGTTCACCCAACTGGTTCGCATATCTGCCGTTGTTGTTAAAGAAAACCCCTAAATACTTGTGACAACTGGTTGCTTCAATTCTTTCCTGGTTTAAAAATCAAGCCGGATTTTGGGACCAGATTTGCAGACCGCAAGGATTTTAGTTTTCTTGTTGTTAATCTGTAGCCCATTCTTATTAGAGTATGTAGCGGTCGCATCAAGTAGGCGTTGTAAACCTATCTTGGTATGACTAAGAAGAACCAGGTCGTCAGCATACAGTAGATTGGATAGACGAAAGTTACCCAGTTTTGGTGGGTGTGAGTTGACTAGGTCGAGGCCTGCTGAAAGGTCAGACAGGAATATATTGAAAAGCATGGGAGCAAGGACACACCCTTGCTTGAGGCCTTGCGTTGTTGGTATTGGACGCAACAGTCGTGAGCCGTCCCCGATCTTAATCCTGACCCATGTATCCTCATGCAGGAGCTGCAGGGCCCTGAGTAGACTATTTGGAATATTCAGTAACAAAAGTTTCTGCCACAGCTTCTTCCTGTTGACCCTGTCAAAGGCCGATTTGTAATCGATGAACCCCATATATATCTGGGGCTCAGACTGGAATATGCCTGGTCGATCAAAAAGGAAAGTGTAATAAGATTGACCGTTGTCCCGGTGTTACTTATGAATCGGGTCTGATTTGGTGGGATGATTGAACTTGCTTCCGCCCATGATCGAAGGGAATTAAGCAGCATACCTGCAAAATACTTTGCTTCATTGTCGATTAAGGCCACCGATCGATAATTCCCTGGAGATTTTTTGTCCCCACCTTTAAAAATTGATGCGAGAATCGATCCTCGCCATGAAGCCGGGATTGAGCATTTTTCTAAAATGGAGAGGTAGAGCGGGGCTAGCTGAGTGGCCCAAAAGCTGGATCCTCCTTAAAAGGGCTGGTGGAATGCCGCCTGGCCCGGGGCCCCATCCTTGCGCCCCTTTGCAATCTGCTTTTGAATTGTTTGCTCTGTGTAGAAATGACCAAGAGATGAGTTGTCATGGGACGCATGCTGCCCTCAATGTCGTTGGTCTGTTTGAAGTTCTGATTAGGCTGTGCAGGATCATTAAAGTGGTTAAATAAAAAAAGGTACCACTCTGACTCTAATATATTAGACGAAGCAACTTTGGGGGCCCTGCCCCCTAGGCTATTTATGGTGCGCCAGAACCTCGCGGAGTTGCTGGACCTTAGATCAAATTGTAATTTGGCCCAGAAAATATTCCAGGAGTTCCTTCGCTCTTCCCGTTTGGCCACCTTCAGATCTCTAAGTGCCTCTCTTAGTTTAGTTATGATTGTTGAATCCATTGGTGTCGTTTTCAGTTTCCGCCATAACCGGTTTATGCTTCGTTTGGCGATCCGTATTGCAGGAGCAGAGGAAGTCGATTGTTTAAGCCCGTTTGCTTGTGCACACTGTATCGGTTTTGCAAACCTGGCAGCTAGACTTTCCACGAACATTGTCCACTTTGTAATCTGATCCCCCTTGGCCCGGCGATGTTCACAATTGTTTGCTTTGCTTCTGTCGTCAAGAGCTGTAAGTTATTGGCTGAACACTTGATGCGTTTTAGGTTAGTAGTAAAGATATCAAACCCTTGGTCCACTGCCTGATCATGTTGCCGCAGCCTGATGTTAAGGGAGAGCTCTTGGGGACGGTGATCACTGTCCATTTTGTTCCCAAAGCCAAAAGAGGAGACCTGGTTCAGTAGGGGGAGACTGACAAATGAATAGTCAATCAGAGAGGCCCCGGTTTTAGATAAGAATGAAAGACCAGGCGGCTTGTCAGGGTAAAAGCGGCCGTTGAGAGCTCTAAGGCCGAGATGTTCCAAATTGCCCTGGAGAATTCGTCCCTTTGGGTCCGCTTTACCCCACCCGGGGCAGTCCTGTGGTGTAATAGACCAATCGCCTACCTGCGGCTTCGTTACCTCATTCAATTGAAGGTTAAACATCAGCCACGTATTAAAATCACCAGAGACCAAGATGTCAGCGTTAGGAATTCCAGTTCTCAGATTAAGTACAGTGGAAGTCATCTCATCAGTTAGTGCTGTCCTGGAAGCCGAATTTGGACGGATGTAAACATTCATCAAGATTAGTGTCCTCAGATGCCCGCTGGGGTACTGAATGAAGTACCTACTAACTGTAGCCTCTGATTATTGCTTCCTATTTCCCAGGAGCTAATTGCACTGGTGGCTGATATATAAATTACTAGACCACCACTGCAACGGCCAGGGGACTTTAATTTAGTTGCAGGGATGTAATGGGTTTTGTACCCTTCTAGATGCTGTGGTTTCAAAAGCCATGACTCTTGCAGTAAGATTATTTCGAAGGAGCGAAGATAGAATACTGTGGCTTGGTCTCCCAGTTTGTTTGCTAGGCCGTTTATGTTCCAAGAACATATCTTTAATAGGCTGCCTCCGTGGTCGTTGTGGCCTGTTTTTTGTCACCGTAGCATTCTGGTTGAGTTTAATGGCCCCGCCAGTCACGACCAGGTGTCAGCTTGCGCTGCTTCTGCAGATTGGACAGTCTGCCCACCTCTTAAGTTCTTTCGCCTGGAGGTAGGGGTTTTGCTTTGGGCGCACCTCAAGACCGAGTAGACCGGTCCTGGTAGTGCACTTGAATGCGCCACATCCTATATGTTATTAAGGATGTATGGGTAGCCTGGTTCCTTTCCGGGAGTAAGGGAAATGCCCCACTACTTGAAAATTTCCATGTGGCTCAAAATTTTGATTACTACTTCCATAGTTCGCCAGGTGACTTTAGTGGATTCGTTTGATTGACCCAGACCTAGTGCGATAAACTCTATAGAGAGTATCTCGTGCAATGTAACTTCTTTCATCAAGCCTGTTGCTTGTATCAGCTTCAAGATGTTCCCACGATTGAGAATGTCGAAGCTACTCTTTGACTTATACTCTGGATAGAATAAGGTATATGCTGATGTTGCTTGAGCTGTCTTGATGTTCGGATGGCCATCAGGTTTCGTTACCGATGGATTGGGTCCCTTCTGGTATGGCTAATTTGACTGGGTTCCATGAGGAGTTCGCCCCACCCTGAGGCTACCCCAAGGAGCCCCAAAGGCGTCCCCACCATATTCCTGCAATGCATGAGGGGAATCCCCACAGACGTGTTGGAGGCTAAAGCCAAGTTTGCTGTTTGAGAAGATGGAGAAAGTGCTGCGCTGGGGTTCCTTGTACTCCTTGGGACTGTGCCAGGGCTGGAGTGCTGCCCCCTAACTTAGGCGTAATCCAGCGAGTTGAGGCTGCCAGATGGAATTATTAGCCGGGTGCGCTTAAGCCCCTCATCTAGGCTCAGAGGAATAGAATCCAAGGCTTGTCCATGGTTGCTGACAGAGTCCCCAGGTGGGCTCCTTCTTGCTGAGGCGGCCAAATCTTTCCCGACTACTCCGGCCTTCACCACGGTAGAAGGTAAAGGAGTTAGCTGTTGCTTTTTGCCCTCGTTGGGTGTGGGAGATAGATTGAGCACTTCCTTCGCTGGCCCATGTTCCCAGATTGGATCCTTATGTCCGATCGAATCTGCTCGTGTGCGAGTTTTAAAAAGTGGGTAAAGGTCCGAGACATGTGTTCTACGGCGGGTCTTGTTGCGGCCCTTTCTCCTTTTTACTCGTTTCCCCTTGCAGTCGACATCCTCCACTACCGGGTCTAGCGGGGGCGTGGATGTGGGCCCTGAGTTGTCGGCAGCTGGGGGCACGTGTGAGTTATAACTGCCACCGCAGCTGTCCAATGTGCCCAGGGGCAGCGGTGTCGCCATATGCTGGCTCCCCGTTACCCCTGGATATGGCCCCTCTTGCGAGTTGTTGGTTTGGTTTTTTTCCCGTGCCACTGACCCTCTTGCTTGGAGTGGTGAGCTTTGCATTAGTGAGTTCCTTTCGGTCTGCCAAAATCTTCGTCATCACCTCCGGAGGTGCACTTAGTTTTCCTATTATCGGTGAGCAGTCGCAGCTTTGGCGCGGATGGTCAGTAGCCGCCTGGGCCCGTCTGATCAGATTATTTAAATTTGTAATTTTGTCGTCTATGTTGGCGACGTATACGGCCAGTGTATTCAGTAAGCTTATTTGTATGTCCATTTTATTAGCTTGGAATGTCATCGCGTCAACTGACTTTTGTAAGATGTCCAGCACCGTGGCCCAGACCGACTCTGGTTTAAATTCCTCATTCTCCTCATTTAAAACCGGTGGAGGAGCAAAATGATAGATTGAATATAGGAGAGGTCCTTTCCAGGGTCCAGAGCGTCCTCATCGGGAGATAACAAAACTCGTCCCTGACCCTGCCCCTGAGGAGTTTTTGGGTCAGGCTCACTTCTTCTATCCCTGAACTGTGGTGGCTCGTCTATTGGCTCCTGAGGAATCTTAGCTGATGTTTCCAAGCTTCCCAAGCTTTCCTTGATGCAAAGCATTGGACACTTTACTGCCATAACCACCGCCTCACCCTCTCCCTCATTGGACAAACTACAAGAGCCAGGGTAGGTTTCGCCTCCTTCCTGCGTTGAATTGAGTAGAGGCTGTATATCAATCCTTGTTGGCGAGACAGTGGAAGTGGACTTGCTGTCTAGACTAGCAGGAGGGTTGACTGAGAGTATAATCGCTTCCTGTAATTGGCCTGCAGAGTTCACAATTTTGGGATGCCCTTCCGATGGTGAAACCTCCAGGCTGCCCAACGGAGTATGTGGCAGCCCCTAGTGTACGTAGCAGGCTCAACAAGGTTACTTATAGATAAATGAGTTACCGAGTTGCTAACATACGGGTTGGCATCCGTACCCCCTTGCTAACAATCACGGTTGGGTTCAGGGGAGATGGTAAGCCCTTGATGGTCATGTTGCTGGAAAAACGGCGGAACCTGCGTCTTTCAGGAAAGCGAATTTAGACGTTATTTTTGGATGCCGATGAGTATGCTTAGATCCTGCGAGACCTACGGGTCTGGCTTCCGAGGTTTGAGGGTAGAAGGTGTTTGCAGTGTGGCTGGTTGGTGAATTTAAAGACAGATCAAGTATCTGGTCAGGATCTGCTGTAAATTTCTCTTGGACCGCCCTCTGCTTCCTTTTCTTGGGTGGGGCTGCCGACCCCCTGTGCTTCCCAGATCGCATACTGCTAGAACTAAACTAGAACTGATGGGCTGCTGGGGCTTGTAAATAGATCCTGCCTGAGATAGGTAACAGAGTCATTATAGCTAGCTGTGTCTCCGTGCTCTTCCAAGTGCTCTTCCCTTATGGGCTGTCCCCCAGAAATGGCGTACGTGCAGCAGCTTCTTATGGCAGCTCTTGTATCTTTGTGCCTTTATAGGCCCCGGGAGCTGTAAAACCTACGAGGCCTAAATGTTTATCCAGCAAGGGTGAAAAAGTGCAGGACTAATAAAGGCAAAGGCAAAGAGAGAAAGCAAGGAAAGGCAGGGGGGTGAAAAAATGCGAGAGAACAGAAACCAGAGAGCAGGGCACACTGTGGGCCGCAAGCCGCACCCAACATATTTGGGCCGCTTCCGCGAACTCACTGGGCACGCACTCCGGTGAGGAGCCACTGATAGAAGCAGGTGCGGCGCGCTGCCGAGCTGCCTTGGGGTGGGCCCCTGGAGACGGGCCCCTTTGCGGGCTCTCTGCACCGTGAACGCATCGAGCTCTCTCGACCAAAGGACCAGGGGCCTGCTTGCACACAAAGCTTTGAATCCTAGGGGTGCATTCACGGTGGTACGAAGAAGGAGGGACAGCACCCCCGCACGCAGCGTGAGCTGCCATCCCTGGCCTATTCGCAGGGCGCCAACAAGCACCTGCTGAACCATCGAGCTCCCCCCGCTGGAACTGTACTGATGAACTTACGCGTACTGTCTAGTACCCCATAGACACGTGCAAAGGTGTAAACAGCACGCAGGTACAGACAGGGGGAGACCTTAACCCCATAACAAGAGCGCTGCCCCTTCAACTGATGGCCCTATGAACAATATATACACGCGAATGGTGATACCACTGTTTTCAGCCCCCAGCATCGCTCCACCAACAAGGCCACAGCGCATGGAAACAGCGATCAGCCTCCGCAGATAAAACACTGGTAGTGTTAGCGAACCGGCAACAACAGTATTCTGGAGCTCACAACGTGTTCACTACTATGCGCGAGCTCGGCAGGCAAAAGTGTTGGATACAGGCATAGTACTGCCTTGGCATACCGTGATTTGGGGCGCACGAGACTGCAGTCACCCTACGAACGATACACCATAATAATACGGGGACACGAACAGCTCGCATTAAGAGGCCAACATGGGGAAGCCAGATAATCGCCAACCCAAGCTTTCCTTTGACACCACTAAAAGAAGTACCCGCAACACAACGGACGACCAGGACGCTGACAAGGGGAGAGCGCACAAGGAACCGCTAACGCTCTATCCACAGAGGTACAAAGCATCCTGCAAGAAGTTCGGCAAGGCTTCGCTACCATAGTAGACAAAGTGGATAGCATGTCCACGCGCATGGACGCCATTGCACATAAACTAGAAGGGCACGAGGATCGCATTAAAGAAACTGAGCGCTGCATCTCTGACAATGAAGACACTACGTCCCAAGTAACAACACAGATTGCCCAAATGGATAGGCTTCTAAAAATCATTGCCGCAAAGAATGAAGATTTGGAGGCGAGAAGTAGGCGCAACAACATACGCATTCTTGGTATCCCTGAGTGGACCAACACAGGAAGAATGGAGGAATATGTCGAAAAATTGTTGCTCTCAATGTTTGGGGCGGAAGGCTTTTCCAATCAATTCATAGTGGAAAGGGCGCATAGATCACTGGGCCCGCGTCCGCCGCCGGGAAGCACGCCGCGCCCTATCATAGCACGTCTTTTGAATTATAGGGACCGGGACGTTGCACTCCACACAGCGAGAAGCGCTCAACAGTTGACATATGATGGTAATGCGTTTTCCATATTCCCTGACTTCACTCCAACCATTCAGGAAGAAAGACGGAAATTTATAGAAGTCAAAAATAAGCTGCGGCGGGCCCAAATTGACTACGCATTGCTATATCCGGCACGACTTAGGGTTACCCACCAAGGTAAACAGAGATTCTTTACAAAACCACAGCAGGTGGAGGAGTTCTTAAAGCACTTGAAACGATCGAACCATGACACCGAACCGTCAACATCATCCCAGCAGTCTGCATCGGCGGGAGTGGAAGAAAGTGCGGAATGAATAACTCATCCAAGTCTTGAACTTACTGGGACATAAGAAACATAGCAAATGATTACCGGCTGGCGGAGCAGAAGCGGCAGGCTCCGCAGATACGGAGGACGGTAGACCAATAGACTCACTATTTCTAATCTTTGTTCTTCTTTATGAGCCATTCCCTATATGTCCCGCCGGGCAACCTCTGCCCCTTGGTGTCCACGCGCTCCATCCCTAGTGGACCCAACGGGTGGGGGTTAATGTGCAGGCACCTAGGGTAATCCCCCCAACGGGTACTCCCCCCATTGATGATTAATATATGTACGGTTGCATAGCAGTTTGGATAGTTGTATTTGTTTTTATTTGTTGGGGTAGGGGGTGGGAGTAAGCTTCTGGCAGGTTAGGGCTGCTTCAGTGGGAGGGGTGGGGCTGTAGGGCTAGGGAATGGGGACAGGCTGACAGTTTCTGGCATGATTGGGATGCCACGGGAGGTGGGAGGGGGGCAGCCGCGGGAAATGCATTGCATTGTTGCAGTAGACAGACACACTACATATAGAATCGATAAGTGCTTAAATGGACAAACTTTTCACATAACTGTTACATCAGTTGCTGGGCTTCTTGTTGTGAGACAATGTGATGGCTGCGGATGACAACTACACACTGACGATCTTGTCCTGGAATGTCAGGGGCCTAGGGGATCAGCGAAAAAGGAGACAGGTCCTGGCATACTTGGACAGACAGCGGGTGCAACTGGCTATGCTCCAGGAGACCCACATAGACCCAAGGGCTGTAAACACGTTCGCCAGTAAATGGGCTAGCACGAGACTCTTTTCATCATACTCCTCCTATGCGAGAGGCACTGCCATACTGATCAAAAAACAGACACCCTTTGTACTGGCGGGAGCGATAGAAGACCCACAAGGGAGATACATACTGGCATGGGGTAGACTTGGTAGAGACTCTGTGACGCTGGTCAATTGCTATGGCCCCAATGTTGACGCTCCAGACTTTTTCACTAGGTTATGGGGGCAAATATTGAACGTAGGCTCCACACATGTCATCTGGGGTGGGGATTTTAACGTGGCCCTTAACCCGGAACAGGATAGGTCCAATCCAAATATGCACCACTATAATAAGTCCCAAGAAGCACTGCGGGGTATAGTGGAGGAAGGCGGCCTGGTGGATAGTTGGCGGTACGTTCACCCACATTTGAAGGAGGGTACACACTTCACGACACGCACGGGCACATGGGCGCGCCTTGATTATTGTTTGGTCTCAAGAGGGCTAGGAGACGCTATACGTGCTGTAACTCACCCAGCCCGGACATTCTCAGATCATTGCCCTGTGAGGCTGGCACTCACACCACCGGGATATGGCACTCCCAGGCCACGCTGGCGACTGCAGCCCCATGCTCTGCTGGACACGGTCTTTCAGGCCGAGCTGGGGGAGGAGATAAGGGACTTCTTTATGAGAAACAAGGGATCAGTTGATAATGTCGAAATAATATGGGAGGCTTTCAAAGTCACTATCAGAGGGTATTGCATCTCAAAGAGTTTCGGAGTACTTCGAGACATACGGCGTACAATCCAAACGCTGGAACAGGATCTGAAGAGGTTAGAGGTCAGAATGAGTAAAGGAGAGACAGGGCAGGTACAAGCAGAATTTCGCGAGAAATTGACAGAATACGAACAGAATGCTGCTAGAGAGGTGAAATTTCAGAGTAAATACTGGGTGGCTCGAAAGTACGGCGAAGGGGAACGGCCAGGAAAGGCATTAGCTGAAGCGACGAGAGGCCCCAGGTTCACGTCCCATATATTAGAAATTGAAAGTCCAGAAGGGACAATACATAGAGACACACTGGGTATACTATCCACATTCACCGCTTACTATGAGACCTTATACACCACACACCGCCAAGAAACAGTGGAATTAGGTGACTTTCTGGGAGATATAACGCTGGAGTGGCTTAGCAACACGCAAAGAGAATTCCTTAGCCAGCCCTTTGAATTGGATGAAATCAGGGAAGCGATTATGCATTTAAAAAACGGCAAGGCGCCTGGATTAGACGGTATCCCTGCCGAATTTTACAAAACGTATATCGATATCATGGTGCCAGTCCTTAAAGAGGTTTATGAGGAATCTATGGAGGTTGGTACCTTACCCCCCTCCATGAGGGAAGCGTTGGTGACATCTCTACGAAAGCCCAATAAAACTCCTAGCTCCTGCGATTCATATCGACCCCTGTCACTTATCAACTGTGACACCAAAATTTTGGCTAAGATACTAGCCAATCGCCTCAATCTTCTTATGGAAAACCTTATTCTACCTGACCAATCAGGCTTTGTCCCCGGCAGGGCAACCAACCACAATCTTCGCACACTCTTCTCGCTTGTACAGACAGTGGCGCCAGAGTTCCCACTTGCAGCTGTGTTTCTAGATGCCACAAAGGCTTTTGATTCTGTGGAGTGGGACTATCTGTTTGGGGTGCTGCATAGCATGGGGTTTCCGAAGATATATATATCCTGGATTCAGATGCTGTATCACCAGCCCACTGTCAGAGTATTGATCAATGGCCATATATCTCACTCACTTCCTGTTTTGAGAGGCACACGCCAGGGATGCCCGCTGTCCCCGTTACTATTTGCTATCGCAATGGAGCCCTTGGCCTCTAGATTGCGACAACGGCATCAAGATAAGGCGTTTCGATGTGGCCTACGCCAAATATTGATATCCTTATATGCGAACGACGTGACATTATATATCAGGGATCCCAGGCACAATCTTAACCCCATACTACGAGAATTCATATTGTTCGGCAGACTATCAGGTATCAATATCAATTGGGGGAAGTCCCAGTTGTTTCCACTCACACCAGCGGTTCCACAATTCCCACTTGATTACCCACTGGAATGGTGTGATACTGAACTTCGCTATCTCGGTATACAGGTGACGAGAGACAGAGAGGACACTATACGGCTGAACTATGGTACAGCAATTACGCGGCTTAACAGCAATGTCACACGATGGATCTCTTTGCCTATATCGCTCGCTGGTCGAGCCTCTCTAATAAAAATGGTGGTACTTCCACAGTTCCTTTATTTGTTTGCAAACATACCCTATCACCCAGGACCAAACTTTTTTAAAATGCTACAGACGGCGCTGATGACGCTAATCTGGGGAGGAAAGCAACCACGACTCCAATGGTCCAGCCTCATCAGACCATATGAACAGGGCGGGTTGGATATACCCGACTTCGAGCTGTACTACTGGAGTGCACAGGCACAATACGCGTTCTATTGGATATATCCCCCACGATACATGCCGCAAATAGCCGCAGAAGATTGGCTTGCAGATCCTGTTCCCCTGAACGGCATCATACACGGCCCGCGTCGCACACGCTCTACACCTCCCACCACGGTCACTAGCACGGTAGATGCATGGAATTGTATTAGAGACAAACTCTCGTCGCCCTTTCTGTATTCCCCGCGACTTCCGTTAACCTATCACCCTGACCTACCCCTATTGCAGGAAAGAGGATTCCTGAACCTCTGTAAACGGCTTCACATAAATATGTGGGGGGACCTATTTCAGGACGGTACCTTCCGCTCTTCGGAGCACCTGTTTCAGGGCATACGGTCTACTCCACTAGACTTATTCCTATATGTTCGGTTACGACAAGGGATGAGGGCGATTCTACCGGACTTCCCCACGAGCCAGAAATCCTACCTCCGTTACACCAGTTGTTAAGTCCTGCAGGGGTAGCCACCTGGTGTCCGGACTATATAAAAGCATACGCGCAACACAAGAAAAACCTGTCAGCCCGGCATACATGCACTGGCAAGAGGAGCTGGGGCGGGAGTTGACTGAGGAGCAATGGAATTATTGCTGTGCCCAGACATCGCAAATCTCGGCCAGTAACAGGCTGCGGGTGCTGCATTATAAATTCCTGCAAAGGCTATATTACACGCCCGTTAAAAAAGATAGATTCAAATTAACTGACCATGACAGATGCGACAGATGCAAAAGTGAGGGAGCTGGTTTTCTACACCTGGCCTGGGAGTGCCCGTCAGTGCAGGCCTACTGGGGGGAGGTGCATGAGGCGCTGGAGAAGATGCTACACATAACATTGGACAGGGATCCCGTGGTGGCCCTCTTGAGCTACACGGCATTAATCCCCAAAACGCACCGGAAGTTCCTAGGCATATCTCTGTTGATGGCCAAACGCAGGGTAGCCTGTAGATGGGGCAGAGGACGCGCACCGAAATTCAAGGAATGGTTGACTGACCTAGTGCATTACCAGGAACAGACCACAACCTATATAGAACTGTTGCCAATTGCCTCTAGGCCCACAGATATATGGGGACCGCTCCAGAATTATCTCCTCCTGCAGATGGGCTCCCAGTAGACGCAAGAGAGAGGACTGTTTTCAGTTAAAACGTGGCTGAGATTATTTATCCTGCATTGCAGTCGCACCCACAACAAAGCACGCTTACATATACACTAGGGTAAATGTCGATGTATTGCCTATTGACTATCCGGATTGTCCCATACCAAGCGCTTGTCAAAATTATTATGTAATGAAATGTCTGTACTCTGTTGTTGATTCAAGATAATGTGTTATCATGTTATGTATGAAAATCCAAATAAAAAAAAATAAAAAAAGTTCTGTCATCTCCTTGACCAGCCTAGAGCCCAGCTTGGCTAAAAATCTAAAAATACCATCGGGTACTTCTGTCCATTTTGCTCCTGACATTGGTAATTTCACGAGTCTATGAGCCGTTACCTGAAAAAGTAATGCCCCGGTAGCAAAAGGTATCAACAGAGGTCACCGGCGATTTATCCATAAAAAGTTCTACGTTGTTTAACCCTTGGCCCACAGACCATTGTATAGGTTTTGCTTTTGTTATTAATCAATTTCCTGACAGCAATAAAATCCCTGAAGATATCCATTAAACGTTGCAGCCCCACTGGAGTCCTGGCCAACAGGGCTGCATCATCTGCGTACAAAAGTATAGGTGTGGGGCGCCCAGCCACATGAGGGGCATCGGCATGCACTGTTTGTAAGGTCTGGTCCACCCCATTATTAAACAAAGAAAATAACAGAGGGGCTAATACACAGCCTTGCCGAATGCCACGTTTGACTGCAAAGTTATTGGTGCATTCCCCTTAGGGGCCTAAGCGTACTTTACTCGCCAAATTCTCATTTAATCTTGCCAGGAAGTGGATAATTGGCCTGGGTGCCCCCATAGCGAGCAAATATGGTTTCAGTTTTTATATATATATATGAATTCGGTTTTAGTGGGTGGGGGTATAATGTTTAGGCTTTGTTATATAAAAGAAAATTTAAAAAATACAAATACAAAAAATATATATATTTGTTTAGATTTTAATGTGTAGTTAATTTCTGTATGGGTGTAGTTTATGTTTGTATTGTGTGACTATGTGTGTTAAAGGGGGTGGGGGTGATGTTTAACATGTCTTTTGTGTTAAATGTATAGCATAGATCAAGCAATGTTTAGGTAGGTTAAGGTAGGGTTAAGATGTTAGTCTAGGGCAGGTAGGTTAAGTTAGTTTAGGCTTAGTTTAGATAGTGTTAGTTAGTGTAGGGTAGGTAAATTTAGTCAGTGAGAATAACAATTTCATATATAAAGGCTTTAATAATTAATGATGAATTTAATAATTTACTGCGTAAGAGTTGTCATAATTGCTTAGGTTGATTTGAGTACATGATGTTGGAATTCCCTACAGTGTTTATAGATATGTGTAACTTTGGAAGACGCCCATGAACAAGAAGTCAGTCAACGTTGCAATGGAGTCACTTAAGGAATCTTTAACATTCTTTGGGCACTGTAAGTGGTCCTCCTTGTGTGAATGGACTCACAGCCCAACAAAGATAGTCACCTACTGTAGCACTGTGTGTGAAAGTTATGCTACATCTATAGTAGTTTAGTTTATTATTTTTTTTGCTTGATAAATTAAAATCTTTGCAAATACATAACAAAAAGATTCCTCTTGTACACAAATAGAAACGATTAAAAGCAGTTTAAAAACACATAATGTAAAAAGGATCGTCATTTGCATATTCTTGTATTATGGTGTTAATTATTTTAAAAACGATTCTCATAGACTCTTACGTCTCATAAAATACTAGCTAGCAGTGACGACCACAACTTTTCAGAACAAATGCTCAGCTTAACCAGGTCCATTGTCCAAGTTAAAATTTAGGTAAGTAAAGTGCAAGTAGGACTAAAACAGAGTAGGCTCTTAAAGATTTTTTTTTTTAGCATATTCCTGTTGGCGACAGAGTTTTAAGTTTCTTAGTTACCATCTCAAAATTTTTTGTTAGCCGACAGTTAAGCTGAACGTCAGTAGAATTGAAGCAAAGCTTCACTGCCTGCCTGCAGGTCCGGATGCCGTAATACCTAAAAAAGGGACGTAACAAGATACATCTTATGTCCTTTAAGTTAGAACAATTGCAAATGACATGAGTAATATCTTCCTTTCCATTTCCGCATAGACAGGTCGGAATACCCCCATCCCTTTCCCATGGAGGAAGATGAGGTTTGATCGCAATAACCCCCATGCGCAACCTTAGAAAGTTTTCCTTCCTGCTTATCTTCATTCCGGCACTCAAGTAGGCTTGGGGTTTTGGCCCTACATAGTCACTGAGCACTATCCAGCCGTGTGCCTTTTTAGTGAGAATTGCTTTATCTTCTAAGACGGATAGCATAGATGTTGTTTTTCTTACTGCTTTTTTAAAGGAAAGATGATCAGTTGGTACCGCCCAGAGATTGGACAGGCCCAGTGTCTCAATTGAATCAAGCAGATAATCCCTGGCTGGGCATATTTCCTGATTTTGCAAGGCTTTCCAAAGATGGAAGTTTAACGACCCTGCCACAGCACTTCGGATTTTGTGCCAACTTTTAACATAGGAGCTCCTTCTTTCCACCGTTTGTCTTTGGATCCCAAATTCTAACCGGATTTGAGCCGGGGAGACATATTTTGGGAGATGGAAAATTGCTCTGTAAGAGTTGGCTATTATAACGTCTAAGGCTGCTGCATCTTTGCCTTTTAAAGCCTCACTCCCATATGTCAATGTAGGCAGCAGTTTGGCCCTCAGGACCTGTATAAAAGGACCAAGCGTAAGGTCAGGAAGGCGCCTCTTCAATGACTTCAATGATAGGTATGTCATGGTCCCCTTTCTTCGCGTGGACTCTAAATGACGTTTGAATGAGCTTGTGTGATCCATTAATATTCCCAAATATTTATAGCTTTGTACTTGTTCCAAACGTTGGCCATCAAGGAACCAGCTATTGATCTTCTTTTTGTGGTAGTTGACTGCCATAATTTTGGACTTTTTAAATTTTATTTTAAGTGAATTCCGGTTCGAGAAGCTACATGTTGTGTTTAATAAATGCTGAAGACCAATTGGTGTCCGACTAATTAAAACCAGATCATCAGCATATAGCAGGTTTGACATTAGCTTGTTCCCCAGGTTAGGAGCATGGGATACACAGCTGTCCAGCTCCCCAGGCAGATCGGCCAAAAAGAGATTAAAAAGGAACAGGGCAAGGACACACCCCTGCTTGAGACCTTTCGAGGTCATAATTCGTTTTGAGATGTGTGCCCCTGCACCTAGTTTGACCCTGATCCATGTGTCTGTATGCAACTGTTTTAGCCGATCCAAAAGTGTGGTTGGTATACCCCATTTTTCCAGTTTTCCCCAAAGTTTGGACCTATCGACATGGTCGAAGGCAGCTGTGTAGTCAATAAAACACAGGAAGAGAGGTGTTTTTGATACTTTGGCTGCATCCATTAGTAACATAAGAGCCAATATGTTGGTTGTAGTTCCTTGGCCACTACAAAACCCAGTCTGATTAATGGGAATAATAGAATTGTCTGAAGCCCAAGATGTTAACTCGTCCAAGAGTGTTCCAGCGTAGTATTTGGCATCGACGTCAAGGAGGGCAATCAGTCGATAATTATTTGGGTCATTCCTTTTGCCTTGTTTAAAGATTGGGCTAATAATAGATCCTTTCCAAGAGTCTGGAATGATGACTCCGGTGTTTAAGCCCTTGAAGACTGATAGTAGAGCCTTGCTCCAAAAGCCGGCGTCATTTTTGTATAATATCGGGGGGATCCCGTTAGGGCCGGGTGCTCCCATATCTCTACTCTTGGTTATTAGACCTTTTATCTGTTTTTCCGTGGGAGCATATCCTTCCTCTTCAGTGTAGTCTAAATAGTTTAATTCGCCAGCCAACAGAGTCCTTTGTTCCTTGAAGATGTTAATGCTGCTGACCAGATGAACTTTGGGTGTGCAATTTGGTGTTGTTTTTCCCTTAATAGGGGATTTGATTTCAGGTGCCACAATGCCCGAGCCCTTGTTGAAATCCCCTTCCATGTTGTTAAAGTGGGTGGAGAGGTACTCAACCCAGACCGCCTCTGTTATATTGGAATTGATTCCTGGATGGGCCGGACGATCTAACTTATGGATTCTTTGCCAAAACTTAGCGCTGTTCTGTTGCTTGGCGTCATGCAGTATTTTAACCCACGTTTCGTCATTCTTTTGCCTTATTTTACGCCACTTCCTCCTTCTCAATAGTGCCTTCGTTTGTCGAAGAGTCAACTGCAACTCCAAGTTCCCTGGTGTTTTTTGCAGTTGTCGAAGGGTCTGATTTATGATCCGTTTGAGGCTCTTAGTTTCCGGACTGGAGTTCACTTTTATTGATATGTCTTCAGATTTTCTTGATATTTGCCCAGTCCTCATCACAGAGTTACCACTAAATGTCTTAATAAAGTTTTCCCAGGCTGTTACAATTGTGGAGCCAGTTTCTTTTTCTTTCTCAAATATGATCTTGGCAGAGGCTGATAAAGCTTCAATATTGTTGACATTGCACCTTAGGCGCTTTAGATTGGAAACTTCTTCGTTTTCAGTCGGGTTCCAAGTATCTAAAATAACAACTGGCCTCGCATTCAGCAATACTTCCTGTGGAAGGTGATCACTCTGGACATTGTCACCTATTTTAAAGGTTGCTATTTTATCAAACATGGCTAGTGTAACAAACGTGTAGTCTAAGTGGGAGGATGTTTTTGAGGAATGAAAGGTGGCAGCTGGTGGGTTGTCCTCCAAGAAACGGCCATTCAGTGCTCTTAAATTTAAATGTTCTAGTTCTTGTAGCAGATATTTGGCCCATCTTGAAGGTTTGCCAATGTTTGCTTGGCCCTGATTTGGTATCCCCCAGAGCGATGTAAGTTCGTGCACTGAGCCCTCATCTTGGCTTGCCCCAAGAAGGTGTAGATTAAAGTCACCGGCAACAATTATGTGATCAATGTCTTGCTCATCCATAATCCGTTTTATTTCGTTCGACAACTCCTTTACGGCTTTTTGTTTTCGGTTAGGGTGCACGTAGATGTTAATTATTATGACTTCTTGTGTCGTGTTATTAAATTTAAGCTTTGTCTGTATTGCATGGACTGCATTGGGTAGTGACATTTTTACCTCTATAGGCTTTATTGAGCCCATTGTGATTATTGAAGCCAACATCATTAGTCCCCCTGAGCGGCGACCAAAGTTGGAAACCTTTGTTGCCGGAACGAAATAGGAGGAGTATCCTTGAAGTTCCTTGGCATTATCTTCCCATGTTTCCTGGAGAAGTATTAAATCGAATGTTTTCAGGTAGTTAACTACTTTATGATCGACCAGTTTGGCTGCCAGGCCTTTAATATTCCAGATGCAAAGCTTAATTTGACCTCGCGCGGATGGTGCTGTCAGTGGAGTGTCACACTCTTGTCAGTTTGAACAGTCTGTTAATATTG
This sequence comes from Calotriton arnoldi, assembly GCA_963921515.1. NCBI lineage: Eukaryota > Metazoa > Chordata > Amphibia > Caudata > Salamandridae > Calotriton > Calotriton arnoldi. The sequence continues at coordinate 1,842,774 of CAWUFW010002130.1, read as the reverse complement.
TGCGAGATATTTGCGGCCAAGCTTCAGGTCCCGGTTTCAAATTTGGAATTAATTGCCCTACGCTTCTACCTGAGTTGGAATCCTCTGTAGAAGCAGTAAGTTCCCCAGGGGTTCTACTTCTTGCCCCTCTTAGCACTGAGGTGGTAATTTTATCAGGAACGGTGAGTCGGGTTTTTAGAAATGGAGTTGGATAAGGAGATTTCAATTCAACTCCCATTTTTATACCCCAATGTTTGAACGTGCTTTCCTCTTCCTTGATTTTGTTCGCAATTTCACTTGTGCTCCATCGTGTCCTCGTCACCTCTGGGCCCAAGCAGTTATTATTTGGAAGGAATTCTATAGAAAGCAGGTCCGTTGAGCTTATATTTCCAAGGCTCGGGATGGAATTTAAGAGTCGTAGAACATTCCCTCTGTTTAATATATCATCTCTTCCTCGCGATTCATATTCAGGAATGAGAATAATGCTAACCACTTCTTCAATAGTGGTTTCCTTAAATCGGTAAGTAGGGATTCCATCCTGTAGGCAGGGCCTTGTTTGCAAAGGGTTGTTTGGTTCTTCTCCTTGATTTACAGATTTGCAAGAGCTCGACGGGAGGGTAGATGAAGGCTTAATTTTATTGAATAAGCGGCCTTGATTTACAGTGCCCCCCGTCAGTAATTTTTGTTGATCCTGTCTTATAAACGAGTGAACTTCGTTGGGTAGTACGCCCTGTGATTGAGCTTCCTTGTTATATTTTAAAATTGCTGAATTTAATGCTATTGATGTTGATTCCTGGTTCTCATTTGTTATTTGGATGTTCCTTCTTACTGGATCTTTTGCTCTTAATATTGGCTCCTGCCTCACATTCTCTGTTGGAGTGGTCCTTCTAACTGACCTCGGTGATGACCCCAAAGGGGCGGCCATATTTAAAGAGGGCTCTACGAATGATTTGTCCGATCTGCCAGGCAAGGCAGGGCATAAGCTAGTCCTGGTTTCATCAAAGTCGGGGTCTGGTTCAACTACACTGACAGATGATTTGCTTAGTGTGTTCAAAGCAAGAGATAGTTGCTTCTTATTGCGACCCTTCCTTTTTTGTTTGTTGCGATCTTTCCGGGGTGTAGGATTTTTGTTTAAAGGACCCATTTTTATTAGGGCCGTGATTGGCATTGCATCATTAGCTACAACAATATTAGGAGAGCTAGTTCCTGTAAGTTCGGTTTTTTGAAGTTCTGGCGAAGCTGTTCCTTCCTTGTACTGACCATCTGTAAATGTAAGGGACGATGTAACACTGCCTTTTATCTCTGACAGAATATCCCCTAACATAGTCGGTAATGTTGTGAGCTTGTCAATTATTGGGGCACAGGTGCATTCAAAACGGGTGGTTTGGCTTCCGTGCAGCGCTTCTTGTCCCCGCCTAATTAGGTTATTGAGCTTTGAAAGTTTTTTGTCGATCCCAGACGTAAAGTCGGCCAGTGTCTGAAGAACCGTAATCTGTAAGTCCATTTTATGCGATTGATATTGTAAAGCTGTCGTTGAGTATTGCATTGAATTTAAAATTGCCCCCAAATTGATTCAGTAGGTGTTATAGAACTGCGGTTACTTCTTTCCTGCAATGGTGTATTAATCGGGTCATATAATGTGTTATTTTGAACAGGTTTTGAATTATATGAGGCGACAAGCTCCTCCCATTCCTGAGAAGCCAGGAAAGACAAGTCCGGGCTTGATATATGAGAGTCTGCATAAAGAGACATTGTGTGACGAGCTGCTGGTTTGCTGGGCCGGGGGCTGTTGGGGCCCTCCGGGTGTTCAGATACACTTGGTGCCCCTGATTTTGATTTATGCTGTTGGAATGGAGAACTATTTTTTGGGGACAACGGGAGAGCCATTCCCAATTGGTCTATAAGCTGGTTCTGAGGCATGCCCCCTAGTGTGTCAATTCCAAATGTAGCCCCTGAAACCTCTTCAAAGACATTTTCAGCTGCCCTAATGCCAACGGGACTTTTTGAAGAATTCTGGCCGTCAGGTGTAGTTGTAGGTGAATTCCTTTGGTCGGTTTTAGCTTGATTTTCAACTTGATTAGTAGGTTCGTGAAATAAAGATTGAGGTTCAAGTAACTTGGTGGGTGAAACAACAGAAGCTTGGTCAACTGGTTGGTTGGTTGACTGATTAGTTGGCTGATGAGTTGACCCGAACTTCTCTGGCAGTAAAGGCGATTGCAACCCTTTTACATTTGCGCTTTTTGCATAAATTGCTGTACCCGGATCTTTCAGAAACATGAACTTTGTGTAAATTTTGGGTTGGATAGTGCAGGGGATTTTCCTTTGAGGGGCCCCATCAGGGCTTATTAGAACACAGACCCCTTGTCCCCCCTGTGTTCCTTGTATTCCTTGTGAATGCATCAAATTAGCTGGGTGGTCAAGAGTTGATTCTCCCATTTGTGACTTTACGTTGGTGTCGTTGCTTTTAATGGGTGAGTTTGTGCCAGAACGGGTCCTGGTAATCCCCATGTTTGGGGTACTTTCTGTGCTTTCTGTGCTTTCTGTGCTCGTTGTGCTTGTTGTGCGTTTTTTGGTAGATACTGACCCCAATCGTGGGCCACTTGGCTTTTCTGTGCTCACTTTTGCATTTCCTTGTTTTTGTTTGGGCTTTGCCTTTGATTTTGATTTTAAAGGAGACCTCCTTACTCGGCCCGATCTCATGACCCTGTAATCCGTGTTTGGGTTAACACTCAGTGTAAGATGAATTCAAATGTACTGTACAGATAAAGGGTCCGGGTAGAGGCTGAGCAGATAGGAGCCGATAGTAGTGAGAGGGACTGCCAGTGACCCACTAAAGCTCCAAAACTGATGAAACACACACCCCTTGCAGTCTTCCTTGCACCTGGAGAAACCTGCCGCAGTACCGGGGTGGGTGCTGGGTGCTGGGTGCTGGGTTCTGGGTGCTGGGAGTGCCGGGGGGCGCTGACAGCCAGTCACACTCCACTCCACTCCCTCGCCCCCACCACCCTCTAACAACCCCCAGCAGCAGGCCGGCAGTCAGCCTCGGAAAACCTCAGCCTTATCCACGTAGATGCAGGCAACCAGGCAACCAAAAAAACAGCTGATCAGATTGAGTCAAGTGTCGGGCAACAGCAGGGCAGGGCAGCAACGGGGCTTTTGGAGGGACGTCAAAGGGGCTTCGGAGGGCTAATGGCAGCACAGGACAGCACTGGCCAGCACAACTCGAGTAGCACAATAGTACAGTGCCTGCGTACTCTTGCTGTCGCACAACAGCTAGGCCTCCAACAGCGCTCCAGGTCTTGTTTCCGTCCTGTTTCCGTCACAGGGGGTGCCACACCAGGACTACAAGCGCTGGAGCACTGGAGCACTGGAGCCGCCAACCCCTGCTCACTCCTATGCTCCTATGCCCCGTCCTCCCGCAAATCCACAACTGGGCTCTGCCTCTGCTGTCTCCTGCACCAACCTGCTCCGTCGCAGCAGGGAGCCCGGGCGGGCAGCGCAAATCAATGACCCTTCAGCAACCCAAGCCTGGTCCAATGCACAAGAAGGGCAGGGAGCGGGGAAACGGCAGCAGCAACACAGTACTGGTAGCTCCGGGGGGTGGGCCGGCGAACCGAGGGAAGCAAAACACCAGCCTGCCTGTAACCGTAGCTCCGTCGTTAGCTGCCACCGGTCCTCCTCCTGTCAATCGCCGTCACAGACGCGGACCGCTGCCTCGGGGGACCACCGGGAACCACAAGAGCAGCAGCCTCGGGGAACGCGGAAACAGCAGCCTCGCCTCTCCTCCTCCACACAATGCGGCGTAACCAAGTGTCGGCAGTAAAACCAGGACTGGACTGCGAATTTCTTTTGCGGCACTCTAGCAGCGAACCCCTCAAAGTAATAAACCGTCTATAGTAGGGATGGATCTGTCACCCCACAGTACCCATTCATGGCTGTGTTGGGACACAAACTGGTGCCTGCCACTTACACACTCACCCTTGCATCATTGTACTAGTACATCGTTGTTGTTTGCTGGTTAGTATCCATGAAACTGGCCCCCACCTTCCCGGAAACGTAAATCATCTTTGGTATTGAGTACTTGCTAAGTGTGGCACTTCCTGCATGCAAATTTCTGCAACTACTTTCTAAGTTAGAAAATATGTTAATGTGATGTTTCTTCTTAGCCTAGTGACATGTAGGTTGGTTCCAGGCTCTGTGCTCTGGCTCCTATATAAAGTTATGTGTATGTAGTACAATTGATGTCATGTGTGGTTACACTCACACTCAATGCATGTGAGGGCTCTCAGGGGCAAAGGGATACAATGCCCCTACATAGCACAGTCTGCCTTACTACACTATTTATATTTTGACAGATTATCCCAAATACTTTATAGTTGCAGGTCATGCTTAATAACATCCAAGGTGTAGCACTGAGCTTCTACATCCTTGAGTGGCATAGGTATGATGCTATGCAGAAGGTGTCTGGCCATTAGTATCTGCATATTGTCAGTGCATTCATAATGATAGTACTTATAGGATATCTTCAATTTAAGCATTGAGGCTGACATGTGCAGGATGACCTTGTCATGATAAATGAGTAAGATATCTGTGAATATGTGAAAATGTGCTAGTGGCTCACATGCCTCACAAGACCGAATTTCTACAATTGTGTGATTAGTTGGCCTTTTCACTGTGTGGCACCAAAGGTACAGATGCTTGTTGTCACACCATGATGTTCAATAATTCATAGAGATTTCCCACATAATTTCATGGCAGTGGAGGTGCATGATACTTGGCCATGTCCAACAAGAGCATGTGATCGAGACTGTAGCGCAATTTCCTTGAGATGGTAAAAAGTGGCTTTAGGATCTGCACATCCAGCATGGTATTTTGGATCTGCACATCCTCCGTGGTCTAGATAGTCCTATCTGCAACAGGCATACAACATGCTGGTTCAAGGTAGTGCCTTTATTTACAGGTGTGTATAGGCTAGTTAAAATAAGCAGTTCTTGCAGCAACAACCCCACCATGGTTCAAGAGCCAATGGATATCCAGACAAACTCCATGGGGGATACGCGTCATGTGGCATGTCAAGGAAAGGAGTATTCCAGTGAGGACGCCCCAAGTGCCATTAGGGAAGTTAGGCCTCATCAACAGTTCACAAATGGAGTAGACACCTGGACACCTAGCTTGCCACTTGCCTGTGACCTCCAGTTCCTGCTCGTTCCTGACTGATCCAGTGACACTGCAGTTGCCTGGGTTATCCCTCTGTGGTTTTCCCGACTGGGTTTTCCCACTCACCATTCATCCCGTCAACAGAAGCCCCATCCAACCCATGACCTACTTCATGCAGGCCGGAGCGTCTCCAATCAATCAATCAATCAGTAGTTTGTGTAGCGCGGCTACTCACCCGCGAGGGTCTCAAGGCGCTGAGGAGGGGGGGGGTTGCTGATCCGTCTGATTGTGGAGCTTCAGTCGAAGAGCTAAGTCTTGAGGTCTTTCCTCAATTGGGTCAACAACGCAGATTGCCTGAGGTGGAGGGGCAGGCTGTTCCAGGTCTTGGTGGTGAGGTGGGAGAAGGATCTTCCTCCGGTTCTGGTCTTGTGGATCCATGGACAGAGGCCAGAGTGAGTTGGGCGGAGCGGAGATGTCTGGCGTGTGTGTGGGATGTGAGGCCATGGTTCAGATATTCTGGTCCTGTGTCATGGAGAGCTTTGTAGGCATGTATGAGGAGCTTGAAGGTGATTCCCTTGTTGATTGGGAGTCAGTGGAGTTGTCGGAGGTGTTGTGTTATGTGACTGCGGCAGGGGATGACGAGGACCAGTCTGGCTGCAGAGTTTTGGACGTTCTGTGGTTTCCAGAGTTGTTTCTGCATGACGCCGGCATAGAGTGTGTTGCCGTAGTGAAGTCTGCTGGTGATGAGTGCATGGCTGAGCGTCTTTCTGGTTTCTGTGGGGATCCATCTGAATATATTTCGGAGCAGGCAGAGCATGTGGAAGCAGGATGAGGATACTGCGTTGATTTGGCGGTTCATTGTGAGTGAGGAGTTCAGTATGATGCCGAGATTGTGTGTGTGGTCTGTGGGGGTGGGAGGGGTTCCTAGTGCGGCGGGACACCAGGAGTCGTCCCAGGCTGAGGGTGGTGGGTCCCAGGATGAGTGTTTCGGTCTTGTCCGAGTTAAGCTTGAGGCAGCTGTCTTTCATCCAGGTAGCAATGGCCTTCATTCAGCTGTGAAAGTTTCTGGAGGCTGTGGGTTCATTGGTGAGGGAGAGAATCAGCTGGGTGTCATCGGCGTAGGAGATGATGTTGAGTCCATGGCTTCTGACGATGGTAGCGAGGGGGGCCATGCAGACGTTGAAGAGGGTGGGGCTCAGGGAGGACCCCTGAGTCACTCCACAGGTGATCTCTGTAGGTTCTGAGAGGAACAGGGTAGTCTGACTTGCTGTGTTCAGCCAGTAAGGAAGGATTGGATCCAGTCCAGTGCCCTGTCATGGATGCTGGCATCATGGAGTCTCGTGATTAGGGTGCGATGGGAGACGGTGTTGAAGGTGGCCGAGAGCCCAGTAGGATGAGGGCTGTGGTTTCGCCCTGGTCGAGGAGGGAGTGGATGTCGTCGGTGGTGGCGAGGAGTGCGTTCTCGGTGCTGTGGTTGCTTCGGAAGCTGGATTGGGAGGAGTCCAGGATGTGGTTCTCTTTGATGAACTCAGAGGGTTGGGCATTGATGGCCTTCTCAATTACCTTGGCTGGAAAGGGGAGAAGGGAGGTCTGAAGTTCTTGAGGTCTGTTGGGTCAGTGGATGGCTTCTTCAGCAGGGGGTTGATCTCGGTGTATTTCCAGTAGTCAAGGAAGGTGGCGGTTTTGATGGAGCAGTTGATGGTGCTGGGTAGCTGGGGGGCGATGGAGGCAGCTGTTCTAAGGAAGATGTGGTACAGGCAAGGATCCAATGAGTCTCCTGAGTGGATGCCCCTCATGGTCTTGAGTGTGTCGTCTGTGGTGAGCGGAGTCCAGTTGAGCATGATCTGTTGGGGTGCAGTGTGGTTGCGTGCGGTGGTGGCGGGCGTAGCAGCAGGGTCTTGGGTGTCGAAGGAGCCGTAGATCTGCCTGATCTTGTGGTGGAAGAAGGTGCTGAGTTTGTTGTACAGGTCTTGGGAGGGTGGGACGTCTGTGGTCTTGCTATTGAACCTGGCAAACTCCTTGATGATGGCGAAGAGTTCTTTGCTGTTGTGTGCGTTGGTGTTGATTCTGTCCTGGAAGGCTGTTTTCTTTGTGGTTTTGAGTAGAAGGTGGTGTGTGTTGACGGCGGATTTAAAGGTTGTGTGGGTTTCCGGGGTTTTGCTGTTCCTCCATCTCTTCTCGAGTCGTCTGCAGGTGCATCTGGATTCGTCGAGGGTGGGAGTGAATCAGCTAGCTTTCTTGGAGTGTTGCATGCCTTGTGTCTTTTTGAGTGGTGCCAGAGTGACGGTGCAGTTGGAGATCCATCGGTGAAGGTTGCAGAGGGGTCGTGCTGAGGAACTCAACAAGAAGTTCTTTGGTGGTCTTGTTCCAGCTGCGACAGGGGGGCGATGAGGGCTGTGGTGTACGGTGGGTGTAGCGAAAGCAAGATGCATGCAGTGGTGGTCGGTCCAGAGGAGTTCATGGTGTGGCTGTAGGTGATGTTCCCGCTGGCAGAGAAAACATAGTCGAGTGTGTGTTTGGCTGTGTGGGTCGGTGTGGTGACTAGCTGCTTGAGTCCGATGTTGGCAAGGTTCTCCAGTAGGGAGGCGGAGTTCTGGTCACTGGGGTTGTCCAGGTGGATGTTGAGTTCACCGAGTAGGATGTAATCGGTGGATGCGAGAGCCTGGAGTGCGATGGTATCTACGATGGCGTCAGGTGAAGGGTGGGCGGTGGGGTGGGTGCCTGTAGACGAGGGTGCCACAGAGGGTGTTGTTGGGGTTGGTCTGGATCTGGCAGTGGAGGTGTTCCATGGTTGTCGTTGGGTCGTTTAAGTGCATGGTCAGTCAGAGGGTGTTCTTGTGGATGATGGTGATGCCTCTTCCTGGTCAGTCTGCGAGGTCCTTGTGGGTGATTTTGTAGCCGTCGGGGATGGCGATGTCAATGCCTGGTCCAGAGCAGGGGTTGGTCCAGGTTTCAGTGAAGAAGGTGATGTCAGGAGAGGCAGCATTGGGGATGTCCCAGATTTCTGTGGCGTGTTTGTGGAGGGACCGCACATTGAGGAAGATGCAGTTGAGCCAGTCGGGTGTGCTGTTGGTCAGCTGGGCGGCGAGAGGATTTGGCGGGTTGGCGTGGGTGAAGGTGTGGCTGCAATTCCGGCAGACAAAGGGTCCATGGGTCTCATCCGGCGACTCGAGATTGCAGGCAGCATGGCATCCAGAGTTGAGTGCGAGGAGGGTGCTGGTGTCATAGCGGCGGAAAGTCTGAAAATCAGGGTCCCTAGCGGCGTGGCTGCCATTAAGTAGTGCTGCCGGGGGGCTGGACAGCTGGGAGGCAGGAAACACAGGAAGGGTCACTGGAGGGGGGCGGGCCACAGGGGATCGCAGAGGCGAAAAGGAAAAAGCAGAGGAAAACAGAAAAACAGAATAAGGCAGAAGCAGAAAAAAAGAGCAGAAATAAAGGCAAAACAGAAAAAGCTGAAAAGAGAGACAAAGGGGGAGCCCTAGGAGCAGAGCAGTGAATCTCTGCCACTATACCACCAGGGATAAGGCACAGGCAGGAGCCTGTGGGTGAAGGAGGACCTCGAACTCCTGACCAGCGGGTCAGCAGCAGCAACGGGGGCAGTAGCAGATGCCAGGCGGAGCTGCGCCGTGAAGGGACAAGTCCACTAAAAGTTAGTGGACTGCACTTTCACCCCACAGCGGCTGCCATTAAGTAGTGCTACAGGGGGGCTGGATAGCTGGGAGGTAGGAAACACAGGAAGGGTCACTGGAGGGGGGGTGAGCCGCGGTGTGATCGCAGCGGCAGGGTCAACAAGGAAAAAGCAGAGGAAAACAGACAAACAGAATAAGGCAGAAAAAGAAAAAAGAGCAGAAATAAAGGCAAAACAGAAAAAGCTGAAAAGAGAGACAGAGGGGCAGCCCTAGCAGCAGAGCAGTGACGCTCTGCCCCTAGACCATCAGGAATAAGGAACAGGCAGGAGCCTGTGGGTGGAGGAGGACCTCGAACTCCTGACCAGCCGGTCAGCAGCAGCAACGGGGGCAGTAGCAGATGCCAGATGGAGCTGCGCCGTGAAGGGAGAAAGTCCACTAAAGGTTAGTGGACTGCACTTTCACCGCACATCGGCTGCCATTAAGTAGTGCTACAGAAGGACTGGACAGCTGGGAGGTAGGAAACAGGGGAAGGGTCACTGGAGGAGGGTGAGGCCGCGGGGGATCACAGCTGCAGGGTCGAAAAGGAGAAAGCAGAGGAAAACAGAAAACACAGAATAAGGCAGAAGCAGAAAAAAAGAGCAGAAATAAAGGCAAAACAGAAAAAGCAGAAAAGAGAGACAGCCCTAGCAGCAGAGCAGTGACACTCTGCCATTAGACCACCAGGGATGAGGCGCAGGCGAGAAGGGCCTCGAACTCCTGACCAGTGGGTCAGCAGCAGCAACAGGGGCAGCAGCAGCTACCAGGCAGAGCTGCGCCGTGAAGGGAGCAAGTCCACTAAAGTTTAGGACACGTGCAGTGGGCGCACCACTAGTGCACCAAAAACAAGCCCATCTGCACCTGGACCACACCTAGCGCCACAACCCCTGGCCCTCCCACCCCCCAAAGATACACCATACACTCTCAACACCGGACACCGCAACAAACACTGCCACCGTGCTGGCCCACGCTCCATGGTAGGACCTTTCACCTGCACCCACTGCCTCTTTAGCTGCCACTGCACACACACCAGCCCACTGACCAGCCCCACCCCAAACACACCACAGACACCACCTGAACAAAAACAGCAATTTGCATGCGCCCTTCTCAACACACGCTCACTATGCAAGCATTCCACAGAATTATGGGACCTCATCGCCACCCACGCGCCTGACATTGTCTTCCTCACCGAGACATTGCCACAGCAATCCCCCATGGATATGAAATCACTCACCAGGACCGCACCAACAAGCCGGGAGGAGGATCAGCCATCATCCACAAACAGACCATACAGTGTACAGTGCTTAACTTGTTGAAGAATAAGTGCCGGCACCCAAAGCTTTGCTCAGAAGCCTGCAGCCGGCATCGGTGCACAGAATGCCAAGACTGCATAGTCTGGAATCAACCTCATGCATCTTTAAATGACTTCCAGACACTCCCTCTCCCTTTATCCTACTCTTGATGGTTTCCTCAGGGCCCTGCTTTCTCCCTTTATGACGGTTTTTCCACCTTTATCTTTCTCCCTTGTGCATTTTTCCTCTCTTTTGCTCAGGAAATGTTAGATGCGGCAAAATAAATGCCAGTGCCAAAAATGAGTGCCGGTGGGCTCCACTGGCACCAAAAATGACTACCCCAATGCTGCTCCAATCCAGGAAAGTGTTGAAGACCTCTTTAAAGAACACTACATCACAATGCATTAACCATCCACAACCGAGCTTCTATTATTCGTTGACTTTATGCTGGTTGTCAACTGTGTAAGGCATTCTGCTGCCTTGTGGCCAGGTTCGCTCTATAGAAATACCATATACATACATACATATATATTCAAATAATAAATACAAAAGCTGAGCATGATAAAAAATAAATATATTCTTGTGAAATGAGCAACATACGCAAGAGAAGAAAAGCATACTATTAATTCAATTCCCAGCACAGGCCGTGAACAAGTAATTTAATTAAGTAAGAAGGGAAAGTCAAAAAGAATTGGGGCTTCATTACGACGCCGTACTCGTGGTGGCGGTTCGACCACCACTACGGGTTCTCCCGTAGTATTCAGAGTGTGGCGGCCGGCCCACCGCAGGACTGCCGCGTCAGCCAGTGCTGCAGGATCCGGTGGGGGTGCACAGCGGAAGGGGGCAGCAATATGCTGATGGTGCCACTGTGGGCACCGCAGTGCATATTACGCAGTGCATATAACGAGTTGCCTGTCCACCGTCCCTTTCATGGTGGTAAGCCCACCATTAAAAGGGAGGCAAAGAGGCAACTAAAAGGGCCCTCTGACACTCCAGGGCCTGGGGGTGCATGTGGGGGGGGGTCACATGTTGTGCCCCCCCTGGAATTGCACCCCTGTTCCTGCATGGTGTGGCATGGTGGCGTCTGCAGTTAAGGCTCACCTATGAGCCTTATACAGACACCGCCATGAGACCGCTGCAACACCGCCCGCCCACCCACCCACCATGGATTACAGTTGTAATCAGGCGGGCAGGCGCCAACGGGCGTGGCGGTCCTCTTGTCGGTGTGGTGGTGGCAGGCCAACAGGAGGACCGCTAAACTCGTAATAAGGTCCTGATTACGACTTCGGCGTAGCGGCGCTGGCTCAATGCAGGCTCCGCTGCACCAAAGCCGCACAAGGGCCGCCGACCGTATTACAAGTTGAAAATGATCAACTCGTACGTTCCTATGGCAGTGACTTGAAAACAGGCACCGCAATGGGAAACGGCCAAAAAGTTCCACCACGGCATGGATGGTGACGTTTATGCCATGGTGGAACTGGGGGGAAAACAGACAGGGAGGCACATGTTGTGTCCCCCTGAATCTATCCCCATAGCGTGGGGGACATGGGGGCCCTGTAGGGCCCCCTTTGTTCTTGCACCACCAGCTTTTTCATTTAGGGGCTCTGCCATGAAAAGGCTAGCGGTGCAAGAACTATAAATATGCTGAGCGGGACTGCGCCAGTCCCTGCTCAGCATAATGCATTGTGGTACTCCTGCGCCACTGCCAGGGAGCGACTGTCCTTGGCACAGTAGGCGGTCCACCGCTGAAATGACTTTGTAAGTTGTAATCGGCAAAATGATGGACCTTCACTCTTGCACCACTGCGGGTTTGGCGGTCGCAAGACCGCCAGACTCGTTATCGGGCCCTAAGTCTGTTTTCAGCAGTTTGCAACATGAAAAAAGGTTAGGAAAACTACTGATTGGAAGAATAATGATGTTTGACAGTGGTGACGTTGTACTGCAGAAGGCCTAATTAAAATATCTGGAATTTCTTTGTTTAGGAATTTCTCTGTGAATCAGTAACTGACAACTGTTATTTTGTATTCCCCAGCAATATGAAGTTAATGTGCCAGATTAGCTGTTTTCCAGCAAGTAAACACCTTAAATACATACAAACCAACATAAATGGGGAAAACATCCAAAGGGAACCAATGTAAATAATCTACCAATACATGGGACATCTAGTGCCTACAGACAAGTAAAAATGCAGAAAAATTGAAAATCAATGTACAATATTCTAGCTTTCAAGAATGAAAGTTTTAAATTCTATATGGTCACATAGGCAAGTACTTTCCTTTCCTTTATTAACCAACTCAGTAGCCAAGTTCAAAAAATTCATGAAAAGCAATATAACAAGAAAGAAGTACACATCCCATGAGTCATGAAAAAGAACTACAATTTGACATCAAACACAATGTTCAAACAGCAAGCTGCAGGTCCATCATCGTCTTTACTTTGCACTGAAAACCTCTTGATCTTTATTCTTATTTGCTATCATTCCCTAAAAAAAGATAAGACACAGTTTAACCATAGCTCCATATTTAAACGTAATACAGACAACGTCAAAACCAACTTTAATTTCATAATCAGTTCATTACTCAAATGATAGGACGGCATAAAACCTAAAAACAGACTAAAACAAATAGGCTCATGCATTTCACAATCATTGGGTGGGATAACCTTGCCTCTGTCTCCTTAATAGAAACTTTTGTATGCAAAAGCTAGGAGATTTTACATTCTATGTCAGCACCTTGAGGATTACACTACTTTTAAGCTTAATCATCAATTTATACACATTTAAAGGCTTGAGGAAAAAATGCCTAAACTTTGACTCAGAAGACCAATCAGCACATTTCAATATGTATTCCAGACGTAGACCGGTCACCAAAGATTTTGAAGCCACAGTCCCTCTCATCTAATGTGCATAGTAACCAGAAGTATCAATTCCAGCCTTCACCTTGATCCACCTAACTCAACTACCTAATAGAGTGGCTGAAGCTCACAGTCAGAGGTTCATGTTCTCTTTGATATTGGGCCACCCAAAGAGTCTCATTCTGAGGAAAACTTTGGTAAGAAATAGATCTAGGTGACGTTTTCTCTGGGGTATGAAAATCCTTCCATTATATCCAGTGCTCTGACATCTGAACTTCTACAGTAGGGGATCAGACATTGTAGAACAGCTAATGTGGCTGATAACTGCCCCATGGAAAGATCGGAATTTGAAAAACAATGCTGCCAAAAAGCTCAACCCTGCATTCACATCTTATGATCTGGTGTACCTTGGTTCCGGAAGAGCAGCAATTTTTATTTCCCTGAGCAATTTGTATATCAGAGGACGTTCTCCTACTGGACAATGGGCAAAACGAAAATGACCTTCTGAACTTACAGAACTATAAGTATTTACTGTTCTGTGTGCCATACCATTTTCTGCTAACTCTGACAAGGCGTTTGGGACATAAACTATATGTGCTTGAATGGGACCAAATTCCATTGCAAACACTAATTGTTCCTCCTTCTTGATACTGAGTTGCAACTTTTATGGGTACTGGCTGCCCAGGCCTGGCTGATGTGCAAGGCAGCCCTATCTGAAAGGCCCAGATCTTCCATCGCTTCCAGAAATATTTCAGGCCACTAGATGGAACTGGCCTTATAAGATCAGCAGGCAGGCCATTCCTTCCGACTCTGACAGTTGATCTTGCAACTGAAAAAGAAATACCAGCCAAAATGTAGGCCATCTTCAACAGAACACTGCATTTCATTCTATACCTTATCAGGCATTTCAATGTAAAAGAGCCTGTAAGGAGTTCCACGAAACGTCTGTGCTGCTGAAATTCCATTTCAGCCCTTTTCTCCCATTGAGAAGAAACTGCTCCTGGCATAGCATCAAAGTGAAGAAAGATCACCACTCTGTGGCTGTCAAATTTCTTGCCAACCACATATAAACTAGGTACTTTCAGAACACTCCTTTCTTTTGCAACTTCTTTGTTTGTGATGGTCCACTGATGGGCAGAAACTCCAACTGGCATCCTCGGATAGTTGCAGAACCCAAGCATTATTTGTGAGCAGTCACCAAATGCGGATGCCACACATCCTCCTAACTGAACTTGTAAAATGGAGGTATTCTCACCTGATAATCCTGAATTGAAACATCTGTTGAAAGTGCTTTGATACTGCCCTAGCAAAAAGTCATGTGTTGGGTCATTTAAAGGTTGGGACAAAATTTCTGAAATGCTTCTAATCTGCCAAAATGTTTCTTCTTCTTAAACTTTAACTTCATGGGAAACCTTGCTGATTAAATCAGCCAGCTTTGTGGCTTTTACATCACTGGCCCAGCTAAATTGACCTGCTAAAATGACCTTCATTAAATATCTTCTTCATGGACCCTTTTCCAAGGATACAAATGTGTTATAAATTTACACAGTTCCTACACAGATGAGTCCTTAAATACAACCGTTCCATGATGGGACTACTTTCCAATGAGGCAAACTCTGATCAGAACTGACTGATGTCACTCTGAGGAAATGGTGCTGTTGGCATTGTCTACCAAGCAAATAGCCCTCTGTGCCCATGAATGAAAGTTTTATAAAGCGCATGTATGCCGAGGCGTCTTAGCGCTGGCTGTTATTAAGCTAAGCCGGAGGGAGATTTGTTAAAGATATGGGTTCGATGCAAAAACCCATGTTTTTAGCGATTTTCTGAACAATTGTCTATTGGATTGACTTCTCAGACTAATTGGTAGGGAGTTCCACAGTTTGGGGGCCAGATGAATAAAGCTTCTGCCACCCCATTTTACAGTCTTCACCCTGGGAACAACAAGTAGGGAAGCTGTCGACGACCTGAGATTGTGTTGTGGGATATGTCATATGATGTGCTTATTAAAATAGGGAGGTTCAGCCCCATGAATTGTCTTGTGCACAGTGCACATTGACTTGACTTGAATCCTTGCCTGGACCGGAAGCCAGTGCAGTTCTTGAATACTTCGGGATGCGGGGCTGAATTTGGGAATCTTAAGCAGTAGTCGTGCGGCTGCATTTTGTAATGATTGCAACTTGCGAACAGTTCTCTTGTTTGCCCCTAAGTAGAGGGTGTTGCAATAGTCAATTTTTGATAACACCAGAGCAACAATGACTGTCTTCATAAGTTTCATGGGAATGAAAGGTAAAATCTTTCGTAAAATCTTCAGCATAAAGAAACATCATGATGTAATACCATTGACCTGATCAGATAATGTTAAATGGCCATCTAAAATGACGCCGAGGTATTTTACCTTCTTTACTGGTGATGGGCAAGGTCCGGCTGCTTCTGGCCACCAGGATAAGTTCCAAAAGGAAGTATCCTTGCCAAACAAAACCACTTTGGTTTTATCGGTGTTCAGCTTCAAACAGTTTTTGCGCATCCACTTGATAATATGAACCATACAGTCATTAAATTTAATTGCCACATCCTCAGGCTTAGAGGATAGAGACACAACTATTTGAGTGTCATCTGCGTAGCAGATGGCAGTAAAACCATAAGATCGAATGAGTTTAGCCAATGGGGTAACATAGATGTTAAACAAGTTTGGGGATAATGACGATCCCTGAGGCAACCCGCACGGCAGGGCATAGGGGTGAGATTTTTGTTCGCCCATCACTATAGTTTGTTCTCTATCCATTAGGTAGGTTCGGAGTATGTTGGACGCATTGCCTGTAATCCCTATTTCGGACAGGCGATGGATGAGGATTTGATGATTAACCATATCGAACGTGGCAGAGAGGTCAAGCAAAATCAGTATGGCCTTCCCTCCGCCATCTAATTGGACCCGGATTTCCTCAGTGGCAGCAATCAATGCCGATTCAGTGCTATGTAGGGGCCGAAATCCATGCTGCACAGGGTCTAATATATTGTTAGACTCCAAAAAAAAGAAGCAGCTCTTCATTAATTCTCTTCATTAATTCAATTCTGTTTTCCCCTGACATTTTTTAATTCTGTTTCTGTTTGTTAACTCTGTTTTCCCCTGCGTTGTGCCCATTCTGATTGTGCCTGTGCCCTTCCATTTTTCTTGTTGTGCTGCCAACTGTTAGCTTCCCCCCCGTTCCCGCCGAAACCTCTGCCCCCTAACCGCCCCCGCTCCCGCCTCCCAGCTGCATGTCCCTCCCCCTCCCCTACTTAATGGCGGCCGCTGCACGGTCACGCCACTGGCACGCTGAAGGCGCACCTAAGGCAAGCCCGTCTGCGCCCATCCGTGACCAGCGCCAGGAACCCTGGACCTCCGACCATCCGCCGCTACGACACTACCACCCTCCTCGCACTCAACCCCAGAAGACTCAGAGACTGTCAACAGGCCGCACCGAACACGACCCATGGCCAGTTCTCCTGCCTCCACTGTCACCAGACCTTCACCACCACCCCAGCCTCCTACACCCCCGACTCCAGCACCGACGACACCCTAAGATGCATCCTCCTCAATGTCCGCTCCGTACACAAACACGCCATAGAAATCTGGAACCTACTCGACTCCCTCTCGCCCGACATCGCCTTCTTCATGGAAACCTGGACCAACTCCTCCTCCACCCCGACATCAACAACGCAATCCCAGACGAATACAAGATCCAGAGGAAGGACCGCCCAAACCACCCAGGAGGGGGCCTCGCCATCGCCCACAAGAGCACCCTCCGCCTCAACACCTCCAGGGAAACCTTCCTTGCCGCCGAACACCTGCACTTCAAGATCCAGACCAGCCCCAACGCCACACTCCGAGGGACCCTCATCTACAGGCCACCCGGACCCCGGACACCCTTCGCCACCACCATCACCGATTTCATCGCAGCTCACGCCATCGCCTCAATAAACTACATACTCATTGGAGACCTGAACTTCCACCTCGACAACCCCAATGACCATCACTCCACCACCCTCTGAGACAACCTCGCTTTGCAACCCCGGCAAACAGCGCCCCGGGAAACCGCCTGGTTCACCACCGATCTCCAGGAAGCCAGGCGCACCTGCAGATGCCTGGAGAAGAACTGGAGAAACACCAAGACAGCCAAAAACTACTCCACATACAAGGACGCCATGACGGACTACCACAACCAAATCAGAACCACCAAGAGGAATTTTATCCACAACAAAATCCTCGCCAACTCAACCAACCCCAAGGAACTCTTCAGTGTCATTCAGGAATTCACCAACCCACGCAGCGAAGCCACAGACATCACCCCATCCCAAGACCTCTGCGACAAACTTGGAACCTACTTCCACCTCAAAATCAAAAACCTCTACGACAACTTCAATGACCACCCACCAGACGCCACAGCCAGATCCCCGCCCCCTAGAGACACCAGCCACCCCACCATCTCCAACTGGACACCGATCACGACCGAAGACACCGCCTCGACCATGAAGGGCATCCACTCGGGGGCCCCCACCGACCCCTGCCCTCCTCACATTTACCGCAGAGCTGCAACAGCCATAGCACCCGAACTACAACGCACCATCAACACCACCTTCAAAACAGGCACCTTCCCAGACGACTGGAAACGCGCTGAAGTCAGACCCCTGCTGAAGAAGCCCACAGCGGACCCCACTGACCTCAAGAACTACCGGCCCATCTCGCTCCTTCCCTTCGCAGCCAAAGTTGCAGAGAAAACAGTCAACAGGGAATTGACACGATTCATCGAAGAGAACGCCATCCTCGACCCGTCCCAATCGGGATTCGGAAGCAACCACAGCACCGAGCCTGCCCTACTCGCCGCCACAGACGACATCCGCAGCCTCCTGGACCAAGGCCACTCCGCAGCCCTCATCCTACTCGACCTATCAGCAGCCTTCGACACCGTCTCCCACTGCACACTAGTCACAAGACTACACGACGCTGGCATACAAGGAACAGCCCTGGACTGGATCCGATCATTCCTCACCGGAAGAAGCCAAAGAATCAGACTGCCACCCTTC
Source organism: Calotriton arnoldi (assembly GCA_963921515.1). Classification (NCBI taxonomy): domain Eukaryota; kingdom Metazoa; phylum Chordata; class Amphibia; order Caudata; family Salamandridae; genus Calotriton; species Calotriton arnoldi. The sequence goes on along the minus strand of CAWUFW010002130.1, from coordinate 1,824,767 downwards.
CTCTCCGAGCCCACGACAATCACCTGCGGAGTCCCACAGGGTTCATCTCTGAGCCCGACCCTCTTCAACATCTACATGGCCCCCCTGGCTGCCATCGTCTGACAACACGGCCTCAACATCGTATCCTACGCCGACGACACCCAGCTCATCCTCTCTCTCACCAAAGACCCCACCAACACCAAACTCAACTTCCAGAAAGGAATGCAATACATCACAGTCTGGATGACCAACAGCTGCCTGAAGCTCAACGCCAAGAAGACAGAAGTCCTCATTCTCGGAACCACTCCCTCGGCATGGGACAACACCTGGTGGCCGACTGCCCTCGGAAGCCCAAATACCCCCTCGGACCAAGCCAAAAACCTCGGCATCGTACTCGATGCATCACTCACCATGAACCGACAGGTCAACGCCGTCACCTCCAGCTGCTTCAACACACCCCGCATCCTCCGCAAGACCTTCAAATGGATCCCCCCTGAGTCAAGAAAGACGGTCACCCATGCACTCATCACCAGCAGACTGGACTATGGAAACGCCCTCTACGCCGGCATCAACAAATCCCTACTCCACAGACTCCAGACAATACAGAACGCCGCCGCCAGACGCGTCCTAGACATCCCCCGGCACGAACACATCAGCCAACACCTACGGAGACTTCACTGGCTCCCCGTGGAGAAAAGAATCACCTTCAAAATCCTTACCCACGCCTACAAATGCCTACACAACAACGGGCCAAAATACCCCAACGACAGAATCAACTTCCACGTACCCAAAAGAAACCTCCGATCCATCAACCTCGCTCTGGCCGAAACCTCGCGCATCCACAGAGCCAGAGCAGGCGGAAGATCCTTCTCCCACATCGCAGCTAAGACATGGAACGAACTACTGGCGGACATCAGGCAAATTCAGAAAGACCCTCAAGACCTGGCTCTTCGGCTAAGCTGATCTGCAACCCCCCCCCCCCCCAGCGCCTTCAGACCCTCACGGGTGAGTAGCGTGCTTACAATCCCCTGATTGATTAAGAGCCTTTTCCAAAAATGTTGAACGAAAAGGCAAACAGGAGATAGGTCGATAATTGCTAACCTCAACCGGATCATGTGACTTTTTTTCAGTATGGGCCTAACCAAGGATTTTTTCCAGATGTTAGGAAAACATCCAGCATCCAGAATATTGTTAAGGAGGGGTGCTAAATGGTCTGCAATAATGTTAGGGACCATATGAATGACCGTGGCTGGACAAGGGTCCAGTGAAGATCCCGATTTTGTTGCCAGTATGAGCCTCTCAACTCGTTCAGATGTTATGGGATTAAATTTATATAAACGGGCTTGCAGATTAGCCTCGCCTTTGTTCGACACATCCTGGTTGTCTCCCACTTGGCAACTAGCAAGCTCCTCATAGACCTTATTTACTTTATCGTGGAAGAACTCTGCTAGTTTCTTAACATAGTCGGTATTAGGGCTGAATTGTTTGCATTCGCCAAATTTAGTTAAGGAAGATGCTGTTTTGAAACGTTCTCTAGCTGAGAGCTAATTTTCTCAGTGAAAAAGAGAACAAATTTTCTCAGTGAAAAAGAGTGGTTTTGCTGAGATTATTGCCTCTTTATACTTTTCAATCATCTTTTTGTAGAGGGTTTTTCTCATGCAGAGTAATCTTTCCTCCATGCTCGTTCCTGAGCCCTGCATTTTTTCTTTAAATCTTTAAGCTCAGGTGTGTACCATGGGGCTGATGGTTGCTTCCTGTGATTGCGTATATGCCTCTCTGGGGCTAACTTAGCGACAGCGGAGTCAATCCAGCCGTCGATATTTAGGGCTGCAGAATCAGGGTCTGTGTTTAGACAGGGGCTATGGGCGCTTAAGGCGAATTCAAGATCTGGAGTGTTTATTTTTCTCCAATATCGTACTGTAACCCTTCTATTGTTGTTTAAATTTATGAGGGACTGTCCAAGAAGTGATAACTCAAAGAAAACCGTGCTATGGTCTGTCCAAGCCATATGTAAGGCTCTATTGAATCTTATCTGGGCATAATTGGTAAAAATGCCATCAAGAGTATGATTGCCTATGTGAGTTGGCTCTGTAACGATCTGATGTAAGTCAAAGCTCTTCAACCTGTCGATCAAGGTGATAGTATCTCGACATTCCGTGGATTCTAAGTAAAAATTAAAGTCCCACAGTAAGGAAAAATTGGGATATTCCATACAGGATTCCATGACGGCATGTATTGAAGAAATAAAAGGACTCCTGAGGCCCGGTGGTCGGTAGATTAGTATCCCATTAAACGCTACCGTGTTATTGCATTTGAGTGTAAACAGAATAGCTTCTTCCTCCAAATGAGGGATAGCTGCAAATGATGCCTTAATATTGCTGCGATGAACAATGGCAATCCCCCCGCCCCGTTGTCCTTCTCCATCAATTCTAAATATATCGTAACCAATTGGTATAGCCGTGTTAAGGTCCGGCTCGGAGGAGCTGTTAGTCCAGGTCTCCGTAAGGAACATTATGTCTGGATTGTGTTGGTCAAAGAAATCAGCAAGTTCATATTTATGTTTGGGGAGTGACCTGGTATTAAGTAGGACACATGTTAGAGCAGTCACCTTTGACTCATAAGTGGGAGCGACCGGCGGGTTAGTTAGTAGACCTAGCGTAATTGTTGAGAATACTGACATGACTCATATGGGTAGCAAACATACAGATGGGACAGTCTTGTACAATAAAATTGTTATAAAAATTAAATGGTTTACAATCTTTTTGCTTACTTCTAGCACCCATACTTAACAACGTCTCTTTTGAGTAGGTTAAAATGGGATTTTGAGCAGGGGTTCTGGCGCACGGCGCATTCCGGCCACGGACGGGCGCAGACGGGCTTGACTTTGGCGGCCTTCGGCACGCCCGCTGCGCGGACGCGTCAGCGAGCTCATTTGTAGTGAAAATGCGGCCAACAACTAGAACGCTAACCAAGCTGGCTGCACTGCTCTGACATGCGGTGACCGTCAAGTGCCGATTGGAGGGATCAGAAATATGAAAGCAGCAGGTAAGGTGCATATAGTGCTGAAAACAGACTAATACACAATTAAAATTGCCCCTGGAACCTTAACACGGCTCCTTGCTTCGAAAATAACAGCACATTCAACCAACACATCTGGATTAAAGCCCAATCCCTCCTCATTGGCTGGTAATGCTAAATTGAGGATCTTGTCTTGATATCCTCTCCATGCTCTGTAAGTACTCTTTTTCGGCTCTCTCCAAAATTTCCATCTAGAAGTTGACATTTTGGGGTCAATTTCTGGGGTTGCATATTGTTGCCAAGTAGGCAGGGACTTGGGGCCTACAGCTTTTAATTTGTTTCATACATCCCTGTCTGAATTTTAGACTGTAAGTAGATCAAAACCTTGTGCATAAAGTCCCCAACATTGTCATTCTTTACGGTGTCCTCTGACACATCCAGATGCCCATCTAAATCGGGGTCCATTTGCATTTATGTAGGTCTGGTTGTCGAATATCTGTTGCGAAAATTACATGAGATGCCCCAAAAAAAGGGATTTCCTTGCCCATTTTGAACAGAAGGCTAAAAAATAGAGCAAAATCACATTTGATGTTAACAACAGCCACTTGTGCTTCATTCGCTCAAGATTTTTCCCATGCTCCCAATATAGGATGTTTACTAGGTCTGGGCGTGAAATTCCGCTCTGCTCATGGAGTTTGCTGAGTTTTTCCCACTTTGTGCTCCGCATAGTGCACAGAGTTCCGAAAAACTCCTCACTGCGTAGCAGAGCAGAGTGTTTTCCTTGCTCGTGCACGGCAAGTTAAGTTGCCGAGCGTGAGCAAGGAAAATGTTACTCAGGTCCATCTCCTGGTGAGACTTCTCAATGTGGGCGGTCACGGATGGCTGCTACTGCTCACGTTGAGAAACCTTCCATTAGCGTTGAGGAAGCTGCCACTCGAGTAGAATATCTACTCGAGCAGCAGAAAGAAGCAGCGCCCTCTTGCGCTGTGCATGGTGCTGTTCGTGATGATTTTCCAGCGCGGGACAAACACCCGGTGCTAAAAATCAGTGCGAACTGCGTAACCTAATGCACGCCGCCGTTTGCAGAACACCACATAGCGCGGCAGAGTTTTTTGGTCATGCGGAACTCAGCGAACTCTGCCCAGGCCTAATGTTTACCAGAGCACAATTTCAGTTACACGTTGTGGCGCAAAGGCATATTCTCTGGCATTTTGAGTAACAAGCATAATGCAAAATGTGGGAATTACTCAAGATTACACCAGCGTCCTGAGAACTATTGGGTCCTGTGATTTAGATAGGAAGTCGACAGTATGCTTCTGAAAGGCATTTATACGCAATGTGTTAAGACCTGGCCTTAGCTTTAGTGGACCACTGAGGGAATGGCTCCTAAGTTCCTGCCTTTCCCATAGAAAGGGAAGAACTGGCCACTTGGGTTTCAGGGACCCTACAGTCAGTAAGGTGCTCTGCCTTAAGGCAATCACCAATAGGCAACAGGGTGGGAAAATGGCTTGATGTACCAAGGTTTGCAGCAAAGCATCATTTTAGTCATGTTACTGGCATAAAAGAATGAGACATTTTACAGGATATCCCAAACATTACTTTTCAGATCATAGTCATCTTTGGCTTCCCAAGTCTTGCAAGCTATATAATTAGCACCATGCTGTCACTGGAGTAGCCAATATCGCACATAATTTTCTGGTTCGAGTTTAGTTAAGAGAGGGCCATTCTGGTGCACAAACAACAAGTTGCTTACTCTGTGAAGTTCTTTCTTAATAAGACCTAAAACATAAATCTATTTGTAACTCAGGAGTGTGGATTAGTGAGTTTATTGAACCATACCATGATCCGAAAGTCCCATGTTAAAATCCTTGTAAATCCTGTCATCCTTCTGTGGTGAGCAAAATTAGCTCTATTAAAGTGGATACTGGCAATGTTTGTTATTCACAGCACATTGACCTCCATACCTCTGGGTGCCTTTTAACTGGTTCCTTAAATAATTAAGAGCCAATGCATCGTTCCACATAGCAACCAATGTGAACAGTAGTGAGGGAGCAGATATACAAAGAATTCATGCAGTGCAGGCACTATGCTATATTGAGTGAAAGGGAGAGAGCTGTACAGCGCCATGTTTAGTAAGATATGGCACTGTACTGCTCTCTCCCAGGTCTGCCGTACTTTAGATTGCCTGGCACCAATGCACACATCCTTGCACCACAAAGCAATGGTGTGTGTGTGTGTGATGTCAAGCATAGGTTTTATACTGGAAGGAAACCTTTCTTGTGCAAACTATTACACTTTGACATAGTTTAACACTTATCTAACTTTCTAACTTTGTATATGTGCTGTACAGTATAGCACACATGCGAAGCTAGAAAGATTATGTGAAAAGAAACTTGTCTGTAATGTTATACCTGCCTCGAGAAGGCATTCAGTTTTTCTGCAAATCCCTGTCTACTGATGTTAGTACATGAGATTTGTGTCAAAACCTAATGAGTGGTTGCATGGGAACGCTGAAGTACCACCCATGGCACCTCCCCTTGATGCAAGGTAGGGTAAAATTCATTTTACACTGAAAGGTAAATCCCAAAATCAACACATTGCACTAGTTTGAATCAGTTTTTCAAAGTGTTGATTAATTTGTCCCCAATTGTTAAATTGTGTCAGATTAAATGTAGCTCGGTTTGAAGCTTTGATATATAAGGCGTTCCTGGGTCAATCGCCTAATCTACAGTAAATAAAATACAGTTTGCACATTGTGTTTAAAATTGTTGTGTTCTTAAAGTTCCCGCTTGTCCCCCCACCATTATCACTTGCCTTTAGGTGCACTTGTGAAAGCAATGAATGAAAAAACTAAGGGGCAGATTTACAAGCCCCTTGCGACATCTTTACGACACCATTGCGTCACTTCTGTGACGCAGCGGCGTCGTAAACAATGCGCCACTATGCAACATATTTACAATGTGATGCATCTAGGGAGATGCGTCACGTTGTAAAGCCCTGCGCTACATTATACCTGCGTCAGGTATAATGTATGCAGGGTGGGCGTTCCGTCGCAAGGAAGCCCTGTAAAAGTGACGCAGTGAAATCTACAAGATTTCACTGAGTCACTTTTACGACCCCGCTGCGTCAAAACCTTACGCCTGCTTGTAGCAGGCGTAAGGAGTGACGCAGCACAGCAAGTATAGGCCGCCCCTGAGCAGTGCTGGAGTTGCGTCGCACTTGCGACACGACTCCAGCACTGCGTCACCTTTATGTGACAGATGCGTCACGCAACTGTCGATCCTTGCGCCACGGTGCGCCGCATCCATGGTGGCGCAAGGGTTTTTTTACGTCACGCAAAATAACTGGCACATCCCTGCTAATATGCAGGGATGTGCCAGTTATTGTAAATCTGCCCCTAGGTTGGGCGCCAAGTTTAAATCTAAACACATGCTTGGGCGATGCAGAAAGGAAAACTGGAAATTCAAATGACGTTGTGCGAATCTTCTTTGTGTCTTACAGGACTAAGAGTGCAACAATGTTTCAAATATGAATGGACATTTTGAACTCAAAAAACGCAGCAACCCTTTTTTTGTATCTTACAGAACAAGCAAGTGCAACCATGTTTCAAATATGAATGGACGCGTTTACCCACAACCGAAACAAGACGGTAAAGTGAAAATGTAAATTCTTAGAAAATCAGCAACATGGTAAATGCTTTCACAAGTGCACCTAAGGGCAAGTGATAATGACGGGGGGACAAGCGGCAACTTTAAGAGCACAACAATTTTAAATACAACGTGTAGAAAAAAGAACTGCAACATTGTAACGAACGAATGCTTGAAAAACGGAGAACGCCTCGGAGCCTTGCACTCTCAATAAACTAAAGGAAAGAAAGGAGTAAGCTGCCAACGTGCTTAGCCATCCAAATGAAATTGTGTGTGTATTGGAAGGTCCAAATTTAAATTATTTCTTATCACCATTATATCAAACAGAAAAGCGACTGAACATGTGGCTGACCACTTCACAAAATGTATTAATGAATCTGAAAACAGAACACTTCGGGTCCTTCTGAACAAAAGCCGAGACTGGCAACAAGCTTTTACAATGTAAGTGTAATGGTCCCTGACAGAGTAAACAATTCATAATTCCTGCAATGGGCGCATGTTCATATTTCGATTCCACGCTCTATGATTTTTTTCACCGACTGAAAACCTTAACTAAACAACATTGTGAAAATCAAGGCCCCACAACCAAGTCCTCGAAAAGAGGTATGGAAAAGGCATATAAGGAGCGACTATGAATTTTTGTATCCAATTATAAATAGTTCAATTAAAGTATTTATTTTTTTTTTTTTTTGTGAAACAGGCCTTGGTCCTGAAGAGACCCCAAATGTATGGGGTCAAAACACATCGAACTTAACGCAATAGGGAATTGTTGTATTTATTTCAAACTATGTACAGGCAACCTAAAGAGTTAAGATAGATGCCCTGGAATTAAATTAGTTGGCAAAACCCCTGAAATTTGGGTAAAGTTGGGAGTCCAAAGAAGTGAAATTAAAAATGTGTGACTCTTTTGGAGTCGCGTGAGCGCGCCATGCAAGATGGCCGCCTCCTGCTAAGCAGCGGCAAAATTTGCCCGTTAAAGACGATTTAGGGATGAATTAAGGCTGGCATTCATATTTTTTCACGGACAACGACGTCATTGAAGTGAAAGGCGGTCTGCACATTACCTTTTTGTGCATTTTCCTCACGTGTGGCTGCAGTTGTTGGAGGTGAGCTGCACTCGCGTGTGTGGGGTGCTTCTGATCCAGGAATTCCTGTCAGAGGGGCGGAGAGAAGATTAGGAAAGGGCGCGGCTGAGCCCTTGGCCACTCCCACTGCTGGTTATAGCTGCTGCACTCTGCTTACTTTGGCAGCATTTCTCTTCTATCAGTATTATTCATTAAATATTGCTCTAGACTGCTCCTTTTTATTGCTGCATTTATTTTCTTGTACTTATGGAAGGCAAGCAGTCTCACAATATGTCTACCAAACGAAAACAAAATATTTCTCCTCCACCAGTTAAATCTAAATTAGTGGATATTAATGAGCCCTCATTATCTACTTTACTGGAGGAGTTACAAGCGGTACGTTCAAATACAGACAATATTGCGGCTGAGATTAAAAATTTACGTAAAGACATGGCTGGTCTTTCTATGAAGGTTTCTGACAATGCTATTAAAATTCAGGACAATAAAGCTAAAATTGACCATCTTTTGCCTATTGCAGCCAAAGTTGAACCAATTAATAAATTATTATTAGAATTGGAAAATTGCAACAGGCAATATAGCCTGCAAATTTTTAATTTACCAGAGGATGTGGAAGGTAATGATTGCAGGGGTTATTTGGAAAACCTACATCCTTGTCTTTTGTGCATTAAATTTCCTGAAAAATTTGAGATTGATAAGGCGCACAGAATCCCTTCTCATCGCAACCCAAGACAAGATAAGCCTCGTCAAATGATTTTCAAGGTGTTACGTCATCATCATCTAATTTTAATATGAAAGGCTGCCAGAGAACTCCCTTCGTTAATGGTCAATGCGAATAAAAATGTTATTCATCAAGACTTTGCTAAAGACACGGTCAATATTCGTAAGGAATTCGCGAATCTTTGTCCCAGGCTGAGAAATGCTGGTTATAAAAACGGTTTGTTTGATCCGTCCACTATGCGAATTTGGAAAGATGGGTTTTCTAAATCTTTTCAACATCCTGAGGAGCTTCGGCGCTTTCTGGATTTGCAGTCTCAGTCATCTATGGAAACAAATGAGGCTACTACATGACTTTGTTATTGCTTGATTTTATTGCCAGCATGTTTAATTAATTACAGTGTGTTTTCAGGGCATGTGGAGTAGGTTTTTCTTGACATGCGTGTGTGCGATTCAGAAGTTCTATATATGTTTATATGTCGTATAATTTTTATTTTTGATGTTTGTTGGTGTCTTTTGTGTCCTCCTTATATTGATTCTCGAGCTACTATTCTTTTTTCATTCTATCTTTCTAATCTATCTTGTTTTCTATCTTTTCTCCTTTTTCAAAATGGCAAGTGGTAATAAAATTGTTTCATTTAATGTTAAGGGTTTACGGCACCCTGCTAAGAGCACTAAGGTTTTAGATTATTTAGCTAGACATAAAGCAGATATATGTTTAATTCAAGAAACTCATGTAGATGATAAAGTTTTATCCTATATGAATAAAAAATGGGTAGGGGCTGTTATTTCTTCTCCGCCTCTCAATAGGGAAAATGGGGTAGCAATTATTTTTGCAAAAAAATTACATGTTCAAATTTTGCATAAACATTCTGATTCAGAAGGTCGGTTCATTATAGCTAATATAAAAATTGACAATAGGGTTTTCCACCTAATTAATGTGTATGGGCCTACTAATGATGACCCGGAGTTTTGGTCAAGATTTACTTCAGAGGTTCTAAAATTGGGTAATGTGCCTCTGATTATTGGAGGAGATTTTAATCTTATATCTGACCCATTACTGGATAGAATATCACAAGCAAAATTTCGCACCCCAAAAGCGTTTTCTCTCTCAAATCCTTTTTAATACTACAAAAATAGTTCATATTTGGTGTCTCCATAATCCGACTGACAAGCAGTTTAGTTTTTTTCTAATCCTCTTGACTCTTATTCTAGGTTGGATTATTTTTTAATTTCTTGTAATCTAATTTCCTCAATCTCTAATCCTGACATTCAAAATATAGATATTTCTGACCATGCTTTAATTTCCTACATTTTATCTAGTCATTCCAGTCAAAATAGTCATAGTCGCTGGAGTATTAATACCAATATTGTCCTTAATGACAATAACAAACCTAGACTTTTATCAGCTATTCAAGAATTTTTTTCATTCAACTCTGAAGGATCCACGTCTATTACTAACCGATGGGACGCATATAGGGCATATATTAGAGGCGAGACTATTTCCATTATAGCACATGAAACTAAATTATTTAACATTAGAATTGAAGAATTGGGAAAGCAGATAGCTAAATTTGAGTGTCTATATATTACATCTAACAACCTCCAATTAAATTACAGAAATGTTGTTATGAACTGAATTCTATTTTAAGCAATAGAGTTGGATTACAAATCTCTAACAATAAAGCGAAATTTTGTTCTAACACTAATAGGTCTGGTAGGCTTTTAGCTAACTATCTGCGTATAAAAATTGATAAAACTCAAATTAATGCTATTCACTCTCCAAATGGCTCTATAGCTATATCCCATGATGATATAATTAAGGAGTTCATGAAATACTATTCGGATCTATATAATAAACCACCTTCTTCGGATATAGCTCTTATTGACAATTTTTTGGAAGGATGTGGGTTACCTAAAATATCACAAACCAAAAGAATTAAATTGGAACTTCCTATTACGGTTGAGGAATTACTTTCAGCTATTAAATCACTAAAATTAAATAAATCTTAGGGTCCGGATGGTATTCCTGCGGAATTTTATAAATAATTTTCAACTCACCTCTCATCGTACCTGCTTTCTTTGTTTACACACTTTAGCAATACAGGGTCTATTTCTGGCTCATTTACTGAAGCTTTGATTATTGTCCTTGAAACCAGATAAGGACCCTTCACTGGTTACCAGTTACTGTCCAATTTCTTTAATAAATCAAGACTGTAAATTGTATGCTAAAATTATTGTGACTAGGTTAGTTGGTATACTTTCTTCTATTATTCATGTGGATCAGTCTGGCTTTATGAAACGAGACATTCGTCAAATAATATTAGGTTATTATTTCATGCTATTGATGCTGGACCATTATTACCTTTTCCTGCTGGTGTTCTAGCATTAGATGTGGAAAAGGCTTTTGATAAAATTCATTGGCAATACCTTTTTCGCACCCTGTCTGCATTTAATTTTGGCCCCTTCTTTATCCGTATGATTTCAGCACTCTACTCTAGTCCTTCTACCAAACTTTTTATTAATGGTAGACTCTCCCAGAAGTTTTGCCTTTTCAGAGGGACCAGGCAAGGTTGCCCACTAACTCCATTACTTTTTCTTATTGCTATTGAACTCCTATTATTTGCTATTAGGAATTGTACTCAAATTGAAGGCCTTCAACTATCCAACTTCCCTATTAAAACATCAGCTTATGCAGATGATATTCTTTTATATATTGCTAATCCTGAATCTTCCATTCCTCCATTGTTGAATTTAATTGATGTCTACTCTAAAATTTCAGGTTATAAACTTGAAACTTACAAAACAGAATTTTTTTGTTAAATATTCATTGTTCACCTGATATGCTTTCTAATAAGGATATTGTTTGGCAAAACGATAAACTTAAATATTTGGGTATATTATTCGCCAACAACGTAAAACAAACTTTGACCCTGAATTTTGAATCTACTTTGGCCTATATTAAGGTTTAAATTCAAAAGTGGTCCTCCTTATGTTTATCTTGGTGGGGAAGAATGGACGCAGTTAAAATGATTTTGGCTCCTAAACTGTTTTATATTTTGTCAATGATACCTGTTCAACTCCCTCTTAAATGTTATAAGACTATAGATACATTTTTGTCTAGATTTATTTGGAATAATAAATCGCCTCGGTTAAGTTATAAAAAGCTGAAATTGTCTAAAATCAATGGAGGGTTTGGTTTACCAGATTTTCTAAAATATCATAAAGCCTTTATTTTAAAGCAAAGTATTTTATGATTTCAACATTTAGATCTTAATAATTCACCTGCATGGCTTCGCATTGAACAGAACTTAGTATCACCTTTTCCTTTAGCTGCTTTACTTACAGTGTCCAATTCTTCTATGTTTTTAAAGAAATCAATATTGTTGAAATCTACTAGATTAATTTTACACAATTTGGATTCTATTTTCCTATATTCTATTTCTAAGACATTGAGCCTATCGCTATGGTGTAACCCATCAGTAAAATTAGTGAATAAGAGCGGGCATTTTGTATTTTAAAGATATTTATTATAATACTGTCTTTGTTAGTTTTGAACACTTAAAACAAAGATTTCATTTGCAATCATCTGATATTGTAAAATATGTATTGCTCTGTAATTCTATTCTTGATTCCTTCCCAAATGGTTTTCCTTCCATTGTTTCCTCTGATTTAGAAATGTACCTTCAAACAATTGCGTCTTCGTCCCATACAGTGTCATTACTATATAAAAAGTTTAATATTTCTGATGGTGATAATATCAATTCTCTTTACACCTTTTGGAATGCAGAATTAGAGTTGTCCTTATCCTTGGACACATGGAGGATGATCTGGTTGAATTCTATTTTGGGTTTGTTGCCTGTAATATTATATCAAACTAATTCCTATATATATATATAATTATAATAAGAGATAACAAAAAGATACACAGTGAGGGGAAACAAAGCAGATACACGGCGTGATGAGTTGTATTTCCCAATAAGTTTTTTCAATGATTAAATGTCTTGATAAATATGGTATGATTTCGACAGAATTACAGAACCTAGCCGATACACGGCATGATGTACAGATATAAACTATGTTTATGAGTAAAAAGTTGCTTTCTCAGCCGATATTCGGCAGGATTTTAATTGAGTATGCCATCTCATTACATACAATTATTGCGAAATGTAATGGTGCAATTTGCAGTTATTCCATAATGGGTTATATGATTAATAATCAAAGTGTATTTGATAATCATGTATTTAATGCATATAAAGAACTATGCAAAGATGGCGCTTCTTTTACATCTTGAAAATTTGGTCAGTTTTCACTGTCGATACACACTGAGAATGTTTTTAAACATGACCGCGTCGGGTGTGTCAGTAACACCGACGAAGGCACAAGCCGAAACGCGTTTGTTGTTGCGTTTGGATTAAAAACTCTTTGCAACCACCCCGTGAGTGCTGCTTTTCTTCCGTGATTCAGATTTAAGGAGCTTGAATATATATAATTATATATATATATATTTGGACTCCTTTAAAATTATATAATGCCAAACTTTCAACTTCTTCCAATTGTTGGAATTGTTCTTTAGATGTAGGTTCATTAAGACATATGTTATATAATTGTCATTTTGTTAAGAAATTTTGGGATGAAGTTTGGCATAGATTACTTGTATGTTGAATGTATTAGATACATTATCATATAAATTAGTTATTTGCAAAGCCTCTTCTCTCACTACTAAATTGCCTCTGGTGAATAAGGAGCTTTTTGATATTTTAATATCAGCGGCTGAAAGGACAATTACTGCTAATTGGAAAGATTCATCTTCTTTATCTGTCCATGCATGGTGGGCTTGGATTATTTTCACAAGAAAGAGTGCTAATTTGACTTTATCTGGTATTATTCATAATAATTCGAACTATAAAAAAATTTAGAAACCAATTGATGACTATTTAATGTTGAATCCCTAGTATGTACTAGTTTAGATATATCTAATTACACTTTTACTTTTAGCTTGGTAGGTCTGTAAAATATTTATTATAAATCTATGCTATTGTCCTTTTTAATTTTCATTGTGGTGACATCATTTTGGTTTATAGGTACTTATATTATAATCTTGTTTTTCTTATTTATAAATAAGAATTGTTATCTTTTTCCATATTGTATTTTTGAGGTATTGGTTGTACCTTGTCGGTGCTCTTTTATGTACGTCATTTATGATCAAAAATTCTAATAAAATATTTTGAACACAAAAAAAAAAAATGGGACTCTTTTTTGTATTAGAAAAACTTAAGACTGGTAAAAATGTTTTGTACAATGCATAGGTTCACTTTTGGTTTTTAAATGGAATTGTGCTATTGTGATGTATTAAAATACATTATTTGTGCTATGTGAGTGAAATATGAATATGTGTAAACACTAGGGGCCCGATTCACAAAGGTAAACTGAGATGAAAGTCTAACTTTACGACTTTCAGTATTCACAAACGGCATTTAAGAGTAGTAAAGTTAGACTTTTGTCTCAGTTTTGGTCCAAAGTTTAACTCAGACAAAAGTCTAATGTTCCTACTCGTAAATGCGCTTGTGAATACCGAAAGTCATAAAGATAGACTTTTATCTCAGTTTACCTTTGTGAATAGGACACAATACGTTTTCATTTTATTGTAAGGCATCAACACTTTTTGATTTGATTAGTGGCTCAGATGGCCTACACAACTTTTGGTCTATGTAATCCAATGTGTATGACACAATGAATCGTATTTGAAGAAAAAGAAATTTTTTTTGCTGAAACAGCAATAAATTACAGGCAAGTCAATTCATTTCCTTGACCTGAATAAATTAAGTTGTAGAAAATCATTTTCAGCCAAGGTACAATGTTGTTCTCATCTTAAAATGTGGTCTAGCCTAGGCTGAGGTACAGACTCAACCCCTTTAGCTTCAAAGACTTTTATAAAGTTTCTTGCCTTAGGGCCTGATTACGTGTTCAGCGGTCCATAGGACTACTGAACCCGTGGTGGAGGTCCGACCACCGCCGCACTGCGTGACCGCCCGCAGTATTACAACTGAGGTGGTCGGACGGCTACAGGACCACTGTGACCGCCAGGGATCCAGGATCCCACGGAATACACGTAGTGGTCAGAGGCAGAAATATGCTGGCGGTGCCGCAGCGGCACCGCAGGGCATATTCTGAGTTGCCTCACTACCACCCTTTTCATGGCGGTGAGCCTCCCATGAAAAGGGTGGCGGTGAGGCAAGTAAGGAGGCCCTAATAGGGCCCCCTGCTGCCTCAGGGCCCAGAGGGTGCATGGGGGGGCACATGTAGTGTCTCCCTCGATTTGCACCCCCAGTACCTGCACAGTGTGGCATGTATGCCACATTGCAAAAAGAACAATTGATGGACAGAATGCAGAGCAATGTCATACATGCACCCCAGTACAGAGATCTGGGCCTAAATCCATCGTTTTTTTGCTCACCATGCCATTCCAGTTTGAACCCAGCCATATGCAAATCAGTCTTGACCCTGCGCCCAATGGGAACAGTCCAGCCCGAACTGCCAGTCCAGGTCCTCCCTGGACTGGAATCAAGCATCCTAGGACCGGTTTCGGGGTTTCACCCCTCTTCAGCCAGGATAGCTTAACTCCAGTGGAATGGAGAGCACGGGACCCACGTCTGGGCATACCCGTCCCACTCTGGGTGACAATTGAAAAAAGAACAGTTGATGGACAGAAAGCAGAACAATGTCATACATTAACCCCAGTACAGAGATCTGGGCCTAAATCCATCGTTTTTTTGCTCACCATGCCATTCTAGTTTGAACCCAGCCATATGTAAATCAGTCTAGACCCTGCGCCCAATGGGAACAGTCCAGCCCGAACTGCCAGGCCAGGTCCTCCCTGGACTGAAAACAAGCATCCTAGGACCAGTTTCGGGGTTTCACCCCTCATCAGCCAGAATAGCTTGACTCCAGTGGCATGGAGAGCATGGGACCCACATCTGGGCATACCCATCCCACTCAAGGTGACAAATGCAAAGAGAACAATTGATGGACAGAATGCAGAACAATGTCATACATTCACCCCAGTACAGAGATCTGGGCCTAAATCCATCGTGTTTTTGCTCACCATGCCACTCCAGGTTGAACCCAGCCATATGCAAATCAGTCTTGTCCCTGCGCCCAATGGGAACAGTCCAGCCCGAACTGCCAGGCCAGGTCCTCCCTGGACTGGAAACAAGCATCCTAGGACCGGTTTCGGGGTTTCACCCCTCATCAGCCAAAATAGCTTGACTCCAGTGGCATGGAGAGCACGGGACCCACGTCTGGCCATACCCGTCCCACTCAAGGTGACAAATGCAAAAAGAACAATTGATGAACAGAATGCAGAACAATGTCATACATTCACCCCAGTACAGAGATCTGGGCCTAAATCCTTTATTTTTTTGCTCACCATGCCATTTCAGTTTGAACCCAGCCATATGAAAATCAGTCTTGACCCTGCGCCCAATGGGAACAGTCCAGCCCGAACTGCCAGGCCAGGTCCTCGCTGGACTGGAAACAAGCATCCTAGGACCGGTTTTGGGGTTTCACCCCTCATCAGCCAGAATAGCTTGACTCCAGTGGCATGGAGAGCCAGGACCGGTCCCAGGATGCTTGTTTCCGGTCCAGGGAGGACCTGGCTTCGCAGTTCGGGCTGGACTGTTCCCACAAGGAACACGGTCAAGACTGATTTGCATATGGATGGGTCCAAACTGGGGTGGTGTGGTGAGCAAAAGAATGATGGATTTAACCCAGATCCTTGTGACTGGGGGTGAATGTTTGCATTGTCTAGCATTCCGTCCATCAATTATTTGTATTGCATATGTCGCCCTAAGTGGGAAGGGTATGCCCAGATGTGGGTCCCGTGCTCACTACACCACTGGATTCAAGCTAGCCTGGCTGATGAAGGGTGATGCCCTGAAACCGGTCCCAGGATGCTTGTTTCCGGTCCAGGGAGGACCTGTCTTGGCAGTTCGGGCTGGACTGTTCCCACAAGGAACAGGGTCAAGACGAATTTGCATATGGCTGGGTCCAAACTGCGGTGGTGAGCAAACGAATGATGGATTTAACCCCGATCCTTGTGACTGGGGTGAATGTTTGCATTGTCCAGCATTCCGTCCATCAATTGTTTCTATTGCATATGTCACCCTAAGTGGGAAGGGTATGCCCAGACGTGGGTCCCGTGCTCACTACACCACTGGATTCAAGCTAGCCTGGCTGTGAAGGGTGATGCCCTGAAACTGGTCCCAGGAGGCTTGTTTCTGGTCCAGGGAGGACCTGGCTTGGCAGTTCTGGCTGTACTGTTCCCACAAGGAACAGGGTCAAGACTGATTTGCATATGGCTGGGTCCAAACTGGGGTGGTGTGGTGAGCAAAAGAATGATGGATTTAACCCGGATCCTTGTGACTGGGGGTGAATGTTTGCATTGTCCAGCATTCCGTCCATCAATTGTTTCTTTTGCATATGTCGCCCTAAGTGGGAAGGGTATGCCCAGACGGGGGTCCCCTGCTCCCTACACCACTGGATTCAAGCTAGCCTGGCTGATGAAGGGTGATGCCCTGAAACCAGTCCCAGGATGCTTGTTTCCGGTCCAGGGAGGACCTGGCTTGGCAGTTCAGGCTGGACTGTTCCCACAAGGAACAGGGTCAAGACTGATTTGCATATGGCTGGGTCCAAAATAGGGTGGTGTGGTGAGCAAAAGAATGGTGGATTTAATCCAGATCCTTGTGACTGGGGGTGAATGTTTGCATTGTCCAGCATTCCGTCCATCAATTGTTTCTATTGCATATGTATGCCACATCGTGCAGGAAGGTGCAGTTGGCACTCTGAGAGCTGCGCTGGCAGACCGCAGGACGACTGCCTGCCAGACCAGGAATGAAGTCCTAATCTGGCAGGCGGTTGCACCACAGGTTTGGCAGTCCTACAGCAAACGGAGTGTTGCCAAATTCGGAGTCCCCCGTTAGCCATTTGGTGCGTGTAGCCTGCCTGGGTCACATGACTGGGTGTAGTTGGCAGTTGGATTTTGTGTATTCCTCCTAGACAGCCACACAATGGGAGCTCAGGTGTGACTGTTAGGGCCATCACTGGCAGATGGGAAGGAGGAGCTGGGCCAAGCCCATCTTACTCTTGAAAAGGCTGTGTCCTGTCTTCACACAAGGGGCCTAACAACCCTGCATTGCCACTTCAGTGAACTTGGAGCCAGGGCAGGGGGAATAGTGATCCCATGCACTTCAAAGACACAGTCTAAAAGTTTCTACCACCTTCCAGAACAAGGGCACCAGTGTATAAAAGAAGGACCTCAGTACATTTCTGGACCTGTGGATACTCTGCCAGGAAAAACAACTGCTGCGCTGCTGAAAGGACTGCCACTCCGAGGGAGCTGCTGCCCTATTGTAATGACCTACTGCCTACCCTCTTGCCTGGGGAGGAGGAACTGGACCTACAACCCATCTTGAACCCAGGACCCCAGAGTGACTCAAAGGACTAGTCTGCTGGCATCCTGATCTGGCCCTCAGGAACAGAAAAGGCTCCCCAACAGCTCCCGGACCAGTCTTCAGAGAGTTCCTGACCCTCAAATGGTGCTTCTCAGATCTTGGACCTTTGTGTGGCTCAGCAGGCTCTTAAATCAAGCTTTTGGGCTCTTTGCAGCCATGAACAGGCTTATTTGCACTGGAACTGTGCCACTTGCACCGAAAATCAACTCTTCACACAGCCAGCATCGATTGCCAAGGAGAACCACCAACGCGAGGCTCCAGCCCGCCGCCTGCTCCTCGTGCTATGCTGACCACCATCAGCGACACTCCCATTACTCCCTGCAGCCCTCTCCATTTTGAACGGGACTTTTGGCACAAAACTTGAGAAGGTAAACCTTCACCAGGACCAATCTGGGACTGTACCCGATCCATGCTCCATCGCGGTCGGCCTGAACTTTTGACTTATACCGGTCCAGTGTGACCAGATAGCTGCGGCTGCATTACAGGGAAAGGGCAGGGATGTGCCATATTTATTACAATATGGCACATTCCTGTCCTTTATCCAACGCTGATGCGCAATAGGCTGCCTAGCGCCAATGGAGGCATCCTTGCACCATGGTGCAAGGGTGCCTGCGTTGCATGCAGGATTGTTTTTGTGCAGGAAGGGGCAGCTTCTCGCACAAAAACAATCCTCAGAGGCATATTCCTTTATCTATGTGTGCTGATGAATGCGGCACACATAAAAAAAGGAAGTAATGAGGAGAAATTAAGATATTTCTCCTCGTTATGCCTCACATGGGAAGACGTGTCTTTTGGGCGCATTCCCGGATTTACCAGTGATGATAAATCTGTGAATGCAAATAAAATCCATAGAAGTTGCATGGGAACACTCAGGCAATGCCCATGGAACTCCTTCCCCAGGCCGAGTAACGCAACGCAGCAATTTACACTGCTTTGCGTTACTCCTGATTTATCAAGTCACGTAGGGCCACGCAAAGTAGCCTTGCGTGGCTTGTTTAATTGCATTTTAGGGTTTGCGTCGTGCATGCACCACGTTGCGTGGTAGAAACGTGACGCAAACCCTTGATAAATAGGGCTTCGTGTCTAATATGCGGACCCCACAGTTCTTTTTTTTTTTTAAATCTTTTTATTAAACAGTTCTGACGACATACACCACGTTGACACATGAGCAGGAGACAACACATCTTCCAAGTCTCTAACCTGGGTCACAAAGAATCATTTCACAATAAACAATATATGTCCATTAGGGGGTTACAAGAGTCCCATCTTCATTCAAGGTTGCCGGCGGGCGCAAATATTTCCTCTGTATGAATTCCAGGGCCCCCATACCTTGCACCATTTCTTGGGACATCCTCTGGCTACATAGACTGACTTTTCCCGGAACATGCACCAGTCTAAATCTTCCTTCCATTTTCCTATTGTTGGCGGGTGATGGGCCCCCCAATTTTGTGCTATGTTCCGTTTTGCGATCATTACTGCTAGGGTCGCCCATTGTTTAGTGTAAGAGGTAAGGTCTGTTGGTTCCCAAATGTTTAGAAGGCATCTACGTGCCTCTGGCTGTAAATCGGCAGTGAGTACCTCACGAAGTGTGCGGTGCAGGGCATGCCAGTAAGTTTGTATGTGCTCGCATTCCCATATAATATGGATAAATGTGCCAACCTCTCCACACCCACGTCTGCACTCCCCACTATCTGGTCTGCCCATACGGACCAAACCCGGCCCAGTGATATAGATCCTGTGTAGAATTTTTAGTTGCACTAACCGTAACCTGGCCTGGACTGCCACCTCTCTCGGGGAGGAGACCGCTTCTCGCCAGTCTTCCTCGTCCAGCTCTAGGCCGTCTCTAATCCATTTGTCTTTGAGGGTCTGGAGTGGGTCTTCCATATTGTTTATTAGTTTTTGATATATCAGTGAGATGGTTCTTTCGGGAAGGTAGCCATCCAGTATTCTATCCTCCAAGGGGAGGCGTCGGGGAGGGGACCCAACAGTGAGGTGTGCTTGAAGGGCGTGTCGAACCTGTAAATATCTATAATATTCAGTGTCTGCCAGGCTATATTGGTGTTGAAGGGAGGTAAAGGGAAGGACTTCATCGTTGACCCAGAGGTCTTTTATCTGAGAGATACCAATAAGGTCCCATTTATCAAACCCCTTCGTTTGCCACAGGTTTCCCAGCTTTTCGGAGTTCCAGAGGGGAGTTGCCAGAGTGAGTCTGCGGTCCCATCCCAGGTGCTTATTTACTTCATGCCATATGCAGACTGAGTTTGCGGTCGGACCAGTGAGGGGGTATTTACGGGGCCTAGAATAAAGTGCTCTACTATAGTCTCCTCCTGGGAGGAGCCATCGATCCATGGTGTACCCTGGATCGTCCGGACGACTGTACATCCCCTGATTTATTGCTGCGAGGTGGGCCGCCCAATAGTATTTTTTAACATCAGGGAGACTGATGCCACCGTCGTACCAGTTAAGGGTAAGTTTAGGTAAGGCAATACGAGGTTTACCGTCCCATAAGAGAATCCTTTGAAGATTCTCTATCTCTTTGAAATATGATTTGGGAACTGGGTCCATAGAATTTTGGAGGGCGTAAAGAAAACGGGGCAGAGCCATCATTTTGAACAGGACGGCCTTACCCAACAGTGAGAGGGGCAAGGACCTCCAGTGTTTAATATCACTTTTTAGTCTCCGAATTGGTGGTAGGAGGTTCTGGGTGAAGCGGAGCGTGGAGCTTAGTGTGACAAATATGCCGAGGTATCGGAAGCCATCCGATGCTGTCTGGAGCGGACAGTCCCTCGGGATAACAGGTGAATTTCCCTGCAAAACATAAATCACGGATTTGGACCAGTTTATGGTGAACCCGGAGTATCTGCCAAACACAGCTAGGATATCCAGTAGACGGATTAAAGAGGCTTTTGGGGAGGTCAGGTACAGCAGGATGTCGTCTGCATATAGAGATATCCTATCTTCCCAGTCTGGGGACCAGCACATGCCACAAATCACTGGATCTCTGCGGACCCATGCCGCCAGGGGTTCCAGGGCTAATGCGAATAGGAGCGGTGATAGAGGACACCCCTGACGTGTCCCACGGCTAAGTTGAAACGCTGTTGATTTGCGGTTATTCACTACAACTTGAGCCATGGGCATAGAGTATAGTAGTCGGACCCAGTTCACAAATTGGGGTCCGAAACCCAATTTGTCGAGCACCGCAAAGAGATACGGCCATTCCACCATGTCAAATGCCATGGTGGCATCCAGTGATACCAGTACTGCCGGCTCCATGATAGTTGTAGCTCTGCCCATCACCCCGTGCAGTCTACGGAGATTCAATGCAGTGCTGCGGCGCGGCATGAATCCTGATTGATCCGGATGTACTAGAGTAGCAATCACTTTTACCAGACGTGTCGCCAGTAATTTGGCAAGGATCTTGGGTTCTGCATTGAGCAGTGATATCGGTCTATAGGATGCACAACAGGTTTTGGGTTTACCTTCCTTGTGGATGACCACAATGTTGGCCATCCTCTGATCTATAGGTAGCGACCCCTTATCTCTGCTATCTATATACATCGAGTGTAGGTATGGGGCTATCTTATCCGGTCCCAGTTTGTACATTTCGATCTGTATGCCGTTAGGGCCCGATGCCTTCCCGGAATGAATCGCCCGTATCGCTTGAGCCACTTCATCGTTTGTGAAAGCGGACTCGAGATATTCCCGATTCTCATCTGTCAGGGTGGGGAGCACTATATCCTGAAGCAGGGCACTGTTGTCTTCCTCTGTATATTTCCCCTCTGCACAGTATACCTTCTGATAGTATGTCGCAAATCGGTCGGCTATTTGCTGTGAGTCAGTCACTGAGTCGGTACCTTCTCCGTCTAATTCGGGCACAAGCCGAGCAGCCCATTTCCTCTTATCCAGCCATGCAATCAATTTCCCCGCTTTGTCTCCTTGTTCGTAGATTCTGCTCTGCGTTTCCCTCCCCTGTGCCCTAGCTCTGTCTGTTGCTATGCTTCTGAATTCATCTTGTTTTAAATTTAGAAGATGCAGCTTCTCTGGCGTCACTGCATGTTCCAACTCTTCTTCCAAGTTAAGCACTTCCTCCTCCGCCCGCACCAAGTCTTTTTCCTTGTATTTTTTCTTACCTGCTATAAGGGATATGGCTTCCCCGCGGATGACCGTTTTATAAGCCTCCCATAATGTCTGGGCTGACTCTACGGTTTCCTCATTTTTTTGGAAGTAGAGGTCTGTGGCCTGAGTTAATTTCACCCGAATATCGGGGTCACGTAAGTACCACGGATTTATGGGGGCTATTTTCCCTGCGTTCATCTGGCCCAGGACCATGTGTATCCAGATCGGAGAGTGGTCTGAGATACCTCTCCCTAGATGGCGGATCTCCCGAATATCACGTGCTTGCGTCGCTGGGACTAGGATATAGTCGATACGGGATAAACTATGATGGGCACTGGACAGGAAGGTGAATTGGGCCCTATCTGGATTATGTGTCCGCCATCCATCTACCAATCCCATGGCCTCTAGGAAATCTGGTAGCCACCGCTGTGTTGGTCTAATGTCCCTTGGGGGTGACGATCCAGTGTTCCGGACATCACTGCGTTAAAATCTCCCCCTATAATAAGGAGGCCTTGTGGGAATGACAAAAGTACTGCGCCCAGATCCTTATATGTATCACTCTGAAGACCAGGGGAACATACGCCGAGAGAAATGTGATGGTCCTGCCTTCCCACAGACCCGAAACTCCCACGTACCTACCCGGTTGTCGGACCATGTGGACTGTGTGTTGAAGGGGAACGAGTTTTTAATTAAGATGCCCACTCCTCGCGATCCGGATGTAAAGCCCGCATGTGCCACTAATTTATATCCTCCCCTATTCATTGCCTGGCAAGTGTTCCCAATCAAATGTGTTTCTTGTAATAGAATGACGTCTGGGGCCTGCCTTTTGATATATTGATGGACCATGCTACGTTTGATTTTGTCGCCAAGCCCATTGGCGTTCCAACTGAGGACTCTAACCCCAACATCCCACTGCGTACCCATCGAAGCCCATGTGGACAAATTGCTCCCGCCCTGTAGTACAACCCGGTGCAGTCGATCGTACAAAACCTTCATTAAATTTAATATTTAACAACATAAACATTCCCTCCCAACTGCCCCCCTCCCTGCGTCCCTGCACTCTGGGCTTCGAACTGCCCATATTTAAACTTGCAGAGTGCCCGTCGCCCCACAAATATCTAAAGGTAGAAGAGTGGGGTGCGTGGTGCTCCTCCCCCATCCCCTTATCACAAAAATGTTTTCAATCGCGCCATCCCGTCCATTTGACTCTAAATATTTCCCGCTAATGTGCTTGAGAGGGGTCTATAACGTACGAATATACCTACGTATGTGCCCCGGTGTGAGGTCCTACATTCCGACTCGGTCAGGATAGCATGCAGTCCCAAATCAGTATTATTCTCACCCCCTGGATTCCACTCATCCCCCTCCACCTCCCAGTTTTACCCCAGTGTAGTATGGGTCTCTGGTCAGCGACTCTCCAACCATTCCGCCGCCGATTCCGGGTGTTCAAAGAACCAGGCCCTGCCGTCTGCTTCAACTCGGAGCCTGGCCGGGAACAACATGGCGTACTTATAGCCTTTATCTCTCAATGTCTTTTTGATCCCTAGAAAAGAGCGTCTTTGTCTCGGGACTAACTGGGTGAAGTCCGGAAAGAAAGTTATATCGGCGTTTTCGTACTTCAGAGGCGGACCCGCCCTGGCATGTTGGAGGATAACGTCGCGGTCTCGGAAATTCAGGACCCTTGCTAGGATCGGGCGAGGGGGGGCTCCGGGTTTCGGCCGACCCCCGGGGACTCTGTGGGCCCTCTCAATGACAAAAAATGTTCCCAGTCCCTTGGGTTGTAGGTGCTTAAGGATGAGATCTTCCACAAAGAGATCCACGGCCTGTCCTTCTGATTTTTCCGGGACACCCAAAATGCGTACGTTGTTGCGCCGAAGGCGTCCTTCATAATCATCTAGCTTGGTTTCTGCGTGTTTCCGGAACATTTGTAAGTCTTTGACATCTAGTTGTAATTGGGAGGTATCTTCCACTAGGCTCGCGGTGGTGAGCTCAACCTGTTTGACTCGTTCATTATTTTTGTTCATATCTGCGCGGAGTAAGTTGACCTCCACAGTTATGGCATCCATCTTATGTTCTAGGGAAGTCCTAATCCCTGCGATCGCCTCTAGGACGTCCTTGAGTGTGGGTTCTGGCTCAACGTCCCCTTGTGTTGCTCCACTCTTGCCTGTAGGGGAGGGATCTGTCATCGATGTCCGGGGGAGCGCGTATCTGTCTAGTTTGTTCTGCTGCACCGATTTGCTGCCCCTGGTTGAAGACATCTCGTCTCAATAGTTTGCCCCAGATGAGGCAGAAGCGAAGAATCAAGTCTCGTCGCCGGTGAGCTCTCCACCACTTCACCCGGTCCCGTTTGTGGTCTCCCAGGGATCAGCCGTGTGGTCAGGAGGAAATCAGGCAGGAGCAGGCGGCCCGACCCACGCCCCCGCCCGGCCCCCAACCGCGGCCTCCCACGCCCCAGTCAGGGGGGATCCGGCGTACAGAGTTGACAGCGAGCGACTCTCCTGGAGGGATAACGGTGAACACCAGGCGACAGTAGCTAGAACAGTTCCCTCTGGCGGTATAGATTGTTCACTGCTCCAGTGCCTGTGTTGGGGAGGCAGACCGCTGGAAGCACCCCCGGTAGGAAAGCAGCCAGCCCGATTCACAGTGGATAGTGCTGTTTAGAGATATGGCGGCTGGACTGATGGCCGGGTGTGTCA